>CM066729.1:27895000-28495000 GCA_033961575.1 Aselliscus stoliczkanus | reverse complement strand
GTAATGCTACTTTCTAACAATTTCTCAAATTGCTATGATTTGTTCTATAGCCATGCATAATACTTCAATGCTGGATTGATTTTTTTTTTTTAGTTCATTGTAAATAGTAAGATAAACAACTTGTGAACTAAATTCCACGTAAGTGTGCATACTTTAAATAGGGTTAAAGAACTCCTAATGTTGGTATTTCTCTAGCTTGGCAGTAAAACAAAATCAATGCTAATTTAATAGGGGCTCACAAACCAAGTTTTGCTTTCATTGCCCTTTTAAAAAGAGTAAAGGGCTGTAGTTATAAACAGAATTAGTAATTGCTTGGTTGATGTGCCTGTTGAATAGCAGATGATTTTTATTCAATCTATTCCTTTTAAAATCCATTATCTTAATTTTAGATATATTAGTTGATAACAAGACTGTTGATCAAAATGGTTACATTAAACCTGTTTATAATTTTGCAAAGTGATTTTTAATTCCCCCTAAACACCCGTGTTGCTGGTAGACAAAAAAGATTGCTCGTAGGCTGTTCAAAATTGGCTCTGTTTTTCTTAGATGATCTTTAATTACACTTTAAAGCAGAATTTCTTTATAGGGAATTGAAATTCTGCTTGTTAGAAAATTACAGAGGGTATTTGGGGATCTGCTATTAGCTGCAGGAACAAATAGAGAGATTAGTAAGACAAATGATCAGTAGCCTAAAAAAATTACCTATGGGAGACCATTATTAGTCTAGGGAAGATCTGGTTGGGATCCGGAAGGCTGCCTGTATTACGAGCTTATCAAACCTGTTTTAGAAGCTTCTGAGAAGAGAATGGAAGGTTTATATCAGCCACTAGGAATCAGTGGAGGAGTCATCTTGGATGTTCATAAATTTACTGTGTCCTGTTTCCATGCCTTGGCCTGGACCAACATTGGTCTAGGCTGGAGTTAGAGGTGTGGGAAGCAGAGGCAGAGGCCCAGGGGAACAACACACTGATGGAACCAAGGAAAAGGTTTCATGGTGATATTTTGCAGCCAGAAGGCCAGGCAGAATGTGCAAAAAAGAGGCAAAATTAATAGAATGCCTTCTTTCTTTTTAGGTGTCTAAAGATGATCAGAATTTGGGGTAATCATCAGCTCACTGGTAATCTTTCTTAGAGTCTCCCATGTCATGGCAGCCCAAGGATGAGAGGATGAGAGAAACCAGGGCTGATGTGCCAAGCATGTTGGGCAACAACTTTACTGGAACAAGATGAAAATTTCATGAACTGATTCTTTAGCTTTCTTTACAGATGTAGACATGTCCAACGTGAAATGTAATAACTTCTGGGCATGCATATACCAAGAGCCAGAGAAAAAAGGACACTGAGCATGAGTTAGGGAACGAGGCCACTAAGAAATGGCAGAAAGTCTAGAGTAATTAAGAACAGAGCCCTGTCTTATACCTGACATTTTGACCTCCTATAAGGTTTCACTCTAGTTCAGAAAGCCCAAAGATCACCTAGAGGTCAGACAACTTACCCATGTCTCTATATGACCATTTAAAACTCTACACCTTAGTAAAAGATCCGTACTTAGTAGGGGTTCAATAAAAATATATTGACTCAACGACTAAGTTAATAGATAATTTTGTTACACAAAGATTAGTTTTATTTATAAATGGGCTGATTTGAAGAAATTATGTTAAATTTTTTTTACCCCCAGTTTATTTTTTCTTTAAACTAGAAATCGGTAGGCCTCTCATTGCTAAGATGTACAATTTATTTTTAGTCATTGTTTAGGTATTTTGGAAAACTCTGAATATATCCAAGTCAACTTAATTACTTGTTACACTACTTACACTGTTCTGTGTAAGGCACCTCATTAGATATGGGAAGATATAGGGAAAATAAAACTACTGTGTCCTCAAAGAACTTTTCAAAAATGCACTAGTAATAGTTGTATTCCAGTTTTAAATTGGAATTGTAGAAAATGATCAAACATAAGGCTGTGGGTGAGTATGGTGAAAGAGACAGACATTGTGCCAGCTACAGTCAGGTTGAATGAATCAATAGTCTTGATCAAAATAATGGCGGATGATGCTGTTTATAGCTCTTCCTTGAGTTCACTGCTGTCCTCCTCACTGTTGTCTAAGCAGATTTGTTTCTCTGACTGAGGTCGTAACCACAGATGTCATGGAAGGCTTGTTTTCCCTGGGCCAAACAGTATCAAGTTCTCTGCCAAAAGTTTACTAGGAATAAATGATAACATTATTAACAAAGCATAGGAGGCAATTCATTGGGCTTCTTGGTTGTTAATTGATGTTTGCCTTGTGGACTGGCACTATGCTCTATATATCTTTGTTTCAGTCTTGTTTAGTGCATGGAGTAATGGAAATTAATATTTAATGAATAAATATATAAGGGACGGTAGACAACTTTTTTGACTTATTTATAAGTTTATCACTTGTAAGGGCAAGAAAGTTTTTTGTGGCTGACCCCAGTCTATGCCCTGAAAATGCTGCAGGGGACAAAGGGGAAACACTGAGACCATTTCTTTCTTTCTTTTTTTTTTAAGATTTTTTTTTTCTTTTATTGGAGAATTGGGGAAGGGGAACAGCCAAGTTGTTGTCCTTCGATCTCAGCTCAGTTCCAAGGGGTGCAGCTAGCTCAGCTCCAAGTCCAGTCACCATCTGGCTGCCCATCAGCAGCTCGCAGCCACTCAGCTCAAGGTGCTGTGTTTAATCTTAGTTGTGGGTGGGCATAGCCCACCATCCCATGCAGGAGTTGAACCAGCAACCTTGTTGTTAGGAGCACATGTTCTCACCAGCTGAGCCATCCTGCCGCCTGTTGGCAGCTCAGCGGCTGCTCAACTGTAGTGCAGCTCACCAGCCCATGTGGGAATCAAACCAGTGACCATATTGCTCAGAGCTCGTGCTCTTAACCAACTGAGCCACTCAGCTGGGCCCATGAGACCATTTCTTAATGACACCCGCCATTCTCCAGCTCAGAGGTTGTCCTGGAGCAGAGTGCCTAGTTTGCTTCACAGGTAAAACAATTCTACCTTTCTGCATTTTGAATAAACTGCAGGACTTGAATGAGGAGCTTATGGCCTCTTGGTTAAGTCATAGTGTCAATGCCCACTTGCTTTTTTTTTTTTTTTAAACAAAGAACTGGCCCACTGCGGTTCACCATATAGGTCTTCTTTTTTCTCCCCTGATGGGAAAACTTAGAGAGATACCCAGCTCTCTCAGCATACCCACACATGGGCATGTGCATGAGCGTGCATGCATGCGAATGCACACACTCACACACACAATCACACCAATACACTGAGAAGAGGCAAAGCAAGGAATTGGGATGTGGGTGGGGAGCTGTTAAAGTTTTTGGCAGTCTTCTCATGTCTGAAAAATTACTGTGTCCATATTTGACCAAGGCCATAATAGTGCCCTAGTCTCTCATCACCAGCTTCATCATGTCAGTTCTGACTAATTTAACTTTTGAAAGACTTAGGAATGGGTTAACTGGTTAAGGAATTCCTAAAAGGAAACAGTCTTAGAAAAATTACAAAGGGCAACTTGAGCCTCAGGAACATTAGTCTGAATTGCTGTGAGATGTTTTCTTTTATGTTACTGTGCAGGAGAACAATACAATTTTGATTTAAGCTGTAGCTAGAATTGTTCTTTAAAAATCTGACAGCAATGCACCTACAAATACCTTAAACAATCTTGAGATTCAGTTCTATTACTGTTCATTTATCCTGTTCTATAAGAAATTGGACAAATCTAATGGTAGCAAAATATTGAGCCAACAGTGGGCCTCAGACATGGAATTTCTGGCACTATGTGGTTGTTGTATGATACCCACAACTTTAGTTAAAGCTTCACAATTGCACAACATTCTATTCAAAGTAACCCAGAAATATTTTCTTAGTTTGGTAACTCAGTAACCCTCCAGCAATGCACCTTCAGATTAACCACTGGTATCTCTAAAATTGTTGGAGGTTAGAGCTTTGATGGGTCATCCCAAAATATTGAATCCATGTCCCTGTGAGACCACTATACATTTATTGTTTCCTTTCTTTTTTTAAATACCCCAAGAGAAATATACCATCTCTAAGAGGCTGTATGAATCTTCCTTTCTTAAATGGTAGTGGCAGAAAGCAAAACAAGATACGGTGTTTACAATTGGTGATTTCCAAATTGTTGTGTCTTCCAGATGGCTTAGAGGGCTTAAATTACTACAACAAATACCATTTTGAAAATGTTTCTTTTGGTATCCAAAGGCATCAAATTAAAATCTCAGTTTTGTGGAATTTTAACATAACCCACATTTTGGTAGTGGGGTGGGGAAACGTCACAAAGTGTTTTCACGTATTGTTATCTCGAAACTCTGCAATGTTAAATGACCACCAGCGTTGTTTTCTTGGGGGAGATAATGTTTTCCATCTGTTCTGTTACCACCTCTTCCTTGTTTCTCTCATTTGGGGATACCACTAGCTTTACAATGTAACCAAATAGTTAAATCGGTGTTGACTATATCACTAGATAAGAAAGAACAGACTAAGTTCACCTTAGGGGGCCTCTTTGTCAATTGGAAATCAACTCTGAACTTCAAGGTGATTGTCATTGAGGTCCTGGGGAAGATACCAGCCACTAAGCAAGCTGTAGAGAGTAAAAGTTTTTTCCTGTAATATAAAAACTCTCATATTATTTTTAACCCAGCTTCGTTATTATTTATTGTTATAGCAAATGCAGATGAGTGCCTACAGTCCAATATTGGCCTGCTCTACTCAATGTAGTCAGGAAAAGAGACAATTGCCCATCAAATCCCCATACTACAATGGAGCTTTCAATATGCGGCCACGAGGGCAGCCCTCCCCACCCTCCATATGTCTTCTTAAGGCTCTCATAGATTTAATAAAACCTCCATCAAATTTTGGTGTTGCTGTCGCCCCACACAATCAAATTTTAAGGACTTGTGAGGCCTCACCTGGATTTGCACAGCCCCAGAACCAGACGGAGTTTTTATTAAACCTGATCCCACACTGTTGGAGATGTCTGTGGAGTCAAGTGAATGAGCAACTGGAGTCACTCCACATTGGGGCAGATCCAGTCGACAACCCCCCTTGCAGGCATCCCTTCAGCATTGCTTTCCTGTTGTATGTTGCAGTGTTTACCTAGAGGTTTCACAGAAGGATTCATTTAGGATTAACCTAATTAAATAAACACAAAATTCTATAATATATGGACCCAAATAGTTTTCCCTGGTTGGGTTGCTGACTAGCATTTCCTGTCTCCCTAATGGAGCATTGCAAAGCCCCATATTGTTATAATCAGAATTTCAGCTTTGAGTCAATCCAGTTCATTTGTATGATATGATTTTATTGTAAGCCAGATGTATAAATACTTGCTCGTGAAGATAGCCTTTTCTTAAAGCAAAGTAATGGGGATATATAAATACACACATATATATATGTATATATATATTTATATATTTGTATATATATATAAATATATATATACATATATATGTGTGTGTATATATATATATATATGTATATATGTATATTATTTTTTTTTTCCCTATAATGGAAATAGCTAAGTCCAGTAGCAGAACCTATCATTTGGGGAGAATTATACTGAATTCTTGCTACTGTTTCCAAAAAAAAAAACCACCCATAATTTAGAAAAATAATAAGTATTGTGGCTTAGATTTTGCTAATGATATAGGACAAATAAAAGAGCACATGCTGGGAAGATATAGTAATTTGTTTAAGAGCCTAGACGATTAGCCCTAATGGTACTTCCCCATTTAAAAATCCATAATGATTCCCTGTTGCCTGTTGCATCAAGTTTGGGCTCCTTCACTTGTGTTTGTATATCTTGTATAGTGTGGCTCCCTCCTAACTGTCCAACCTGACTGACCTTCTTTCTCTCTATCACACGCCCGCCATCAGGGATTGATGAATAATGATAATCACTTCCGTGGGCCCCACATATGTGTTCACACTTCATTTGCTGAAAACACATGATGGCCTTTGCACCTGCTGATACCTCCACATTGAATGCCCACTTTCTTGTGTCGGTCACTCTGAATCTTAGCCATCCTTAGCCATGCTCAAGACCCATCCTTTCAGGGATAAGAAGCAAACTCTAACTACTCTTTCCCATGGTGATCTTTTGCTTTTATGGTAGGCTGAAAAATGGCCCTCCCAAGATATGTCTGTGTCCTAATTTCCAAAACCTCTGAATGTAATCTTATTTGGAAAAAGGTCTGCAGATGCAATTAAGTTGACGATCTTGAGATGAGGATGTTATCCTGGATTACCTGAATGGGACAAAGGCCATTACCAGTGTCCTTAGAAGAGAAAGGGAGAGGGAGATTTGAGACACACAGACGAGAAGGATGCAAGGTGACCATGGAGGGAGGCAGAGATTGGAGTGATGTGGCCACAAACGGAGAAGGCAGACAATCACCAGAATCCGGATGAGGCAGAGAATGAATTTACCCTGGAGTCTCCGTAGGGAGTGCTGCTTGCTGACACCTTGACTTTGACTTTCAACTCCTGGCCTCCAGAACTGTGAGGGAATAAATTTCTGTTACTTTAATCCATCAAGTTTAAGGTAATTTGTCATAGCAGCCACAGGAAACAAAGGCACTTTCTCTGGAAAGTACTGTATGTTTACTCTGGTACAGGTGAGTGCCAAATGCTTCCCTAACACTTCCGGTGTGGCTGCTCTTAGAGGTAACTGGCATAGATTCCATCATAGACTACAACTGAATTTTTTTGGAGTAATTTATTGGTTACTTTTGATGTACTAGGAGAGACCAAATGCTGGTTGTTATCTCAATGATATATTGGCAATTGATATTCTTGCTTCAGGTAAATAGTTCACCTCTAGAATGATATTGCAGATTTAATCAACTGTTTTCTCTTAAACTGGCTGTTGCAACAGCATGATAAATGTAGGTCTTTGCTATGCCTTTGCTATCTAGCTCAGTATCCTCCTCATCTGCAAATCCTCTCTAAGGTGATTTTCTGGTTTCAAGGCTGCTGACCCATCTGCAGTCCATTCTCATCTGTATCAAAATGTCAGCATTATGGCTTACTCCTGCTCAAATTTCCCTCTTCTTACAGGACAGAGACCAAAAGGCTTATGAAGTTGGCAGCGGTATGTCTCAGCTTAACAGGCTGGGTTTATAAAACTCAAGTAGGATTAGCAAAATTAGAGAGTACAGGAAACAGATAATGCCAGACCTCAGGAGGGCAATACCTGCATGCATTTCCTCTGATGTCCAAGGTTCTCTAGGGCAGTGCCCACAGTGATTCAACATTCTTTCATGGAACATGGAGGGATGGGGAATGAGACCCAACACCCTACGCTGAGAGTCTTCTGACAATCCTTCAAGATGATTCAGTTATAAGAAAGCTGAATCTTCAAGATTCATTCCTTTAAGTTCAAGGTTTTGGGCCCCATTTTTATTTGGCCACTCACTTTAACTGTTTTTTTTTCATCACAAATGTAACTCTAATGATTGAAAGTATAGGCTGGTTCTGTGCTTTCCAACTTTAGAACTTCCTCTCAGGTGCATAAATATTTAAGAATCTGAATTGCAGAGGAAAAGTTCGTCTAAAGATACATCTCTAAAGATACTAGTTCACCACAAGACTAGTCTCTTGAGACCAAGATGAAAACCTTTGGTCAAATTAATCTGCAACTACAATTGAAGGGTATTAAATAGTAGCCCATGGGGTTAGTCTCAGAAGAATTTCAACGATATTTCAAATAAGGGGCTATTGATATAAAAAAAAAAAAACACAAAAAAAACAAAAAACAAACAAACTAGTGGCTTCCCATCTATCTGTAGGAGCAGAAATTAGATATTTTAAAAAATAATCACATTCCCTTAACTCTACTCTTTATACTGTCCCCAAGTGATAACCCTATGTGTAGGTTCTGGAGTGTTCCTAGAATGTCTTCTGTGAAATGAGTCATGTAAGTAAAAATCCCCTAGATAATGAGGTAACTAGTTTTTCCAGATTTACTGATACCACAAATTTACATATTTAGTACTAGGTAGCCCTACTCAGTGTAGCACTTGTATTAATTTCTCTTAGTTGAAGAAAGGCCTTTGTAGGGGGAGTTCTTTAGCTGTAAAACAGTTTTCATCTTTTTCTGAGTGATGGTCCAACTGGTTTAATTCTTCAGATATAGTTAAAGTAGAATGGACACAAAAAAGAGTCATCCTAATTTATAAGAAGCAATAATTTATGACAACCAAGGTCAGCCAATTGGCTTCTGAGTATCTCTTCAAGTCTATAAATTAAAGCTTTCTTCTCAGCAAACTATAGGCCTGAGTCTCTCAATCTATTATTCTGTATGAGGAACAGGTAAGCTATAGTCTTAATAATTTTTACCACTAATCAGAACCATATTCAGTCTGGCTAGATTGAAAAAAACTTAAGAATAATTGTAGACATTTTGTAGCATTTATTGGTTTATCAATGGCCTTTGATTCACATATAAAAACTGTCAATTAGGCATGCCATCTGATCTTGATCTAGCCTTTTAAAGTTTCTTAATAGCATTTGTCAACATATCACAAGAATCACAGGGGCAAAGCAAATTCCATTTTTAAGTAGCACAAGAAATGGCTCCCTCTGTTTATAGGAGTTTCTGTGCCTCTAAGATGAATTGGATGGCCACTCCCAAATGCAATACATACTTTATATTCTGCTGTTTCCAGAATATTACCTAAACTTCATATAGCCTTAGGATTCAGGGATGACTTCATAAAGAAAATAATACTTGAAAAGTGACTTTGCCACACAAGGGGCCATAGAACATTCTGGCAGAAGAAACAGCATATTTATATATAGGTGGGAGAGAACCTGGCCCCTTGGGTCACTGTGAGAGGTGCCTTATGGCTGGAGCCCATGGTGGTTCCAAGCTGTGGTCCCAAGCTCAGCATTGGAAGATCCTAGCTTGCAGCTTTAGTTCCCTAAATAAGCGTGGCAGTCCTTTGCTTTTCAGTTCAGAGAATTGCTTTGGTCTCTGCTGTTCACTTTATGTCTTAAACTTGCCTTCATTTCTGTGTGGTTTTCCAGAATTTTATTCCTTTGCTTTCAGTCAAGCTCCTTTCTCCTGCCCAACAGCTTGCATGGGGGGTCTGCCCATGGATTTTTTTTTTTTTTTTGAGGGCAGTGTCACTGGCTCTCATATGTGGGACCCGAACCAGGGCCACTGGCTTCCCAAACCAGCGCTCAACCACCACACCACTCGGCCAGCCCTGCCCGTGGATTTTGATTCCAGCTTTCCTCAAAACAATCTCTGCTTTCACTGAGTTCCATTTTGGGGCAGTCTGCAGGTAGATGACATCAGCCTCTGACTATCCCAGGCTCTGGCCCAGACCTCATCCTTCATGTGACTAGGATGGGGATCTTGTAATCAGGAGTGGTAGGAATGAGCCAGGTTATTAAGAACCTTGTTTGTTAGTTAGGTGAAGTTATTTGCAGTCTGTCTATAGCAATGGTGAGCAACTGGATGAATTTATGCAGTGTGGTAAAAAGATCAATATCCATTTTAGAAAGATAACCTTGTGGTTTGGTAGAAAGTGGACAACGTAGGGAGAACAGTTAGAAAGCTTCATTAATACTCAAGCTTGTGTCAATGCTCAAGTGAAAACTGAGGAACAAAGGTAACAGTAGAAAAGATAAAACAAAAAAAAGGTAAAGAGATTAAAACGATTAAAAAAAAAAAATGTAGGGCTGGCCGAGTGGCGTGGTGGTTGGGCGCTGGCTTGGGACGCCAGCGGCCCCGGTTCAGATCCCACATATGAGGGCCAGTGACACTGCCCTCTACAGCTAACAACAGCTCCACCTGGAGCTGGGCTGTGCGAGCCCCGGCGATGGTGTAGGCTGCAGCCCCTGCTGCAGTGGGCTGCCATAGGCTACAGTGAGAGGCTGACAGCCAGAGTGAGCTGCCAATAGCCACGGTGAGCGACCATCCAGAGGCCGATGACCCATCTGCTTCAGCCGGGAAGAGCGCAATGACAATACCAACATGGGCCAGTGAAGCAACGTCCTCCGCAACTAGACTGAAGAACAAAAAGACAACAACTTGTCTGTTCCCCTTCCCCGATTCCCCAACGCTAATCCCTTCCCCCAATTCCCCAATAAAATCTTTAAAAAAAAAATAATGTAGAGGACAACTGTTGACTTTGAGGTTAAAGGTGAGGGAATAAGAAAGAGAGAGAGGCTAAGGGAAGTTGGAGGATATGGCTCCATAATTCCTGTAATTGGGTAACTAGAAAGATGATCAGGTTTAAAGGGAGTCAATGCGGCAATAATGGATTTAGTCATATACTTCTTCAGTTGGAGGCTTCTGTGAGAAATCCAGTGTAGCAGCTCAGGAGGCAGCTGCAAGTATGAGAAGAGGAGCTGAAGGTATAGGCCTATGTAAGTTGTCATTGGCACCCATATGTTGTGGTGGAATATTACTCATCCCTTAAATTGTAATTATTAAGACTAAGTAGCAACATGGGATAATAAGAAGATCAGAATACAAAATTATATCCATTTTGTGATTTCAATTATGTAAAATTATGGTTGCAAATGGATAAAAGTAAAAAGGGGAAATGGAAAAATTAAAAATAAGTTTAAGATAGTGAGTTCTTTTTAAATTTAATTATTCATATCTTGCCTCTTTTCAAAAGTGATTATACAGGACTTTGTTAATTTTATTAAAAATTACTTCTATTGTGATTATTTGCATAATTCATTAAAAATAATCTGAGATATCATATGAGAAAAGAACTTTCCATGTGAATATTATATAATGAATGCTATTCTTTTTTGACTGTTTAAAGGAGTGGTATTTTTATAATCAGCTTCTAGCATTTTCTTCTAAATATTTGTATTAGTATATGGATTCTCTGCCTCCTTTGGAAGAGCACCACGAGCAAGGAATTTCTTGAAAATTCAGAATATAACTAACACACAAATTAAAAAAAAAAAGTGTTGGATTAAATTTGCCTGGGTTAGAAAACCTTTTTATTGAACAATCTCTGTATGATAGGCACTATGCTGATAATGCATAAAAAGAATAAAACATTCCCTATCTTCAGGAATTTAGATTTTGGTGTAGGAGATGAATAGTAAATAGGCAGTTATTCTACAGAGTGATGAGTAAGATCATGGGACCTCAACATAACACTAAAAGAACATACCTTAGGGGCACTTGGGATCTTCTCAGAGGAGATGGTCTCCAAATCAAGTCTTCAACCATACATAGAGAAGTAGAGTAAAGGAACAGGGAGAAATACTTCCAAGAAGGAGAAAACATCAAATGCGAACGAACACTCAGGATAAGAAAGTGTGAGAAGTGAAAGTTTGGTAAATTTCCAGAAGCACACTCTGGCTTTTCAAAGAGCTAGTGGAGAGGAGAAGTGAGACTGAAGGCAGAGCAAGTCCTGAATGGTTTTGTTTGCCATTCTCAGGATTTTGGACTTGGCTCTGTAGGAAATGGGGAATCACTGGAAGACCTTCGCAAAGGGAGTGACATGATTAGAAAGATGATTCTGTGAATGCAGGATGGATTGGAAAGGTCAGAAGGGGAGACCAAGAGACCTGGAGCTGTTGCTATGATGCAGGAAGGGCAATCAGTGCCTGAATTAGGTAACCGGGATAGGAGAGAAAGGGGTGGAGATGAGAGCTATCCATGCAAAGGAATCAGCAATACTTGGTGACTGAGTGTAGGTGAGGGAAAGAGAAGAGTCAAGAATAACCCCTGGGTTTCTGGCTTGGGAAATGGGGGGTCTTGTTCTCCCCCAAGATGGTAAAAACAGGAAGAGGAGGAGGCATTGGTGGGAAGATGGTAAATTCAGTTTCAGTGCATTGAGTTGGAGTAGTCTGTAAAATAGCCATGTGATGGAAATGTCTCATGGGTAGTGATATATACTTGGATGAGAGATCTGCACTAAGATTACTCAGATGAGGGGGTAAAATCAAACCTGATCGTTGAAGGGCAAGTCTGCTGCTCTGTGTCTGGCACATGTAAGATACAGATATAAGTTTTGATGTATCAATGAGTGAATTAAACAATGGAGTCAGATTCTTTGGAATCAAAGAACTTCAGGGACCAACTAGCCTATAAGATTACTAATGTGTATTGAGGATACTGAAATTAGAGAAAAGAGATTTATTCAATGATATAAGTTGGATTCAGAAACCTGGGCTTTATGATTTTATGTCCAGTTCTCTTTCTGCGCTATATCACTGTGGGATGGAGGTAGAAAAGAACTGAATGAGGAAAATCACGAAGAGGAAACTGGCTTAGCTAGAGAAGCAGGACTTCTCCACCTAGTAGTGTAAATGAAGGTACCACCCCTGACCCTCACACCCTTCCTTGCCTTCCTAAAAAGTCAGCCATCCAAATTTTCATGATTGGCCACCATCTTGGAGTCCAGATTTCTCCCCCTTTCCTTAGGTTAGGGGTCGTTTTGTCTTCTGTGAAAGTTATAAAGGGCTGCTTTGTTCTGGGAGAAAGTTTGTCACCTGTACAAGTCAAAAGCCATGACTTCCATTGCTCTGTGACCCAGGAAAAACTATGGATTTTCAAAAAGAAAGATGTGATTTGTGGAATAGCCTTTTCACTGCTGTGATGTTTCAGGGCGACCTAACTGTAATGTCATTTCCATGCTTCTAAATTGTTTTTATCGTGGATGAAATGAAATGAAGCTGTTAATGACAAGCCGAATGGGAAATGCATCTGGCAGCTCTGTGAGGTATGCATCGGGCTGCCCTCTGCTCCGTGAAAGTGACACCTTGCTTTTATTTTGCCCAGCTCTTCAAAGTGAACTGGTAAATAGCATTAGCAGATCAGGTTGGGAGGACTTAAGTTGGCTTTGTATGAAACTTGCTGTTTCTTTGCTGTTGGATGCATTTGTGTTAAATGCCCCAGTCTGTTCACATATCAGATGAGGAATTAGGGGACTTGGATAGTACTGGCTCCCCCAGGTTGTGGGCAATTTGCAGGGGAGGATGTGTGTTAAAGAAAACCAGCCATTTCTTAAAGTTTGCCTCACTGAAGCGTGGGGAAAAGGTTAGGAAGACAGACCTCATTAGGCTGGAAGGTGTTTTTTATTATTAAAGCAAGAGTTTCCCAAGGCAGTTTGTCCTTTAGCCGGGGGGAAGATGAGTTTTCTAAATGACTTAACTAACTTCTTTTTTGGCATACTTTTGCAATTGGTTCATTTCCAGGTACCAGAAAGAATGTAAATATGGAATGAATCAACTTTTTCCACATTTTTCTCTAGCAGTTCTTTTATGAAGAACAGATTTTCCATAGAGGAAATTAAAAAATACATAAAACTGAGAAACTATGGTGTTGTTGAGAACGGCCTCATTTTCCATGTCACTTTGTAACTGGCAGTGCACCCTGTATTCAAATGGCATTAATATAAAGTATGGAGTTTGTTTCAATTAGCTTCAGTTTTCCTCGAGATGAGAAATTATCATAAATCCCTGAAATAACAGTTGACTCACAGGGATGCTTGTGTCATTGCATTGGGAATTTTTTATGGCTTTATTTTCCCTAACTACATCTAGTTAGAGAAATGATTAAACTCTGATTTAATGCATTTGATATGGGCCTTTTGCCTAAATTAGGAGTGGGGAGAGAAGGGCAGTGGTGTAACTCACTTCCCAAAGACAGACAAATTATTCTTTTGCAGTAAATTTGAGTAGAATGATTTTTTCCATTTTAGAGCATTTTTCTACATGAAACACAAGAATTTTCATTAGCATTTGGTTCCGATTTTTTTCTTGGATGCTATTCTTTTGAATGATTTGAAAATATTCTTCTGGTGCATCTGTAAACATCTGAAAATTAGATATTTGGTAAAAGACAATTGATATGGACAGCTCAAAAAGCCAGAACTTTATGCAAAGCGGTATCTGGATTGCCATCTAAATGAAAACCGCATGTCAAACAGATGCCATAAATATGAATTCAGACAAATGGCCATTGATAGTTTTTCTGTGGTGCATCTTAGATGGTTCAGCGAGTTACAGATCCTGTGAAGTGCGGCCTGCTTGGTATGCTGAAGGCAAGTTCAAGTTCCTTTCCTTTCTATTGTGACACTACAAGTCTAACCTTTATTGTTAGGGTCTCAGCTGAATTTTCTAGCAGCAGATGAGTGGGAATTCATGGAAATAGCATGTGTTTCACCAGTTTCCTTTATTTCTCCCTCAGGACAAGCAGCTGTCAGGTCAGCCCCTCACTGCAGAGCTTGAAGCCATCAAGAGCGGGGATATATTTGCCTTGTTCCGAGGGCAGGCTTTCTGCCAACTCGGGAGATCACATAAATACCTTCAGGCCAGCATATCTGAGTCATCAGTGAGTGACCTCCCTGACAGGCTGAAACCACAAAATGCGACTTATGGAGCCATGGAAGCGGGCTGCCCAGCTCCGGGTTCAGCTGAAGCAATAAACAGGAAGGGATGAATTCATTCGTGTTCACACGCCCATTTTTCTACAGGGTAGGAAACTAATTCCAGAGAGTAATAGTAGCATAAAAATGCAGCCACATAACTTTTATAACCTCTTTTGCTCAAGTGGTTTACAATGAAATCCAGAGTCTTTGATAGAACTTGTTCCATATCATAAGTTCTTAATGATTACAGCTAGACATAGTTTGGGAGAGGAAACCTGACTTTTTAAAATACGAACCTAATGTCTTTTCATTAGCAGATCTCACTAGCGGGAGGCGAGGAAGGCCAATTTTGTCATTAACCTACCTTACTTCTTTAAGTCCAAGGAGGGGAGCTTTCTGGGATGAGGAGGGAGGAAAACACTGATCCCTGTTTTCAGGTGTTCGGCATGCTTGTGTGGAGACTGAAACTGTATTTACTTTGTATCGCTTAAGAGTATTGGTCCTCTGTGTTTCTTCTCAATAATAATATATAACATTTACTTATTGCTACATCAGTCACCTACGTCACTGCATTTACTTATTGAAACAATGTCATAAGGTTATTATTAATATTATTTGTTCTCATGGTGAAACCAAGGCTAATGGGGGTCAAGCAGAAGTCATGCTTACAAAGGGTATATGACCAATTTGAATCCTGGCCATCTGACCACAGAGCCTATGTTTCTATTCATTCATTTACCAAGGCATGGCAAATGTGTGAACAAGAAGGGGGTTGTACTAATTTTGCCTTCATAGCATAGGGCTGTAGCACACCTGTATTTGATAAGCGTATTTAGTACGTATCATTTAAGCTTTCGGTGTTTAATTCATTTATCCAATACATATTTATTTATTTTTATTGTTAAAATATCTTTATTAACATACAATATTCTGTTACTTTCAGGTGTACACTGTAATTATTCAATATTTATATACCTAAAGAAGTGATCACCATGAGTCCAGCAGCCATCTAATATCATGCTATGCTATCATACTATTATTGACTATATTCTCATGCTGTGCATTACATCCCCATGACTTATTTGTTTCATACCTGGAGATTTGGGCCTCTTATTCCCCTTCACCTTTTTACATTTTTCAATTATAGTTGATAATACATAGTTATTAAAAGTCTTCTGTGTGTCATTCTATAAGGCTTTTGGGAGATAGCTATGAACAAAGCAAGCACAATCCCTATCTTTAGGGAACCCATAGGCCGGTGGGAGGCTGGCGCCACCTACACTGCAGGACAGGGCCCCTGAGGCTGGGATCTCTAACCTGGCCTGGGGAGTCAGAGCAAGGGCCGTAAAAGGGGTGTTTAAGGTGGACCTTTCAGGGTGTTTAGGTTGTCTGTCACGTGTTCAGCATGGGAAAGAGCATTTTAAATAAGAGATGACTCATTTAGAAACTATAAAGAGTTGGATAGGGATGAAGTGTGAGGGATTCCAGGAACCACTTACCTGTGTTCCCCAATTTGGAATCTCCCTGTCCATCCTCTCATAACACACACACCTCATCCCCCACTTACCTGGTAGATAGTTCCATAGCCTTCATGTTTTGGTTTAGATGTTACTTCATCTGAGAAGACATCCCTAACTCTCTCAACACTAGTCAGATGTTCACTGCTAGCATTTCATTCTTCCCACTACCGCAACACAGATGACATTTATTTTAATTGCCTCTTTATCTGTCTGTCTGATGTTTTAGACTATAAGCTTTTTGGAGCCAGGGTCTATGCCTTCAAAACTAGCATGTAGAGGGCCGGCTGAGTGGCGCAGTGGTTAAGCGCTGGCTTGGGAATCCAGCGGCCCCGGTTTGGGTCCCACATTTGAGGGCCAGAGACACTGCCCTCAAAAAAAACAAAAAACAAAACAAAACAAAAAAACAAAACTAGTATGTAGAATGTACTGGAAAAAAAAAAAAGTAGTTGAATGAATGAGTATAGGAGGGAGATGAGGATGAGAGATAAAGAGGAACAGACCGTGAAAGGCGTATCAGTGTCAGGTGCTCTACCTATGGACACCCACGGCTAACCCAACAGACATTCTCAACCCCTTTTCTTTTGCCACCTCCACATAGGAGCTGCAAAAGTAAAATATAAAAAAAAAAGTTGAAGAGAAGGAGCCAGAGATGAGCACATTTTAAAAATTTAGGATTAAGAGCCTCCCTTGTAGCAAGAGGTACCATATTACACAGTTCTAGCTAATGTGTCCTAAGCAGAGAGCTGCTGGGAGGCCTCTGGAAAAGTTTTTGACTTCCTGATAAAAGAGGAGTATTACATGTAGTATGGTCCTCCCTTCTGTGAGTGAGGAAGTGAGGGCTGGAAGCTGTAGCAGCATTTTGTAGCCATGGAGGAAAGGCCAAGAGAATCAGAGACTTTGGTCTTGGTGTCACTGAGATGCTGAAAAGTGCCAGGAACCACCTAGCTCTGGACTTCTCTTTATGTGAGAAAAATAATCCCGTGGTTCAGTTGTCTGTTACTTGCAGCAAAATGCATTCCTAATTGTAATACCAAGTAGTAGTAATAATAATAATAATAATAATAATAATAATTGCTATGTTTATTAAACACTTAGCTTTGGATAATTTACTTGTGCTTATCTCAACTAATCCTCAGAGCAACTCTATGTGGAAGGTGCTATTATTATTATCATTACCATTTTACAAATGAGAAATAGATATGAATTCATTCAACGTTCACATGGCCAACAAGAGTCAGAGCCAAGATTTGAATACAGAAAAATCCCACCTTAGAGTTTGTGCTCTGGACCACTGTACAAAATACCAGGTCAAGGAGCTCAAACTTCATTCTGGGGTTGATGAGGTGGCCTGGTAGTCAGAATAATGACCACCCCAAAATGTGAATGTCTTAATTCCCATACATGGCATAGGGGAATTAATGCTTCAGAGGAAATGAAGATTACTGATCAGCGGACCTTACGATGGGGAGATTATCCTAGAACACCCAAATAGGCCTAATGGAACCATAAGGGTCCTTAAAAGTGGAAGAGGAGAGCAGCTGAGGAGGTCAGAGTGAGGCAGAAAAAGGCTCAACACGCTGTTGCGGAAGATACAGGAAAGGGCTACAAGCCAAGGAATGCAGATGGATTCTAGAAGGTGGAAAAGGCAAGGAAATGGATTCTTTCCTAGAGCCTCCATAAAGGATCACAACCTTGCTGATACCTTGATTTTAGCCCAGTAAGACCCGTGTCACACTTATAACCTACAGAACTGCAAGATATGAAATTTGTATTGTTTTATGCCACTACATTTGGGGTCAGTTGTTAAAACAGCAATAGGACACTCATACAGGTGATACTGAAGGGTTTTCCTCAGAGTTTGGGCATGGTCAGATTTGCTGTCTTCATGAGGTCCTTCTATCGGTCACATAGAGTCTGGATGATCAAGGGGTAGAGCTGAAAGCAGAATGAAGAATTAGGAGGCATTGCAAAGGCAAAAGCACCAGAGGGTCAGGGTCCACCCTGAGGCAGTGGATGGGGTTTTGTTTGCTTGTTTTTCAAAGCATCTTTTTGAAATAAATGTAGTGAAGTTGAAGAGGAGCCAGAGAACACTTTAAAAGTTTAGGATAAAGAATAGATACTTGTTGAAAGTAGGTGTCAGAGCAAGTAGGAGAAGGGATGGGTGTTGGCCTGTGAGATGGGAGATGTATTTTGGTAGGGAGTGTATCACACTATTTCTGGTGATATTTGATAAATGGTGGTTGTGCTGGTGATGATGGAGATGATGACAATGGTAGGGATGGTGGCATTGGGGCACAAATAGAAGCATACATCCTGGTTTGGTGGCTTCTCTCTTTCTGTGTGAAAAAGAAGGGGAGTTCATCAACTAAAAATGAGTGCGGTAAGGTTCAAAATAGCCCCGTTGAAAAATGGAGGGGTGGGGGATGGGAGTGGGGAAGAGAGTCCAGTTGAGGCTAAAACCTTACTCTTTATGGCACAACTTTTTAAGTTTGTGTCATATATGTCTTCCTCCCACCAGATGTTCAGCAGTCCAGGAGTAGGAGCAGAGATGGGCATTTTAAGGAATGAGGATTTGGAAGAGAGAAGAAGTGAGGTGTTTTACTCCCCTTTTTAGGAGAAGAGTGATTTTTATATGAAACAGAAGGAAAAGACCGCATGTTGCCTGAGGCTAATTTCATGAATTTCCAACAAGCACATCCATTTACAATTCTCTACAAAACCTTCCCCATGCAGTTCAATAATACCTGCTCCCAATATCACAATTAGATCTTTCCTTCACAGCAGGGTCATTACCTTCTATTAAGGTAAATCTCTCAGGAAGGGTGACACATCAAGTCATGCCAGCCTTTGTATGAATGAGTCAGCTCCTTTCCTAGGAAAAATGTACTGGGGAAGGAATAAGCGGGGAGACCAGAGTGAGTTAGGTGGGTGGAGGGGTTCCATCAAGGAATGGAGGAGGGAATCACTGGAGCTCTGAAGATAAATGGTTTCTCAGCCACCAATGCCCACCTTCCAGGTTCCCAAATGGAGTGCCTGGGCCTGGGTGGGCATAGGCAATGGTTAGACTTCTCCCCTAGCAATCACCTGGATATCCTGTGTTCTGTCAAGTTTGGCTCACACTTTGAAGTCTGCATGCAGTCCTCTTAGAGGCAAAGAGAGAAGCCACAGGAGGTACAGGGAAGGCACACACTTCCTCTGGCCTGGAAAGACATGTTCCTGGCCTCTCCTGGCACCAGAGAGAAGGGAGAAGCAACACCAGTGCCGTCTTCCGTCAGGCAAGGTAGGGGAGATAGAAGACATAGCCTTCAATTCAAAAAGTTCCTCGAGGGCTGGTAAACCTCTTTGAGAAGGATATCCTAAAAAGAATGCACAGCTTGCTAGGTTTAGAGTTCTGTTTAGTATCAAAGGAAACCTTTCTCATCTTTAAAAAAATTTGAGAAAGAGAGTCTGTAATCCCCAGTGCCTTAGATTTATGTTTTCCAAATGTGGACCTCTATTTCTCCATGTGCTCGATATCTTTTTAATGGGCTACAAATATTTGAAATGTGTAAACACCATGGGAGGATGAGTATTTTAAGTGTATAGGGATGTGGCTGGATTAGGAGAACTAGGATGTCATTATGGAAAGGGGAAGCCCGAGATGAGATGTCCCAGCAGTCTAAATTAGGGCGGGCGAAGTGGAAACATTCTTGCATTTGAACCTTCAAAGCCGTCAGCTGGACTGAAGCAGGCAGCATCTTTCTTATTGGAGACATACTGTCTTTGGACATTATTCTTCATCGGGAGAGAGGGGAATGCGTTGCCCTTCCTTCTGTACAGACCTACCTTCCAGGGGAAGTGGGATCAAGTGTGTCTTAGAAGCACTCCCTTGGTGATTCTGATATAGTCTTCTCTGCTTCCACCCCAATCCTTCCCCGATGGGAATGAACAGGTTCAAAGCCAAGTACTGACATGATCAGGAAAGATTGTCAGTCTAAATAGAGTGATGTGTTTCCAGTCAAAATAATCTCTGGGGTCTTCTGTGTGGTTTTTCTTAATGGACTCCCTTGACCAGATTCACCTCCAATGGACATCTTCTGTTTCCCCAGGTACAGAATGGAAAGAGGATATCCGGCTTGATGTTTTGGTGAAGATTAAATGAGATATTAATGTAGGTAAATCACTCGCACGTGGAGAGTCTTCAATAAATGTCAGTTCCCTTCCTCATACTACATCAGTTGGTAATGGATTATAGCCTACTTCTCCTAATGCTAATTCAGGTTGTCATGAGTTTACCTATAGATTAGAAAATTGAGAACTAGAAGGGAGGCCAATGGGTCTTCTCAGTGGGTGTTTTGCTTGCTTGCTTTTTCCTGCTTGGTAAGTGGCAGGACGACATAATGGCAAAAACATGGCCTTGCGAATGGACTGGGTTTGAATCCAGGCTCCACCCTTTTTAACTGCATCATCCTGGTCAAGTCTCTTGACCTCTTTGGGTCTCAGTTTTCTTATTACAAAGTGGGGGAGGTGATAATCATGGTACCTGCCTCATAGGGTTTTTCTGAGGATTAAATGAATTTGTATATAAAGCATGCAGATCAGGGCCTGGCAAAAGCAAGGCCTGTAAAAGTGATCACTGTTACTGTTTTTTGGTCAATGCATATAAAGCATTCATGGTCACGTTCAATACATGTTAGCTATTGTTTTCATTAATATTTGATCTACAAAGATTGCTGATCCATGAACCTGTATTCCACCTTCTTAAAAATAATTTTAGATGCAGAATGATTTGTACGCCCAGAACTGGGAATTAGTTGTGGTGGTTAAGGTGGCAATAAAAATCAGTCTGTGGAAGGTGGTGCCTCACCTGGCTTGGACTTTATCTAAGGCTCCCATGAGTAGCAGGGGATCATTTCTTAAATACCATAAATGACACTTTACACTGATGATCAATGGACCCAACTGTGCCCATAAACACAAATAAAATTATTAAATTGGTTGTCAATATTTAAAATTCAGGCTATTTCACATAAAACTCTGGACTTCCCGAATCTCAAACCATCGGAGGATCTACAACTCTTGGCTTGTTCTCCCACATGGCAACACTTTTTAAACTGTGTAGAATGCCCATTTTAGATTACACACCCACTTTACATTTTTTCCACAGACCCCACCACTCCATAAGGTGTTACACCTGCCCCACTTCATTCATCAGTCTTACTGTCTGATCTTGGTAGGCCTCTGAATTGGCAACCCCAACTGGAAACTAGTATAACAGAAGTATTGCTGAGATGCAGGGCAGGTGGAACATTCCACCATATTGGAAAAAGATGCATATTTCCACCATAATGTGGAAAGAAATACTGTTCACCCAGTCTTCATTTATGACACGTTCCCTCAGCCTACAAATGAGTCACTTCATATGTACAATATCTTCAGTGTCTCTAAGTTGAGTCCATTCCTACCCTCCAGGGTGCCACACTGATGTCCCTCACTAGTAGTTACTACCAGAAAATGTTCACCATAGAGGGAAACCATCAAGAACTGGTCCCGGGCCAGCCGAGTGGCATGGTGGTTAAGCGCTGGCTTGGGAAGCCAGCAACCCCGGTTTGGGTCCAAACATGAGAGGGCCAGCGACATTGCCCTAAAAAAAAAAAAAAAAAGAACTGGTCCCAAAGCGAGTAGCCTAAATCAGTAAGGTATTTCCAGAGCCACACAAAATGTGTTTGAATACAGATATTCTTGGTAGTTATGGCATTGTAATATAATTCTTTGGGAAATAATAGTCTTCTTGAATACCACAGGGGGATTCCAAGTATTTGGAATCCAACAGTGGGACATCTTTATGAGTCGGACATTTGAAAACTTGGGTACCAAGTTCTCATTTCTGGAATTAGAAACAGGAAGTCTGAAGGAGTGATGTGGCTGACTTTTAGTATATCCGGGAAGATATTTTATACCTTAATGTGTAGTTGTGTTTACTCCCACCAAACCATCCCTATGGTCCTGGCACCTCCTTTTGAAGAAAACCAAGGAATAAAAGTGTACATTCAAATTACAGCTGTTCTGAAGGAAAAGAAGCATGTCTTGCAATTTGCATCACATGATGCAACACTGAGCTGTACATACACCCTGTAAGTTCGATTAATGAGAGACCCAGAGAGGTGTGTCAAGTGTGCCTAGGTGAACAATGGATTTTTCAAAAGTAGATGATGTTCAATCAGTGTCAGAATGAAAATGTTTCCCCTTCACTTGCCAACGTGGGAGATGGTTCAGAAACTCCATGCTTCCTCGAGGCTTCCTGGGCTCAGGAGAAGACCATCCTTGTCAGGGTGTACGTACAGCTCAGTGTTGCATCATGTGATGCAAATTGCAAGACATGCTTTTTTATCAGCAGAGCTGTATGTTAATGTAACTGTCACATTAAATATTTGCTGCTGTGACTCAGTTAATGACTGTCATAAAAGTGTGGCAGTAGCTGGCATTTTAATTGTTTGTGGTACCTAATGTACATCTTGCCTTTGTAAATAGTCCACACATTTAGAACTAATTGTATGCAAGCTATGATCGCAGGTTTATTTTTTACAACTATCGAGCTGTGATCAGCACTTGTAATCACAAAGCAGAGAAAAAATAGGCAGTGACAGCAACACCTTCATGCTGAAAGCAAATTCTTGCTCTGAAGTGTTATGAAGTATGAAGTGTTTTCCAATAAAAAGGGAATATGATTAGTCAGAAACAGATATAATTATGAAATAGCCTGAATTTGTATTATATACTGTGTTTACATCCACACACATTTTTTCTTTAAAGGTTTATCCATTCCAGTAAACAACCCAAATTGTATCATTTTTTTGAAGCCATATATATATATAATTTCTTCTGGGCATCCAGGAAAGGAAAGTGGCTGTCTTTTTGCATCTTGGAGATGTATTGTTTGTGTTTGTGATTTTTGGTTGAAGCAGACCTGCAAATTGGTTAAAACATAAAAAAGGCTGATTATCTTTGGTCCCTCTTATCTCAGCAATGCCTCTTCTTGGTGCTGTAATCCTGAGCACTTTCCAAAGCTATCCTCCATGTCTGAAATAAGAAATCAGAGATTTCTGGAAGCTGTTATAAACCAGGCCATCTTGATTTGGAGTTGCTCACTTCCTAGGGCCCACAGATGGGGGTGGGAGTGAGAGAAAAGCACAGACCCCCCCTCGCGCCCCCCAAATGCATGCAAAATTGTACAGGTTTGTGGTTTTTTTCTGGGGAGATTTCTCAGAGCTTTCTTCAGAGCCTGAGAAGGAATACTAAGGATCCACAGATTTACAGCTTGCTTAGACCACAGGAAGTACTGAAGAAGTTGTTCTCTGGGGACCACCTGGTATCTGAGAATGCCAAGATAAAGGGGCTTATGACAGCTGAGCAGGACTCTGAGGGAATTGCTGCTAATTTTTAGAAAGCCTCCGAAAATCCTGACTGCTGGGATCCTTCTGAGAGTGTTGGGATGGGCTCCATTCCCTTTTCTCAAGCACAGTGCTCGGATCCTGCCAGGTATACGAGAGAGGAAGTAGAGGTGATGGGGGCAGTGGTGACAATGCCAGCAGCAGTCCCTACAGCAGCCGTTCACCACCCCTTTTTCTGTCCAGCATCCAGCCTGGGAGACCAAAACTTCCCTGGCTCTATGGAAAATCTCTTTCCCATCCAGTGGAGGTTGTACAGCTCACTGCTGGGCCACTTCTTGGGCTCAGGCAGATGGAGGCTGAGAGACAAGATATGAAGGTCCAGGAGTCCGGCTGGGAGCCTTGAGACAGGCTGCTGCCTGGCAGACCAAGGATGGTGACAAAGGCCAGGCAACCTGCCGAGGACTCTCCTGTGTCCTAGGACCTGCATTCCTTTCTTGTCACATACCTTCTCCTTTCCCCTTGCTGCCTCCTGTGGAGACCGCAGAATTGAATGCAAATTCTTAATACCTGTTAATTCCCTCCTCTCCCTTCTTTGTTCCCCCTTTCCTGTTTCTTTCATCACCTGTCCCCTTCTTTCCCTTCTTTCTCTCTATTTTCTATTTTCATTCTCTTTTATGAATACCTAGAGCTTGGTCTTTCTTCATCTTTTAGTTCTCCTTATCTTTTTATCACCAAATGCAGTTCTAATTTTTCTGGTAACTTCTCTCTCTCTCTTCCTCCATCTCCCCAGCTCTCCCACCTTCCTTGTCTCGTTTTGTGCTTCATGAGAGGGAGCAGGTGGAAAAGGTGGCTTGGGGGGGTCTTTGCTACTAAAAAATAATCTGAGAATTCTGAGCACAAAGCATCATTATTGAATTTAGCATCATGTCTAAAGTATCCCGTGGGTGATGAACAGGGAATAATTTTCCATCTATGGAAACCCCACCTGGGATAGAGCAGACATGCCCCCCAGTGAAACAGAGCCCAGCTACCCTCTGCCTCTGCCCAGCTCCAGCCAGAGCTCTGGCTCAGGGTGATTCTGGGAGGCACACTGGTTCTCTGGAACCATCGCTGGGAACCCAGTGGTGAACATTATGGGTTGTCTGCCTTGATACAAGTCAAAGAGCAACATTCTTTTTGAGCTTGAACTCTTCCACCTGCATTTCTACTGAAATAATAGTTATATCTTGAAAAAATTTGTGGTAGTTATAGCTTGAGGTTCAATCTGGTACCTAACTAGATTTTTAGCTAACTTCAAGCCATCTCCCCATCTAACTCCCTCTATCTTAGCCTTTCTTCCTCAAAGGGCTCTCACAATTTCTTTGTGTGTGTGTGCCTCTGCTTCTGGTCTCCTGTCCTACTTTATTGAAACCCTTCTCACTCTGCACTGCCATTTCCTCCAGGAAGCATTTTAAATCATCAGCCAGAATGAATATCTCCCTTAGGCTCTGTACTTTTATACAACCTTACCTATGTTTCTGATATGTATTTCTCACAGTCCATCTTGCATTATAGCCAGGTATGTACCAGCTATGTGACACAGAGAGAGATATGCCAGCAGGGACAACATCTTTTTTGTCTTCATCGTGCCTAGAACCATGCCTTAGGAAATGGTCATGGAATTGACTTGCGGAGTGGTCAATGAGGACATTTATCCATAACTCTCTGCTTATTTTTCATGTCCGATAAAGAGTCCTTTTGACAAGTTTCATCATGTTCACAATACTCTTCAGTAGGTCCATTTCACATTATGGGTTTTGATGCTCCCATTAATCCTGTGGGGAGGTGGATTCTCTCTACCTCACAGAGGAGGCTGAATTCTCATCATGGAACCAGCACTACAATCCTGGTCACTGGCTCCGAAGTTCCTGCCCTTTCCATTCTATTCTGAGGTTTTTCATGGGAAGGGAAGTCCGGGAGGCATATTTGGATGGTCTCCACTTTCCTGCAGCCACCATGCTCTCCACCATGCTCCCTTCCCCCACGGAGTCACCATAGATGGGCTGGGGCATCTTGCTTCGTTCCTTCTCTAGAGGAGCAGAATCCACCAGTCCCTTTGTCCCAGGCTCCGGGGCTGGGGTCCAGGGCTCCCACTGGCTGAGACAGCATCGTGACCATCTACTTGGAAAGATCACAGTCCTTGTTTGCATACAGCTCCCACTCTCAGCCTGCTTAAGGGCAGAAGCCTGCTTTGATCTGTGTGCAGGCCTGGGAGGTTATGGCCCTAATTAATTCATGCATAACAATCTGAATTTCCTTTTCATTTGGAGAAAAGCATAATCATTTCAAAACTTTCACAATGCTGGTATTCTTAAAACTCCAGTTGAATCTTATTTTCATAAGTCTGGTCAGGGTGATCTATGGAGATAGCACTGAAACAAAAGGACAATGAAAAAAATGTTGCTTTTAAATTACCGAAAACTATTCCTGTCAGGAAAGGAGTTCTTGTCATCAGATTTTAGGAAAAAAAAAAAATCAAGATTTTAGGGGAAAAAAAACAACATATAATAAGCAGTGGAGTGTCAACCAACTCTTCCTCAGAATCAGGTTTTTGTTACGTGAAGGTATGAATTTACTAATCCACCTCATTCTAGAGAAATGTCATAAAAATTGAAGAAAAGTAAAGAGTGAAAGGGAGACTGCGGATATGAAAGTACTTTCGAAACAGCCACGTGCTTTGTGAATGTGACATATTGTTATAGCTTGACTTCTGCAGTTCCCCTTCCCCATGGTTAGAAAACACTCAAGGTCCCCTGACTCCTGTCAGCCTCCTTTTTAATGATCTTGAAGCCTGATTCCTAAAGGCAGGACAGTGATACTGGCAGGAAAAGTGCTTAATAACTTGTTTATAGTAAAATGCTATCCTAATTAGTAGATCTCATTAATTTCAATGAGGCATCACCCCAGCTCTGTCTCTCACCCCGACAGTCAATCAGCTGGCAAGTCGCCTTGCCTTTGCTGATGAGATCGATCCCTTGGTTTTGTCCCACTGTCACTACCCAAGTTGGGGATCTCTCATGCCATCCCAGGGCAGCAGCAATTCACATCCTTCCACACTCCACCTTCCATGGAGCCAGAGGGATCTTTCTGAAGCAGATCCCATTAGGCCACCATCTTGTGGGTTCCTCATTGGGCCTGTAAGATTCCTCAAGGCCCAGCCTTGTTTGCTTTCCACTTCTTGTGGTACCGTCTCCACCTCCACACTGGCCTTATTTTGGATCCTTCAGATACTAGAAGCTTCTTTCTGCCTCAGGCTTGGCCCCTGCGGCTCCTTCTGCCTAGAATGCCATTCTCCCAGATCTTTGAATGGGCTTGGTGGTTCATCGGTCAGGCATCAGCTCAAATGCTTCTTCCTCAAGGATGCCTTCACCACCCAAACCAAGTTTTAACTCTACTTTCTGACATCACTTTATGTAATTATTTATTTTATTTGTGATTCACCTCTTCCTGTTCAGGGATATGTTTCATCGGGGCAGGGACTATCTTTAGATTGTTCTCTGCTTTTTCCTCAGGGTCTAGTTGGGGGCCTGGCACAGAAGGAATTCTCATTTATTTGCTGGATAAATGAGTGCTAACAAAAACTAACAGAAACTACTGACTGAGGAAAAAAATTAAAAAGAAGAAGGAATGTTCCAACATGGTTATGTGGCTTATGTTGACAGTATGCCAAAACAACTAGTAAAATTCATTTCAATGGAGAAAAATAGTCAAAAAGACATTTTGACTCATTATTGGTAAATTCAGTTACAGAGGTAACTCATTGTTGATAAAGTTAACGGCTGGTGCTATAGAACTCTATAGCTATCCATATCTTTTGGTTAAATTAGCCATCACTGCTTATAATGCCTTTGATATTTGGAACACTTCTTGCTCAAATTTTTAAAGGGAAAAAAAATTAAAAAGCATAGAATAAAAATCATCCATTGTTTTCCAGAAAATAATTGTTTCTGGGGAAATTTCTAATGACCAATCTGAAAGTTTCGAGGTTATAATTATTTTTCTTTTCATATGTCTTATTCATTTATTTTAGTGTGTATCATCTCATGGTTGAGTGTGTTCATGCTACAAATATTTTTTGTGTACCTCCTGGGTGCTAGGCCCTGGCCTTGACACTAGAGAGCCCAAGGGACCCAGACAGATAATATCCCTGCTCCAGGGATGGCTGGCTAACAATTTGCTCCCTGTAGGAATTTAGGATGAGCACTTGTGCCATGTACTGCCAGTGCTGCCACCTCCATGATGTTTCAGGGAAGCCAGAAAGTGATGATGGTAGATTCCAAGGAAAGCTCCGTGTCCTGATGAAGACCCAGTACAGAGTATCTGTAAAAAAGAAAGGCAGATGAGACCGAAGGTTCTTAAAATGAACTTCATAGTTGGACCATGATGACAATTATGCTCCCAGTGAGATCAAGTTTGAGCAAATTCTGAGTCTTTTCAAACTCACTGAGCAACATGGCTAAGACCAGATTTTGGCCTTGTCGCTGTTGGTGTCTGGTCATTGCTAAAGCAATTGCCTAGCTCAACGATAAACGAGCCTATAGAGTTTGGGATTAGATGGCAAACAACTAGAACTAAATTGGATTTTGTCAAATTTCAAAATGGCTCAGAAACAATTGGACCAAATTTTCCTCAAAATTAACATCAGTGGAAAAGATTAAAGAAAATAAGACCCTCTTGGGCAAAAAAAAAAAAAGAATTGTAAACTGGGATTTGTTCAAACCAAATTTATTCCAGTTCTTCCATCCTTAGCTGACAAAGACATAAACTTGGGAGTGTTGGCAGGTTTTTAAGGCTTTGAGATTATTACGAAATCCGAGTTCCAAGTTTTAGAAATGTTGAAAGAAAGAGGCTTTTTTCTTAACGTTTCTAATTTCTGCTAAGTATTGAAATATACCACCCATATAATAATTATAGATCATAGAATTTCAGATCTGGAAGGAACCCCGGAGACCATTTAATCCCGTCTATGCATTTCTACAGGGGTGAAAACCAAGACCCAGAGAGGGAAACGGGCTTGCCAAAGGTTATACAGGAGCCTGTGATGGAGCTGGGCCCGAGTTTCTTTCATTTTATGGAAATGCCTGATATTGGACAGGTCCAGCTTCACTTTCTTATTTATGGAGCTCTATAAAGTCCCTGGAATTTGGGTCTGCTAAAAATATGAGATTTTGATGGTCAGACAACTTAAGAGTTAATCTTAGGATCACAATCTTGCTTTCTCCTCTGAGATGAGGCAGTTCAGAGGTAATGCGCACTGAGGATGCTTGTTAAAAATGGAGTGTAAAGAAGATTTAAGGGGCTGAAATGAGACAGAATCGGTGTGTGGCAAGAACACATTGTCGTTGGGGACCCATTTCTTCACTCTGATGTTTCTTCACAGAGCAGATACCAACTCTAGTCATTGTTGATTTTCGAAGCCCTCACTTGCTCCGTTGTCTCATGGGAGGCAGTTCACAGCCCAAAGTAGAGGTGGCCAAAGGAGTGAATTAAACCTGTGAACTTTTCCTTCTGTGAGAAGGCTGTGTCCTTTTAGGATCCCTTAGTTTCCAACTTCATTGCATGTTCCTGACAGCCAGGAGGTAATGTTACCTTAACCCAGAAGAATGGAAAGCAGAAAAGGAGTGCTTTCGGTTGCAGCGGGGCTGCCCCAAGCCTCTGCAATGGGGTGGGGTGTTAGTCATCAGCTTTCTTGGAGTGCCAACGTCAAGCCACACAAATAGAAAGAAGGGCCCTGCAAGCCTTTCATGCAAATTGACACTTGCCTTGTTGTCTTTTTTTAAAATATAGGAAGGTGCCCCACCCCCTTTTATGGCAACTGTGTCCAGACAGGAAGGGGTATGGATATAATTGAAGATTTAAAAGGTACCAAGTGAGGAGGAATTTTGGCAGGGGAGAATTGGAAAGTGTTGTCTGAGTGGTGATGGTCTGACTCAACCTTTTGAAAATACTTAGGAGTTACCTAGTGGCAACCAAAATTTTGTTTTGTTTTTGAAAACAGTTTTAACTGTTTGAGGTAAATGGTCATCTTTACTTCACCTAACTCGCAACACATATACACCTTACTTTCACCCATCCTGAACACCCTCCCACACACACACCCCTTACAGTGATATATCCCGAGGCTGCGAATGCCTCAGTTTTTACAGGCGAGGAAGAAATTGAGCTAGTTGGTAGCTGGAAGACAGATATGCAGGGAGTCAGTAGCATTAGTAATCAGTAGGCCATATCCCATTCCAGGATGTTCTCAGCTACTTTTGGACCTAGGCCCAGGAAAAAAATATTTGAATTTCCCATGGAGACACTGTTACATTGTATTTTATTAGTGTCCACTTCAATTTGAGTCAATACCCAGGGAAATTGGTTTTGCTCTTAAATCACACCAATACATAATGATAGCAAAACAATACTGTTTAATATGTATGATGTTTACTTATATTTATTGGCTTATATAAATGCCTTATATACATCTTCCAGAATGCTTCATTTGTCAATTTTCTTGATGACTATTTGGAGATTTACCATTTTCATAATTTTGTGATGATGATGAAAACATTCATATTCAGAAGTACTTATTAAGCACTAATTACTGATAATACCAACAATACTAAAGCTCATTTGACTTAAGTGAAGAACCACAAAAGAAGTTTCTATTTTCGGTGAAGTTTATGTCTGATAGTTTCCACTTTGTGTTCAAAAGAGGGTGTGCAAAGCCATTTGGGTGTCAGGGTGTAGCAGGATGATACATATTTCACTTGTGGAATTGGTTGAGATCAGAGAACTTCTTCTTTTCCTGTGGCTTAGAAACTAAGTTGTTGATACAGTTATTCTCTCTGGCATTTAGATCATGAATTTTGCACAGGCCCACATCAAGGAGAAAAGAGGCCCTTTCTATGTTAGATTTGCAGAATGACTTCAGATGTTTTGACTGGATAGCTGCAGAAAAGAATGAAAACAGTACAAGTCATGATCTCCTTTGCTGCCTTCCAGAATCCACTGAGTTCTGTTATTGTGAGTTATCTATGCTGTGGTCCTTATACAGTGTGGTTTGGTTTGAGTCTTCCTCTTAAGATCTTGTTGATGTTTTGTTGACTTGTTTTATATTTCAAGAGATGACTCCCATCAGTATTTTCTATCTAAAGTAGAGAGAGTTAGGATGAATGATCTTTCTTTCTTTGTTTTGTTTTTGTTTGTTTGTTTGTTTTTTAAATGGAAATTGTTTCATGGAAACATTCTACATAGGCATACATGTACATAACCACATGCAGAGAGTTTTGAGTTGGTTTCTTGCAAGCCCATCCTTGCTGTCTGTGGAGCGCATCAGAATTGTCTTAGGACACTTGCTCTATGACACCTACACCTCCTTTTGACAAGGAATGCTATAGTTCTGAAAGTCGAGCTCTTGTCAGTTCTCTCCCCTTAGGTATAGTGGGCAGAGCACCCACTGGATTGCTTGGAGAAGCTTATAGGGTGGGATAGAGGCTGCCTTTGCATCTCACTGATGTGAGGGATCATTGCTTCTTGATTGCACAGAAGTCCTGCCCTGAGGAAGCTAACATCAGGTGCTCAGATGCATCCAAAGGAGGCTCTTACCTCTTAATTTTTCCAGGGAGTCTGTTCTCTGGGATTAATTTTAGCTGTGTCCAAAGATATATGTGAAAGTCAATACTTCTCAAATTTTTCAGATTGGGTGATGATGGCTGGGGAGGTCATGAGTAGGGTAGAATGTGCCTGTATCAGCCGACATCACTGACTTGGAGAGCCACAAAGAAAGCTTGTCCAGATTTTGTACTTTTACTTGAAATCCGAAGTCTACTTGTCCAGACTGTGCAATGGTGGTACCTTCAGATGTTCTAAGCTCACTGTACCTACCTAGTACTAGCACCAAAGAACTGGCCATGATGGCCCAGGCATTCCTTTAAAGCTACTTTGCTTTTCCGTGCACACTCACAAAATGGGCAGTGTACCTCTGCCCTCATCTCATGGGCCTTGTTTTGGGGGAATGATCTTTCTGCTGTTTTTCACCAGTACCATTTGTATGAATGTTATCAGAGTGTATTAATATGTGGTCATCCGACTTAGGCCTGAGGATAGGCGCAGCACCCTCTGAGTAGGAGCAGTACGTTCTGTGAAGGGGGTTGTCAACCCAGGTTTCAGTCCCAGGGAAGAGGCCTAACCTGAGACTTAACACCAGAGCACAGAACAATACTTCTTTTGTAGTTTCCTCTTTTGGGTTTCCCCTCTTAGCAGCTGAGGTGTTTTGGAATGTGCTCTGGGATAGTGGGTATCAAGATGGCCCACCACAAGGAGCCAGACCCAAAGCTGGGGTGGGACAGGTCCCAAACCTGGGAGAACAAGCCATATTTCACAAGTTGTATAGATGATCTGGTTACATGTTTCTGTCTCAGCCTCTTCCCCTTAATTGTTTAAAACCTGTAGTGCTTTCTTAAATGTCCTGGTCAAGTCTTAGCTGAACGTTGAGGGGAAGATTTGGGCTATACCTGTTCTGGAGTGTTAAAAGGGGCAGTGTCTCTTAGATTGATTTGGGTTGTGGTGGCAGCAGGAAATAGGGAGAAATACTCAAGATGGAAGGCAGGAGGGGGATGAATCTAAAGCCAGGGCCATGACACCGCTCCCCTGCTAGAGGGAGCTCTCTCCCCAGAGCCCAAGCGAGAAGATCTGGGCAGTGTTTTCTTAAGGAAAGAGATAGCTTCCTAATAGTAATTTGGTTCTTTGTTTCTAGAATGTTTTTGCTGCTGCTGTTGTTGATGATTATCTGGCTGGTTTATTTTTAAAAAAATAAGTCTAGTAACAATTGTCTCAACAGAAAGGCCAGAATATTTGAAGCAAATATTCTGTATTCAGTCTTAGAGAGTAAGTGAACCCTTGGCTCTATATGATCATCATAGGCAGGGATTTTTCTTTCTTAAAGCCAACATGAAGGAAACAGGTGTGACATTGTTTGGAGACTGCACAGTTCATAGATATCTATCAAATGTCAGCTGAAATGTGAAGTTGCAGGTCAAATGAATAGTTAACCGTGCTTTTTCTCAGCATCTATAAATATGACGTCAATCACAAGATCACCTCCCCCACACCTGCTGTATATGAAATGTTACCAATGACGACTAATGCTTAGGGGGCCTGAAACGATTTACTAACAGGCTTCTTTGTCTATGGTTTGAACCGAATCCACCGCTTAAGTCAACTTAAACTAACCCAGCGTCACAGCGCCACCTGTAGGAAAACTCAGTGTGGGTGTTGCAGACTCCAGGAACTGGGAGGTTTCAACCTGATCATTTATTTTCCTTAACTTCTGAATTGAATGGCTATTGCATGTTCTAGATTGTTCTTTTTTTCCTTTTTTTGAGAACTTAATGGTAAAAATGCTTTCTAGGCATAACACCGTGTCTCATAGTTTTGGAGCTGAACATGTCTCACGTATTCTTGATTGATAAGGAAAAAACAAATCAAAACAAAAACATTACTAACAGGTGTTTACATTCAATGGCTTCTTTCTCTTTTTAAATTAATTTTTTCTATAATCATTTCCTACAGCTTCAGTGAGGCATTATAATTTAAATTTCCACAAGAGTAGGGACTCTAAGGTGATAGGACCATTTGTGCCTTGTTTACTGATGTAGTCCTTGCATCTAGCCCAGTGCTTTACACATAGTAGGTCCTCAACAGATGTTTGTGGAATGAGTGAGTACATATAGTCTTTTCATCTGATCCTCTTTTAGGGTATGCTTATGATAGTTTCAGTTCAAATGCCCTTTCATTGTAGAGACTTCCCTGATCCCATAATATAGAACAACAAAGTACTGGTTGTTCTTTTTCTTAGACACCAGACTTCCTCCCTCTGTATTACTTCTTATATTGATTTATTTGTAGTTTATCTACCTAATGTGTGTCTCCTTTATTTGACAGAAAGCTCTATGAGGATGAATCCCAGGCTGTTTGGTTCCATGCTCTAGCACAGTGCCTGGCACAGAATGGTGCTAAACAAATAGTACATGATTGGATGGAGTGACTGTCACATACCCACATATACATCTGCAGTGACAGTAACAGGCTGGCCCTCTTCTACCCTTGAGTGATAAAGAACAATTAAGAATACTATAGAGAATGGCCATAAGCACCTCTTATCTTAGCAAATTGTTAGAGGTTGAGTGGCTAAAAAGGGTAGGTTTTATTATATAGTCAGGTTAGGCCCCAAGGCTATCAGGTTTTGGATAGAGAACTTTTCTATTTCAATGTATCATAACATGGCCTTCAGTAGACTCTAGATACAGTTCTGTCTCTCATAAGAAAAACTGTGATCTTGGGCAAATTATACAACCTTTCTGAAACTCATTTCCTAATATGTAAATTTAAGACACAAATAGGTCTTACAGCACGTGGTTATTTAGAAGATTAAACAAGATAATGTATGTAAAGTACATGGTTTAGTGCCTGGCACAGAATAAGGAGTAAGTACTCAATAAAAGTTATTATTAAATTAATAATAACGTCTGAAGTCCATCAGTGGGCTAGCAGTGTCCCAGGACTCAATTAAGTTGTAATTAAATGTATTAAACAATGTCTTATGCTCAACTTCAGTTATTGCTTTGCTTTTAATGGCTGTAACATTCTACTTAGCTAAATAATGGAATCAGATGAATTCCCTACAGTAAAAGCTGGATTTAGTAAGATCTGCAAGGTTATGGTAAAAGGCATACTATTGCTGCAGATGAAAACATCTCTGTACCCCAAATAGTACAGTTATTTAATAGTATGTTGGGTGATCTAAAATTTCTTTGGTAAGTAGAAAAATCAACCACGTAAAAGGAGTTTTAAAAAAATCTATATCCATAACCTCACCAAAGTATGATATAAGGAATATCCCATGGCAGAAACAATTTTGTAAACATCCTTTTTTATCTTTTGTCAAAAGTATATTACAAATGTATTAGACTTTTTCCTTATTAGAAAATAAATATAATCTTTGAATATAAATGTTTAATCATGTTTAATTTTATTGACATGACACAATTTTATATATATATATATATATATATATATATATATATATATATATATATATATTACAATTTAGATAATTTGCAGTGACAGGTAAGACCTAAATTACAGGAACCAGAAACCTAATTATTTCAAATTGAATAATCTTGCTAACCAGAGTCACTTATTTGAAGAGAACAAAGGCAATGGCTTTTTAAAATTTCTTACTTATATCAATAGTTCTGTTATCATTTCCTGTTAAATTGTATCAGAGCTCTTCTACATCACAGAGACTGTAAAAGTTAAGACATTTATTTCTTTATCCAATGCATTCCTCTTCCTAATCCCTGACTATGTGTTTATGTAAGCATCTGTGGAGACACTTAATTCTACAACAGTCAGCCTACAATTTTCTCATCACTCTTCAATTTGGGCTCCTGGAAAAAAAAAATGCTATTCACAAAAAAATTCTCACATTTCAGACCTTATGGTAGATGTGGGTGGTATATCGTAGAATAGTTTTTCTCCATGCTACATATGCCCTTGAGTTTTTGACAGGATAAAGACTTTAGCAAGCCACTAATCTCTTGTGTTTGTCACCTTTTGCTTATTTCAAGGGTTGGCAGGGTGTGTGTTTAAGAGGAGAGGGTTTGGGGGCTGGAATTCTAGCTCATAGCTTCTGAGGTATGTTGGAGAAACTTCCTCACCATGCTCTTCCTTAATATCTCTGGAACATCAGATAAAAAGGCTCTCTTCAGGGATGGCAAAAGGTGGTGATACCAACAGTTACCTTCATTTTTACCATATTTGCTGCTATTCACACCCAATCTTTTTGAAAAGGGCTATGAACAGAAGACATGGGCAAGAGTGGCAGTGAAATATTGCATTTTTAGATTAGAAAGACCTCCTTGATTGAACTTGTGTTTTCATTCAATTTGAGGTACATAATAAATATCAAGCAAATATTACCCTTAATCATTATATGTTAGTGTGCTTTTTAAAACACTTTAATATTGGGTAAGTTTGTATTTGCACATCTCTTTCATCATCAACCTTTCTCTCTCTCTCTCTCTCTCTTCCCGCCTGCCTCTCCCTGTCTCTTTCTCTCTGTCACACACACACACACACACACACACACACACACACATGCACACACACACACACACACACACACTATTTCCCATTGACACACCCACTTAATAAACAAAACAAACCAAACAAAAAAGAAGAACATAATGCTCTTCAGGCACTTCTCCATTTCTCCTCTCCTCACCTCAACCAAACTCATAGAAAAAGTTGTCTCTACTTCCTCATCATTCTTTTTCTACCCAGCCTGGTTCATCCTGGCCTTGATCCATTAAATGGACCTTTAGCAATGTCACCAATAACCTGCATCTGGCCAAAGCTATTGGCTAATTTCCCACTCTCATCTTAGTCTCTCCGTCAGTAGCAGTTCACCTTGCTGAACACACTCTTCTTTTGAAACACACCCTCCTTGAAACAGTCTTCTCTCACTTTTGTGACACCATTTTCCTGGCTTTTCCCTACCTCAGGGAAAGCCCTGTCTCATCTCCATTTCTGGTAGCTCCGTTTCTACCAGGTGTGTAGGAGGCCCCAGGGCTCCAAACGTGGCAATCTCCTCTAGCTGCATCTTTCCCAGTTCCATGATGTTAATACCTCCACATACTGACGCATCTCAAATGTGTATCTCCCATCCAGCTCTAGGCTACTTTTTGCCTGCTCAATATCTCCACCTGGACGTCTAAGAGGTACAAAGAGGGAAGAGACATAAGGACCAAGTGATATCCCTTCTTTATATATGAGAGACATTAGTTAAGTTCTTTCTCAAAATCATGAGAGAAGTAAATGAAAGTGAATTCTTGAGATGCAGCCATTGTAGTATATTCTCAAATTTGGGACAAATATCAGGGCCAAAAACACTTTAAATACTTGTAAACATATACTTACGTATACTGAAACACCACTCAGTTACTTGAGAATACTACACACCCCTGACACCTTTGAAAGCCTTGTCCTAAACTGACAGCTTACTCCTGGAACTCACAGTCCTCCCCTCCATCTCCTCTGTCTCACCTCCAACCCTAGCTGGTAAATCTTCATGTACTTAGACTAATATTTGATGGGCCTACTCTTCAAACTCTATGTACCTAAAGTAACAATTAATTCCACTTTTCCAATGATCTCAGGTTCAAAACCACTCAACATGATTTCCCTTCATTCTTATTCATGAGACAAAGATACTGATTATTGATATCATTCTAAAGGACTCCTCTCAAATGACCCACTTTTATTTCAGTCAGCAATTTTGAACATACATGAGAATCAAATGTGAGCCTCCTAGAGAAAGATCGAATTCTTTGTTCCTTTTCTTATATCCAGTGATTATTTCTGTCATCACAATTATTTTTAAAGCACCTGGAACTTAGTACTTTAAAGGAGCCCACTCTGCCACATTCAGACCTAGTATTCCAAATGGTACCTATTCACAGTTTTCCACATTCTCCTTTCTATCCCATGGCCACCAAAAAAGAATACTTGGTCTGTAAAAATGATAGGGAGAGTCCCTTCTACCTTTCCTCATGTTGCAGCCTTGTTCATAGAAGAAACTCCCATCCATCCTTCCAGCCATCCATAATTCCCTCTTCCTCAGTGGAACAGGATGCCTAATCTGACTAGTAAGACCCTAGCATTCACTGGGTCACCTTTTGCTAGTGGGTGCTGTCGCTATGCTCTCAATGGTCAATGTCCTTCCTGCCCTTGTGGGCTGTGAGCTTCTTATTGGCAGCATACTTAGGCAGGTCCAATGCCATATTTTTAGCCTTTTGTCCCCAGTTTCTGAAGAACTGCAGGCCCTGCCATTTTTGATTCAGAGAAGGGGGCCATGGTATTCTCCCAGTTAGCCTTAGACCTCAACTGTATCCTTGGATCAAGTGGACCAGGAATGCTGCTTTTAGGAGATTGTCAGTACTTGCCCAAATTAATGAAGCAGTACTTCCTGTTTCATGTGACTGTCAATGCTTGGGCATCTCCACTACTAGTAAGAACCTCTGGGAGGAAAAGAGGTAAAGCGCCCCAAACTCCCAACATGATAATTGAAGCAATCTAGAAATTAAAAGCAGCATTTCAGTTGTATCAGTTATCTACTACTGCCATAACAAATTATCACAAATTTAGAGGGTTCAAACAATACCCATTTTTTGTTATGTACTTTTGCAGGTCAGAAGTGTGGGCTCAGCTGATTCATTTCTTAGGATCTCACAAGGCTGCAGTCAAGTTGCTTTCCTGTGTGGAGGCTCTGGGGGCGAACCCACGTCCAAGCTCATTCAGTTTGGTCGCAGAATCTAGTTTCATGCAGCTGTAGGACTGAGGTCCCGTTGTCTCGCTGGCTCTGGTCCAGTGGTGTCAGCCTTCAGGAGCCTCCTACCTGCCTCGTCTTGTGGCCCTCTTCTTCCATCTTCAGAGCAACATGGCTCTGAAGAATCCTTCTCTGCTTTTAATCTCTCTAACCTCCCTTTTATCATATTTCTCCTGCTGTACTGCTCTGTCTTCTTTTTCTTTTAAGGGCTCTGGTGATTAAATTGGGCTCAAATGAATGATCTAGGATAACTGCCCAATTTTAAGTTCAGCTGATTAGTAACCTAAATTCTGTCTGCAAAATCCTTTCACAGTAGGAAGTAGTGTTTGGTTGAATAACCAGGGGACAGAAAGCTTAGGGGGAACATCTTTACAATTATTCCTGCCACGTAGTGCATCTATTTTTCAATTTCAACTCTCAGCACCTCTCACACTCTCAGTTCTGGCTAAATTTTCTTTGCCCTAAATGTCTAGGCATCAAATTTTCTCATTAAAATTTCTTTGCCCAAGGGTCAGCCACACGCTAGCACTAACTGTGCCTTGCTGGGCAAGTCCCTAAACCTCTCTGAGCCTCGCTTTCCTCATAGAGAATAGAATTTCCTACTCTACAGTATTGTTCTGAGCACTAAATGAATATTTACTAAGTGAATACATTTTGTAAACTGTAAAAGAAAATACAAATGTTAATTTATCTTATGTTCTAAATAAAATATTATAAAAAGATTTTCAAAAACTGACAGATGAAAGCGAAGAACAATAGTGAGTGTTAATTCCAAACTGGTATATATGTTGTTTTGGTGTGGTGATTTCTAAACCTAGTTTGAACTGAAGTCAGAAAATGTGGGCTGGGTGACCTTGGTCATGTCATTTAGTTTCTCTAGGCCTTTTTTCTTTCTCATCTATGAAATTAATGTGTTTAACAAAAGGATCTCCAATGTCCAATTCAGATCTGAAATTCTATGCTTCCATTTTATGCTCTTTCTTCAAGATGCACTAAGAATCAGAGTTGCAAGAAATGATCTATTTATAGTCAGCTCTTTCCAAGATGACTGTAAAATGCCCGAGATAAGCTCATAACAGTGGGACTAGAAATCTCTTCTAAGATAACCTGAAACATGTCTATAAATCCCGGCATGTTTTCAGTCCTTTATCATTATAATCAAGCATTTCTTCAGCACCCAATTCTAAGATATTAGGCTAATGAATAGTTTCAGTTTGAAAATCCATATTATTAAATTATTATGTTTCAGAAAAATACTAAATAAGCTGCACGAATAAAAATTTTCCTTGAATTCTATTTCTAAAAGAAAAAATGAAGCATAAATGTAACATTTGATTCAATATTTGTGAACAAAATTTCTCTAATTTTTCAAAATTCATGTATTAAGTAATAACTGAAATTGTAAAATTTGCCTTTTCTCTCCCTAAGAATTGTTTTTTATTTCAAACAAACCATGAAGATTAATCTATGTGTTCAATTATTGTCTCAAGAGTCACACAATTTGCTGTGAGTTAGTCTATTTTACATGCTGGATCTGAAATAAAGACTGTCTCTATAAATTTTAGTTTTGAATTTTAAAAAAGAATTGTTTTCCTCAAATTCCCTTTCGGTGGGTTTTCCAACAATAGGACATTGATTTCTACTACAGCATTGGTGCAGAATTTTAGGAGAATGGGATTGTGAGTTTTCGAGTCCCTTTTCATTTGACAGGCAGCTGGGGGAGCCCCACTCCCTGCAGAGGCCAGGCTAGAAGCAGGAAAATGAGAGGGCCAACCGACTGTGAGCACAAGTCCTTTCATGTTTGAGTTAATGATTCTTAAGGGGGGAAAAGTGAGTTATTTTGACCATACTATGGTTGTCAAATAGCCTTAAAGAAAAGCATTTTCTTTGCTCTGGTAATCTCCTAGGTTGTTGTAGCTGGCTAGAATTGAAGTTTCATGGGATGAATATGGCATGTAGCATGCTTAGGTAGCACTAGTTAGTGGCGTGTGTGTAATGGTTTCAGCCCCAAGGCTCTGGAGAGGGTTTGAATGGAAATGTTAGCTGGACTGATACACTAAGGAAGGCTTTCACATTCCATATGCAGTTTCTTATCCGGAAGTTGGCAGTTTCACCCTGGGAAATGTTAGACACAGCAGAGAGAAGAAAAGAGAGTTGAGACTGTAAAACAAGGAAAAAGAGAAGGATGCAAAAGTGGCAATAAATAAATAAATAAATAAATAAATAAATAAATAAATAAAGCAGACCTTAAAATTGTTCTTGGACTTGCAAGAAAAAAAAGAGGAGAAAACAAAAGAGATGCGTAGGTTAGGATGAATACTCATTGACCAGCTATTATTCATCCAACAAACTGAGGACTTGCTTTGTGCTCACTACTGAGCTAGTTGCTGCAGATACAACAATGCACACAACAGACACCCTCCCTGCCCTTGAGGAGCTTCTAGTCTACTGCGAAGTCCAGTCTCAAAAGTGCATCCAGGTACTACATATATGCCGAGTCTTGCTCAGAAAGAAAAGAACTCAGCTGAACAGGGCAGTCCTCCAAATTCTCCCAGAATGTATTCATGTGCACAGAGGGCTCCTGCCCTAAGCAAGGGCCTTCCTGGAGGTCTGCCTCACGTGATCCTCAACTGCAGAAGCTATGTATTTGAGGAAGCACTTTCTAATTTTTACAGTTTTAAAAACTGTTGTCAAGCCACAGTTCACAGATAATTCTATTAGACAGTCTTGTCTGTGTTGCAGAAAGAACAATTACAGAATGGCATACTACCTCATCCTTCAATGGAACTGAAATATTTTTGTGGGACAAAGTATTTAGTCCCCTGATGTAAGAATGGGTGAGAGCAAAGCAGGACAGAATTGGGAAGGTTGGTGATTTGCTTTCTGTCCCTCCCTGGGATTCTCCAAATACTACCCTTCAGATGCCTCAACTGAGTGCTATATGGTGCCGCCCTCCTGGATAAAACATCTTTCCACAATTCCAGCTTTATTTGTCTTATATCTCATTTCCAAATAGGAAGCATCAAGTAAACTAACTCAGCCTGAACTGTCACTAACAGATGGCGGGCTAGGAGTAAGTTCTCCCTTTATCAGCTGACTGTTGGTGCCTCTGTGGCCTGAATGAGTTAGGGATGGGGGATTTCAGATATTCAGCCAGGGCCAGAGCAGGGACTTTGGGCATAAGCCTACTGAGGAAGGTTCTGGTGTGCCTGTGGCTGATGGGAGAAAAGGTGGAGGCATGTGAGTGTGTGTGGCGGGGAGTGAGGGTGGGGGTGTGGGTGTTCTGGTGAAGCTTCCCATTCTTCACACATGGAAAATCACTACTCGAATCTTTTCAGTAGAAATTCTAACAGCTTACAACCGAATTCTGACTTGAGTTAAAACATGGTTTTCATTCTAGAAGTGGGTAACTGCACCTCATATGTAATTGTTTTTGGCAGATCCTCCCGCATCAAAAACTGTGATTCTTTAGACCAAGCCCTGGATGAGAAGTACTTTGAGTTTGAGACCCGCCTCCATACATTTTCTTTCACTGTTTTGGCTTTATTCCCCGCGTGCCCCCCGCACCCCCAGAAACCATTGAAAGGGGCAAAGCATCTGCAGCCCTTCTCACTGGGCTCCTAGTGACAGACTCAAAGGAGGATGGCTAAAAGAATCCCAAGGTCATTCTTCTAATCACCCATTGTCAAGGAAATAAAGTTTTGCTCATTTATTGTTTTATTTTTATAACCTTTTTTTTTCAAATGAAAAGATAGGAAATTGAAATACTACTTAGTGTTTATGTTTGTAAATATATTTATCTACATGTATATGTTCAATTTAACATTTAAAGATTATTTTAACTACCATTTATAGGTCCACTCCTCAGGTCTTTTCTATACATTTTCTCATTTGACCCTCATAGCAACCCTATGGAACCCACTATTTTTTCTCCCTCCCAGGAGGAAGGAAGAAGAGGTGCCAGACAAGCTTCCTGCATTGTGTTAGTCACTTTCAAAAATATTCTATTCATATACAGGTTATTTCATATAATTCTTACAATAACACTGTGAAGTAGGGATGACTTATACGTTTATGTCTTTATAAATGAGACCCACTTAGCTTTAAACAGGGAGCTAGGACCCAGAGTCCTATGCTTTGGTTGGTTGGACCTCAAAGCCCTGTGCTCCTGCTCTTAACCCCACCCTTCCTACTGAGGGCCAGCTTGGTGTGCTCTGGCCCTAGTGGCTATTTCCTTTCCAAGCACCTCTGTCTGCAGAAATGGCTTTGTTCCCAGTCATGCTCATGGAGGCCTCAGTCTGCCTGGGAGGCACATTCGGCCAATATGGCAGGTTCTCCCACTTAACGAGGATCTGGGTTGAGTGCCCCCCGCCTCTGAAATTCTGTGGTGGGGACATGGAAAGGTGCTGGTTGATGCCTCTCTTACCAAAGGCAGACATTTTGCTGTTTTTACCCATATGCAATCAATTATTGCTGACTGCCCACCCATCACCTCAATGGCATTTCTCAAAAGGCAGTTCACTTTGCCTCAGCACCTGGGAGCTATAGGCCTGAGGACTGTGAATTTCCGAGTCACCCTTTATGTCATTCTGCCTAGTTCATTTTATTTAGTAAAATGTAGATTTCATCCCCCCACCGTACATACATCTCCTTTCCCCTCATCATTTTCTTTTTTTTTTTTAAATCTAGAAATGTTGGCTCCAGTCGGGGTAGAAGTCAGGGAATGTAAGGGGAAAAACAATCAATGCTAGCCTCTGGCTAACATTTTAAACAAAATAGAACCAACTTCTGTGGACATCTGCTATTCTCAGGCTAAATTATGGTGTTAAAGAACTCGAAATTGAAGAAGCACACTACAAAATTTGTTTCATAAGTGTTACACTTTTGTGATTCCAATAACTTATCCAATCCCTTATTTCTTGCCTCACCCTCTAAAATGCAGGAACCCATTTCCAAGCCTGCACAAGTGAAGCCATTTTGCAATAATTCTAACTATCTTTACACAAACTCTTGCAAATGTTGTCACATCTATTCTTCACTAAACATTTCAACATGGCTTCCAGAGGGAGCTTTCAAACCTGACAGCCATTTCCTATTTGCCAGGAACAAGAAGGAGGGGTTTTAAAGAAAACAAGGTCTCCCCCTTTCAGATGTAGAAATAATAATAAAAATGACTCTACACTCTAAAGGGCTGGCTGGGAGACACATCCAAGAATAGGCAGTGTGAGGACCTAATAGGTCATGACAGCTCAGATATAGAAGTTATCTTCCCACAGTAGGGGTGGCCTCATTACCTACTTCTGGTTTAGTATTGCTGCAGCAGCCATGAGTGATGAGGCCACCCTTATCTCACAAAGATGAACACCATATTCTCCAACGCTGTGACATGTTCTTTCTGTGTAACCACTTATGGCATAGATTTCATTTTCCAGCTACACACATGCATCACACACACACACACACACACACACACCCCAGAAGAAAGAAAGGCCTGTCTTTAAGTGACATTCAAAGATGAATGTGGCACTACTGACATGTTGAAAGAGAACACTTCCCCCCAACACTTGAACGACTTTCAAGAAAACCAACTCCCCTTTCTCCATCAATATGGTTTTCATACTGATTTAGCTCCCTATGCCAAAACATTTTAGAAATAGCAGCAGCATATATTAAAAACCAAAAAGTGACACCTCTTGTCTGTGAAGTAGAAAGCAAGCAGAATCCTTAGCTATAAGGCTCCAGTGTGTTGGATCGTGTCTGTCCCCTGAGCCGCTGGCAGCACAAAGCTGACAAAATGCATAGTCTCAGGTCGGTTCTCCTGTGGGAGGCCCTGGTGACATGAAGAGTGGATAAGTCTTAGCCCTACTTAAATCAACCAGTCATTCTATATTGTGTGCTTTCTTTTTTTGGTCTTAAATTATGTATTAAAAGACACAACGCCTGTTAGGGCAAGTGCATCAGGATGGAGAACATGGATTCAGTGACTTGTGCATAAAATCTGCAACTCAAATGAAAACTGTGGGGAAACTTCAGACAGTGACAGAAAGGAAGTAATTCCAAAGTGAGGTGCTCTTCCCTTTCTGGTTTTAGTTCAGAAGGGGAGATGGCTGGTAAATATTTTGGTTTTCTTCTCCAACTTTTTCCCCCCTCTTTTAAAGGTGAAATGCTTTTAGAAACCCACAACTTGGCTTTCCTCATAAAAATACAGGGAACCCTACTTAGGGTTTGTTTTGTCCCTCCTTCAGGAGGTGCGTGTAGGTTGTTTGGGAGGTGCAGAAGGGCTAGCTGCTCTTCTTTTCTTCACTTTGATCGATTCCACCCTTCATAACCATAGCCCGGCTCATAATTATAATGCAAAACAGCATCCCCACAGCCTGCTTGGTGCATTTCAAATCTGAAGTTCCTTGAAGTTCTAAGGATTTTTAAATATTGATATTCATTAATTGTGTGGCTTTTGTGACATAAATTCACATTACCTACTTTCATGTGCTGGAAACAGCTAAAAATGCCATGTCACAAATGTTTACATGGCTGTTATGGGAAACAGTACCGTGCTAATATATGTCTGCTTCTTAAATTCTGTTAGCAGTTGTAAGACAGTCAGATACCACCCGTGGGATCTTGTGCCCTCATGAAACACAATTACAATGAGAATATCTCATTATCTCATTGGCTTTAGCTTACTGCTCTGTTACCATGGTTTCAAATACACAGAGGAGTCTGAAACTAAGAGTGCTGCTAACAAAGAACATCTCCTTGTACAATGACACCAGATCATGTTAGACAGAATAGACTTAATTAAATACCCCCTGATGGAGGCCAAAATACAGAAGTTGGGTCTACTTTTCAAAAAGGAAACCAGCCATTTAAAAAAAACTCTACTTAATTTACTGGGGAATTTTGCATTCCTTTCTAACAGCAGCTACAATCATAACAACAAACTGAACTCAGGCCCTGTTTAATATGCACTGGTAGTGACGGGAAGTGAAGGAAATTGGTAAGAAAAAGACAACAGTCAGAAAAGAATGATGTCAAATGTGGTTGTCTTCCAAGTGTCTGGTTACTGAGCCAGTCAACCCTCAGACAAAGCAATTGTGGGTGCAAACTACTGGACCCTCTGCTCGCAATGTGTCCACAGAATTCAAAGCATGGATTCCAGCCTTCTCAAATGAGATCTGGTCCTGCTAGACACACTTATGGCATTTCACCCCCTTTCGTGACACATCGAGTGACTAACTTTGCAAAACTGGAATTATACTATTTTTCATGATGGGAAACAAGTTGACTTTATTAGAAGAGAGATCACAACTTTGGGCTCTTGGACTCCTGACCACTGTGGAGCTTTCCAAGGTTGGATAGGTTTCCAGCCCCTGGCTGACTCTCTGCCCTGAGGAAAGTGCCTCATGACTCCAGCCAATATGGTGGTCGTTGAGGCAAATATTTAAAATATACTTCAGTATGGGAAAGCCTCTCACAGTTACCCTATGGTATACCTATTTGTCTTAAAGGCCCAAAACAGCTTGCATTTTTCTATGTTGTGAAATTAATTGCTCTATAATGGAAATCTCTCTTGTCAATGTGAAGCTTATCCCTCCCCTCCACCACACACATTGTGCGCGTGCGTACGCGCGCGCGCGCACACACACACACACACACACACACACACACAGGAATCGTAGCTGTAAAAAAAATTTAAATCACTTATAGACCCTGGAGACTATCGGGTGACATAATGTGACAATAATGACATCCCTAGTGGTGTTAATTGATTTTGTCCTGGTAGAGGGTAATTTGGCTTCCACAGTCACTGCTGGATCATGGACTTACTTATTGGTCTGCCTAGGTAGTATTACCATTAATGAACAGAAAACACACTTTCCTTCTTAAAAGATACTGGTAATTATGGGGAAGGGAAGATGGAAAGCCATGGATTCTTAATCGTTTAAGGAGAGTTAATTCTTAGCTGTTTGCATTAAAAGGGGATATATGGTAAAAGACTGTGAATTAGCAATTCAGAGTCGCACTCCATAAAATCCAGCTGCTTTTATGCTACTCCAGGAAGATCTGTGAAAAAGTCAAATGATTTGTAAAGTGCGCTTTAACAGAAAAAAAAAATAGCAATTGGCAGCCGCATGTGCTGTGTGATTAAAAGTGATACATCATCTGTCAAGCTGGCTTACTTTATTGGTCTACATTCCTTTCTTTATGGCTTCTAATTGGTGTGATTTTAAAAATCTTTTTCAAATGAAAAACACATCTTATTCTAAATTGTGTATGTAGAATAGGATATTCAGATAATTCTAATTTTCAGAAGAGTTGGAGAGATTTGGGAGTCATTTATGCTAAAATCAAATAATTGAAGTTATGTAAATAGAAAGGATGTTACCCATATCAGTTAAAGGCGTCGCTATTCTCCATGTCACCAAGCCGAAAACTTTGGAGACATCTCAATTCATTTCTCAGCCAATAAGTTCAACTTGGTATCAAGTCCTATCCATACTACCAGACCTGGTGATATTCTCCTTGTAGGCACCAGTTCTGCCATAGCAGTTGTTTAGAGCTGGTATCCATTCTGATGGGTCAACATCTGTGTATATTAGTTGTTATATATTTTGTATATCATGCCTGTATCCTACCATTTAAATATCTTTTGAATCAACCCCTTTATCTCTATTGACATGGCACTGCCTTAGTCAGATTTTACTTATCTCTAACCCAAACTCTAATAATAGATTATTTATTTATTTTTTAAAGATTTTATTGGGGAATTGGGGAAGGGGAACATTGTGTTTTTCCAAGACCCATAAGCTCCAAATCAAGTTGTTGTTTTTCAGTCTTAGTTGTGGAGAGCGCAAGCTCAGCTCCAAGTCTAGTCACCGCTTTCAATCTAGCTGTGTGTGTGTGTGTGTGTGTGTGGTGGGGGGAGGATGCAGCCCACCATCCCATGTGGGAGTGAAACAGGCAACCGTGTTGTTAGGAGCACGTGCTCTCACCAGCTGAGCCATCCTGCCACCTGTTGGCAGCTCAGTTGCAGCTTCGCTTTGGCACAGCTCACTGGCCCATGTAGGAATTGAACCGGTGACCCTGTGCCGCTTGCACTCTAACCAACTGTGCCACCCTGCTGACCCTAATAATAGATTTTTATTACCTAGTAATTTCTTTTCTAGCTATAGACTTTCAATTAGTCATTTTACTACAATCTTCTCTTTCTCTAATCCATACTTTATACTCTAGCCATGGTTACTTTGCATATTTATATAAACTATTTTTCAAAAATAGAGCATAGAATACATATAGAAAAGTGAACAAATTGTAAGCCTACAGTTGTATTGTTTTATAACAGGTTCCCTAGAAGTACGTACAACCTGAGATCAGGGTGTTTGTGCATGTGATTTGTTGAGGGAGTATTTGCAACTGAAACCTCTAAGAGAACAAGTGAAACAGGAGAAGTGGAGAAGTTGTGAAGACCGTTGAAGGGTCTAAGATTTTTATCTTACTGGCAAACTAGCAAATTAGCCTGCCACAGTTTCATCGATTCTGGAAGACAATCAGGTCAGAAATAAAGGCCTTTATTACTGACAACAATACCAGCAGGCAGAGTATCAGAATTTGTACTAGTTCTCTGAGCCATAATTGCCATAAGACCATACAAAGAGGGGCCAGGTAATGCCACAAAAGTAGTGGGTTATGCTACACAAGAGAATCCTGACCTTGGGGAACCTGAATCTTTTATAATGGACAGTAACCTGTCTCAACTTTGCCCTGGAAGCTGATATTATAATATCTTCATCATACTGGACAGTAAACAAACTTATCCTCTGCTCCAGGAAGATGCTATTTTTTTTTTTTAATCTTTCAAGGCTGTTCACTATACAGGCATCATTGTTAGGATCATGCAGAACAAGGTCAGTCAGTGCTTCTGGCTCACAAGACATGCAGAAATGTGAAAGACCTGTGGGGAATTGTCTCCCAACAGAAGGTTGCAGGCTCGGCTAAAATCTAGCCTCACTATGATCCCATGTGGAGCTCTGGCATATTCATGTCCACTCAGGCAGGGGGACAGGCCTTTTACACTTCCATATCATTCAACCATTGGCTGTGCATCAGCCTGATAAGAAGGCACAACCTCAAGAGTAGTATTTTCAAGGGAAGCCACTCTCTTTGGTCTTGGGTAATTCTCAGAACAAAGATGCTGCTATTAAGCTGCTAGAGCCACCACTCTCATCATCTGAGGAAAGGATACATTGAGTAAAGGGGATCTGAATGGGGCACCAATAGTGTCTATCTACTGCATTGATTAATTATCACCAAGCAAATTTACTCAGGTAACTGCAACCCAAGTTAAGAAGTGGAACATCGGCAACCCCTAGAAACCCCCTTTTGTGCCTCCTTCTAGTTACTACCCACCCACTCCTTTCTAAATAGAACCACTATCCCAACTTCTAGCATCATGGATTGCTGCCCATTGTTGAACTTTATAAGGATGAAATCATACAATACGCACTCCTTTATGTCTGGTGTTTTTCGCTCAACATTATTTTTGTGAGATTCATTCATACTGATGTGTGTGGCAGTAGTTCATTCATTTCCTTTGCTGTACAGTATTCCATTTGGTGAATACACTATAATTTATTTATTCTTTATTCTGTTAATAGGCATTTAGTTCATTCTGGGTTTTTTGTCTATTATGGCTAAAACTTTATAATACTCTTGAACATGACTTTTATGTTCACATTTCTGTTGAGTATATATTTTAGAGTGGACTTGTTGATTCATAGGATATGCATAAGTTCAGCTTTTGTACCTACTGCCAATCACGTTTCCAAAGTGGTTGTCCTAATTTATATCCTTACCAGCAGTGTAAAGATGTTTCATTTACTCCATAGCTTTATCAACCCTTGATCTTTCTCAACATTTTATATTTTTGCCAATTTAATGGGTATGTAGTTTCATTTATATTTCATTCTTATTTGTATTTTCATTTATATTTCTCTGATGACTTACAAGACTGAGTACTTTTTCATATACGTTTTTGGCCATTTGGATAACTTTTTGAAGTGCTGTTTCAAATATTTTGCTCATTTTTCTGTGTTGTCTTTTAATGATTTGTAGGAGTTTATTATATATTCTAGATATAAGGCCTTTATCAGATACGTGTATCTGGCAAATAAGCAAATAAATGCCTCTCCCATTCTGTAGGTACCTTTTCACATTTTTTTAATTTTAATTTTTTAAAGATTTTATTGGGGAATTGCGGGAGGGGAACAGCGTTGGGGAATTGGGGAAGGGGAACAGACAAGTTGTGGTCCTTTTTTGTTCTTCAGTCAAGTTGTGGAGGACGTTGCTTCACTGGCCCATGTTGGTATCGTCATTGCACTCTTCCTGGGTGAGGCAGACAAGTCGCTGACCTCTGGACAGCCATTCACAGCAGTTATTGGCAACTCACACTGGCTGCAGGCACTCATTGTAGCCTATGGCAGCCCACTGCAGCAGGGGCTGCAGCTATGCCATCCTGGGGACTCACGGAAGCCCAGTTCCAGGTGGAGCTGTTGTTCACTATCTTAGCTGTAGAGGGCAGTGTCACTGGCCCTCATATGTGGGATCTGAACCTGGACCCCACTGATCAGAGCTGGCGTCCCAAGCCAGCTCCTAACCGATGAGCTACTCGGTCGGCCCCGCCTTTTCACGTTTTTAGTGATGTCATTTTTTGAAATAAAAGTACGTAACTTTTAATGTTATGCAATTTATCCATCTTTTAAAAATAGTTAGTGTTTTTAGTATCCCATTTAAGAAGTTTTGTCTACCCCAGATCATAAAGATCTTACTTTTGTGTTCTCATCTCTGAAAGTTTTGTTTTACATTTCACATTTAAATCTAGAATTCATCTGGAGTTGATTTTTGAGTATGATATGATGTAGAACTCAAGATTTACTTTTTCTCCATATGAATATCAATTGGCCCAGTACTATTTTTGAAAAGACCATAGTCTCCCACTGCACTTATTGTCACCTTCATTGTACATCAAATGACCATAAATGTACAATCATCTTCTGGATACTATATTCTGTTCCACATATCTATTTATTTTGCCTTCACATGTGTGGCCAATTTTACATACTCTTAATTATTGGAGATTTATAATATCTTGATATTCAATAATATAAGAATTCCAACATTTTTCTTATTTGTCAGGGTTATTTTGACTATTTTTTGCCTTGTGCAAAATTAGCTTGTCAATTTCTAACAGCAGCAACAACAAAACTTGCTAGTTAATTGACTCCTTTGTGATTATGAAATGCTCCTTTTCATCTTTAGAAATGCTCTTCACATTTATCTTATATTAATAGAGCTATGCTTTATTAGTATTTGCTGATGTATTGGTCAGTGTTCTCCAGAGAAGCGGAGATGAGATGAGCTATCCCAGCCAGCTCAATGAATGAGGCAGAAAAAGAAGCGGTGGAGTAAATTATTCCTTACTCTACCTTCTGTTTTCTTCAGACCCTCAATGGATTGGGCGATGCCCACCCACATTGGGATAGGAAGTCAACTTCACTGAATTCACCAATTCAAATGCTAATCTCATCCAGAAACACCTTCCCAGACACATCCAGAAGTAATGTTTAATCTGGGCATTCTGTGGTCCAGTCAAATTGATAAAATTAACCATGACATCTGGTAGTTTTTCACCTTTTTCAAATTTTTTATATTTCTTTGTCCTTTTATTTAACGTCTGTCATTTGTAATTCATATGTAGTTACATTTTTATCCAGTCTGAAAAATTTGTCTTTTAATTGGACTATTTGGTACATTTATATCTGATGTAACTACTGATATAGTTGTGTTTAACTCTACCATCGCCCTATTTGATTTTTATTTGTCTTTTCTATTTCTGACCACTTTTCCTTCATTTTTTGTCTTCTTTTTATTAATCCAGTGTTTCTGTTATTCTATTTCTTCCTCATTGGTTATTTGTTTATTTATATATTATTTTACCACCCTTTGAGTGATTTTCTTGAAATTACATGTATCCTCAACTTACAAACTTTAATATAAATTGGTAGTTTTACATTCCCTATAAAAATGAAAGAAACTTAGAACTTTTTAACTCCATTAACCCATCCCATTTTGTGCTTTCATATGGTATCCTGTTCTTTTTTTTGAAGAATTATCCCTTTGTTTAAAGAACTGTTATATATTTCTTTTAATATGGGATGTGGTGGTGACAAATGATCTCAAATTTTGCTTCTTTGTTTTTAATTTTATTTTACCTTATTTTTTCAAACATGTTTTGGGGGGGGTATGTTTACATACAATGAAATGCACCAACTTTAAGTGTATAATATAATGCGATTTGACAGAAATGTGCATTTGTGAAACCGCCACCATGATCACAATATAAAACATTTCCATTCCTTTGTGCTTTTTCACAGTCAATCTTCTCCCCACAACCCCACTCCCTAACAACCATTGATCTGCTTTCTGTTCTTGTTTGTCTTTTCTAAGATTTCATGTATATAGAATCATATAGACTTTAGTGTCTGGTTTGTTTGTTTTTTTTTCACTTAGCATAATGCTTTTGAGAGTCTTCCAGGTTATTGTATGAATAAGTAGTTTGCACCTTTTTATGTTGTTATGATCAGTAATTTAAAAAAAAAATTATGCTATGTGTTTCACTGTTCATTTATTTTAACTGTTTTATATACCATAATCTGTTTATGCATTCATAAGCTGACGGGAATTTCAGTTGTTTCTAGTTTTTGGTTATTACGAATAAAACTGCTATGAACATTCACATGCATTTTTTTTTAATTTTATTGGGGAATTGGGGGAGGGGAACAGTGTTAGGGAATCGGGGAAGGGGAACAGACAAGTTGTAGTCCTTTTTTGTTCTTCAGTCTAGTTGTGGAGGACGTTGCTTCACTGGCCCATGTTGGTATTATCATTGCCCTCTTCCTAGGTGAGGCAGACAGGTCGCTGGCCTCTGGACAGCCACTCACTGGGGCTCTTGGCAGCTCACCCTGGCTGCCAGCCACTCACTGTTGCCTATGGCAGCCCACTGCAGCTGAGGCTGCAACCCAGACCATCGGCAGCCATCTTAGCTATAGAGGCAACCAGGTGGAGCTGTTGTTCACCACCTTAGCTATAGAGGGCAGTGTCACTGGCCCTCATATGTGGGATCCAAACCAGGGCCCCGCTGCTCAGAGCTGGCATCCCAAGGCAGCTCCTAACCAATGCGCCACTCAGCCGGTCCCACATGCATATTTTTAAAAATGAACCTATGCTTTTATTTCTCTTGGGTGAAAAACATGGAAGTGTGATTGCTGAGTTCTATGGCAATTGCTACGTGTAACTTTCCAAGAAGCTGCCAAACCACTCTCCAAAATGGCTGTACAATTTTGTAATCCTACTAGCAGTGTATGAGAATTCCAGTTGTTTCACATCCTTGCCTACAATTGGTATTTTCAGTCTTCTAAATTTTAGTCATTCTAGTGAGTGTGTAGTGGCATCTCATTGTAATTTTAAATTCATTTCTCTGGTGACTAATGATGCTGAGAATCTTTTCAAGTGTTTATTTACCATTTTTCTATCTTCTTGATTAAAGTATCTATTCAAGTCATTTGCCCATTTTAAAAATTGAGTTTCTCTTATTGTTACATTGTAAGAGTTTTTTTCTTACTGTATTCTGGATATAAGTTCTCTGTTAGATATGAGTCTTACAAGTATGTTCTCTGAGTCTGAGCTGCTTTAGCATTTTCTTAACAGTCTCATTTGAAGAGCAAATATTTTAAATTTCATGAAGCCCAATTTATCAATTTTTCTTTTATGGTTTACATTTTTGTTTCTTATTGAAGAAATCTCTGACTTTGATTCAAGGATATGCCTGAATTAAATGTCATTCTGTTTTCTTCCATGAGTTTTATGTTTCAGGTTCAACACATAGGTTTGTTCTTCATTTCAAGCTAATTTTTGTATATGATGTTTAGTAAGGGTTAATGTTTATATTTTTGCACATATATATCCAATTTGGTTCTACAATATTTGTTGTAAAAACTCAAGGATCTTTTTTTGAATTACCCTGGCATTTTTGTTGGAAATCAGTTGAGTGTGTGTGTGTGTGTGTATTGCTGGACTCTCTACTCTGTTCCATATCTACATGCCTATCCTTATGCCAACACCACATTGTGTTCTTACTGTAGCATGATAATAAATCTTAAAATATGATAGTGCAAGTCCTTCAGCATTTTAAAAAACAAGTTTTCTTTGGTTATGCTAAGCCCTTTGTATTTCTATGTGAATTATAGAACCTGTTTGACAATTTCTACAGGAAAAAAAAAAGACCTGCCAGAGTTTTTGAGAAGAGGAAGAGTTGTGCTGAATTTACAGATCAATTTTGGGAAAATTGACATCTTAATAATATTGTATTCTAATCCATGAACATGGTATAGCTTTCTATTTAGTTACTTAGGTCTTCTTCAATTTCTCTCAGCAATGTTTTGTAGTCTCCAGTGTACAGCTACTGTACATGTGTTTTTTAAAAATTTTCCCTAAGTATTTCATATTTTCTTGCTATTGTAAATGAAAGTTTTTAAATTTCGTGTTTTAGTTTTTTATTGCTAGTATAAAGAAATATAATTTACTTTTATTCATTGACCTGTATCCTGCTACATTGATGAAGTTCTACATTGTAGAACTTATTAGTTCTGATAGTTTTTGTTTCAGTAGTTGTAGCTTTTCACAGATATTTTTAGATTTCCTATACAGTCTATCATGTTTTAAGGGCTTGAAGATGTTTTTACTTTTTCCTTCCTAAAAGTCATTTATGTCATTTTTGTTTTACCAAGCTGGTCAGAACCTCCAGTGTGATGGTAGAAGTGGTGAGAGTGAATTTCCTTGCTTTGCTTTTGATTTTACAAAGAAGCATTTGGTCCTACAATTTAAGGAGTTTCCTGTCTGTTTCTTATTTGCTGACAGTTTAATGAATAATGGCTCTTGAATTTTGCTAAAATCTTCTCTGCATTTATTGAGATGTTCAGATGATTTTTGGTTTTTAGCCCCATTAATCTGTTGAAGTATACCAACTTGTTACTTTGAATTCCTTTGAATGTTATTTTGAATTCCTGGAGAAAATTCTCCTGAGTCATGAGGTATTATACTTTTCATATATTGCTGGATTCCTTTCCTTAATATTTTGAGTAGGATTCTTGCATCCATATACATAGGAATATTTGTATGTTGTTTTCTTGTAAAGGCATTGTCTTGCTTTTCTTTTAGTGCAATGCTGGCCTCGTGAAATGTGGCAGAATTGTTCCCTCTTCTATTTTCTGGAAGAATTTTACTATTGAAGAATATTTTTGTTTAGTTTAGTATTTTGGGTTTGTGTTTATTCTCTTTCATTCCTTTAAAGAAGACGTGTTTTCTTCTGGCTTGCATTATTTTTTTGGGGGGGGTGGGGGTTGCAGGGGGAGGAAGTCAGCTATCAGTCTTATTTTGTTTCTTTTAAGACAATGTGTTGTGTGTTGTGTGTGTGGGGTGTGTGTGTGTGTGTGTGTGTGTGTGTGTGTGTGTGTATTTTAAAGAGTTTCTTCTTTGCCTTTTTTTCATCATTTTCTCTATGATGCTTCCGAGTGTGGTTTTCAAAGCTGTTATCCTGCTTGGGATTCATAGTACTTTTTTAAACCTTGGGTTGATGTTGTTTTGTCAATTTCAGCAAATTCCCAGCTATTTTTTTCTTCTTCTTTTTTTAAATTTCAGCTTTACTGAGGTGTAATTGACATATGAAATTGTAAGATATTTAAAGTGTATTTTGTAGTGATTTTATATACATCTATAATATCACAGGATTATTCCCATGTAGTTATCAACATACCCATTACTTCAAATATTTTTCTTTTTTTTTTCTTTCTTTTGGTAAACACATTTAAGTTCTACTCTCAGCAAATTTCAGTTAAACAAAACAGTGTTATCAACCATACTCACCATATTTACATTAGATCCTCAGGCCTTTACATTAGATCCTCATCTTATAGCAGAAAGTTTGTACCCTTTTACCAACCTCTCCCTATTTCCTCCACCCACAGTGTCTGGAAACCACTTCTCAATCGTGTGTTTCTGAGTTTGATTTTTTTTTTCTTTTTTTTTAAGATTCTACATATAAGTGATACCATGCATGAATTTTCATTTTCAATCTGTCTTATTTCACTTAGCATAATGCCCCCAAGGTCCATCCATGTCTTAAATGGCAGGATTTTTTTTTTCTGTGATTGAATAATATTCTATTGTATAAATATAAAAATAATATATGTCGTATTACATATATAATGTAACATACAAACATATATGTATATAATCTCACATATTTTTTATGCATTCATCCACTGATGGACACTTAGGTTGTTTCTGTATCTTGGCTATTATGAATACTGTTGCAATGGACATAGAAGTGCAGATTTATCTTTGATATCCTCTTTTCATTTCCTTTGGATATGTATATAGAAGTGGGATTGCTGGATCACATGGTAGTTCTACTTTTAAGTCTTTTGAAGAACCTCCATACTGTTTTCCATAGTGGCTGCATTAATTTATATTCCTACCAACAGTGCACCACAGTCTTTGCCAACACTTGTTATTTCTTGTCTTTTTGATGATAGCCATTTTATCAGGTATAAGGTAATATTGTGGCTGGATTTGCATTTCTCTAATGATTAATCATGTTAAGCATCTTTTCATGTACTTGTTGGCCATTTGTGTATCTGTTTTGGATAAATGTCTATTTAGTTCCTCTGCTCATTTTAAAACTGGATTGTTTGGGGTTCTTTTGCTATTGAGTTGTATGATTTCTTTGTATACTTCGGATACTAACCCCTTATCAGGTAAAAGATTTGCAAATATATTTTTCCCATTCATAGGCCACCTTTTCGTTTTATTGATGTTTCCTTTGCTGTTCAGAGCTTTTTAGGTAGTCACACTTGTTGATTTTTGTTTTTATTGCCTTTGTTTTTGGTGTCCAATCCAAAAAAAATTATTACCAAAACCTATGTCAAGGAGCTTTCTGCCTATGTTTTCTTCTAGGAGTTTTATGGTTTCAGATTTTACATTCAAGTCTTTAACCCATTTTGAGTTGATTCTTGTACATGGTGTAAGTTGGGGGTCTGGTTATTTATTTATTTATTTATTTTTACATATGGCTCTCCAGTTTTCCCGGCACCGTTTATTAAAGAGATTATCTTTCCCCACTGTGTATTCTTGGCTTCTTTTTTGAAAATTAATTGACCGTATATGCCTGGGGTCATTTCTGGGTTCTTTATTCTATTGTATTGATCAATGTATCCAATATCATGCTGTTTTGATTACTATAGCTTTGTAATATAGTTTGAAGTCAGGAAATTAAGGTCTCCAGCTCTGTTCTTCTTTCTCAAGATTGCTTTGGCCATTCAGGGTCTTTTGTGGTTCTATACAAATTTTAGGACTGTTAGCTCTATTTCTGTGTAAAATGTCATTAGAATTTTGGTAGTGATTGTATTGAATCTGTAGATTGTTTTGGGCAGTAGGAACATTTTTACAATATTAATTTTTCCAGTCCATGAGCATGGAATATCTTTACCTCAGTCATTATCTTTTCAAGCATTGCTTTTTCTTTATATTCTTTGTTATATTGTTCTTGAACTTGAACTACATGTATATTAGATATATTTAGTGAGTCTCATACGATTCTGTTTTCTATATTTTCTAGCCTTCAAACTGCTTCAAGTTGTACACTCTGTTAACTTATATTTCAGGTCACTAATATTCTCTTCAGCTGGGTTTTAAGTTCTAAAATGTCTGTTTAATTCTTTAACAAGTAGATTCTATATCTCTAATAAAATTATCTATCTGGTCGGGCCGGCCGAGTGGCGCAGTGGTTGGGCGCTGGCTTGGGAAGCCAGCGGCCCCCGGTTCGGGCCCCACATGTGAGGGCCAATGACACTGTCCTCAAAAAAAAAAAAATTATCTATCTTGTCATTTCTTTTCACAATTATTTTAGATTCCAGATTGCCTATAGTTTTGTTTTTTATTTTCTATTTTGTCTTTTATTTTTGACTTTTGTATACCAACTAATTTTTTATGAATTACAGACATCCAGTATGATAAATTGTAGACGCTATAGATGAAATTATCTTCCTCCAGAGAATTTTGTTTAGCTCCTAGTAGGCATTAGGTTAGCAGCATGTAACTTTAATCCATTGAGTGATTGACCTGAATTGAGGCTGGGTTTCAATCTTTATAAGTTTTAGTCTATTTCTGATTCAGTCTCATCCTTAGAGTTTAATCCATCTGGGATCCCAACTGAAAGCCTGGTTTTTATCAGGCCCTCTTACTTAGCAGATCTTCAATTACAATTTTTTATATCCCCAACACCATAAGACAATTGATAGCCTCTTAGCTGCTGCTTTCTCATCAGTTTTTTAAATAGACTTTTAATAACTGCTATAAACATTCATGCACAGTTCTTTTGTGTGTGGACTTAAGTTTTCAATTCCTTTGGGTAAATACCAAAAAGTACTATTGTTTGCTTGTGTGGTAAGAATATGTTTAGTTTTGCAAGAAATAGCCAAATTGTCTTCCAATATCGCTGAAACATTTTGCATTCTCACTAGCAATGAATGATGAGAGTTCCTGCTACTTCACATTCTGGCCAGCATTTGGTGTTGTCAGTGTTTTGGATCTTTTGCCATTTTAATAGGTGTGTAGTGATATCTCATTGTTGTTTTAATTTGCAATTCCCTACTGACACATGATACTGAGCATTTTTCATAAGGTTATTTGCCATCTGTATATCCTCTTTGGTGAGGTGTTTCTGAAGATAATTTGCCCATTTATAAATTGGATTGTTTATTTTGTTATAGTAGAGTTTTAAAAGTTTTTTGTGTATCTTGGATACCAGTCCTTTATCAATTATGTATTTTGCAAATATCTTCTTCCAGTATCTGCCTATCTTTTCATTCTCCTAACAGCATCTTTCACAGAATAAAGTTTTTCATTTTAATGACATTCAAATTGTTAAATTTTTCTTTCATGAATTTTGCTTTTGGTATTGATCTAAAAACTCATTGCCAATCCAAGGTCAGCTGGATTTTCTCCTCTATTATCATCTAGAAGTTTTATAATTTGGTGTTTTACATTTAAGTCTATAATTCTGCTCAGCTTTTAAAATTATTTGCCTACAGAGTTTACAAATCATCAAATAACCTTGATATGAAAGGATTTTAGACTATTGCTTTTACTTCTCTGCAATTCCTTTCTCTCGGAATTTTGACTCCTACAATCTTGACTGCCTTACTATCCCTGAAGTTCAGTTTTTATCTCTCCAACACTGTAAGATTGCTGAGCGCTGTGCTTAATTTCTGTGTCCTCTAGAATCTGCTTTTCCCTCTCCACCCAAAGAGTTTATGAACTGAAATTACTTTGAAGGAAAAGAAGTTTAGACAATCATGTTTACCTCAATGGGTATCTCTCCTTTCTGAGACCTTAGTTCTTCAAGTCCTGGGTGATTTGGTAGCTCTCCAATGTGTTCAAAGTAAATGTTTAAGAAAATATTAAATCTATCTTCTGCTGAGTCAGTCTTCCAAAACTAGAAAATACAGCTTTAAAAACACAGTTCAAACATGTCCTTCCTGTCTAAAAACCTTTGGAGGATCCCCACTGCCCACAGATCTGGCATACATGGAGTAGCACAGCCAGTAATATCCTTTATAATTTGATTCATGCCTATGTTTCTTGACCCAATCTCTACCTCGTACCTGACACTGTCATGTAATATCATAATTCACAATCTTTTGTCATGCATTTGGCCCTTTACCTGTGTTCTTCCTTTTCCTCACAACAACAGTCTTCTGATTATTCATCCATCTACCCCAAACCAAAGTCACCTTTTCTGAAAAACAGTCCCTGAACTCATTCCTTAGGCAGAATTAACAGTTTTCCCATCTATATTCTCACAAATATTTTACAAACCCAATCATTGCACTTTCCACATTGCATTTGATTAGTTATTTGTTTGTGTGTGTGTGTCTCCTACTTAGACTGAGTGTTTCCATCATCAGTGCACAGCAGGACATGGTATATGATAATAGTGAAATAGGTAACTGTTGAATGAATAAGTATATGAACTATTAAACCATCTTATTTATCTCACTATCATTTTTCACTGTCTTGTGTTTTCTCCAAATATTTGTCAGCAATAAAGTTAGTTTACTTTTTATTTTTTATTCACTCATTCAACAAACATTTACCAATCACCAACCATATGTCAGGCACTTTTCTAGGAATCACAGGATATACAATCATGAACAAGATAGAATCAGTTATTGCCCTCATGGAACTTATAATCTAAAGATGATAAGCATTTCTTTTGAAAACATGCTTCTCAGGTGGTTAACAGGAAGTAGTTTCAGCCAGAATGTTTCCTTTGTGGGTTTCTTTCTTTACTTATCATCCTAGATCTGTTAAGTTAAATGCCATTATTTACAGCATTTCACATTCTTAACTATTATTCCACCCTATATACCATGGAAAACAGAAGGGCTCACATGCTGAGACTTCCCATCTCAAAGAGCAATAAAAATATTTCAGGTTGATTCTGTCAGTGAAATGATAGAGAATGTTTCACTAAGCAATATAATTATTTTATCTTCATTTTAAGTGACAGAAATATCAAATCTTTGATGTTAACTGATATTACCAATGGAAAGGTTGATAAAAGTCTTTCATTTGATGCCAAATAGCTATTTTGATGATTGGACCTTTTTTCTCATTGAACTGGCTCATGTTGGGAGGGTGAAGGTTTGAATGATGTTGGATATCTGCACTCTATAATAAGTTCATCATATGTGGCAGCTGGAATAAAGTCTTGAACATATTTCAAATACATGATGGTTTTCTATGTGATATTATAATTTTCTTTGTTCAGTTTACTACGTGCATCTGTAGCTCTGGAAATGACATATTCCATGGAAGTAAGGATTATAGACTCATGAAAGAATTTTTTGTAAAAAGAATTTCCTCAATTTAAAATGTAAAGCTCCTAAAATTTAAATTGTGATCTAAAAAACTCCTACACTTAATAATTCCTATGGAATTTTATTTGAATTGACCCATAAACTTAAAATGATCATTGTTTTTTCTAAGACCTGCATTTACCAGATTTGTAACACATGAAGTGAACAAAGCTTAGGAAATTGATATTTTGGTGATATAAAATACACATTGTCTAAACTAAAGCTCTCATTATTTAATAAAAATTGTGCTTAAGATTTTAAACACTGCTTAAGAAAATAATTGAGAACTTTTAAAAGATGTGTTTAGTGGAAGTCAGCATACAATTATTAGAACACAAGGGGTGTTCTAATAATGGGAGAAATAGAAAATCGGATCAAAATATCTGAGGGACAGTAAATAATGGGTGTTGGGAAAAGGAGACAATTGTGGAAGCAGTGAGTAAAATGTCTCCAAATTGAGCACAAGTAACACCTTTCTTCAGATTTTATTCAAATCACCTTGGGTAAATTAATGTTTGGACAGTGTGTTTCCCAATGACGACACTACAAAGAGGTGCAAGGAGCAGGATCCAGTTATTCCAGTTATAGGAGATAGGCCCAGAGTCAGAGCCTGAGTGTGGGGGTGCAGTTCTGTGTGCAGATGTGAAGATAATGAGATCAGAGTGCAAGAAGAATGAAACTTATTGCAGAGCGGAGTGCAGTTCACCCCTCAGCTGCAAGACAGCTGCAAGCAAAGCCTCATTTGACCACAGGGTGCTCAGCCTCCACAAGCATGTGCAGGCCAGGGAAATTAACTGGCCTGCATTGGTTAGAAGCTGCATGGGAGATAATAGAGCGACTTCTGGAATAGTTATGGTTCACTGTGGGCTTTCCCTAAAGTATAAACTCTCCTCAGATTGAACCTTGCCAGGGATATGAAGAAAGCACAAAAATCCAGGGAGATATTAGTGGAGAAGACTCATTCTTTCTAATTAGTGGGGGTGGGGAGTGGGAATCCACAACTAAAGATCAGCATTATGGGAAGAAACCTGTATGTGGGAAACTTGTGGTTGGGACAAGATATTTCACTTGGGTAAAATTCATTGCACTTATTAACGTTCCTCCAAATTCAAACTCAAGCTCTGCTGCTGGGACATCAGGACCTGTGTGGCTCCTACACATCTTCATGTCTGTACACCTCATATTTCCCAGGTTTCTCTAGCTCTAGGCTTCCAGGCCACCTTCTGACAGCCTTGGTCTTCCTTCCATGCCAAACACCCCTGCTCCTGCCACAGGCCTCCCTGTAATTCCTCAAGTACAAGTCTGGACACTTCTAGTCACGTTGCCCCTTCTGCAGAGGGGCTTTTCTCCCCACTCCTCTGGAACATCACCCACTGCTCAGGATGGACCTCAGTGCCCTGTGGTCATAACCTTCCTCCTTCCTCTGGCCTCTGAGTCCTTTGGGCTCCATGACAATGAGCACATTCTGATGCACTTTATAGTGAGTTGTATACACTTCTTATTTTCCTCTTTGATTATAAGTCCCTTGAGAGTCTAGACCAGGGGTCGTCGGCAAACTGCAGCTCGCGAGCCACATGCAGCAGTTTTGGGCACGTTCCAACTCAAAAGTTTGCCGATCCCTGGAAGAGCCAATCCTGTCCTTCTCAACAATTTAAAAATTATTAGAGAGCCATAAATGTATTTTTACATAATCACCACTGTGTGAATAATATCCTTTACAAATTTTATAAATGAAACTATTGGGTTGTTGGAAAAGTCATGACCCATTTTTGCAACGAAACACATAGAAAAAAATATGTCATGACTTTTCCGACAATGCAACATGATAGTTTTATTTTCATTTTCAATTTTACTTCAGAGCCACTTGTACGTACCCAACGAGCCGCATGTGGCTCACGAGCCGCAGTTTGCTGACCTCTGGCGGCTCTTCCATCTCAAAAGTTTGCCAACCCCGGTCTAGACCATGAGTTACATATTTGTGTCCCTCACAGCATCTAACCAATAATAATAATAACAACAACAACATTTACATAGAGCTCACATACTCTTTTTTGATTTTTGCCTCTCAACAATCTCGGGAGGACAATAAAACAGGTAGTGATTTCTCTAATTTACGGAAGCAGAACTTGAGGTTCAGAAAGATGAACCAATTTATTTTCAGTCACACAGCCAGGAATTAGAAGTTTCTAGATTGGAGCTTAAGTCTTTTGACTCCTACCTCCTAATGAAAAGAAAATAAACCCTAAATAACTATTTGTATTTAGGTGCGAGCTGGTGAATGAACTCATGGAGAAGGGCCTTGGCATGGGATTTGTAACTGACCAAAACCTACAAATGAATTTGACTTTGAATCAGTCGGAAGAGGATGTATTTTCAGCTCCATTTTGCTTGGGGTTTGTGTGAGCTCTAATTAAATGCAACCAATCTCTGTTCTTTCCTATTTATCTTGTCAAATAAAAGGCTTTCCTTTCCTCCCTGAGAGGAACACTTGAATCTCATCAAAATAAATGGCAGGGGTTTTACTGAGCACACAAACTAAACAGAGAGGGCAGGAGATCTCCAGGAGTGAGTCCAGAGGAGCCTCTACCAAGGAGGGGATGCGGAACTCAAGGGAAAAAAATCATCAACAACACAATGTCAACTGCGAAAACACTGTGAAGGAGGTGAACTACAGCCTCTGTTGGTCCTGGAGCAGAATGACAGGGACACAGGGGACACAGGACGCAGCAGGAGACATCCGCCATCCATGCTTTCCCTGGTGCAGGTGGGGCAAGACCCCTTCCCTGGGGACCCTTTTTGGACGGAGTTAGAAGGGCTAGAAGGCACTGCGAGGGCACCCTTCTTAGGGACAGACTTTAATCCCCTTTTATTAAAAACTGCTCCCACACAAAAATAAGAACACATCTTCTTTTGATGTTAAACATCTGACTTCTCCAGGATGGAGGTTCTAAGTTAGAATGTTATGTCTTTTATTTGCCAGCATGAGTTTCTCTTGGGCTGATATTACATCAGTGAAGGCACAGTGGATGAAAACTTCTCTGCTAAGAGTTGGTAACAAAGCAATTTAGAATATTTGCCTCACAGCTCCCTTGCCTGAGGCTGAAATCTGGTTTAGATACCCCACTGAAAAATTTAGAAGTCCCAGATACAAAGGTCCCAGAAAAGTTTTGCCTCATCCTGATATTATCCATGAATTCTCCCTTTTCTTTTGTGCCTATCATTACTACAGTCCTGGGGACTGTAGGGGAACCCTAGAACTCCAGGCCACCCCAGCCTAGAGTTAAAAAAGGATCACATGAGGAACGACAACCTTGCCTCTCACCTGTTCATGCAGGACCATCAGCGACCACAAAATTCTGTTCAGTAATTCCCAGGAGTGCTCACCTGTTTGTGAATAATCATGACCAATGTCACAGGGCATCTGCTGGGCACTGCTGCCTCTTCAGGACTTTATTTCATGTATTTTTGTGTCCCTTGGAAGTTCTCCTGCTATACCTGCCTTGCAAATGACCGTTTCTTCTGGCCTTAGTTGTGCTCTGACAAGCACTGGGCACCATGGTCCAAGTCACTAAGGCATCTCTGAGGCTCCACGGCCCTTGCAGCCCACTCCCTGGCTGGAGCACAAAGTAGACAGGTCTCTGTGCCCTCCTGTGTTAGATCCTGCAAGCAGGACTTCAAAGCAACGCTTCTTTGTGCCTGCTGCTTTATGGTGGTTTTATTGAAAACAGTTATTTCAATTATTACTTTGTAGCCCCCAAGAGATTCTCCCCAGGGGACTAGATTGGGAACAAAAGCCAGTGACAAACACCATGTGCATTCTGCCTCGTCGCCCCCTCCCCCAGCCCAGCTGAGGTTTTTGTCATGATGCCTGTTGTGCCTGCATCCTTCCCTCTAACACAAGTTCCGAACTTATTTAAGGATCATTTTCTTTGGGTAATTTATTTGTTTCCTATAGCTGCTGTAACAAATTACTACAAACTTAGTGGCTTAAGACAACACACATTTAATGACTTACAGTTCCGGAGGTCAGAAGTCTGAAATGGGTCTACAGGGTTCAAATCAAGCTGTCGGCAGGGTTGTGTTCTTCTGGAGGCTCTAGGAGAAAATTGATTTTCTTCTCTTCTCCAGCTTCTAGAGGCTGCCCTCATGCCTTGGCTCACGGCACTCTTCCATCTTCAGTCAGCAATGGCTTGTTAAGCCTCTCACGATGCCATCTCTCTGGTTCTTTTCTGCCTCCCTTTTCCCCTTACAAATGGATTACATTGTGCCTCCTGGATAATCCGAGATAACCTTTCCATCTCGAGATTGACTGAATCCTTAATTCCATCTGCAACCTTCATCTTTCCTTACTATGTAATGTAACCTATTCACAGGTTCCAGGGATTATGGACACAGACATTTTGCATTATTCTACTTTCTACAGGTACCTTTTGAAAACATAGTTCAGTGATAGCTACTCATGTGCTATGTATGGACAATCGGCAGGATGAGCCAGATCAGTGGACATAGGTCACTATGACTTGGGGTTTCTCAATAGGTCTACCCTTATCCCTGGAGTATTATCAACCATAGTTTGGCTGCCCTATCTCAAGTGGCCGCTTTTAGTCCTTAAAAATTCTCTCCGCTGCTACACACGTGACCTGCTTTTTCCTTCTTGGAGCCATCCATCCTCCCAACCCTCTGATCCCATAATCTAATCAGCCACTATTCTGATTCTGGCTACTTGTTTCCAAACTGATATTCTTATCCACACACTAGATGCTAGTAGGTGGACAAATAGGGGGCTACTTTGTTTATATCTAAACAATATCTTTCCTGCTGGTCAGCATGTTCTAAGAACAATTACTGTGACCTGGAAATATCACATTCATTCCATCCATTGGTCTTGACCTTGACCCAGGACAGCCCTTTCTCATAAAGTAGTCACGGCACAACTGGGACTTCCATGCTTTCTCTCTATTGAGTTAAAGATCAACAGGTGTCCAGGTCACCTGTACTGACCTCAACCCACTCTCACCTCAACACAAGAGAGCTTCAAGGCCCAGGAAAACCAAGATGATGCTTATGGAAACCATGACAGGTAGATGGGGTCAGAGCCACTAGTTTGTAGAATTCTTCCTCCCACACCTACCGCCCCCCATACAAACACTGGAGATCTGCAGGCATGTTGTCAGTTTATCTCAGCACCAAAACCCATTTTTGAGTCAGTGATATTTTATGAGATATCTGTGGTGCCTACATGTACAGGTTATCCATACTTTTACCTATAGAAGTACATTTTCAGATTTGGCTGATAAGGTCATGCTTACTGGCTTTTTCTTGTACCTTCCCCGAGATCTTTCATTTTGTTCCATTTCTATACTGGTTCAGGTTTTGATGTGCATACATGCACACAACACTAGCAAATGTTAAAAACAAAAGAAGTTCAAACCAAACAAAACACCCACAAGTTTCCCCTGATTCCGAGATGAGCAGCTCATTTTCTCTGAAAGCACATAATATTCTGAATAATCATCTCTTGGGAATACCAGAAATTGTAAAAATTCACATCCTGGAATAATTTTGATCTAATTTATATGGAAAACATGAGAACTTTAACTTAATTTAAGATGGAAATGTAGGCCATTTACAATATCTGTACACCCTACATAAATAATCAGTTGTCATTCTCATGTGGTGCAAATGTACCTCCCAAGTTTGAATTTTGAGAAGTCCTTATTTTGCAAATCCCTTGAGAAAGCAACTCTCAAGGTGAAGTAAGAACCAGCAAGAGGCAGCAAGTTGTCCCTGCACCCCACAGCTAATTTGAGCACCAGTGATAACCTAAGCAGCATCCTGTTGCCACCTGTAATGAAGAACATGCTTATTTCTAATTTGTAGCATTTCTCCCCTTCCTGATTATACAAGATGGGTTCATTCATTATTAATCTGGTTTGTCAGACAGCACAGCCCTCCAAGTGTCAGACGTCCTTGTTTCCAGGCAGTGTGTTTGTATAGGAACAATGAAATTTCAGAATGCACAGATCAGCAAACTCTCATCTGCACCTGATTAAAGTTAGATAGGCCAACTTAACAGCCTTAAAATAATCCTACATGAAGCAGCAGGACAACTTTATATATTTGTCCTTATTATTGGAAAGGAAATGGACTACCAAAAAAAAAAAATCATTACTTTTCTTCCCAACTGCTCTTGACTTGAAAGGCAGTGAGGGAAAGAAAAGGATTCATCTTTGTCTACACCAAATAGCCTAGAAATCAAAAATAGCAAAAATAGCAAACAACATAATTCCAGGTTTACTGTAAAAGAAAGTTGATATTTTAGAGTGCACATGTACACATGAACATACACACACACAGGAACATATACACAATTACCCTTGCTTTGTGGAGCTTACAGCTTAATGTTAACCAGATCATATCATGTTGTCAGTGAAAAGGGTGTTGGACTTGCCAAATGAAGATTTGGATACACACGATCCTGGGGGAAGGAGCTTGAAGAAACGCTCTGTTTGTGGGTCACATGACTGGGCTTTAGGACACAGCTGAAGAGAAGGAAAAAGTAATACATGATGGGAAACAGATGCAGATACCATGCATTTCAAAACAGTCATCATTAGGTAAAAGACTGAGATATATTGGGCTGTCGAAAAAGCATGACGCATTTTTGCAATGAAAAACAGAGAAAGAATACGTCATGACTTTTCCTACAACCCAATAGATTCTAGATGATTTCCAAGTCATTTGAATAAGTACTGGAGTTATTTTTCTTTGGTAACTACATAGCTTTAGAAGAAATGAGTAAATAAAAGGACTGGATTGAACTAAATACCATGAACAAATTTTCATCTACACCTGTTGAGAGCTTTGTGATAAAGGTGTCTCTTGACCTTTTCTTCTTTGTGCTCATCAGAAACACAGCACTTCTGTCAACCAAAAAAATCTCTGGGTTAGTTCCTGCCCCTGGGATGGAGATGTCCACATATGTAGACAGCAAGGCCATTCACATCTATGACTTTTGAACTGGCACTACTCTGGAGAGTGTTTGGGAAAAGAGGAACAACAGTGGTGTGAGGGCTATGAAGGATTATCTGCATGGACTCACCTGCCAGAAAAATTAAGCAGTCACTAGGTAGAGCTTGCAGCTAGCACAGGGACAAAGAGGGAAGAGTGCAGCTACTGGGGATATGCAGGAAGTCTCATTTGCTTAAAGAGTATGCTGATAAGTCCTTGATACAGGTTGCTAAAAATTTTATCCCCCAGATTTACTCAAGGAAAGAACAAAGGTAATTTCTACCCTATACCACTCGTTCTCAACAGGAGGTAAAAGGGGCAAATTTGCTTCCAAGGGGACATTTTGCAACATGTGAAGGCACTTTCAGTTGTCACAACTGAGGAAAAGTCTTGCTATGAGCACAGAATGAGAAAGGGATCAGGGAAGAGCTAGTCAGTCTTTGCCACCTCATTGAATGTTAGCTTTCTCATCTATGCAATGGATATCATAATAGTTACCTTATTTGGTTATTGCAACTATTAAATGAGATAATGTATGTAAAGTACGTACCACAATGTCCCACACATAGTAATGCCTCAACAAATGATCACTATTATTATTGGCACTATTGTGTTATTCTTAGTAATGGAGTTTCATTATCAAGACAAGGGAAAATGACTTGAGAATTTTGGAAGGTATTTAAAAACGATTTTCTGACAAACCCCAAGGAAAGTACTTTAGTGAAAAATTGACAAGGGATGTGCAAAACTCAATGTGGCAACTCCTGACTGAATCCTATTTAGTGGAATATATACAAAATGTGAGAGAACATATTAAAAAGAGGGGTTTTTTTTTATAAAAGGACTATAAAACTGAGAGAACAATCTTGATCACTAAAGCCCAGAGGTGCACCATCCAATAGAAATGTAATGTGAATCTTACTTGCAATCATAGTTTTGTAGTAACCACATTAAAAAATAAATAAAACCACGGGCCGGCCGAGTGGCGCAGTGGTTAAGAGCTGGCTTGGGAAGCCAGCGGCCCCGGTTCAGTCCCACATATGAGGGCCAGTGACACTGCCCTAAAAAATAAATAAATAAATAAATGAATAAATAAATAAATAAATAAATAAATAAATAAATAAATAAATAAAACCATAGGGAATTTAACTTTAATAACATATTTTATTTAACACAACATATCAAAATATTGTCATTTCAACATATAACCAATATAAAATTATTAACCAGAGAGTTTGCATTCTTTTCTTCATTAAGTCCTCAAAACTGAGAGTGTATTCTAGGCTTGCAACACATCTCAGTTTGTACTAGCCATGTTTCAAGTCCTTAATAGCCATATGTGGCTAATGGCTACCATGTCAAACAGAAAATATATAAAAGATGGTTGTAAAAATGTCAGGCATGACAGAAGTAAATCTTAAAGTCATGTCCAGAGCAAGTAGAGTAAGAAAAAGAATATAAACCTGTTGGTATGGGAAGAAAATTTAATGTTGGTTGTCCTCAACTATTTTTTAACTTCCATCATCTCCTTCATGAGACCATTTCCCCCACAGATATGGCTAGATCTCACCTTAGTATAAGGTATTTAAAGGCCAAAGTGTATTCGTATACTAAAATATAAAGGGATCATATTGACTGCTAATAATGAATTAAAATATCTGTTGCTGGATTACATTTTAGGGAACTGAGAGACTCTTGGGTAAGTTGGAAGAATTGTGAATGGCACCAGAGGTGTGAAGAGATTAATACTAGGAATAAGCAAATATGCCTTTTCAAAAGGAAAAGGAGTCATGGGCTCCTGTACAAATCTGATATCCCCCTTTGTGAAAGCCAACCTCTGGGTCCTAGGTTTCTCATCTGTAGACTCAGAGGTTGAATCATATGAATTCCATGGCCCTTTTGTGTTCTAATAGCCTATGAATCCGTAGGATTATCCAAAGTTGGCATTTGAGTATTGAGAGAGGGAAGAGATAATCACTAGGGTCCAGCAATAGCTTATGAAAAACAAATAACACCAGGCTGATCTCATATCCTTTTGTAAGAGGATCTCTGATCTCAAATTGTCAGGGAAAGGCTAAGGTCATAGCACATCTAGGGTTCAGCAAAAGGTTTGCAACATGTTTAATGAGCACCTACTATTCATGTAACATTAATTGAACAGACACATAGTGAGCATCTACCATGTTTTAGCTACCAAAGATACAATAGTACATAATGTGTTTGTTAAAAAACAAATTATACAAACCTGATTATGGAACAATGTAGAAGGTGAAAGAGAAACAGATCTGAAGAATTGCTTAGCTCAGTAATGAGGCAATATAGGAGATTTTCTGTAGGAAATGGCGTCTGTGTGGATACTGGAGTGTTAGATGAGGAGGAATATCTCAGGAAGAAGAAACGTAGGTCCAGAGGCTCAAAAGTCAAAACAGAGCTAACGTGTAGAAGAACAGCGCTTCTCAAGCAATAATGTGCACACAAAGTTACCTGAGGAATCTTGTTAACATGCATATTCTGGGGTCGGCCGAGTGGCGCATTGGTTAAGCGCTGGTTTTGGGATGCCAGCGGCCCTGGTTCGGATCCCACATGAGGGCCAGTGACACTGCCCTCTACAGCTAACAACAGCTCCACCTGGAGCTGGGCTGTGCGAGCCCCGGTGATGGTGTGGGCTGCAGCCCCTGCTGCAGTGGGCTGCCATAGGCTACAGTGAGTGGCCCACAGCCAGCGTGAGCGGCTGGCAGCCAAGAGTGAGCTGCCAATAGCCGCGATGAGCGACATCCAAAGGCCAGCGACCGATCTGCCTCATCCGGGAAGAGTGCAATGACGATACCAACAGTGAAGCAACATCCTCCGCAACTAAAACTGAAGAACAAGAAGACGGCAACTTGCCTGTTCCCCTTCCCCGATTCCCCAACGCTGTTCCCCTCCACCAGGTCCCCAATAAAATCTTTAAAAAAAAACAAAAACATGCATATTCTGATTCCAGAAGTCTGGGGTAGGGTCTGAGATGCTGCATTTCTGACAAGTTCTCAGCAAATACTGATGTTACTGACCTGTGAGCCTCACTTTGAGTAGCCGCAGTGTGGATTACACAAAGGGAGAGGTAAGAGAGGGTGCTAAAGAGGTGGGCATTGGTTGGGTCTTAAAGGACTTTGTAGGTCATGTTGAGGGCTTTGAACTAATATTTCAAGGGCATTCAGTAGGGACAAGTCATGATTAGCTTTGTGTTTTTGAAAAAGCACTCTGGCAATATTGAGAAGAAGTTGAAATAAGCAAATCTGGAAGCAGTTCAATTGAGAGGATCTTGCATAAACTCGAAGAAAGAGGATAGGTGTTTGGACCAGGAAGGTGGTGTTCATGGAGATGAGAAGATGTGGATAGATGCAAAGGGGAATCTAAGAGGCCAGGTTGATTACATTTGATGATGATGAACTTGGTATGGGGGCTGAAGGCACAGAAGGGGTCAGGAACGAGACCCTAACAACTAGGGGGCTCAGCTTGGACAATGAGAAGGAGGGTAATTTACTGAATGGGAAAAAGAAGGATGAAAGGTTTTTAGGGGGACTATGGTTAGTGCATATTTAGACATACTGATATGGAAGCATAACAGAAAACTATGTAGAAATGTCCAGTAGCAGATGAATATGCAGGTCAGACATGCAGAAGAGTATGAGTTGAGAATATCAATTTAAGGGTTATTAGTATAAAATGAGGAAAGTTTGAGAGTGAATAAGATTCTTCAGAGAAGAGGATTTAGAAACTGTCCTCAAATGCTTGAAGAGCTGTCATGTGTTTAAGAGTTATTTTGTGTGTTCAGATGAAAGAATCTGGATGAATAAGAGGATATTACAAGAAAACAGACTTTGATTCTTTATAGGAAAAAATTTCTCATGGTATTAGCTGATCATAATGTCAAAGATTACCTTAGGAGGTAGTGAATTGCTTTATTTTATGGAAGTATTCAAATAGAGGATAAAAGTACACTTCTCAGGGATGTTCGAAAGAATTTTCACGTGTATGATAAGGGGTTGGACTACTGGTTTTTGACGCAGTGACTCCAAGTTGCATTACAAGAGTGAGGGGTGGAGGGGAGCTGGAAAGAGATTTTAAAAATATAAATTTCAAAGCTTACACTCCCAGGAAATTGATTAGATAGATCTGAATACAGCCCTGGAATTCCTTATTTTTAAAAAGCTCTCCTAAGAAAATAACCAATTATGTGCATGGGGAACCCCCGTAAGACTTTAAGCAAATTTTTCAGAAGAAACTGTAGGGCAGATGGGAGTGGCATGATATATTCAATGTGCTGAAAGAAAAACAATCTTCCAATCAAGAATGGCTCTACCTGGCAAAGTTATTATTTAGAACTGAAATATTCCAAACAAGCAAAAGCTAAGGAGTTTATCACCACTAAACTGGCCCTTGAAGAGCTGTTAAGGCAATTTCTTAAAACTGATAAGAAAGAGTGCTAATTAGTAGCATGGAAACATATGAAAGAATAAATCTCACTGGAAAGGTAAATATATAGTAACAGTGGTGGATTAATCACTTATAAAGCTAGTATGAAGGTTAAAAGACAAAAGTAGTAAAAATAACTATAATTACAAAAATCAGTTAAGGGTTACACAAGATAAAAAGATGTAAAATGTGACATCAAAAACATAAAATGTGTCAGAGAGAGTAAAATATTGAGTTTTAGAATGAGATCAAACTTAAGTTGTCATCAACTTAAAATAGACTATTATATAACAACATATAGATATATTTTGTTATATGTAAACCTCATGCCAACCAGAATGTCAAAACACATATTAGATGCACAAAAGATAAAGATAAATGAATATAAGCATACCACTTAAGAAAGTCATCAAATCACAAAGGAAGAGAGCAAGAAAAGAATAAAGGAACTACAAACATAGCCAGAAACAATGAACAAAATGGCAATAAGTGTATACCTATTAATAATTTTGTTAAATGTAAATGGACTAAATTCTCCAGTCAAAAGACATAGAGTAGCTGAATGGGAAAAAAAACAAAAAACAAACCAAGACCCAATATATGATGGAAACTCACCTTAGATATAAGGACACACACAGACTGAAAGTGAAGAGATGGAAAAAGGTATTCCATGAAACTGGAAACCAAAAGAAAGCGGGGTAGTTATATCAGACAAAATTGACTTTAAAACGAAGACTGTAATGACAGAAAAAGAATTTTACATAATGATAAAGGGGCCAACCCAACAAGAGGATATTACATTTGTAAATATTTATGCACTAAACATAGGAGCACCTAAATATGTAAAGCAAATATTAGACCTAAAAGGAGACATAGACAGAAATACAATAATAGTAGGGGACTTTAACACACACTTAGATGAATGGATAGATCATCTTGACAGAAAATCAATAAGAAAACATCAGACTTACATGTTATATCAGTTGAACCTGACAGATACATACAGAATACTGCATCCAAAACCAACAGAACATTTTCCAGGATAGCTCATATATTAGGCAATAAAACAAGTCTTAAAATTTAAGAGGATTGAAATCCTATCAAGTATATTCTCTGACCTCAGTGGTATAAAATTAGAAATGAATTCCACAAAGAAAACTAGAAAATTCACAAATATGCAGAGATTAAACAACATGCTACTGAACAACTAATGGGTCAAACAAGAAATTAAAATACAAATCAAAAAATATCTGTAGGCAAATGAAAATGGAAATATAATATACCAGAATTTATGGGATGCAGCAACAGCAGTTTTAAGAGGGAAGTCCATAGTAATAATAAATGCCTACCTCAAGAAATAAAAAAAGGCTCAAATAAACAACATAACTTTACACCTAAAAAAAAAACAGAACAAAACAAAACAAAAAACAGAAAAAGAAGAACAAATGCAGCCCAGAGTTAGTAGAAGGAAGGCAATAACAAAGATTAGAGCAGAAATAAATGAAATAGAGTTGGAAAAGATCAATAAAAGTAAAAGCTGGTTCTTTGAAAAGATAAACAAAATTGACTAACCTTTGGCCAGACTCACCAAGGAAAAAGAGAGTACTCAAATAAATAAAATCAGAAATGAAAGAGGAGATGTTACAACTGATAGCACAGAAATACAAGGATCGTAAGAGACTATTGTGAGCACTATTATACCAAAATTGGACAATCTAGAAGAAATGGATTCCTAGAAACATAGAATCTACAAAGACTGAATCATGAAGAAATAGAAAATCTGAACAGAACAACTACTAGTAAGAAGATTGAATATGTAATCAAAAATCGCCCAAAAAACAAATGTCTGGAATCAGGCAGTTTCACTGGTGAATTCTACCAAACATTCAAGGAGGAATTATTACAAGCCTTCTCAATCTCTTCCAAATAATAAAAGAGAAAGGAGCTCTTCCAAACTCATTTTAGGAGACCAGCAATACCCTGATACCAGACAAGGATGCCTCAAGAAAAAAAAAAAAATTACAGGCCAATATCCCTCATGAACTTTGATGCAAAAATTCTGAACAAAGTATTAACAAACCAGATTCAACAATACATTAAAAGGAACATATGAGCATATCATGATCAAGTGGTATTTATTCCAGGGATGCAAGTCTTGTTCAACATCTGCAAATCAGTCAACGTGATCCACCACATTAGCAAAATGAAAGATAAAAATCATATAATCATCTCAATAGATGCAGAAAAAAAGCATTTGGCAAAATTCAACATCCATTTATGATAAAAAACTCAATACAGCAGCTCTAGAGGGAACATTCCCTGTAGAAGGAACAACATAATAAGGCCTTAATAAAGCCCACAGGTAACATACTCAATGGTGAAAAGCTGAAAGATTTTCCTCTAAGATCAGGAACAAGACAAGGATGCCAACCCTCATCACTTTATTCAACATAGTAATGTAAGTACTGGGCAGAGCAATTTAGGCACCAAAAGGAAATAAAAGGCAACCAAATTGGAAAGGAAAAAGTAAAACTGTCACTATTTACAAATGACATATTATATATAGAAAACCCTAAAGGCTCCATTTGAAAAGAAGAAAAAAACCCTGTTAGAACCAATAAACAAATTCAGTAATGTTGCAGCATATAAAATCAATACAACACAAATCTGTTGAGTTTCCATACAGCAACAATGAATTATCAGAGAAAAATTAAGAAAACAATCTCATTTACAGCTGCATTAAAAAAAAATAACTAGGAATAAATTTAACTGAGGTGGTGAAAGTCCTGTATGCTAAAAAATACAGACATTAAGAAAATAAATTGAAGAAGTCACAAATAAATGCAAAGATATTCCATGCTCATGGATTGGAAGGACTAATATAGGTAAAATGTCCATACTACCCAAATCAATGTACAGATTCAGTCCATCAGAATTTCTATCAAAATTCCAATGACATTTCTCACAGAAATAGAACAATCATAAAATTTGTATGGAACCTAAAAGGACCTTGAAGAGCCAAAGCAATCTTGAGAAAGAAAAACAAAGCTAGAGCTATCACAGTCCCTTGTTTCAAACTCTATTATGAAATGACAGTCATCAAAACAGTATGGTAGTGGCATAAAAACAGACCCATAGATCAATGAACAGAATAGAGAGCCCAGAAATAAATTCATGCATATATAATCAACTAATTAACAACAAAGGAGCCAGGAATATGCAATAGGGAAATGAGAGTCACTTCAATAAATAGTACTGGGAATATTGAATGGCCATATCCAAAAGAACTGGACCACTATTTTACACCATACACAATAATCAACTCAAAAAGGATTAAAAAGACTTGAAAGTAAGACCTGAAACAATAAAACTCCTACAAGAAAACAGGTAGTAAGTTTTTTGGCATTGATCTTGACGATGATTTTTTGAATCTGACTCCAAAAATAGAAGCAACAAAAGCAAAAATAAACAAGTGGGACTACATCAAACTAAAAAGTTTTTTACAGCAAGGAAATCATCAACAAAATAAAAAGGCAACTTATGAATGGGAGAAAATATTATATAGTTGACAAGAGATTAACATCCAAAATATATGAAGAACTCTTACAACTCAATAGCAAAAAAATAAACAATCCAATTTAAAAAATGGGCAAAAGATTTGAATAGACATTTTTAAAAGAAGACACATAGATGGTCAATGGGTACAAGAAGAAATGCTCCACATATAATCATTAGGGAAATACAAATCTAAACCATAATGAGATAACACCTCACACCTGTTAGAATGGCTACTATGAAAAAGAAAAAAAATAACAAGTGCGGAGAAATGGGAATATTTGTACACTGTTGGTTGAAATGTAAAACAGTATGGAGATTTCTCAAAACATTAAAAGTAGAACTACCATATGGTTCAGCAATTCTAATTCTGTGTATTTTTTCAAAGAACATGAAAACACTAACTCAGAAAGATATATGCACCCCCATGTTCATCTCAACACTATTTATGATACCCAAGATATGGAAACAAGCTAAGTATCCATCAATGGATAAATGGATAAAAATGTTGTGATACACACACACACACACACACACACACACACACACACACAATTGCATATTATTCAACCATTAAAAAAATGAAATCTTGCCATTTGTGATAATATGGCTGGACCTCAAGGGCATTATGCTAAGTGAAATAAGTCACACAGAGAAAGACATATGTCATGTAATCCTCCCTTATGTGTTAAATCTTAAAAACAAATAAAGAAAACAAAAATAAAAAAATAAAAACAAGCTCATAGATATAGATAACAGATTGGTTGGTGGTTGCCAGAGGCAGTGGTTGGAGAGTAACAGAAATGGATAAAGTGGATTGGTCAAAAGACATAAAAAAAAAAAAAAAAAAAGCTTTTTAGATGATTCTATGTGTAGCTCTTAAACTTGAACTAAGTTGCCTCCAAACTCTGAATTTTCAAAGTAACATTTTATCATCCCCAGGATCCTAATGTGTACATTTGTGCCGAGTCAAAAGCACCCGCTAGCATCATGATATTTCCTAGTTTTCTAGCTCCCAATTTGGGGGGTGCAGGTTCCTTTTGCAGATGCCACCTAATGACAGGTAGCCAACTGTCACATGCTTTCTGTATGGGTCTAAGATGGTGTGCTGGGTCTTACCAGAAGGGCTTGTTAATGGGAAAGCCATGCCATTAACAAGCATAAGACTCAGTGGCACAAAGGTCAAACAGCCTTTCTTTAATTGAAAAAAAAGCAAACATGCATGTTCCTTGTATAAACACTGATATTTAACATTTAACTCAACCCTCATGATTCATTAAGAAAAGGAAATTCAATAAAGTTGGGCAGATGTGACTACAGAAAACCTACCTCCAATGAATCTGGCTATTTCCAGGACTTTGAATAAAAGACCAATCAATTTTTGAAATAAAATTCTAAATATAAATGATGACCATTATTGTAAGTAATTGGTTGTTTTTAGTCCTATAGCAACTATCTTTTATATCTTATAAACAACTTTGTTTTTTCAGTCCCTTGGAATACTTATTAAAGAATCTCATTTTGTGTGAACTGTAAACTCTTGGGTCAGAAAGTAAATAGTGATGGCTAAGATTCTAGCTATTTCTGACTTCCAAAAACAAAAATTGATTTTTTTAGGAGACACATTTTGTGGGTCAGAATTTGTGGGAAATGAAGTAGGCACAATAAATTGGTAGCAAAGAAGAGGCAGAAAATAATAGAAAACAGACATAAGAACTGGAAAAACATAGCCGTCTGGGACCATTTAGTAAAGGGGCAGACAGATCTACACACCTCCATGGTCCCTGGGGCCTCCCAGGGTCAAAGCACAGAATATTTTTTATAAAGCTTTCCATCCAAATACATTTTAAAATATGCCATCACTAAATAGTGTTTGTGCCTAAAAGGCATAAAAAATGACTTGTAGGATGTGAACAAGGGTGCTTGGTAGGAGAGAAGCATTTAGGGATTAAAAAAACACAGGGATTTTGAGAGGGAGATGGAAATGAACCAGTTGACAGTATTTTTTGCATTCTCTAATGTTACATGATGCTGGGCATATTGTTTTAAATCCTCAGTTGTGGGCAAATTATAAAGAAAATGAGAAGAGGTACAATTCTACAATGAAAAGTAGTGAAGCTGAACTATAACGGTTTCTGCCTGACTTGGGACTTAATAAATGAGAGAACGGCAGGTTTCATACTGGCTTTTGCAAGGCTTCTGTCTCCTTGGAATTTTGGGCAGCAGCCCCACCACTGCCACTTCCAGCCAAGCCTTCATTCTGCTGAGCCAAAGAAACACCACTGAGGTCATTTTCCGTTCCCCTCCCTCTAATACAGTTAGGAACAAGAGGGTGTGAGCTGGGAAGAGGAAGGCCGACAGCTGAAGTCTGAAGGACTCTGTCAAGACAACAACTGTGATGCTGGCCTACCCAACACAGGTCAGAGACTTAATACAGAAATAGAAGCAATCCCCTGAACTGGCGATTAATGAAGTGACAGTGAATGGGGCCATGCCAACTGTCCCATCTACAATGTGAAATCAAGGGCCATGTAAAATGATGCTGACTTGTTCCTCCGTTATTTGGATGGTATTTTTTGGTGGTTGTGTCTTCCTAGCTAACCCTGCAAATAGTCTAAAGGTCATGATCAGGATCATTATAATTCATTGTTGTTAATTATTCCACTGTTTCCACCAGCAGAAGTGCTTCAAACTTAGCAGAGTTCTTAGTTGCTCTAAAAAAGTACATATGGTACTTTTGTTTAATTCTGGTTCAGCAAACCAAAAACCATGGGGGCAAAATTGGAAAGGATCGTAGGGCTGTGTGAACAGGATGTGGAAAAGTGTAAGACTTACGGTCAAATACTTGATCTACCAAGTACACAATGTTCCTGTTTTCTCTCTATTTAATTTGCAGAGGGATCTCTGTTGTAAACCAAAGTGTGTCAGGATATTTTGTGACTCACGCCAGAATTAGAATATTTTAGTGAATTTGGGGATTCATTGCTAGAGTGAAAAGAATGAAATCCTCTCTTGCTTTCTCTCTGCCCTCCTTCCTTCCCTCCTTCTCTCCCTTCCTTCCTTCCTCACTTCCTTCCTTCCATCCTTCCTTCCTTTCTTCCTTCCTTCTTTCCTTCCTTCCTTCCTTCCTTCCTTCCTTCCTTCCTTCCTTCCTTCCTTCTTCCTTCCTTTCTTCCTTCCTCCATTTCATCCTCCTTCATTTTTTTCTTCCCATCTCCCCTCTCTTCTATCTCAAAACATTTTTTTTTTTGCACTTTCGTAAAGCAATGTGTTCAATCTAGAAGCAAAACTCTAGGTCTCTGATATGACATGATCAGACTTGAGTTTCATGAGTGGTGGCTGTAGAAAGTATTAAGCTAAACGATAAATTGGGCTAAAACAGTCAGAGCTTAATGCTATGCACAGCAGGCTGAGCTCGCTCATCTAATGTGCAACAGGGAATCATTCAAGATTTTATATATAATGCAAATTATATTAGATTTAGATTTTATGACTTAAAAACTTAATAACATACAATTGATATTATTTCAAGTTATGCTTTGCTATATTTGCTAGCAAGAAGTGCTATACACAGTATAATAGAGCCTTCTTTTTGGCTTCCAATTTCCCATGGCATTTCTACATTCACTTGATACTATCCATGGAATAATTGACTATGATAAAGTTAGAAAAGTCTGCAGCAATTGACTTTTGTTATTAATTATGCTAAAAATTTGTTATAGATTTGTTTTCTAATGTTGAAAAGAATTATTTCTTAGGGCATCATTAACTGATTAGATACAACTCTTGGGTTACACAGAATCAGCAAAGTTTAGTGGGAATGGCATGGACTTTGGACTCAGTTAAGCCAAGATCTGAATTTTCTATGTGACTCTAGGTGAGGTACTCATGTTGTCTGAGACTCATTTTTTTTAATTGTAAAATTGGGAATTATAGGGTTATTCTAAGCATAACGTAATGAGGATAGAATGATGTTTGGCCTGTAGTAGTAGTAGTGATGATGATGGTAATGATGGTATAGTGAGGGTGATGATAATGTCAGTGAGAGGTAGTGTGGTATCTAGGGAGCATTTAGAGATTTAAAAACACAGAGATTTTGGGTAAGTGGTTAAGATAGCTTCAGGAGCCAGACTTCTTGGGTTCAACTCCTGAGTCTACCACTTATTGGCTATGTAGTCTTGAGTAAGTGTGTTAGTTATCTTTTGTTCATAATATATTACCCTAAAACAAAGGGGCTTAAAACAACATATCATCTCAGGGGTTTTGAGGATTAGGAATGAAGGAATGACTTGAGTTATATCCTTTGCTTCATAGTCTCTTAAGAGGCTGCAATCAAGGCATTGGCCCAAGGTCTGTGATCTCATCTGAAGCTGGACTGGGGAAGGACCCACTTCCAATCTCACTCATGTCGTTATTGGGAAGATTTCATTCCTTGAGGACTGCTAGATTGAGTACCTAACTTTCTTACTGGCTATTGGCTGGAAGTATCCCTCAGTTCCCTGCCCCAAGGGCCTTTCCAGCATAGCAGCCATCAAAGCCAGCAGAAAAAGAGTCTGCTAGTAAGATAGATTCCCAGGCTTTTGTAACTTAGCCATGGAAATAATATCCCATCACTTATTTTTGCTATGTTCTATTTGTTTGAGGTGAGTCATTGGGTCCAACCCACAGTGAAAAGAAGGGAATTATACAATGTGACTACCAATTGGGGGCCATCTTAGAACTCTGTTCCATAGCAAGTTAACCTCTCTGTACCTCAAGTCTGCCCTCTGTTAAGTGGAATTAATAATCATAACACTTAATAGAGCTATTGTAAAGATTAAACAAGTTAGTATTGTAATGACAGTGCCTATCACACAGTAAGCACTCGGTAAATGTTTGCCATTAATTTTTTAAAATATTGATTTATAGCTGTTTTACCTGTTATCAAAGCATTGGCCCAATCTGCTTAACAGCCCTTGTCACTGTGTCAAAAGGTGATTGTTGAGTCATCAGTTTGTACAGAGCAAGAGGGTGGTATGGGAGACACCAAAGGAGCCCTCTAGACTGAGGCTCAAGCTCAGAGTCCAAGTTCTATTTTTCTCTTAACAAGATGTGTAGTATGGGCAGGTCACTTTATCTCTCTGAGTCAGTGTGCTTTTAGTCTGTGAAATGAGTGCTTCAGACCTTATCAGGGCTGATATGCATGATATCTAGCAACTTCCTGGGGTCTGGCCCTGGGCCATCAGAACAGGGGCTGCCATAAGCATGGTGAAACCACACTCTCATGGACTGGCTGCATGACAGCCTGAGGAAGTAGTCTTTGCAGTCCCTTCTAGACCCAGTCATCTGTGACAGCACATCTAGTCCCAGACATCTATGGCAGCACAATCTATAGCCAAATCTCTTCTAATGATTTTGTGGTCCACACAACCCTTTAGTTTTCTTTCCCTTTGTTTTATAACATTTAATGAAAGTGGCTTATAAGCCAGCATACTAAAAGTATTTAAATAAAAGGCTATTGAATATGATATGATTATCCTGTTCTGTGGGTTTAAACGGTGTTCTCAATAGAATTGTAGATTTCGGCTCAGGAGCTAATCCCATTCAGTGTGTTTTTAAAACTCAACAAATGTTGTTTCAAAGACTTATTACCAGAGTAAAAATTTTGGTCTGGGTTGGTTTCTGGCAGACCTTCTGGATCCTCCTCAAGAGCTCACATATGCCTTCAAACAAAAGTGTCACCCGGTGAAGTGACAGTGTCCTTGCCCTGTGTCTGTTTTCTCCCCAGACTCCCCGTGTGACCTGCCTCTTTCCTAATGCTTGCTAAGTACCTGATACTTTCCTATGCAGGAAGCTTATATGAACTAATTAACATTTAATGAGAGGAAACCAACTGATTAGAATGCTTTTCGTGGTCCTTTAGCTAATAAATGTTGTATATACTTTTGACTGCATCTAGACAGCATGTGGCTTCCCCCTCTCAACTGCACCCCCCCCCCCTTTTATTTTTCACAGCTCCACCATGCTCTAGGGCTTTCTGAAGTAACCTGGCTGAACAGATTGCCTTAGTTCATTTGAGGAAAGTTTTGGACCAAATTATCAAGGTAAATATTTTGATTAAATTTTGCTTAAAGCAGTAAGTGAATGAAGCTTCCGAATTCAAATCAAGACGAAATCATTCCAACCATGCTTGATGGAGAACAGCAAGAATTTGATGAAAAGAAAAATCTGCCCTGCAGAGTCCCAGGCAGCTGAAAATGATTTCGCCTGTGTTTATGAAGGCAATTAGGGCTGCACTAGTGCAGCTCTGGAGGCTCAAAGGGAGGGGTGAGGAGGTGGAACTTTAGAGGCCCAGGTATTTCCCATGGAATATCTGGATCTAGTCACTCACTGTCTACAAGTGGCTTCGGATGTATTGGAAGGGAGCCTGGATGGGCCAGATTAAGGTCTTGTAGATGAGTAGTCGCCAAGTGTTTTGGTCAGGTGTTTATTATCAATGAAAGATTGTTGAGCAAGACCCCCAATTTATTTATAAACTATCTATGTGTAGTTCAGTGATAATATCTCAAAGAATAATATATACTTGGATTGAGGTGCATCAGGAATGATGCTAGATAAGTCCGCATTTTAAGGAGTCTTGATAATTTCTGTTATATTTGAGTAAATCCTCATGGTTTTCTTATGATGGGATCAAAACAAATGTAAAGGGTACCAAAAGTAGGATATGGGTGAGCTCTGCCATTTTCTTATTGAAATGATCTGTGCTTGCCTCATTAGTATGTCTTCAGTGTTCGAATACTTTGGCAGAAATATTTTAAGCCACAGGACATTTGAATTTTTTTGAAGACTAATTTTGTTAGACAGGTAACAGGTTTTTGTTAAAACCAGCATGGTGGTTTATTTTATATGTGTCAATTTGACTGGGTTAAGGGATGACCTTAAGCTGGTATAACCCATTGAGGTATGTCTGTAAGGGTGTTTCCGGAAAAGATTAGCATTTGATTTAGTAGACTGGGTAAAGAGATTCACTGTCACCAATGTGGGTGGGTATCACTCAATCCATTGAGGGCTAGAATAGGGAAAAAAGGCCGAGGAAGAGCAAATTCCCTCTTTCTTTCTTTGAGTTGAGGTGTCCATCTTCTACCATCCTTGCACATTGAAGCTCCTGGCTCTCAGAGGCATTCAGATTCTGGGGCTTACACCAGCAGCCCCCTTGTTCTCAGGCTTTTGACTTTGGACTGGAATTATGCCATTGGCTCCCTTGGTTCTTGGGCCTGCAGACTCAGGTTGAATTATGCCACCATCTTTCCTGGTTCTTCCACCTGTAGACAGCAGACTGGGAACTTCTCAGCCTCTATAATCCCATGAACCAATTCCTATAATCAATCTCCTCATATCTATCTTCTCTATAGCTCCTACTGGTTCTGTTTCTTTAGAGAGCCCTGACTAATACAGCCCGGTAACATGACACATAAATCCACTTAAACAGGGCCATGTGAACTGAATTGGGTTGCAGAACAATAAGGGCTCTGCTCTCACCTTGTTATGCCATGGAACTCCCATCTTCCCTCAAGACATGTGCTGTTTGCCCCGTGTGACATAAAGAAAGAATGAGAGTACTGGTATTAGCCTATTGATTTGATGTTAGAAAATCTTAATTTTAAAATAGAATTGCTATGTTAAGAGAAGTTCTCATGTTTTCTTTCCATTCCTCACTGGGTTGTCATGAGTGTACCCCTCAAAGACCATTGGCTTAGATTTATGTCTAGAGACACAATCTGGCCAGTTCTATTTATACTGGAATGAGCTTCCGATGCTCTCATTTACTGCTGTCAGTTCCCAGCTCCTTACACAAGCTTCCAGGAGCTGTGCTAGGCTCTCCACATAGTTGGAAGTTTGGGGTTCCCTTGCCACATGCACAGGAATTCATGGCTGCAGCCTCCACTGAGCTCTTTAGTATAATTCTGATCTCCCTAGTTTTCCACAAACCATAGGTGAACTAAAAATTCAGCATGACTTAGTGCATAGGGGGACATCCATGAACAGGTCCCCTCTTATGATCTTAGGGCTCCCAAGAAGCCTCTTCAATACAGAAATCTAAACTTCTTGCTATTGGACATTTGTGCTTTTTTGTCATCAAGAAGAAGCATGATATTGTAGAAAAAGTGTGAGTTTGGTCATCAGGCAAATGTGAGTTCAAGTCTTGGCACATGTTAGCTAAGTGACCTGGGCAAATCTCAACTTCTCTCAGCTTTAATCTCTCCAGCTTTTAATGAGTGTAATAATGTCTCCTTTACTAGATGATTGTGAGAATTAGGGATAATATATACTTGATGGTAGACACTTAGTACATGTTAACTATTGTTACTCATTGTTACTATTGTAATTATTCACATTCTTTTCTGGGAAAGAGAATGTTCTCACATACACTAAAACTTTTATTGGAAATAAATTTTATTTATTAGATATTGCTTACATCCTAAGGCTGAAAGAGATCACAGATCATGTCCAGGGACCTATCAGAGATTGGTGGGGAAGGGCTGGCTGTTGGGTAGGTCCCAGAGGCTTGGTGGGACTCAGTTACTGCGAGGCATGAAGTCAAGGGTCTGAACATGACTGAGCAGAAAGTCAAGGTCCAACTGGAAGATTGAGTTGCAGTTAAAACACAGAAGTGCAGCTAGGCTGTGAGGAGAGCTAAGCCTCGTAAATACTCTATGAGTGTGGAACTTAGTGCTTGTTGAGTGCTGCATTTTAAAGGAGCCGAAGTAAGACCAGAAGCAGGAGAGTAGAGCACCACACCTTAGAGTTCACGCTTTTATCATCCTGTGGTAGTTAGAACTAGTAAAACTAGTTTATAATAAACTCCCAATGTCAGTGGCTTAATACAAATGATTTATGTTTTACCCCCTTCACAGTTCAGTGTGAGTCGATGAGCAAATAGCATTTCACTTGTACATTCAGGGACCCAGACTCCTCCCGTCTTGTGGCTCCACCTTCCTCTGGACTCTTAATTCAGTTACATTTGGGGGGAAAAGCAAGGATCATGTTTGGAAAGTTTTCATGGGCAAAGTTTGGAAGGAATACATGACACTTCTGGACACATTTCTTTGGCCAAAACTCAGCCATATAGATACACCTAACTACAGAAGACACTTAATGATCTATCTGTGTTACCAGAAAGGAGGAGAAAATACAAATACTGGTAATACTTATAAGTTGCCATAAATGGCTTTTGAACCCTTTGATCACTTTCATCACAATATCCAACACACACACACACACACACACACACACACACACCTTGTAAAACAATACTTTTTCCTGTTCTGAGTCCAAGGATCATATCAGTGAACAAATCAGACAAAAATCCTTGCCCTCTAGAATCTCCTACTTCAGCAGGCAAAAAATGAGCAAATAGAAAGTGAAATATGTTAGTGCTGAAACCTGAGGAGAATAATAAACAGGGAAGGAGAATTAGTGGCAAGGTAGGGTTGCACTTTTAGACAGTATGTCCAGGGAAGGATTCACTGATAACATGACATTCAAGTAAAGACCTTAAGGTGGTGAGAGACTGAGCCATGTGAAACCGTAACAGTAGAGGTGGAGAATGTTCTAGGCAGAGAGAATGGCAAATGCAGAGGCTGAGGTGGGCATGTGCATGGTACATTTGAGGAACATTGGTGATGAGAGGTGACTCGAGCGGATAGAGAAAGGGAAGTGGAATGGATACGTAGGACCGAGGTGACTGGGGACCAGATCATATGGGGCTCTGAAGGAAATGGTAAGCGCCCTGGTTTTTATTCTGTGTGTCATGGGGAGCCAATAGAGAGTTTTGAGCAGAGAAATGATGAATATATTTAGTTTTTACAGTATTACTCTGGCCATTTGTTGAGAATGGACCAGCTAGGAGCCCAGTGCTGGAGAGATAATAGCAGCTTGGGCTTGGGTAGTGTCAGTGTGGATATGAGGAGTGGTTGGATTTTGGAGAGAGATTAACAGTAGAGCCACCCAGATTTGCTGATGGATGAGACATGGTCTGTGAGAGAACAAGAGGCATCAGGCATAAGGTGGATTTCCTGGGTAGGGAGGCTACAGAAGGAGCAGATTCGGGGGAAGATAGCAGCTCAGTTTTGGTCCTGTTAAAGTTGAGTGGAAATGTCAACTAGGTGGTTGACTGTATGAATCTTCAATTCAGGGGATGTTATGGTTTATCTCCAGGCTTTTTCAATCCTCTTGTGTATTGGGCAATAGAACTGTTGTAAATTAGGAGTGGGACAGCTATTCCCTCAAAGAAAGAGGGTCTAACCCCTGGTTAAAAAGTCAAGTTTCCTTTTCATAAAGAATAATTTTTTTTCCTTAAGGTGCATTTCTTAGGATTCATCTTCATAGCAGGCCTCCCCTACCGAGTTGTATAATCATACGGTTCCTTATTCCCATAATTTCTTTCATGATTAGGGGGGTTGCTTCTGACCACAGCCAGATTAGCTTCTCCTACTTCAGTTACTGATATAAAGATCTATGGCATACATTAGGCTCAGGGTATAGTCTTTTTATTCAGGATGCAATAATTATGAGTTAGTCCATATGACTTCTTATCAGAATCTGTGAAAAAGGCTGTTCTTCTGCAGGGTTTTGGCCTACTGCTAATTTAAATATAATTAGCACCCCATGGCTTTGTTTTAAACTGAGCCAGCCAGGGCAACAAATCTGGGCATCTGCGGTAGCTGAGAATTCACACTCAGAAACATCAGAGGACCTAGGCTCAGCCCTTATGATAACACACAGTAGTACCAAGTGACTGCCTTGCTATCTTGGAGAGTGGATTTTTTTTCTTTTGTGTATGATAGGAGGTTGATGGATTGTGTCTGTTGCAGAGACACAAGGAGAAAAAGGTGACTCAAATCCCAGAATAGCTCTTTTGAATGCATTAAGAGAAAGCATCTCTGACACAGACAGGAAGAAGGGGAAGAGGGGGCAGGAGTCAGTGACAAAATGTTTGTAGTGCGTTGGTCACCAGCATTGATTCATATTAAGTTATTGTCCTCTGCTAAGAATGAGACTGTCCTTTGCTTTTATGTTAAATTATAAAAACTCTCTAAAACTTTACAATTATCTGAAGATAAAATTGATTGTCCATTATCTGTATTTTAACAATCCTCATGGTAAGTGTTTCCTATCATTTCTTCATCACTTCACACCCGGTTGGGGTTTGGAGTGGGTCATATCCATGACTCTATTTGATAATGTGGTGGTTACATATCTGAATTCTCTATAAAAGTAAGAACGTCAGTATTGGAGGGAGACAAGGAAAAGTCTCACTTAGGTTTGCTTTAAATAGACAAACAACATCTAAAAGAAACTTTAATGGAAGAAATTATGCCATTCACACCAGCAGGTAAAACCATTACACATCTCAAATTAAATTCAGTAAGAAATGTGCAGGAAGTATATAAAAAGAAAATTCTAAAACCAATAAAGGACAGGAAATGAGACAGTAAATAGGCAGAAAGACTTGATAATGTAAAGATGTAAGTTATTCCTAAATTTATCTATAAATTTGATGCAATATCAATAAGAAGCCCATGAGAGTTCTTTGTGCATTGCTTATTTATTCTGGAACTTGTCAAGAATGGTGAGGAAAAGGAGGAAAAGATTATTGGGGGACACTTGCTCAGCCATACATTAAAATATATTATAAAACTACAATAATGGAGATTGCACAGTATCGGCACAGATTGGAAAGATTAGACTAATGGAACAGAACTGAGAGTCTAAGAATCGACCTAACTTTATGTGGAAATTTCATATATGACAAATCCATGATGTAAATCTATAGGAAAAATAGACTTTTTCAAGAAATCATTTTAGGAAAACTATCTAGACCTCCGGGAAAAGAATAAAACTGAAATGACTCAATCCCCCTCCATAGCAAGGTGAATCAAGGATGTAAACATCAGATATGAAACCAGAGGAGTAATAGAAGCAAACATGAGGTTTGCTTATAGTTTTGAAATGACGAAAGCCTTTCTAAGCAATGAAACAAACCCAGGAACCACAATGTTAAAAGATGGTGAATTTCACTCCCTAAAAATTAAATTTTCTTCACAGCAAAAATAACACCATAAATATGGTCTAAAGACAAATGACCAACCAGAGAAACATTTGAAACATATTACTGACAAATGATGAATTTTCTTAACATATAAAGAGTTCTGCCTTTATAGGAGGACCATGAGGAGCAGGGAAACGAATTCACATTAAAAAAAGAAAAATATGTAAATATATGATAAGATTCTCAATCTCGCTAATAAAAGAAATTCACTTTAACAATTAGATAACATTTTGCAATCTTCAGATTGAGAAAGATAAAGACACTTATATTCCCTGTAGATAAGAGTATAAACTGAGTTGCCGTTGCTATGATCTGAATTTTTGTGTGACCCACAAATTCACATGTTGTATTCCTAATGCTCAATGTGGTGCTATTAGGTGTTAAGGTCACGAGGATGCAGCCCTCGTGAGATTATTGCCCTCATAAAACAAGCTCCACAGAGATCCTTGCCCTTTCCACCCTGTGAGCATATGAGAAGTCTGCAGTTTGGAAAAGGACTCGCTCCTGACCATGGTAGCGCCTTGATCTTGGATTTCTCAGCCTTCAGAATTATGAGCAATAAATTTCTGTTGTGTAGAAGCCAGCCACTCTAAGGTATTTTGTTATTATAGCCCAAAGGGACTGAGACAGCCCTCCTTAGAGGAAAATTTGGGACTGTCTACTAAATATAAGATGCACATATCCTTTTGGCCCAGCAGCTGACCCTTTGGAGACTTTGTCCCATATTATATTCATACATGTGTGGAAAGTATGAGGTGAGATGTCCATGATAGTATTGTGGTCTTCGAAAAAGATTGAAAAAAAATGGTCAATAAACGGGCTATTTCTTTAAATAAATTATGGTACTTACATACAATGGAATACTATGCAGTTATTTTTAAAATGAAGTAGTTCTGTTGATCTTTTGAAGAGTTCCAATACATATTGTTTAGTTTAAATGCCAAGCAGTAAATATAGTGCTCTGTAATTTATGTAAACATAAAACAGGATACATATAGATGTATGTTAGTATTGATTATGTTTAGGTCACACACACACATACACACACACACACACACACACACACACACACACACCCCTCATGCTTGCATATGGCCAGGGCCTTCTGGAAAATCGTTTCCTCTAGTTGGGGACCTGAGGAATTGGCAAGGGTTGGTGGTGAGAGAAAGACTTATCATTGTATGTACTTTTTGATGTGTCATCTTTAAACATGTACATATATTATTTTTTGCAATAAAAACAAGATCCTTTAAAAATAAATTCTAAAACATGGGAATTTATAATATATAAACATAACATTTCAAATTGATAGGGAAAAGATGAATTATCCAATAAACAGTATTGACACAACTGGATGACCATTTAGAATAAAGTTGGATATGTCAAAATAAATTCTAGATAGATCAGTTTTTAATGTAATGAAAAATAACAATGTTTTTGAAGACTATGGTGATAATTTTTTATAATATTGGATTGGGAAAGAACTCCTAAAAATTGAGCAATTTGACTACAACAAGTAAACTTTGACTTAGTTAAAAATATAAACAAAGTTGAAAGGCAAGCAAAATGGGAAAAATATTTGCAAGACAAAAGATAGATCACATGTCAATATCATTGATTAAATAGTTTTAAAATCAGTAAATTCAAAAAAAAAGAATGTAAGTCATGAGCAAACAATTTTTAGAAGTTAAACATTCAACACATGAAAAGATTTCAACCACACTAATAATTGATGAAATGTAAATAAAAACAATAAATTTCATTTTTCACACAGAAGAGGGACAAAAATTAAAAATTTTAAGTTAATGAAATTCAGTATTGTGGAGCATCAGTTATTTCACACACTATTTGGCAGATAAAAATGAACAGTTTTCTGAACATCATTTTAGTACTTAAAACGCACAATGTGTGTACTAGTTATTCTAGCAATCCCTTGTCTAGGAATTTACTCGGCTAGTTGTTCAAGTTCAAACTGATAAAATCTCAGTGATGTTCATGACAGTGTTGTTTAGAATCACACACACACACACACACAGACACGGAAACAATTTAAATATTCATCCATGGGCTATGTGTTATGTAAGTAATGATACTACTGCACTGGAATACAATGTAGCCCTTTAAAATAGTGATATAGATCTATACCTATGAACATGCACGTATCTCCTTGACCAGATGTCAAGTGCTTAAAAGCAGATTACAAACACCCCAGAGAGCACAAAATACTGGACAGAGAGCCCTCAGGAAGGTTACTCATACAAATGTTTCACAATGGTTTTTCTTAACTGGGAGGAATTTAGGTGATTTTTAATTTCTCTCTTATTCTTTTTAAATTAAATCAAACCATGTGTCATTTCATCCCACCCATCAATTGAATAAATCCTGTGCAGATATTAAAAATAATGTAGAAAAGATTGGATGCGATGAAAAGCTGACTACAATTCATTAAGGGGAGAAATATAGGTCACAAACTAATATGTACAGCATTATCCCATTTTTAGAGGAAAGTATAGAAATATATATCCACATACATACATTTGTGACCTTAGCTGAGATATGTTAACAATGGTTATCTCTGCGTGGTGGGATTTGGGGTGACTTTTTTGAAGATATTTTCTATATTATCTTTAATGAAGTTGTATCACATTTTAGTGGAAATTATTACAGCTAGCTTCTCAAAATTATTTTAAGTATAAAAATGTCAAAATCTAGGCTTAGTGTGAAAAAAAAAGCCTTCTCTCTTTAGTTACTTTTTAACCCAATATTTAAAGGCCAGTTTACAAAATGGTGAAGGAGGGGGTTGAGTTCAGATGGTGAAAACGGTATGACAGAAAGGCTTTCTGTGATCCACAGAACCACTATCAGAGGTTTAGTCATCATGAAATTAAACTCTTTCCATGGTACTAAAAAAACAACAACAGACAAACTATTTTATAAGGGCCGTAGATACAATTATCACTTAGATGAACTCCCTCACCAATATTGACAACCACATGTGCAGGCAAGCTTTCATCTAGAATTGGTGAACATTAGATGTCTCAAAACTCCACGGTCACATGAGCCCTTCTCAACTTCATGAGCCAAGAGGAATAAAAGGGTTAAATTGGGTGTCAAAACTGCAAAAAGACCTGGAGTTTATTTTCACCCAAGATCCTGAAGTTCGCTCTGTTCTAAATTGGCATTTGAACAGTAGAAGCCCTTTTTATAAAGAACCATGGGTTTTCAAGTTCTGATTTTATTTCTGATTTGTTTTTCATTATTTCCTGAATCTATTGATGTTTCAGAGGCAGCGGGGAAAGTGAGAAAGCCCTGAGAGAGTTTCAGGCTTTGAATTTTGGAAGTCAACCATCCAGAAGTTCATACTCATGTTCACAAAAACAATGTCATGGGGTCACTTTGGCCAATGAAGTGTTTTGTACAAGGGCTGGAGCTTGGCTCCTGTGCGCATTTGCCAAAGCAGCCTTTCACCCCTTCCTTACTTCCCTTTTTCTCTTTCTTTTTCCCTTTATATCAACATGTTGTAGCCTGTGACACCAGCTAAATTAATCACTCAATGCACTCAGGGAAGTCACTACAGGATATAGAATAACAAAGACAACAAAATTATTGCAAGGCTGGTGAGAAGGGACTGGCTTGTGAATAGAGCCAGCACACCCTCACCAGCTGTGTTCTCGCAGGGGCTAGAGCAGCAGATTAAATCGAGGCTGTTTTTATTCCATTTATGTGGATTTGAGAATGGCCACAATACAGTGCCAAGGACCCCTGGTGAAGGGAAATCCCTTCAGAATGCTCAGCCTACTATCAGAACTGAGACTTACCCGAGCTTCAGGGTTATCCAGGGGGGTCCTCGTTGGGTTCCTCTTGGGCAGGCTCTGTTGAGTGATTGCTGAGCAGCCAGCATCCAGGACATATGGGCTCCTTAAGTCAGAGCCAACAGAGAAATCAAACTTCCAGCAGCCAAGAAGACGTGGCCTGGGTCCTAGTGAGCTAAGACATAATAGTCCAAGAAAAAGACAGAGGATGGGGGGCGGGGGCATCCTCAGCTCCTTTGAACTAAGGGAAAAGGAACCTCTGATGCAAATGTCAGCGAGATACAGGGCAATGTGGTGAGTTCAGCAGTATTCTATTGTGCACCTGGATTAATGGACAGATGTCAACTCACAGGTGGCTGTCCAAGAGTGACCTAGCTTTCAGTTAGACCTTTCCTGTTAAACGTGTCTCCCAACAACGCAAGTAAAGGCAGAGAAAGCATGATCATGAAAGCTGCAGTGGACATACAACTGAGTGGACTAGCAAGAATACAGGATGACAGCATTAAGACACAAAAGCTCTTGAAAGCCACAAACAAGGAGTCAAAAATAAGGAGAGAAAAATATAATGGGGATGATAATAAATATGCATTTACAATTATAAACAAAAAATGTGAATATAAACTACTGCATTTGGGTTCAGAAAATCAATTGAATAAAGATAGAGTGAGGGAGATTTAGCTTAACAGCAAGGTCACTCTGAAGATGTTCTAGGGTCACAAGGGGCCAGCAGAGTGACATAGGTGTTAACCTAATGCCAATGGAAGAATAGACTTTGGAACAAGGGAAGTAGGAGCTGTACAGTTCTCAGCACTGGTAAGACCCGATTGAAAGAAGGCCCTGCCTTTGGATGGCTGGCACAAGCAGGGAAGTATTCAACACATTCGGGGGAGTAGAGAGAGTAGAACTAGGGCCAGTGTAGGAAGACTGAAGAGAGCAAAATGGGGTTTGTTATGGGCTGAACTGTGTCCCCCTCAAATTCATGTTGAAGCCCTAAACCCCAGTACCTCAGAATGTGACTATTTAGAGATAGTGTCTGGAAAAAGACTATAAATCCCCAGTTGTCTTTACTGCATTTGGAGTGGAGCTCAGTTTTATACCGGTCTCTCTCCCCAACTGCAGTAGCGTGGATAAAATATGTCACCATTTTAACAAGTGTCTGGTGACAATTTTCTGTTTAACACCAACAACCTCCAAATCTCAGTCTTAAAAACAGGTATTCAGTGCACTTTCATGGTACTTGTGTGGGTCAGCGGTGGCCTGGCTCACTGTCATCTTTCAGGGACACAGGCTGATGTTGCATCATCTTGGGTTATGCTTCCACAGTCCTCATGTCACAGGGCAAGGCTGTGCTGGAACACACACTGGCTCCGAAAGCCTTCTGCCCAGAGGTGACCTTCACTTCTGCTCACATTCTATTGGCCAAAAAAGTCACGTGGCCACACCTAACTTCGTCAGGGTGGGGAGGTAAAATTCTACCATGAGCTAGGATGGAGAAAACTGGAAATATTTGTTTTCAGCCCTAAAGTCTATAGATATTTTTTTTTGAAAAATTGTATTAATTCATTTTTATACTCAAACAGATTGAGATTCCTCTAGAAAGTGGTTTTATCAAGTCATTGAGATGATGCTCATGATCTCATAGAAGAGACAGACATGTCCGCCACTAACTTAAAGTCACTGTAGTATCTGGTGTTTCACTGTCACCCTGTGTCACCTAGAGAATCTGCTCTTCCCTTGGCCCCCTTATGAGACTGCCTTTGGGCCAGGATTATGCACCTCATCAAGGTGATTTGATCGGACTTAGCCAATTAATTCTTATTCTTGGGAATTTGAACTAGAGGTCAGAAAGACTAGCTGCTTAGCTGTGTGGCCTGTTTCCCCCCCACTTCATAGGGTGCTCTTGGGGACCATAATCCATGGAACTGCTCTCTGAGGCTTGAGTCCAGAATCTCTTTCTGTGTGTGGCATGTGGCTCCAAACGTCTGGGCTCAGCTAGCAAAGACCTGATCCCATCCGTGTGGCTTCAGAAAAATGATATTAAAAGCTGCTGGGATGGAGCTATTATAGAAAGGGGCTCCTTAGTTGGGGAGGCAGTTGTAAAGACAGTCTCAGAGTTTCTTTCCATCTCTGGGAGTATGTGATACCATGACTCAGACTCCTTAGCAGAACTGAATGTGTGCTAGGATTAGACGTCCACGGTTGTAAGATGGGACATTCCGATGTGTAGTATTTGCCTCGGTTTCTTATATCCATACAATTTGGGTCTCTATGTCTTGCCACTGAGCTGAGTCACCTTCATTAAAATGTAGACTTTTAACCCTGTGCAGTGAAAACTTAGAGGAAAGTACCAGACCTTGATATTTTCTTGGAACTTTCAGGGAATATCAGGAATATTAATGTTCACTTTCCTGGGATACCAGTCATTGATCAGTCCACACAGTGTGAAGAGTGTGTGTGTGTGTGTGTGTGTGTGTGTGTGTGTGTGTGTGTGTGTGTTTGGCTCTGTGACTATTCCTGCCATCAATACCAGCTCCCTCTCCCCCCACACAGCTGCTAGCTGGAGTCTTTTTATGTTAACAACCTCTGTAAGAAGCCTTCGGTTTAACAGCATTGCTCACTCCTAACAAATGCATCAGAAGACAATGTACACCCCTGCCCACTGGTAATCAGAGCAATTACTTAATGAGCACATCTCTATTTCCTCCAGGGTGGACTAATTAAAATGCTTCCATGCTGTTGTTGGAAATGAACAGAGTGTGTTTTGTACCACTTTTTTTGAGAAACCAAAAGCTAATGTTGGGTTCTATATGGAAGTATTTTCAACGTTACTCAGGATTATTCTCCCTGCTGCCCTTCTGGGTAGGCTTAACTGTTGGCCATTGATTGGAAAGGCAGGGCCAATGGTAGGTATGCCCCTTGCACCTGGTCTTTTGAAGAAGAAATGTCTAGTGGTGGTTCTCAAATGTTAGCACCAATCAGAATGCCCTGGAAGGCCTGTTAAACACAGCCTGCTGCCTCCACCCCAGAGTTTCTGATTCAGGAGGTCTGGGATGGGGCCCAAGAGCTTGCACTTCTAACACGTTCCCAGAAGATGCTGATGCTGCTGGTCGGGAGACCACACTTTGAGAACACTGCTATGGAGAAGCTCTTTTCTCCTGTTCCCACTGCTCCTTAAGGCAATGGCTAGTGGAGCTAAAGGGAGACAATTAGCTTTATACACTGTTACTTTGCAAGATGGAATAGGTGCTGATGGATATTTGACTTGGGTGGAAGGGATGGAAAACCTGGGTTCAAATTCCAGGTCTGCCACTTTGTAGTTATGTGACCTTGAGCTGATTACTAAAGTCTCTGATTCTCAGTGTCCCCATCCATAAAATGGGGACATGTCCTTCATAAGACTGCCGTGAGACCACATGAAGTCCCTAGTGTAGGATGTGACATGCCCTTAGTGCCCAGCGAAGGCTATGCCCGCTCGGGTGTTTCCTCTCACTTCTTGCATTTCTCTGGGTAGTTTTGATTGACTTATTTATTCTTCAAAGTTCATGTAATGTGCATGTGATAAATGACATGTACAGTTTACTTTGTACTGCACTACATTTGTTAAAAAGATTTGTTTAAAGTGAATCAAGTCTTAAGAGATAAAGGATAAAACTATCACTTTTCCAGGGAGTTTGCATGCAGAGTATTTTTTCAATAAACAGAAAATATAATAGAAAGCTCCAAAATTTGCCTTCTTCCACGGAAACATGTTAGCACAAAGAAGAAAAAAATATGTTGATGTAGCACTACTTTCTAAACTTGTGCAATGAAAGCTTGAACACACATCCAGTTTATACCAAATGACTATAAAAATATTTTGACTGCAACAGCCCAGTGACAAAAGAAAGTTCTGGAAAGAAGAGTGTAAAAGGGTGTGGAGTCATCCAATTCTGTGCTCACATCCTCTGCCTTCTTAAATCAAGATTATTAATCCTGTTCTTGGTGCTGATGAAATTAAATCACCTTAAAGAAAACCTCTCTCTGGCTTGGGATGCCAGCGGCCCTGGTTCGGGTCCCACATATGAGAGCCAGTGACACTGCCCTCTCTCATATTATTTTCTACCAAGCTTAGTCAAAAACCAGACGGTTTTAGTTAATTCTGAGTTTGGGGTCTTTATCAACAGCCATATTTTATTGAGCCATTATTATGTGTGAGACTTGGGGCTCTGTACCTTGCATACATTATCTTAGGTAATTCTTATGACAACATAGTAAAGAGGTACTAAAATTTTCCCCAATTTGTAAATGAGGAAGCTGAAACCTGGAGAAGGAAATGTTGTGCCCAAATTTGTAAGAACTAGACTAGGGCGTGAAACATGGCCTCCTTCCCTCTCCAAATGCTGGTAAGATAGTTTTGTAAAAATCAAGACAAATTGGATCCAATTGTTAATCTTCTCTTAGCACAAGCAACCCAGTTTTTCATGAGTCTGGGAACTATGCCAATGAAAGCTGAAAGGTTAGCATTGTACTTAGGGACTGTGGAAAGAGGCATTAGGCCATAGATATCTTCTTCATACCTAAATATCTTCAGCCCCTTCCAGGGCAGTGCCTGGCATTTTCTAAAGAGAATACCAAACAACTAAAATTTAAGAGGCCTTTCTAGTCTGTAACTTCTATTAGACACATCTAACCCTTTAAGAGTCGAGGTCTTGAAACTAAAGTGAAAAATGAAGCTTGATCTTTAGAGCTACTTAGTATTCAATGGCATAACTTCCCAAATTCACGCCAATTTAATGCACTTTCGATTGATCCCATAATTACAAAATTTGTTTAAAGCCGTTATATTATCTTCTTATTTGACACAATATGGCACAATTTTGTTATAGGATTGAAAACCAAATAAGACAACTACAGTTGGTAGCATTTCAAAGAAATTCTCCCTTTAAGATGAAATCAATCCTGTTTCAAGTTTATTCCCCTGCTTTATGATTGAGGCTCTAGGGGTGTATTTTGCTGAAAAATGTCTTTTTGATTTTTTAGAAATTCTTTAGATTAATATGCAGCTGTCATTGCAAGGCAAATCTAGATCTGCTTTTATGTCTCCTCTTTCCCCAGGCTGCAACTGGTGTCTACCTCTCCAGGAGACACAGTGCACTCATTTCTGATTGGGGCCTGATATTCCAGGTCAGACAGCAAAGAGCTCATCAACTCATCATCATTTAGAGCATGTCACATTTTGTCTATTTACACCAACTGAATACATTTCTTTGCTTAATATGTCCAATATCTTGGCCTTAACATTTTGCTGCCGTCTAATTTTAATTTCTGTTCAGACACACGCACGCACACACACGTACTCACACCCACTGTGCATCATCCCATATTGTCTCAGTTCTCAACATAGTGAGAAAACAATCCAGTGCTTTGATGTCTTTCTGATTATAGTTTGAGCATTTATTTAATTCTACTCAAGGCTTTCCTTCATGTCTTCCCTTCTGTTTCAATTTAAAGGCAATGGACTTCTCGTGTTCTAGCTACTGGGGTATTTTCAATTCTCCCCTTCTCTAATTCCTCTATGCGAGCTTTTTTATCTATGCCTTTCAGATGTGTCTCCCAAAGGTAGATTGGTACCCTTGTCCCCACTGTATGAAAGCATAAGGAGATATAGAATAAAATGAAATTTTCCTGAAGCATCTTGGTAATACGTGTTGGAAACAAAACCATTTTTAAAATAACTAAACAATAAAATCGAGCTGCCTGTCAATTCCAGAGCACTTAAAGGAACACACGTTTGTGTTGACTTATTCAAAGAGGGAGCGTCTTCATTGCATATAGTTAGATTGAATGTGTAACTCACTGGATTAAACAGGATTTGTCGATGACAGAAAAATTAAGAGCTTTGTTTGTAAGAAAGGAGTGTCTGCCCATGAAATTAGTTACAATCTAACTCGGGCCAACTGCCTGTCTTTTACTTCTTTTAACATTTGAAAATAAATCTGGAAATATGGAGTCCATTTAGTCAGTTATCAGGAGAAAATATTAAAGCACTGGATTAGGGGTTGGCACACTCCACCCCACAGACCAAATCCTGCCATTCTTCTATTTTTGTGAATACAGTTTTGTTGGAACACAGTCATGCCCGTTGGCTTACATATTGCCTGGCTGCTTTCACGTTATAGCAGCACAGATGAATCATTGAGACGGAAGCTGCATGGCCTGCAAAGACTGTAATATTTACTATCTGGTCATTTACAAAATGTTTGTTACCCATTCATGTAAGTGTTCAGAGGTGGGGATGTTTGAGAGCCTTTATTTTTCAAGGAGAGGGTCAGTCAATTTTCTTCCTAGGTCTCAAGAAAACATGAATTATAAGAAATGTTGTTTTAAAGGCTCCACAACAGGTTAGATTGTTCACAAAAGCATGGTGCCTGCTTAGAACCTAGAGCCTAAAGACATCCATATTATTCCATCAGCACAATAAAATGCCTCCCAAATAAGGTAAGCTTATAATTTCTCATCCAACCACAGTGTTCTAGAAAGTAAAAGGGACACCATTAATAATTATGCTGAAACAGTAGACATAAGCTAAGACTGTCCCTGGCAAACTGAGATATGTGGCCCCCCTAAAAAGATACGTGAGTGTATCAGATTCAGTGAACTCACGACCTGCAAAATAAATACATATAATTTTATGTTCATTTCTTCCACTGAAGTATATTTCTCATCAGAGCTATCTTTTTAACTGGAACCAAATAGGTGTTCCAAGTTCATTTGGGGAGTTAACATAAGATCCTTAGACCATCAGAAAACATTATGCAGTAATCAATACAGCTTTTGAAGAGAAAATTGAGCTTGAATAATTCTTGGTATGATTGTCCACTTGGATGAGGAGGAAGTAACAGATAGAAGTCATCTTGATTTTTACTGACACTTTTAGTTGTGTCCCAAATGATTGGCAAACTATAAGAGAATGACTTTGACCTTCTCTCATGCTCTTCAAGGGCAATAGACTCAGATTCTGCTGATCCATAAGCATGGGATGGGAGAAAGGAGACCAATAGAACCAAGGGTACCAAGATCCTCAGACTCATTGTTTAGGATTCAAGAACTTAAATATTAATTCCTTCTGCCCCCCATGGAAAAAGCAATTATAATCCATGACCATTATTCTGATGCATTGATATTTTAGAGTAAGGTCTCGAATTGAAGATTTATTCTACCTTCATAAGAGTAATAGAAGATATTGGAAACTACCATATGTTGAAATCTTTACAATATCCTCTCTCATAATTGTATCCATCATCTATACATATAAAGAAACTTAGAATGTGCCTCTTATATGTTAACATTTTAATAGTTTTCATAACAACATTTCTATGGTGCTTTGTCTCTTACAAAGTACTTTCAAATATATTCTTCTACTTGCCAGTAAGTCCATAAGACAGGGTTATTATAACCCTTGACTGTTGTGGACAAACCATAGGCTTAGAGGTGTTAAATTACTTGTTCAAGGTCACACAACTAATATGTAGCAATACCAGGGTTGATCTAGGCCTTCAAACTACAAGTTCTTGGCTATTCAATTCTACCACATTGTTTTCTAAATTGTTATGAATAACTGTGAAAAATTAATTAAAATAAAAATGTCCTTCTGTGTAGACACCTGACCAATGCACTGTATACCTAAAGCTGAAGTAGAATAATATTACATGTCACTATAATTAAATATATATAGTATAATATATGTAGTCACGGGAGGTGAAGTATAGCATAGAGAGGATAGTCAATGGTATTTTAACAGCTATGTAAGACGCCAGAGGGGTAGTAGATTGGGGAGAGGGGGTCTCACTTTGTGAGGGGCGTAAATGTCTAACTATTACATTGATTTGTACATCTGAAACAAACAAACAAAAAAGATGTCCTTTACCTATTAGAGAAGAGGACAAAATAAACATAAAACTTAATACAGGCTAATTTTATAAATACTAAAAGGAAAATATAAGTATTATAAGTTAAGTGTGAACCAGTTATAATTTTACTGTAGTCAAAGTCAATATGATAACAGGGATGAAAGGAAGCATAATATATAAGTGGTTAAGGAATATACACTAATTATTTATTAGTTGGAATTAAAGTTTAATACCTATTTTGTCCCCTTGAGGTTATCTTCTGAGCCTGGCTGCATATAATAGGAAATACCCAAATAACAATGGCTTAAACAAGGTAGAAGTTTATTTCTCCAACAAAGGATGTAGGCAGGTTAGGCCTGCATAGAGCCTCAGAGTCACTGAAATCCATTCCAGCTTTCTATTCTGCCATCTGTACTGTGACATATATCCCTGGAGTTCAAGATGGAAGCTGAAACTCCACCTGTAATATCTACGCTCCAAGTAAAAGGAAAAATAAATAAAAAGGAAGGAAAGATAGGAAGAATACGTGACCCTTTTTGACTTATATTTATTGGCAGACCCTTTACATATGGCTATGTATGTAACCACAAGGAGGACTGGCAAATGTTGTCTTTAGCTGAGCAGCTCAAAATTGGGGTCTTGTCACTGGAAGGAAGGGAGGGAAGGAAGCAAACTGGGATAGGCAAAAAGCCGTCTCTGCCATGCAGTCTTTTAATAGAGTAACTCAGAGTAACTCGGAATTTTATAGAATACGGATAAAATTTTGTTGTGCTTTTTTTCAACTTGCTTCATTAGCCCATATTACAAAGTAAAAAACTAAGCCACAGAGAGGGTAAGCAACTTGTTCCAGTTTGTATAATTAATAGATATAGTGGGGAAGCCCTTTTTTCTTTCCACTATGCATCTTTAACTCCTTAGTTTTTATGATAAAAAATTAGTCCAGTGAAAGAAAATTGAGGAAAATATAATTCCTTTGTCAAGAGACCAGGTTTTCGAAGGGGAATGAGTGCATTCATTTATTTATGCATTCGCCAAACATTAATGGCTTCTTCTCTATGTCAGGACTTCTGTCTACAAGTAGAGGATTGTTTGCTTTTTAAGAGAAGCCAAAATATCAATGACTGGAAATCAGAATATTTGAGGCAGAGGGGTTTGTATATCATCTCATCAGTCTTCCTCATTTTATGAAAAGGTGACTATCAGGTCTGGTCTGTTGAAGTCATTGTCTTGTATTTCTCAGAGAAGCAAAGGGCAGGAAACGGATAGCTCGTTAAGTTAGAACAGATGCACTGTGTCCCAAGATCATGTGACCCTGGGATGTATCACTGAGGAGGTTATGGAATCTCAATCCTACTTCAAGAAGAGACTAGAAAGATATTTGCCCTGGAAGGTCACCACTGTCCTGGGTTAAATGACTGCTTCAGACCACTTGTAGTCACATGATGCCGTGAGTGGAGGCATCTGCCATAGAACTAAGCCCCACTTGGGTTTAAATTGGAAGTTGAAACCTGGGCTTGGTGTATTCAAAAACATGAAAGATATTTTCAAATGAAAAAGAACAAAGTAGGAATTACTTTCTTGTATTGTTTATAATAAAGAAATTGCTGTAAGTAAGAAAACTATGGTATGTGATTAGAGTTTCATTCTTTAGGGAGATTTCCTCCCTCCCCTCTTTTTCTACTTGGCTCTGTTTTGAAACATTTAATTATGAAGACTTTATTTTGCTGTAGTTATCACAGTTGTTCAGTTTAGACAGAAGTTGACGATCCTGTGTGTAATTCCATGGCCCTGGGCATCCTATTACGGTAGAAATCATCTCTGGAGTTGGCAATTGACCAAGCCAGCTTTCCACCAAGAAAGGCAGAGCAGGACTGCTTGTAGCAAATTGTAGCAGTAGTAGGAGCAGCAGCTGCTGCTAAAAGCAGCTGAAGTGGTCTGCCAAAAGAGTGGAAATTCAATCTGTGTATTTATACTAATGGGACATCAGCAGGTTACGCCAAACATAGAGTCACCCTCTTCTCAACATTTGAAATAGGGCATCATACACAAGATTCCATGATTGGTATGTAATTAATATATATGTTGAAGGCGTCTGATTTTATCTCAGTATTCCTATTTATATAATTCTGTTGTTTGTAATTGTTCTGGCATTGGCTACTTTACTGAATAAATACGGAAGGAAGGAAGGAAGGAAGGAAGGAAGGAAGGAAGGAAGGAAGGAAGGAAGGAAGGAAGGAAGGAAGGGGGAGGAGGGAGGAAGGAAAAAGGAGGGAGGGAGGGAGGGAGGGAGAGAGGAAAAAAGGAAAGAAAGAAAAAAAGAAAAAAAGAAAGAAAAAAAAAGAAAAGAAAAGAAAAGAAAGAAAGAAGGAAGGAAGGAAGGAAAGAAAGAAAGAAAGAAAGAAAGAAAGAAAGAAAGAAAGAAAGAAAGAAAGAAAGAAAGAAAGAAAGAAAGAAAGAAAGAAAGAAAGAAAAACAAACTACCGAAATAGAACTTTTGGATTAGATGCATTTTTCCTGAACAGCATAATTCTGTTCCTTTCTCTTCCTTAAAACTGTTAACATAACAGCTTTCCTCCATAGTTAGAGTCACCCAGGGAGAAAAAGTGAGTGCACATATAACTAGAGGACTGCTGCTTTGAATTTTGTTCACAAAAATTAGTCCCTTCAGTTTCTTCTCACTTCCCATCTATGTCCTCAGTTTGATTTTGATTTTTGCCATCTCCCTGCCTTCAGGACAAGTGCAGAAAGATAGTCAGGCTATTACAATGCCAAGTACTGAGAGTCTGAGTTTAACAAGGATTGAGAACGTGAATTTATGACAGGTGACATCAGCTTAGGAAATCGGTGTTCGTTATTTTCAAATCACACTCATGGAGAAATACATTGGAGTCACAAGACATTGAAAACAAAGTATATTCCAGCTAGTTAAAATAGAAAAAAAATGTAATCCCTGACATTTTTGTAAACACTCCTTCAAAATCTGGCAAAATGATTTTGAATCCATGTTTCAAGAGATGAAAACCTGGAAACTACTTACTTTCTCATCTTGGATGAATAATAAAATATGGCAGCTAAGTAAGCTGCTGATATTTATTTTAATTCTAGGCTAATATTGTTGGAGAAGGGGCAAAGATGGTAAAAATTGACGAAATGATTACATTTTTTTCCTACCCCCAGTTATTTCCATGTTAAGTTTGATGTTCCCAAGGCTCCTACCACCCTTTTTTACTTCCTAATAAAAGGTGTGATCATTCTCCCAGGAAATTACCATTCTGAAGTTCCACAAAACCTTTGACATGTTTTGTTTTTACAGAAAAACAAAATGCCTTTACAAAACATGAAATATTGAACTACTTCCAAACTCTCTTTTCTATCCTTTTTCTTGCATTTTATTCGTTGGAATTAAGGAGGCAAAAACATTAGGGAGATGGTGTTACCCAACTGAAAGAAAAGCTAATGGTGACCATGTTCTCATATTACTAGAGGTTAGCAGAGAGCTACTTTAATATGACAGCTAATATAACTCATTGATGCGATGACTCAAAAAGAAGAATGCCACTGGTGTCCAGTTACATCCCAGGGGTTACAATGAGATAGGCCAGATGGAAGGGGTCCAGTGAGACAGACTGACAAACCTACAGACAGGTCATCAGAGACATGACGGGAGCAGGATGGACTCCATGAATCAGGCAAAAGAAAAGGTGCCCTAATTCATGATAGGCTTTTTAATCCTGAAGCTCTTACAGAAAACTTAGATACAAAGAACTAGATTTGGGGTCTACTTGCCAACGCAAAGCCAAATATTTTAAATCAGCAGTTTCTTATTATGGATGATGACTATTGATGATTAAAGTCATCTTAGGTTGACTTCAAAAATAATGAAATTGAAAGTCAAGACCTTAGAAAAACAGGTTACTGTTCTTTGAGCAAGTCTGTGGTTGTAAAATAACCCTTTTCCCATCAGTAAACATAATGTGGTCAGTCAGAGTGCACCAGGGCTTGAAGGGACCTTAATTAAGATTCAACTCGCCTGACTCCTTTAATATACACATTAGATGACCCCATCAGACAGGTCCCCCACAGGATTCTGAAGGCGCACTGGAAAGGTTTTATTTAAGGGAGCTTTTCAAAGGGATTACTTCAGATGTCTGGACAGAGTCAGCATACTGACAGTGGGCAGCTTTTACCACTCTTCCTCTGATGGGGCAAAATGGGAAACTGTTACTAGAACCTAGCAAGAGCCAAAGCTGTGGACAGGGTTCACATAAAGGGAGCAGAAGCCACAGAGGAACACAGCCACTGGCAAACCACCACCCTGTAGGGAGGGAGGGAGAGGGAGAGAGGGGGGGAGAGAAGTAGGTGTGTGTGGGGGGAGAGAGAGAGAGAGAGAGAGAGAGAGAGAGAGAGAGAGAGAGAAGCAGAGAGAGAAAGAGGGAGAGGGAAAGAGAAAGACAGAGCAACAGGGGGCAGAGAGAGACAGAGAGGTGGAGACAGACAGAGAGGGAGAGAGACAGAGAAAGACAGAGAGACAGAGAGGGAGGAAGGTTAATACTCCAACCTCTCTCCTTGCACCCTCTGATCTGCAGAGGTGGCTCCCTTTTGCTAAACCCAACTAGAGGCCAGAGGGTAAGAATGGTACCACAGGGCTCAGTTCCCAGCACCCGGGGCAGGGCAGAGAACAAAATCAGGGGCGTATCAGTGGAGAATCAGCAGCCCCAAAGCTGCTGAGCCAGAGAGGAGGAATAACTTCTGAAATGCTAGTTGGTGTAAGCTAGGCCTAGAATCTGGTCTTCTGATCCTCACACACTAAGGCTCTTTGCATGAACCACAACATTTCCAGCAATGGAGACCAGGCATCCAAGACGAAAACGAGTTTCAAAGAATATCGCACATTGTCCTTTGGATTCTCTTTCTAAATGTAGCTAATCTAGAAAGAACCTGGCTTCTGTAACCACAGATGTTTTAACCTCAGAACAGAGAGACTTGAGAGGTGTGTTCTCGGGACAGCCAGGCCTCAGAGGCAGCCATCTCTACAGAGCCAAGCACAAGGGAGCCACCAGTGGCATGGTGGGTAGGGATGCCAACTTATGAATTAATAGAACTGCTTTTACAAATCACACACAAGGATTGGGACTTTCAAATGAGCGTGGTACCCTTCTGTGTGGTTCCTTGGGAGACCAACATTGTTACACTGATTCTGCCATTTCTCAAGTAGCTTTTGAACCTCTCTTTGGAAATGATCTTTAGAGCCAGTCTATTGTATACGTCATATAAGAAACTCTGTTTCAAGATGTGACCAGCTGCATTGCTTTTTACTTTTGCTTTTTTCTAAGCAACTTCACTATTATTTATCAAGCTTGATTTGACAAAATGTGACAGAGTCCAAAAATCAAACCTGCCCTCAGTATATAAAGATTTATCACACTTGAGATAGATCAAAAGCATAACAGCAAGCTAGAAAGTAGTTTACAAAGTGGAAGCTCAAATGTTGTTGAACAATGACAGTCTTTGGGAATAAATATTTGCTTCTCAAGGTGTTGGGATGGGCAAGGTTAATTTCATTATGGACAGCCCGGTATTATGTGTAAAATATATTACTTAATGTTAGGCAATATATGAGTTGGCAAAGGTTTTCTTAGAAAAGAGTTACAGGTATGTAAAATATTACATATGGACAGAGATGGGTGAGGAAAGGAAAAATGAAAGCACAATTTGTTGAGAAATGGAATCATGAATGACGTTCCTTCTCATTTGAAAATATCTGCTATTGTTACAATATTGCTTGTGCAATACCTACAGTTAGAAAGCCATAAAATAAAAGAAACACTGTCTTATGGAAACATTTCAAAATACTATGAATAAAGATGAAACACAGAAAGAAATGGGACCACATAGACACAGAGCATAACTGTGTGCGCTGTATAAATCGTATTTGTACTTTGCTCCGATATAGATATAACTTTCCTCTTGTTACTTTGTGTCAAAAAATATTGCATACATGTTACTCCTAATACTTTCCCCATACAAACTTCATGAAACAATGGAAGAAAAAGGATGCTTGAGGTTTTTGGGAGGGGAGATTATGGAAACCATGATTTGGAAGAGGGAATAAATGAAAACGTTGGAATGAATGTTGACTAATGAAACTTGGGCACGGAACTCATTGTGAATGCACAGTTCCTGGAAGTCCAATAACTTTGATGGTAATCATGAGCTCGTATGTTTTAATTATTACTACATGTTGACTTGATCAACACCAAGATGATCTACTTTCTAGAATAAATTCTGCTGCCATATACCTAAGTTTTCAGGAAATTGGTGAAGGTGTGTAGGGAACACAAAAAGAAAGAAGGAAAAAGATTTAAATTGTTGCTTAAGAGATGCTTCTTGATGTCTTAAGTGTGACCACATTTATTTGTTTGGGGAGGAAGAGGATGAGAGCTCCATGTTGCAATTTTATCACCTGTCTTCAGGAAGTTTTGCACTTCATTAAATGGCTTAGAGTTATTCTAGCAGTCCCTCCAATACATCACTCAGAGACACGAATATTGGTTTTACTGTTTTCTCATTTCTAAGGCCAAAAAAAAAAAAAATTCAGAGGTTTTATTTGTTTTATTTTCTTCTGTAAGCAGATGTTGCTGGGTTGTGTTTTTTTTTTAGGATCTCATAGTTCCTTTAAAAAAAATACATGTAGCTTTACCTTCTAACACAAAGATTTGGACTGTCTACGTAAATGAAACATCCCATTTCCCCATACTAGCCAGGTTCAGGCAAATCAACTCCATATTTACCATGTAAATTTGCAAATACCAAATAAAGCTAGGAATGTGGCCCGGCCGAGGTATCCTGTGACCTGTTCTGTGTCACTCTCTGAGTTCTCCTCAATCACGTGGAGATGTTGGAGCTTGAACCTTGGGACATTTAAATGGGGGTGAGAAGACGTGTGCTTATAATAAAGTGAAGCATAGCTGGTGCCTACATGAGGTCAAGTAGGAAGAGATGAATGTGTTTAATAATTAATTTTCCGGTGAGAAATCCTTGGCAGATATTGACACTGACTTGTGAAAAGCAGATGTAAATGCTCATGTCTGGTTGAGTCAATGAAGTGGACCGTGGCAGTGGCAGTAATGAGGGGAAGAGTTTGCATGCCTTTGGGGGTCACGCCAGGGTCCAGTCCTGACGCCACTGCTCACAGGCTAGGTCCTCTCCAGCACAAAATCCCTCTGAGCCTGATTCTCTTCATCCATAAATATGGGAATAAAAATATCAATACCCCCCAGGGTTCTTGTGAGGCTCAAATAAGATTGCTTATGTAAATTGCCTGGTATAGGTAGGTGCCAAGAAGCATTTTTGAATAGATAATAAACAGTATTTCTGTTCTTTCAGATTTGGGGGTTAATTAGGTTATTGCACATGCAGAAATTTATCCTGAATAGTTTCCCAGCTGATTCCCTAGACACTACCTGCTGCACCTGTTCAGAGCTTTCTCTGCTGTTTCCTGTATTTCAGGGTCCAGCTGGGTACAGGGGAACACAATTATTTTTCAGAATGATGTTAAACAAATGATATGGCCAGCTCCCAAAAAGTGGCGGGCGGGGGCAGTGTGGTGGTCCAGAGTAAGATCCCTTTCCAGGGTGAAGCTAGTGGATGCTTTCTCCCTCGGGAAGCTACGTCCAAGGCCCTGGCTGGAGAGGCTGCAAGTGAATATAGGAGTGTTAGCCAGAGGGCTGGAGCATAAGGGGAGGGGACAGAAACGCCTGGGGGTGGACAGTAAGGCGTCATCCAGACTGGGATGAAGCTACAAGGCAGGCACCACCTTCTCAGAGAACAAACATCTCTGGAGAGAGAGCGGAGGCCTGACCCACCCCTGAGACTTTCACACTTAAATAACTCAATACATTCTCACCTATTTTGAGTTGTCTAGCATGGCACACATTCCCAGTCATTGAAACCTGCATAAAAGATATAAGTGAATAAGAGTCCTACCTCATCACTCTTTCACAATAATTTTATTTTTAATTAAAAACCAAATTATATATTTAACAAAGCTGCAGAAATGATGTAAGAAGGCCTAGGACCCATGTCCCATTGCGGCTACCCACTACCTGTGGGTTTTCAGGCAGAGGTTGGCATCCCTGAGCCTCAGTTTTCTTACCTGTAAAGTGGGATAAAAGGAAACTCTACAACATGAGGTTGTGAGGATAAAATGACCATAGTCCAGAGTGCTTAGAGCTTCAGAGATGTTCAGTAGATGCAGAATCGTGCTGCTAGACCACTTCTCAGGCCCTGCTCCTAGCTGATCGGAGACGCTGATGACAGCCATGATGTCCTGTGCTGAACTGTCCTTATGAGTTCTGGGGCTCTGTGTGAGAGATTAACCCAAACCAAATGACCGACAAACCAAACTAACTAACTGACCAGATAGCTAACTAATTGCCTAAAACCTAATTGCTTTTCTTAGGAAGAAGCATAATGACCCTACCGTTCCCAACTTTCCCCAGAGTCCACATATGGGCGCATACACCCAACACCCTCACTGGTGGTTTCTCCTTCAGTGTGATTCTATCAATAGATCCAAATCTCCTTATGTGGCTGTGTTATTTATTTCATTATGTCCTTTCCCCCAAAGTTCAGCTCCGGTCTTAATGTGTATCTAGAAGACCTTCTGACTTATCAATCAATGAGTGCATATTAAGGGTCAACTCTGCTCTAGATAAAGACTAAGAGGTAGAAGAGACAGGGCCACTGTCACGGAGGCTATGGATGCTGAACAGCATCTAATCAAATCTACCAAGTGAGTAAAGTGCACAGAAGGCAGTACCGATAATGCTAGAGGAGAGGAAAAGATGCTCTGTTTGGCAGAGTTGTCAGGGAGCTTCTACTGGTCAGCATTATGAACAGCCTCACCCCCATGTCCCTGCACCCCCACCTCCGCCCCCAGGTCAGTTTTAAAGAAAAGCAAAGTGTCAGTGCATGGGACTGTTTTAAAAACAAGCTCACCCCACATCCTGGGTCTCTAGCTTATGGGTGGACCCAAAGTTGGAGCTGAATATGGAGAGTAGCCTTTCTTGGTTCCTTGTCTTAATATCTTTTATGGAGACATGCTTGTGCCCTCTCACATGTTCTCCATATAGTAGCATTCATGCACTCACCTTGTTTCCAACTCTTATCCTCACACTGGATTTTACTGGTGTCATTTTTTTTTTTTTAAGGGCAGTGTCACTGGCCCTCATATGTGGGACCGAACTGGGGCCACTGGCTTCCCGAGCCAGCACTTAATCACCGTGCCACTCGACCGGCCCTACTGCTGTCATTTTGTTACTAGATCACTGTGAGAGTTCGCTGCTTTAGAGCTAAGGAGGAAATGGATTACAATGTAGAGGACAGACTTGTAATTTCCAACAGGAGCTGTCTGAATGAAAGCATTGTTTCCTGCTATTTCTCTGGAAAGATCGCACATTATAATCACTATTTACAGTAAAATATGTAAAATGATCTTCGTTTGTTTTCTATAATGGATACTGTGTCATTTAATTAATTTAGACTAAAGAAAAGCAATCAACATTCAGTAACAACATTCCCTTAGGGGATATAAATGAAAATCTTTTCCATACCCTACACAGCAGTTTGAGCAAAGGAAGTGCTGATATTTATTTATGAACATCGGTGCTCATAGTTGCAAGCAACAGAACTCCAGCTGATTTCAGCAGGGAGATATGTCTGAAAAGGATATTGAGTGATTTACAGGTCACCATGAGGACTGGAGGAACACACCTAAGTAGCCAGAGACAATAGCCACAATCATGCCACACAGCAGGCCTGGAGAGAAAACTCATAGCTGCACCCAGCAAGCCCAAGATGATACCACTTAAGGCACAGCCACTTCAGCTCCTGGAACATGGTGGCCCTGCAACCACCAACTACTGCTGCCACCATAGAAAGGATTCGTGCAGTGCCGCTCTGCATCTCTGGGTCCTGATTCTGTCAGGTTTGGTTGATTCTGACTCTTGGAGGCTGGTTCATGAAATCATGCCCTCTGCTCTGCTAGAAAAGCAAGGAGATGCGTTTCCACTTTTAGAGTTGGGGTGATCTCTACCTTTCTCTCGGGGAAAAAAAAAAGACAAACATCCCCCCAAATCAGCACTTCCAGGCCCAGGACCTCCAGCGCCCTGACTCATAGCTGCAGGACCATGTCAGACCCCGCCCTGAAGCTGTGCAGAGCCATGCAGTCTGGCTCTCAGTGGGAAAAGGGGTGAATCACCGTCGGCAGGGATGGGAGCAGGAAGAACTTTTTGGTCCCAAGTAAGGTACTTGCTCAGACTTAGCTGAATGGAATCTGTTGTTCTCATGCGAGAATTCTTCATTTTGAGCTGATCTTGATCAGATTTTAAATTGGGTGGAATTTCCTATTTATGCTCTTGTCTTTATTTGCTAAGAACAGCATGTTCTTCTGATGGGCTCAAGAGACTAAAGACTTAAATGTGTAGCCATGGCTTAAAAGACACTAAGAAAATGTGAACCTTTTTAGAATCTTTATTTGATCAGTTAGGGCCCCAGCAACAATTGGCTTGGAACAGCAGTGGAAATGGAAATAAAAATAAATACAGGCGAAGAGAAATCCTGGCGGTGGGGTAAAAGTACCGATAGCCTACCAGGCATTTATAGAGCTCATGTCCAAGATTCCAAGACAGGAGATAATCAAATAAACAGCTGCCTCTTCTGTAATTGCATTTTAAAATCTCATTCTATCCACACAATTTTCCCCCTACTGTCTGATGCACGCTCAGGTTGATATGATTTTTTTTATTAAGATAGATTGATTGCCCAAAGTTTTAATTTTAATCCCTGGGTTTATTTAAAAGAAAGCAATTTAGCAAGGCATGTTGTTAGGGGTGTTTATGGAAGATGAGGCAAAGGAGCAGGGATAGCCGGAGAAAAGAAACTCTGCAGTTTAGTATTCTCGTCCCTGTAGGATCCTTCCTTATATTATGGAAATTTCTACAGACCTTAGGCCATGAGTATTGAACAGATCTCACCTTCCACAGCTTCTCATTGACCTACAGCACAATATAGGGTTTTTTGAACATAAAAGAATCATTGACAACCTCTCTATTACTCTCAGAAATTGTTTACCCATGTGATAAAGAAGACTCTCTCACTTTCTTAATTAAAAGTATGTTACATCGATGACCCACCTTCCTGGTGGAGAAGCTGAAATCTACCGAGCCGATTTCTCCCGTACCAATTAAGTTGCTTCCTCAGTTTGTTTGCATTGTCTATCCTATGAGTTCTCTGATATCACAAGGATGGTTTCTTCTCCTGCAGTACACATTGACTGACTGTAGAGTAGGTTGCCCAGGGTTTTGAACGTCTCTGAGCAGTCGAAGCTTTCGCCTTTGGGGTTATTAATTTGTAATCACATTATTTAAGGAATTTGGTGAGGAAAAGGGCTTTAGATATGTCTGCCAGATTTGTCTGTCATGCTTTTTACAGCCTAACAAGCTGAGTGAAGACTGATTTCAGCAAAAAAGGCAGACCCCCATTCCCTCTCCTTTTAGGATGCTATGTTTATATATGGGCTCACATGATTTCAAGGTTCTTGAATCTGATAACATAAACATATTTCCGATGGAGCAAAGCAAGGAAAGAGGTCAAAGGAACAAAAAAGGAAGAAGCAGCCCTGCTGCACGCATCCTTTTGGGTAGTAATACCCAAAACATCTTTTGCATAGATGTGTGAACTTCCTGGAAGAATCAGCCAGGCCATGCTCTCAGACTGCTAGGAATTGGGAAGTTTGCTTTAATTTGAAAACAACTAAAAAGTAAGAGAAAGACAGAGTAAGAAGGAAAACAAGGAAGCAGCAGTTCTGTGGATTCGCCCTACTTCACTAGCTACTCATATTATCTATAACTTTTCTCTTTTTAAAAAGGCATTCAAAATCTAGTAAACAGTAATTTTATGTACCACTTCTTTTAAAGGAGAGATTTCTTTAAATCAAGGCACCATATAAGGAACTCAAAAATACACCCTCCTATCCTTCAAGTCTCTCCCATCCAAAAAGTTCCCAGGACCACTGGAGAGGGCTTGAGAGTAACACGTTCAACCCTGACAGTGGTGAGCTCAGGGGGAGATTGCCTGTGTCCCAGGCTGTGGGGACTGGGGGTCACCCTGAGCTGTAGACCTGATGCTGGACTTAGCCAAGCCTCAGAAGACCAGCAGCTCCAAAGGGCTACATCAGAGGCAGGCATCCCATGGACTGTCTGCACGTGCACTCCCCTCTCTGCCTATGCCAGGGATTAGAAATCCCTTGTGTTGACTGTTTAGTGACAGCAGGCTGCACGTTGCATCAACAGGGAACATTAGAACCAGGAGTTAAGAGTGGTTACAGAAGGGCAGTGGGAAAGGAGGGACATGTCACACTTCAGAGAGGGTGGAGAGGTCTAAGGATGACTGATTCCAAAGTCAGGGCAACAAGCTGTAGTCAGAAACACTCCCTTCCTAAGGAAAGGGGGCAGAATTATGAGTTAGAGCTATTATGTAGCCCCAGAGCACAGAGGGAACTGAGTTATCTGATGATTAAGTTTTTAGTTGTACAGAAAAACATGGCTTCAAGAGCTACACTGAATTAATTCATAGAGAAACAAAGAATGTTCTATTTAGGCACATCTATGTTGTGATTGCATTTTCAGCCCCTTACTGGAATAATTATGTTGGTTAAGGAGAGTGGGTGGAGCAGAGACCAGCGGAGTGGACTGTAGACAGACTCAGTGCAGGAGGATGACGTTCACCTAGGTCAGCACAGGATGGGTCCATCCCGTAGGAAAATGCTTTCACCGGCTACCCCAAATCAAAGTGCAGCCTCACAGAGACTCATATTTCTACATTAACAAAATTAGGTGCATTATTTGCTCAAAATCTGCAGGGAACTGTCATTTCTGAATTGTGTCAGTGGAGTGGGGAAGGCAATAAGGATCGTAGGCTGCTCTAAGCTTCCCTGGGATGGGTGTGCCCCGTGACCATGGGAACCTATCATACAAACCCCAGGAAACACCGTACAGTTGCCAGATTTCCTGGAACTTGTCCCCCAACTGGTATTAAGTATATGGTAATGCAAATATACGATTATAATTTATTGATGTAAAGCAGAGAGAATTAATCCCTGGAATCCTCTGGCCCTGGTTCCCAGGTTTACCCTCTCAACGGTGTACTTCTCTAGTGTGAAAATCATTATATTGTGAATGTCAAAATTAGTGAATGCCATTATAACTAATAAGTATATAACATTTAGCAGGCACCAGGCACTATTCTAATGGATTTTTATAAAATATCTCATCTCCATCTTACACCGGCCCTGTAAGGTGAGTGCAATTATTATACCCATTTCATGTATGAAGAAACTGAGACACAGAAAGGTTAAGAAACTTGCCCAAGGGCCGGCCGAGTGGCTCAGTTGGTTAAGAGCTCGCTCAAGAGTGCAAGCTGAGCTCTGAGCAACCGCGGTTCGATGCCCAGCCCGAGTTGAGTTGCCGTTGAGCTGCCAATAGGTGGCAGGATGGCTCAGCTAAAAAAAAAAAGAAAAGAAAAGAAACTTGCCCAAGGTCATAGAGCAGCCCTGTGAATAAATAAATTTATTTATTAGGCCCCCCCTTCCTCAGAGAGGGGCCTATCTTGCATAAGCTGGGTTTTGTGTTTCTTCAGCAGCCTTCACCTGCGGAGATCCACTTGGAGCTTTGACACAGCACTTATTTTCTGAAGGGAAAAATGTATTTCTACAGAATAGAGGGAAAGAGGTTAGCATCTATTTTCAGAAGAAAAAAAAACTTAACAACTCTTCTAGAAAGTGCAGAAGAGAAATTAAAAACGATAGGGGGATGTGACTCATTTTGGTTTCTGCCTTTAAAAATGTCAGCATCGCCAACTGTGGGTTGTTTTTTTTTGTTTGTTTGTTTTCAAAATTCTTGAATGTTCTGTGCTTATTATTGGTGAGAGATGGAAACAACCATCTAAGTTGTAATCAGAGAGGAAAGTTGACTACACATGCCAGGAAAAGCTGAGTCCCGGAGAAACTGTAAAGAGTGGAGCTGGGAGCTGGGCCTCCCGTCTCCCATTCCGTAGTTTCACAGGATCATAGAGCATTTGAGGCCTGGAAAATGTTCTGTTTAATCTGCTTTTACAGATAAGGAAACTGAGGCCAGAGAATTCATATAATTTGCTGCAAATCGAAAACCCCACTCTCTGGACTCCCAGTCCTGGACTACTCAGAGCACGCACGTGTGCTACACACAGAGACATGTCCACACAATGGCACATATGCACACGCCCCATGCACACACATGCATATGGATACACACACACACGGACAAGGATGCAAGCAAGCACATAGGCAGATATATTGTATACACTTGTGCACACAAGTGCCCTGCTCCTGTAGGAAGTCACATTTTTTACCTAAATTTTTCAATAATATCTTGGTATTTGATGGAAGTTGATGGAAGCTCTTCCGTAAGAACATTTGCATTTTAATAAATGTTTCCAGAAAACCAAATTGAACCAAATTGGAAATCCAAAGTGAAGAATTTTAAAGATGTAATCTCAGACTGAGAATCAGGGCTGCCCACCGCCCTTCCAGTTGCTTCCTTTGGGAGGGCTCCTTGGCCTTGGGTCCATCCAGGAAAGTAAATGTTTTTGAAAAGATGTGAGCATTTCTTCTCAATACAATTTGGTCCCATCCCACCTTGCTAGGGTTCTATTTTCCCACAAGCATGGCTCATTTAAAAAGCATTTTACAAAGAACTGTGAAATGCAAAAGAATAACACGTGTAGGTTATGAAGGAGTTACTCATTTTTTTTCTCCATTTGTATCTCTTTAAGAAAACAAACTGCCTCAGAGCCTTGGCTGTGGCTCTAGCTGGCTGGCTCATCTTACTGCTCCAAGGGGCCAAAGGTTTTGCCAGGTCCTGCTGCCCAAGCTCAAAGCGTGGCTGGGAGTGGAGGCTGAGGGCGCCCTTCCCATTTTTAACACTGAAATGCAACATTCATTAAAACAAAAGCTTCTGGTCTACTTTGCTGAGTTCAATATAAGTGGTTTGCCTGACCCACATATCGCAGCTTCCTTCACATTGCAATAGCGTAATAGCTCACGTTGTACATTGAGGTCGAACTTAGCTATTGATCTATTTAGACATAAATACTGCAATTAATTAGAGGTGGACTTGGACTAAAATATCTGACCTTTCCGGGTTCTTGAGAGTATCATTGGGATAACCTCGGGTAAGCGATAAAGAGCCCGCTAAGGGCAATTTTCACCCCAAAATATCCTCAACAAAGGGTTCCATGGGGCTGGACCAAGGACTTGCTTCATCAGTATTCAGTGTATTCTACCAGTTTAGTATGAAAACACACACACACACACACACACACACATACACACACACACACACACGCTTTCACTGCAGAGAAGCTCAGGATGGCTGTGGTACAAGCTGGTGTGGAAAAGGCTGGTTTCTTGAAATATATATGCTGAAGCACAGAAGGGAGTGCAGGGATATGTTCCACGTGGCTCTGAGCCTCCTGGAGTATGTCACCTCCCCGTGATGGATGGCCACACAGGGTGGGCAGATGGAACTCCACGCCACCCAGAGAGCTTCATTCATAGTCCAGTTATCTTAGCAGAAATCAGTACTACAGCACAATACAAGTGCACACAAGGCTTTCATGGGGCCCCCTCAGGGCATGGTGGGGGGCGGGCCTGGGGCCCTCCAAACTATCAAAGCACATAGAAGCACATGTGTGTGTTCCCCAGGAGGCACCCCAGCGGCTTCTCACTGGACTGAGTCAGTTCTGCTCGCTCACTGCAGCCAGCGAGACCCACCTGACTAGCGCTAGCCTGTCCTCAGCTTCATCTTACCCTCCCACCCTTGGCTCCCACTGCCCAGGCCCACTGGCCTGTTCTTTCTGTTTCTCCCATGTGTTACTGTTTCTCGTTCCTCAGGCCATGCTGAGGTTGGACAGGACCATACAACACTCGTTGCCTGAACGTTACCAGGGCTAGTTCCTTCTTGTCATCTCCATCCCAGGCTTCAGTTACAGGGCCTCCCCCTCCCACCCCCCTGACCCCATCCCTCTCATATCCCGATTTTATTTTCCTCCCAGCATTTGGTGACTGAGCTATTCTTGTTTTATTTGTTCCTTAATTCGTGCCTCCTTCCCTATGCTGGGTGAAAGCTTGATGGAAGCTGAGCACTTGACTGTCCTTCTCACCACTGTATTTAGCACATAGTAAGTGCTCAATAAATATTTTTTGAACAAAGAAAGGAATATTAGAGCTTTAAGGAGGTTCAGTGACATCAAGACTGCTTTCTCAAGATTTCTTCTTCTTCTTCATTAACTTACTAAGTAAGTTCCTGAGCTTCAAGCCTCCCATGAGTAAGACATGTTGCACTGGTTGGTGTGGCACAGGTGATTCTAGCCTGAGACTTGCAGCAGGGATAGAACCTTTGGCATGTCTTTCCAGAGTTTGTGGACAGGGAGACTATCTTGGTGATATCTGGGAATCTCATCAAGCTCCCAGTCCTGACCATCAGGCAGCCCAGGACCATTGCCTTGCTTTGTTGCCGAACCCGTCTGGGTACCCAGATGGCCAGGAAAGGCCCCTGTGCTCTGGCTCTGAGGTTTGGTCTTAACCCTTGCTGAGGCCCACCAGCCCAAGAAGCTTCCTCTCTTACGCTTCTACTTGTAGCAGCAGCAAAAACACATCATGGCTAAGGGGCTCAACCTTCAGGATTCCTGGAGTCCAGGTCTCACTTCGGGCGAAATTATGGTTCAAATGCAGGCTCTGCCACTTACTTGAATTATAATCTCAAGCAAGTTACTTAACCTCATTAGGCCTCAGTTTTCCCAACATGCAAAATGGGAATATTATATGAATGTTGTTGTGAGGCTTAAGTGAGAGAACAATGTAAATAAAAGATAGAGTGACTGCTTCCTGAGTTCTAGGCCTCCCTTTGCGTCCTCTCATCTTTCAGTTTCAGCTCCGCTGTTACCCCCTCCCTGAGGCCTTCCTTACTCACGCCTCTCTAACACAGCATTTGTCTGGGTTTTTTAGTTGCACTAATCACCAGCAGGCACAATCTGGCTGCTTCATACATTTTATAGTTTATGGTGTGTCTGCCCCCCACTAGGATGAGAACAGAGGTCCTGTCTGATGTTTGCTGCTATATCCTCAGTGCCTGGGACAGTGCCTGGCTCATAGTGGTTGCTCAATTAATATTTGTTCAATATGTGACTGAATGTTCCAGCTGTTTCACATGTGTCACTTTAATTAATCCTGACAATTCAGCACAATATTATTGCTATTTGTTTAAAGATAGTGAACACAAAACTGAAATAACCTGAAGAACTTAATCGGTACGATTTTCTGAGTGCTCAGTACAGGTCAGACACTAAGCCAAGGGATTTTCAGTAATTATCTCCTTATTAAGGAAGAGAGGAAAATGAAGGGAGGACGAGCCTAAGAAGACATTTAGGGCTGACCACTTCCACTCTGGGCTAGGTACTAACTGTAAATGAAAATTATTTCATAGCATGAAGTCCAAACTTTCTTTGACCCTGAACTATTCTGAAATCCCACCCCCACCCATATGGCACTTATTTTAGCTGCGGCGTAATTGAAATCAACATCACTTGTAATTCACCAGGCTGCTGGTAACAGAAATCCCCATATAGAGCTTTAATATATGTTATGTTTTTTCAGCTATTAGGAAGTCTGGGGGTAGATGGTCCAAGCCTAGTCAGCAGCTATGTGACATCACCGATGTCTCAATCTTTTACTAATTTTTTGCTCTGCCCCTCTTGGCATTTCTTCTTCATGCTCATTGCTTCATGTTTGCAAGATGATTACTGTATCAAGAGGCTGGAAAATTGAATTTTTTCTTGGGCATTTTACTTCCCAAGAAAGAAGGGTAGAAAACCACAAAAATTATGCTAGTCCATCAGCTGATAAGAAGACCAATTGCTCTTTACTAAATATATCAGATAATCAGAGATCAAAATGAGTTAGGGGAACAGATAATAGTTAGTATTTAATATTTTAAATTACCAGGGAATCAATTTGCATTGAATTCCACAAAATATAGAGAGTTTTAAAAATATGTTGGTGAGTGTCCTTTGAATCAGACACTGTCAAATATTTGGAGGAATGGAGGCAAGTTGTTAGCTATTTTCCAAAAATTTGACCCTACCCAGTATTCAGGCTTAATGGCCATTTACAAGAGCCATCCACCTGGGTCTAGTCACCTTAGTGGAAACTCAACATGGAGAATACAAGTGAAGTCGATTCCTCTCTACTCTAAGGGGACATGGGATCAAAATTAACACCTATTGAGCATTGGCAGATACTGTAAATTCCATCCCCAATATCCCTTCTTCTCTGCAACACAGTCTCAGTATTTTCAGTGGGTCTCTACCCCACCTCCAAGGAACAAACACATTATGATTGTCTAAATCAGTCATGGCAAACTCCTTACAACCAGAGAGTAAATGATCTACAGCAGCAGGGTGGGGCAGGCAGGGGGAGCGGGGACGGGGGCGGGGGGGGAGTTCTGGCCAATGAGAAATAAGGGAAGTTTGCTGGTGGTGGTAGTGGCTAAGGGGGTGCTTGGGTTGGGGGGTGGGACAGTACCTTCTCCAAAAGAAGAAGACTCTTAAGAAGGAAGTCCTTTTCCTCCTAGCTCTGAAGGTAGATGTGTCACTGGAACTGTGCCGCCATCTTGGGAGACATCAATCCTGGCATTGTTGTGTTGCTGAACCAATCTGGATTTCTTGCAATATGAGAAAAGACACTTATTTAAAGTATTAGAGGGATTTTTTTTTCTTCCTATTACTTGCAGCCATACACAATTCTAATTCATACACATACTCTGTGTCAGACACCGGAATTAGTGCTTTATGTACTCAGTTTTATACTTTCTAGCTGTGTACTTGACTTCAGTTTTCAGTTCTATAAAACAAGGCTAATCAAAGCACCTGCCTCATTGACTGTGGTGAGGCTGAGTCCATGTAAAGAGCTCATTGCTCATCCTGTCACATTATAAGCTGCCAGAGAGTGGTAGCTATCACCATTATTCAAAGGCATTTATTTTCAAAATGTTTGGGGACCTGTATAGGGCTGGCTGGTGAAAAAGGAAAGGGACTGAAAGGATGAGCAATCTTGCTGGTGGCAGGATGACAAGGGGCTGAAAGTGTGGACCAGGAAACTCCATGAGTTTGGAACAGCTACAAAGTCTTATTGGAAAGGCCACAGGAGGATGAGAGGGAGAAGAATGACAGAGGCGAGGGACAGAGTCACATAGTAGAGTGTTTGTGGCCATTGCAGACAGAACTATAAGACTGAAAAATAAGCAAAGGAAGGCATACATATATGATGATGTGTTTGATGGAATCAGGGTCATGAAAGATTGTGATTGCTGGAGTCAGAACTTGGGATGAATGGATGAATATTTTTACTATAATTTTATTTCGAAAAGCTCTGTATATGGCCAATAGAATATAATATGCGCTAAAACAAAACATGCAAATAAACAAATGAGACAGAGAGAAAGGAAGCCAAGCCTGACGTGAGAGGAATAACATTGAATAACATTATCTAGGGGCTGGGAAGGCCTCCCGGAGCCATTGAATCATTGCTCATTCGTGTTCTGCTCTGCCAACAGTTAGGGTCAATTCTCCCTGACCAGAGTTGCTGTTAGAAGTTTCTACTCACTTCCAGGTTCTCACAAAATGCAATGCAACCTCTCAAACTGACCTTCCCCAGTCTTGGTGGGTTATCTTGAACTGCAGAGGATCAGGATGTTCATTTTAAAAATGACCCAACTGAAAGGTCCAGACAATAGTTCTGACCCCTTTCACTTTCAGACTCTTAGCATAAACACCAAGCGGATCTCACGCATGAATCAGTAGTGCTACCAATCCAGGCAGCTGGAGCCCACCCCCGTTCTGACCAGTCTTGGGCACAAAGCATGATGATATTTCTGCTGGATCTGCATAGCAGCCATGTTTTATTGCAGAAATCTTCAGGGAAACCCAGTCTCTTGGAATCAAGGGTCATGCATAAGTGTTCACATGTATCCTTGCATGTTTAGTGACTGGTAGGACACCTATAATCATCAAAATATTCCTTAGGCGGCATATTATGACCTGAGGATGTTATTCTCTCCTTTTGTTCCTAAAGACTCTGGGAACAAACACATGGCTTTAGGGACTTTTGTAGAACAGAAATATTTTATTTGGCAGAAATGAGCCCACCTTCTATATATAACAGATAGTGTGTGTGTGTGTGTGTGTGTGTGTGTGTGTGTGTGTGTGTGTATGCAGGCTTCCATCTTCTCTCACCTGGATTATTATTAGGATCTATGGTCTCCTTGACCCTGTACTTCCCTTGCCAGTCCATCCTCCACATTATAATCAGAATGAGCTTCCTAAAATGTTAACCCACCTCTTCCCTTCTTAGAACCCTTCAAAGGCTTGTCCATAAGATAAAGCCCAAGTCATGACATGGCTTGTTAATCAGCTGACCTTCCCCCTGGTTTGCTTGGGAGAGCCTGGGTCATGCCTGTTGTCCCAGTATATTTATTAATAGTGTCTCCTTTCACCCTCGAAAGTAGTTAGATTGGGAAGATACTGCGGAAGACAAATCATATGGGCACACTATTTGTAAGGCCCCCAAGCCCACCAGCTTCAGTTATCCACACTCCACACTTCCATTCCATGCTCCAAATACAGCAGACCTCCCCTTACCTAGTACCTTTGCGTGTGCATTTTTTTTTCTTACCTAAAACATTCCCCCCACCTCCAACCCTATTTGCTTGTCTAACTCCTACTCATTCTGGGAATCCTTCCTCAAATCCCCACTTCTATCAGAATTGGATGGCTATCTTTTGACCTCCCGTCATTCCCTAAACTTTCTTTACCTCAGCTAGCACATCACCTTGAGATTGCCTGCATGACAGAGATGCTCTTACCCCTTTCAGTTATTCATGTGCTTCAGTATAAGAATTATATATCCCTGCCCGTTGCCATGTAACTTGCAGGGTTTCATGGAGGTGTACCCTAGCCTGCCCCATTGATGGCAGGTTTGGCCATGTGACTTGCTGTAGCCATTGAAAGGGACTGCAGTGGACGTCATGTTTGATGGGAGCTTTAGGACCCATGGTGTGTCTGCACCAGCCGAGTTATCTTTCCTTGGCTACAGGAAGAGCTTGTCCCATGTAAAGACTTCTCCTGCAGCCTGGGTCTCAGAATGAAAAGACGTAAGCAAAGTCACAACCAACATCATATGAATGGGGGGATTGGGGAGGATGTGGTTGTGATTGTGAGCCACCTGAAATTTAGGGGTTGTTATTTCAGGATAATTCAGTAAAGGCTAATTGCTCTGTGTAATCTCTTTTATTTCATAGACAGTAAACAACCTGAGGTCACGGAGGGTGTCTACCTACTTCACCCTTGTATTTCCGTGTCCTCAGGTAGCACCCAGGACTGACATTCCTCATTAACTTTTTTATTCAGTGAATGTATGGATGTGTACCTTTGGCTTTCCTGAATACTAAATTGAATATCAACTTTCCCAAGATCCAGATTGGTTACATCTTTAGAAAACATGCTTCTCACCCCACATTCCCATTTACTACTTAATTTAATTTTCACACACAACTCTGTAAAATAAAAAGGTACATCACCACTTTGTAAATCAGAAAACTGATGCCAGAGAAACTTTTACTTCTAACATCACATAGCTATTTGGTAGCAAAGAATGAACACTTTGATTTTCTGGTGCCCAATTCAGGGTTCTTTTCCATCCTATTCTTGACCCCAATCCCAGAGAAGACAGAAAATAACTGTTCCTCTTCACCCAAAGCCTTCTTGGTATCAGCTTTCATCTGCTCACTATGACCACTCTTACCAGGGATACATTAAATCCATCCTCCCTTTCTTTGGAATTAAGGGAGGTAGCGTAGTTAGCTAAAATGTCTTCTCTGTTTTAAAAAGGCACCATTTGAAGAACAGAAAGGGAGAGAGAATCACCCAAATTTAGTTCCTGTCTGGTCTTTGTAGATTTCAGGAACAAATCCTGAGCTCCCACAGAGTGAATGAGGTTTTTTTATTCTCCACAAAGGTTGTGTTCAAGAGAACAGGCTCCAGTCAGCCTCACCAATCCAAATTCGCTTAAAATTTCAATAAAGAGTAACTCTTATTTTTGGTGGTTTATTTAAGTCAAAGCTGATGTTCAAGTGTCACATCTTTGTACAGCAACACATATTTATTGATTATCTCTATGCACAAGACATTGTGCTGGTGGGAGTTGAGTTAATTTTAAGTGCTTCCTAATTGCCCTCTGGCTGGCTGAGGTTAAAGCAATTCTTAATCAAAACCTTTGCATCTATCTTTACCGGGGAAAATGTAAGGGCAGAGCTTCTCTACTTGGCCGCACATTGGAGTCACCTGGGGAGCTTTTAAAAATAGTGGTGCCTGAATCCCACCTCCTGTGTTCTCATTTAATTGGCCTGGGATGTCACCTGGACATTGGGATTTTTAAAAGGTCCCCCTTTGAAGCGGATCATATGTGCAGACAAGGTTAGAGACCACTGTGTTCAGGAGTCCCCCCCCCACCCCAAATTGCTTCTGGTAGATGAGTGATCAGAATCATTAGTTCAAACAATGTGACGTTCCCAAGATCTTCCTGACCCAATTCATCAGCTGGATTTGAGACAGGGTGGTGGGGTGGAAAGAGACCCCATAAAGGGTGGTCAAGAGATCTGAACTCCAGCTCTGTCTCTGCTGCTCACTAAAAAATATGACTTATCTTGACTTAAATGCTCTGGAACTAAGCCTTCTGGTCTGAGAAATGAAAAAAATGACAGATCAATGTTTTCCAAACTTTTATCATAATAACCGCTTCTTAAGCCCCCTCTCCCAAAATGGATATAATGTTTAAAAATTTTCATCTACCAAACTCCATTAAGTGTTAATTCTCCCACCCCCCATTAAATACATTGAAGGTATTGTCAGAAGTTTAAAGAAGGGGTCCGATGCTTAAATCCCACTACATATACATCACTTTTCTTCTCCACATTTTGGCTGACACTGGATAAATGCAAAATACTGAGTTGAGTGGGTATCAAATGTTTATCCATTTTAGACTTTGGGTAGTGAACACACATGCAATATACAGATGATGTATTATTGAATTTTATACCTGAAACCTATATAATTTTATTAACCAATATCACCTTAATAAATTTTATATATATTTTAAAAAGCAGGACTAGGATCCTCACCTCCCACCTGGGAGTGGGGCATGGCTGGGTTATTCTCCCCCAACCATCCCCACTCCCCACCCCAGTCTGGCAGTGACCACCAGGGGAACCTACCAACAGTAGGACTGTGCTTCTTACCTCTTAGGATAGGCACAGACAGCTCCAAGAGGGAGCATGTGACCTGGGGTCCCGCCTCCAACAAGACATTTAACGCACTAACTGCTCAAGAGAGAGGAGGTCAAGCAGATCCCGCCTCCCTCTTTCTGTGGAGGGGAATTAGTGAAAGAATGGAAGGAGTGGAAGCTGCCTGACAGCCTTCTGTCGGACAGCCACCCTTTGTGGAAGGTCTTTCCTCTGGGGACTGAAACAAGAATGTCGGGGGGAGGGGGGGGCGGCCGAGTGGCGCGGTGGTTAGGCGCTGGCTTGGAAGCCGGCGGCCCCGGTTCGGGTCCCGCATGTGAGGGCCAGTGACACTGCGCTCAAAAAGAAAAAAAAAAAAAGGCCAGCTGAGTGGCACATTGGTTAAGAGCTGGTTTGGGGATGCCAGCGGCCCCGGTTTGGATCCCACATATGAGGGCCAGTGACACTGCCCTCTACAGCTAACAACAGCTCCACCTGGAGCTGGGCTGTGCGAGCCCCGGTGATGGTGTGGGCTGCAGCCCCTGCTGCAGTGGGCTGCCATAGGCTACAGTGAGTGGCCGGCAGCCAGCGTGAGCTGCCAATAGCTGCGGTGAGCGACCATCCAGAGGCCGGCGATCTGCCTTATCCGAGAAGAGCGCAATGATGATACCAACATGGGCCAGTGAAGCAATGTCCTCTGCAACTAGACTGAAGAACAAAAAAAGACAGCAACTTGTCTGTTCCCCTTCCCCGATTCCCCAACGCTGTTCCCCTCCCCCAATTCCCCAATAAAAAATCTTAAAAAAAAAAAAGAATGTGGGAAAGAAAAATTGGACTTCCGCTGTTATAACTGCCCATCAGATCCTCTGATTGATGTAAAATTGTGAGTCTTATCAGTTAACGAATCATGTTTAAGCCTAAAGCAAAGCAAACTGGAGTGTTAGCAAGCCCCTGCATTTTAATAGGGATAAACATTGATTTAAAAAAAAAAAAACAATGAAAATAACTTAGAGATCTCCATGACTAGATGGCAACTGATGACTGGCACTGCTGAATTAGATAGTTGTAAGATTCTCCTAACACTAAAAAGTGAAAATTCCATCATTTAAAAATATACATAGAATGGAGGGGGGTTTGTGTGGTTTTTTTGTTTGTTTGTTATTAAATCTTGGTGGTGGTGAAGAAGGGTCAATATTAAAGAAAAATTATAGAATTTGTTTTAACCAATACATATGCTTTAGAAGAGCTCAAAGCCAACTGTGATTGTGGGAGGGAACTTTTTAGGAACTTGAACTGTGCAACTGTTTTAGACAGACCACTCAGAGAATCCTACATATGTAGAAAACGCATTGGTGTTTTCAGCTGAAATCTTTTTGTCTACTTATCTTAAGCCACTGGGGTATATGTTGAACAAACCAAAAATATGCATCACATAATATTTTTTTGGTGCTATGTTAACTTATGATTACTCAGTGGCTAATTATTTGATGAATACCAGGGATCCCTGCTTCCCTCAAACCTTACCTGGCTGTTGTCTTTTAAGTACTATGAGGCTTCACTGTTTCACTTCTTTCTGAGAAGTGGGAGTGTGAAACTGAAAAGAGACTAAATAGGTCCATGTTGATACTTGTGGGCATCCCTATAGCAAGTGTGCCTGGCACAGATGTGGTGGTGGAGTGAGGTAGATTCGTCAATTTCCCAGCCATGCTTGACTTCTCTTCTCACCCAAATTGCCCTGCTCACACATGTAAGGAAAGCAGTCCTTCATTATACATGACCAGGCCACGTTAGACCAAGGGTAAGCAGCTGATTAAAGGGGAATCAAAGCATTGATTGGGTTAACCCAGATTTTTCTTTATAATTTGAACGAAGAGACACAGAGACAGGGATCAAAGAGAGATGTTCTCTAGATCTCAAAACTCATATAGAGTCAGGCCCACTCTAAGTCAAGGTATTAGTTGAAATCATGGGGAAGCAAAAACTATGAGCCCTGCAGAGGGAAGAGGCCATCGAGAGAATGGAGCAGAAATACAGAGCAAAGCAAAGATGAGAGATGATGGAGACACATGAGTGAACAAAGAATTAACAGTCCACTATGTGTTAAACATATTACCATGAATATGAAAATACCTCATGCCTGGGAAAGTGTGTAGTCTGAGGAGACACACATATACTATTAGCTATTTTATTCATCAAGTTAATTCCTCAAAATTTTTGTTGAATCTCATTATGCATCCTCTAAGTGGTTTGTGGAATGTTCCATGGGAATGCAAAGGACTTGGTGGGTCATTCTGGCTGGGGCATTGAGGAAAGCCTCGCAGAGGTAAGAATAGGCAATGAAAGTGGGTCTAGTATGCAACACTTTCCAAAGTGTGCTCCACAAAACACTAGTTCCACTCATTGTTAGTGTGGATGGATGGATGGATGGATGGATGGATGGATGGATGGATGGATGGATGGGCAGACAAATAGATCTATAGACAAATATATTTCAGAAATAACTGTCTCAGCATGTTTAAACCCAGCTGCTTCATCCAAATCTCTAGTTTTTTCACTGTCATGTTTGTTTTCCTTCCTGCTAATTTTGAGATATTCAATGACCTCCTCAAACAAATCCTTCACTTTAGAGCTCATTAAAATTATAAGAAATCTTTCATTTTTTTGTTAATTCACAATCATTAATTGGCATGGCCCATCATAAAAAGGTTAAGGAGCATGTGGAACAACTTCACACAGCATTTCACTCCTATCCATTGCTACTAAATAGTTCATATCAGGTATGTAGGCCCATGACACCATTGGCCATGAGGCTCCTTGTCTCTGCCATATTTTATGTGTGCTAGTAAACAAAACACTACACTCTTAGAAAAATGACTTGTGCTTTTTTGTTTTTCTTTTTTGTTTGTTTTTTTTCTGTAGGAGTCTCATTAGCTATTTGGTTCTGGTAAACCTTTATACTTTTTAATTTATCACTTTCAGACTTTTTCATCAGATCGGCTATAGATACTAGAGCAGTTGTTTCTTTCCCCTGGAACATTGAAAAACACTACCCCTTAACACCCAAACAGTGTTTCCTCCCTGTAAATTAGGACTTGTTTTTCTTTTCAAGATCCCTAATTTATTCTTTCCTAACACCCTGTTCTTGTTTTAGGACCTCCTCTTCTTGTTCACAGATGTAATTCTTTATCTCACTGGGACTATTAAATATAATTATTTTAAGTTTCTGTTCTAATTGCTTTATTAACACTGTGTCCTTATATATAGTTTCTTTTATTGTTTGTTCTTTCTTTTTGCAAGACAGTGACTTTCCTCAAATGCTGGTGATTTTTGATTGTGCACCCAATTTTTTTTTTTTTTTTTTTGAAATGTATTTCTCCACTGACCACCAGAACGGAAGCTTCATATGGTAGCTACTTAATCTTGATGTTTTTCTTAGAGATGATCCTAGTTTCTGGCCTGCTGGCAGTCCCGCATTGTGTTTGAATGTTTGAGGGCATATATTGAAGTGTGCACTCAGTCTTGTCCTAAATACCACCTTGTCCTAAAACCAAAACTTACTTCCGCACATGCCCTGACTTCCCTGGGGTATTATGTAAAGAGCATTAGGGGAAAAAATTTTAATTCAAGGCTTTCCCCAGAGGTTGTCAAATTCTGTGGTCACCTTTCAGGTTTGATTTTTGCTATGGCATTTATCTACATATTCAAGCAACATTTACTTATTGAAGGCCTATTATGTGTTTTGGAATCATTACTGGGTGATTTGCACACTAAATAAGATATGTGGCCTTGAGTTCATTAAGTCTAAATTTGCTTTTCGGTGAACTGGGGAGAGTAATTCTCACTTTCGAGGGTTAACGTAAGGATATAAATTATGTATGCAAAACAACTAGCAAATTGACTGCCACACTAAATGCTCATACCAAAAAAAAAAAAAAAAGGAGGATTTTATATGTTTCTTAGCCACATTTATCAGCTCCAGTGCTCTTCCTTTTTTTTTTTTTTTTTTTTTTTTTTTTGTACACCGACATTTCCATCTGGTATGACTTTCCTTTTGCCTGAAGGAGTCCTTTAACATTTCTTATAGAGCAGGTCTGCTTGTAATGAATTCTTTCAGCTTTTGTATGTCTGAAAAAGTCTTATTTTGCTCTCATTTACAAAAGATATTTCAGGGTATAGGATCCTAGAATGATCATGTTTTTTCTTTTAGTACTAATAGATTAATCCATTGTCTTCTGGCTTGCATTATATGCAATAAGAAGTTTGCTATCATTCTTATCTTTATTCCTTTGTACATAATAATTCCCACCCCCCCCCTCCTGGGTGCTTTTAAATTTCTGTCTTGATCATTATTTTAAAGCAACTTGATTATCATGTGACTTGGAGTAGCTTTCTTCAAATTCCTTGAGTTTGGAGGTCAGTTGAGCTTCTTGGATCCATAGGCTTATAGTTTAAAATTTTTAAAAATTTCAGCCATTATTTCTTCCTAATATCCTAGGGATATTTTTTATTCGTACTCCTCTTTCAGGGATTCCAATTACATGTATATCAGCCTCTTTGAAGTTGTTCATGGCTCACTGAACCTCTATTCATTTCATTTCAGCCTTTTGCCTCCCTGTGTTTCATTGTATAATTTCCATTGCTGTGTCTCAAGTTCACTAATTTTTGCTTTAGCAAAGTCTAGTCTGCTATTAATTCCATCCAGTGGACTTATTCTATTAGTTTTTATTTCTAGAAGTTCAAATTGCAATATGTTTTATATCTTCTTATATTAAACGTGCTTTCCTCTATCTTTTTGAACATATGGGCTCTAGTCATAATAATTGTTTAAAAACCTTTGTCTGCTAATTCTATCATCAGTGTCATTTCCAAATTTTTTCTACTGATTATTTTTTGTTCTTATTATGAGTCCTATTTTCCTCTATTTTGCATGCCTGGTCATTTTGGGTTGGATTCCAGACATTATGAATTTTATCTAGTAGGTTGTTAGATATTTTATATTCCTCTAAACATTCTGGAACTTTTCCCCCCTGAAATGTAATGAAGTCACTTGGAAGCAGTTTGAAACTTCCAAGACTTGCTTTTAGAATTTGTTAGGCAGAGCAAACTTGAGTTAAAACCTAATTTCCCCCACTCTTGAGGCAAACTCTTCTAAGTACCGTATCTAATGCCCCACATGCTGCACTGTCTTTCCACTCTGGCCAGTGAGAGCGAGAGCATGAAGTCATTCCTGGTCTGCTCCCTTCCAGTAGTTCTTTCCCTGCCTTGGGCGGTTTCTCCTCACTTGTGTGCACTGATTAATACTCAGCTCAAGGCTCTGGGGAAACATTTGCAGATCTCCAGAGCTCTCTTTTCATGCAGCTCTCTTCTCTTAGTGACTCTTCCCCGAGAACTATAGTGGCTTTGACCTTCCTTCCTTCTCACTCTTGTCTCCTCAACTCAGAGAGACCTCCAGGCTCTGTTTGGGTTCTCCCTCCCTGCCACGGCCTGGAAACTCTCCAGTCAGTAAACTGAGGCAGTCACAGGGTTCATCTGCTTCATTTCCTTTCTCTCCAGGATTGTTGGTGTGCTGCCTATTGCTCAATCTCTGAAAATCATTCTTTTATATATTTTGTTTGTTTCATTAGTTGTTTAAGGTAGTAGGATAAATCCAGTCCCTATTATTTTATATATATCACATTTTCTTTATCCATTTATCTGTCAATGAATGGCTTAGTTTTTTTCTATAGCTTGGCTACTGTGAACAATGCCACAATGAACATAGGAGGGCAGGTATCCCTTCAAGATACTGATTTTATTTCCTTTGGATATATACTGAGGAGAGTGATTGCTGGATCATATGGTAGCTCTATTTTTAATTTTTTGAGAAACCTCTATGCTATTTTCCATAATGGTTGTACTAAATCATGGTTATGCTTATTTTTGACTTTTATTTTGACTATGAACCCAACACTCTATTAGGTCCAATGGATTTTTAAAGTACATGATAAAACTGCGTGCTCTCTCGTCTGTGTATGTACTCTTTGTCTTTATCCTTCTGCACATCTCCACATATTTATATTCTGCTTCATTTTAAACTGAGTAATCCTACCCAATATATTTTCCTATGTTTCCTCTTAGTCTTTGCAATAATTATTTTTAATATTTGCATATTCTTCCATTGAGGGGATGTACCTAATTTACTTACTGATGCACTAATTTTTGAGTAATTAGGTTGTTTGCAATTTTCTCTGCTGAGATAAAACCAAAATGTAATAGTATTTGTCTGTGTATGTGTGTTGAGAAATCACCAAATTAGGTTCCTTTGCAATTTGCAACAAGGAGGAAAGCCTTAATATTGTTATAAAGTCAGAGCTCCACCTGTTTGCTCTACAATTTGCTTCCTTTATTTCCTCCTTCCATTCTCTCTAGTGGGGTTCTTCCATATGTGGAAGACTGGTAGTCATTAGGAAACCACCCATTGGCCAGCTGTCCCCCAACAACTGCCTAGAAAGTTTGGCATCAGCCTAGGAGACCAAGTCAGACTCTGATTTAGAGTGAATAAACCAAAGATTTATGTCAAGGGGAGAAAGTTAACACACCAAATTAAACAAAAACCTCAGATGTCAAACATTTCCCCTAACAGGAGATATAAAGGGTATTTTAAGTCATCTCCAGTAAGAATAGAAAATTACTTTGATTTCTTATTTTGGGGGGTTCTAGAAGTAGTTACTTATAAATTTTCATAGAATCAGGACATCCATGCCCTACTAAGCATAGGACTCATCTTCTGTGAGATGTTCTGGTGGCCAAGAAAGCAGAGGCAAGTAAGAACAGTCCCAAATTGTGTCACGACAATCTTCGATGTGATTCCTTTCCTTCCTGGCTGCTAAACATTGAGGAGAAATTCCTCCCTATGCTTTCTTTCTTGTAAGCATATTTTTCTTTTTTCCAAATCCCATGCTCTATGTTTTACAAATTCTGGGTGCTTTGCCTATATTACTGAGAATAAAGAAACTGGGAGAACTTTATGAATCAAGTCCAACCCCTTTACTTTAAAGATGAGGAAAGAAAGCAAAAACATGCTATTTTTCTCTGCTCAGACTTTAATCACGTTTAGAAATCATTAGTCATACTCAGTGGTCCAATTTGAGAGCTATTGGATTTATGCTGTTATTAGGAGCAAAGATCACTTTTTGGCATTTTGGGTCAATCTCAAGTGTCAGACCCAACATCACATATTGCTAATTGCCCTTTAATCCTTAGAGCTTCGACTCAAGGTCTTTAACACTATCCAATAGACAGCTATACTTTAAAAAAAAAGATGAGTTTACAAACTCTTTAAAACTTGCCTTAGATAACATTGCAAAAATAAGACAGAGTGACATCACATGACTCCTGATATAATGCTTTCACTTGGACATAATTCTACTTATGTAGAATTCCTGCCCAAAATGTATAACCTAAATATAATTATGAAGAAACATCAGATAAACCCAAATTGAAGCATAATGTACAAAACAACTGAACTTTAGTCTTCAAAAATGCCAATGTCAAAAAAGACAAAACATTAAAAGGCTGAAAAACTGTTTGAAATTAAAGGAGGCTAAAGAGACATGAAAACTACATGATTCATTATTAGATGTTGGGCTGGAAAAATACTATAAAGAACATTTTTGGAACAATTAATAAAATGTGGATATGGACTAAGTTTATGTAATAGTATTGTAGGAATGTTAAATGTCCTGAGTTTAATAATCATACTATGAGTATATAAAAGAATAGTTTTCTTTTTAGGTAATACACATTGAAGTATTTAGGAATAAGGGGACTTGGTGTATACAACTTACTCTCAAATAGTTAAGAAAAGCATTTCTGTGTGTGTGTACACGTACACATATATGTGTATGTAAAGAGAAAGAGAGGAAGAATAGTAAACTGAGCAAAATGTTCATTGGTGAAGATATGAAAAAGGTATACAGGATTTCTTTATATTACTCTTATAACTTTGCTTTATATTTGAAAGTATCTTAAAATAAAAAGTTTTCCATACACCAATAATAAACAAGTGAATTTAAAACACAATGTCAGTTATATTTGCACCCCAAAATATAAAATGCTTAAATATAAATCTAAAAAAATATGTAGAAGATCTATATGTGGAAAACTAGGAAATTCTTATGAAAGAAATAAATAACTAAATAAATGGAGAGATAAACCAACGGAGAGATATCCAGCCCAATAAATGGATAGAAATAATCAATATTGTCAAGATGTCAGGTCTTCCTAACTTGATCTATGGATTCGATAGAATCCCAGCTGAAATTTCAGCAAATTATTTTGTGGATGTCAACAAACTGATTCTAAAGTTTATATGGAGAAGCAAAAGACCCAGAATAGCCAACGCAATATTGAAAGAAAAGAGCAGTCTGAGGACAGGTGATACTGATTTCAAGAGTTACTTATAAAGCTACAGTAATTATAATAATATGGTATTGGTGAAAGAACAGGCAAATACATCGATGGTACACACAGAGCCCATAAATAGACACCCCCCCCAATAAATACAGTCAACTTATCTTTGACAAAGGAGCAAATTGATATAATGGAGCAGCCTTTTTAACAAACAGCTCTGGAACAACTGAACACCCACATGAAAAAAATGTATTTAGACATAGGCTTTATACCCTTCATAAAAACTATCTCAAAATGGATCATAGACCTAAATTACAAAACAACAAAACTTCTAGAAGTTAATATAGGACAAAACCTAGATGATTTTGGGTATGGAGAAAACTTTTTAGGAACAATATCAAAGGCATGATTCATAAAAGAAAGAATTGATAATCTGGACTTCATTAAAATTAAAACCCTTTTCTCTGTAAAAGTCTCTGTCAAGAGAATGAGAAGACAAACCACAGACTGGGAGAAAATGCTTACAAAAGACATATCTGATAAAGGACTATTATTTAAAATATACAAAGGATTCTTAAACCTTAAAATATGAAAACTAATAATCCTAATAAAAAACAGCCAGGAGACCTTATAAGATACCTTGCCAAAGAAGAGATACAGATGACAAATAAGCACATGAAAAGATACACAACATCATATGTCATGAGGAAATTACAAGTTAAGAACAACGCGATATCACTACACACCCATTAAAGTGGCCAAAATCCAAAACGCTGAAAACACCAAATGCAGGTGAGGATGTGGAGCAACAAGAATACTCATTCATTGCTGGTGGAAATGCAAAGTAGTACATGCACTTTGGAAGACAGTCTAGCAGTTTCTTACCGTATGATCCACTGCACATCTGGGAGCAGAGTCACATGGGAAATCTTTGTACCATCCATTAAGGACACTCTTACTAGATAATCATGCATCTTGGCATTTGCCCAAAGAAGCTGCAAACATGTGCCCACACAAAAACCTGCACATGGATATTTATAGCAGCTTGATTCATAATTGTCAAACTCTGAAAGCAATCAAGATATCCCTAAGTTGTGAATAGATCAATCAACTGTGGTACATCCAGACAATGAAATACTATTTGTCACTAAAAAAAGAGAGCTATCAAGCCACAAAAAGACATGGGGGAATCTTAAATTATGTATTACTAAGTGAAAGAAGCCTATCTGAAAAGGCTACACACTGTATGATTTAACTCTATGACATTCTGGTAAAAGACAAAACTATGGAGACAGTGAAAAGATCAGTGGTTGCCAGGGACTGAGGATTGAGGGGTAGCAATGAAAAGGCAGAGCAAGTCTATTTAAAAGAAATTTTTTTTTTTTAACTTAAAGCTTCTCAGTATCTTTCCAGAGTGGGTTGGGTAGAGACTTGAAAAGACACACACATGTACACGTGGAGATCACTAACTTGTATCTTGATACATCAACAAGAGCAGAAATTGGGGGGAGGTGACCCAAGAGGGAGGTTGTTCCTCGTGCTCTCGGACAAATGACTGGGTAGTGGCTGATTTGCAAACAGACCCTCTCTTCTAATTTTATTTCACTAATATTTCAAATTACCTGTCAGGGTATCTACAAGCCAACCGGACAAAATGGCCTCTTTGTTGTATTCCCCATCCTCTTAAAAGGGTCATATGTAATTGATGCTCTCAGTACTGTGTGTCATGTGCCAGACACATACCGACTCATAAAAATGTCCTAAGGCATTAATTATCACAGCTAAGGAGAGTAAAGACAGCAGCTCCTGCTAATTGTCAAAATCCCCTCTGTGACTGCACACTGCCACACACCCAGTCGGTGCTTAAGAAACATGAATTGGCGATGAAAGTTGCTATTCTTCTTTGCAGGCAACAGCGGTGATTGGGGGGTTGGGGGTGCGAGATGGGGGAGCACACCTCAAAAAAACCCCTGGCCAGGCTCAAACACTCTAGCAATTGGATCCCAAGCATTACCCTGCAATAGTGATCAGCAGCTCTGTTTGATTTAGGAAGTGCTAATCAATAACAAGTTCAATTTGGGGAGCTGCACCGGCTTCATCATTTTGCATCTGGCACCCAGGACTGATACACCCCAGCTGGAAGGGAGGGAGACAACTGGAAAGGAGGGAAGAAGAAGTGGGGGAGGGGAACATGAGAAACAAGTTCATGAAAAACCCAGTAAACTTCTTTCTTGAGTTAAAAATCATTTCAACTCTCCAAGGCGAAATCTCATCCCCAAGTGAAAGACATGACATAAATGCAAAGGCAAGTGAAGATAAACAAAAGGCTCCTGCTCAGTTGTTCCTGAGGTTATCCGTCATTGTCACGGTATTCTGTGCACATCATAACAATCCCAAGCACCCTGCCAGGTTGTTTCAGATACTATTTCTGTATCTTACAGGATTTTTTTTTTTAATCTTTTCTCCCGCAAACAACAGTTTACAACACAAAGTTTGACGGTAATTTTCATCAAACTGCAACTTGTGCAGGTTTGTGAGAGATGCATTATTCCTTAAATCCAACTGTAATGCTCTTTTACCTTCAAGGGCCATTCCTTTTATACACTCTGTCAGCCAAAGGTAGCAGGAGGACAATTAGCCTGCAAGTCTATCCATTTAAATTAATAATGAACTGCAGGGGGATTGCATGCACAGTGTGTTCAAATCCATCTTTTGGTGCATTCAAGGTCTGTCTGCCCGCCCTGCCTGGCCCAGTCCCGGACACCAGATCCCAGGAGGCTGGACTGTGGGGTTTGGAGATGGAAGGGAAGAGGCAGGATGCAGACCCAGCCTCTGGGCTGCAGCTATGAGCCATCCCCATGACGGTAAATCTAAAGTTGAAAATGGTCCTGATGGTTCAACCAGCTGTCCATCTGAAGAAGCTAAGCACTGGCCAAGACACAGGACCGGGGTGAGGCAAACGTATGGAAAATTGAGAGCAGGAAACCTGAGCAAGAAGATTCCAAACAAAAGGCCAGAGGTAGAGCCTGGTCTGGTTTCCTGAGCCTCTGGGCTCCCCCAGGAACTCAGGCTCATTCACAGATGCCTCTGACCACACTGAGAGGACAGAGGCAGGAAAGGAGGAAGGGAGAGATATTAAGGGCTCAGTGGAAGCCAGGATTCTGATGAAGGGAAAATACTGAACTAAGTTTTCTTGGCTACATCATTGTTAATATTTGGGGGCTAGCTAATTTCTCTTTGTGAGCATGAAAATGGACCCATTTGTATAGTAATGACTCTTTTGACAATTTTCTTGGTTTTTAGTCAAAATTGTTTTTGCTCAAAACTGATGACTTTAATGAATGAAAGGAAGATATAAATAAGTAGAAACAACACAAATATCACAGCACACCCTTCAGATTGGCAACGGAGCTGTTATTCCCTGTTGGGGGGAATACAAATTGGTTCCCAACTTGGAGAACACCTTGGCAGTTCCATTACCACTAATGTATTGAGTTTCACTAGTTTATCAAGCAGTCTAGTCTCTTTGGGTTATAAACATGACAAGATTTTATTCTGTCCGACAAATGCCCCACTCTGCCAGATTGAACCTCCCTTCCAACTGAAGACCAGGCCCCCTTAATATCCTTTGACCAGTTTCTCCAGCTTTTGGCTACTTTATTTATTGGAACAGCCTCTTTGATGTGTTTAAAACTCATTCCTGCTTGTTTCAAAGTTTCAGTCTCTTGTCTGATGCAAAGCTGTCTTCCTCCTCTCTCTCAGCAGAAATGTTTGTTAGCGCGGTGGGGTCACAGCAACTCTCAGGTTCCACCTTCCCCTCTCTCTTCTTCCTCCTCTTGAGTTGGGTGGGGAACAGGAAAAGGAAAATGGCCAAGTTCCTTCTTGCATGATTGGCTGAGGGAGCAGCCTTCTCTCTGTAGACTTGTCTCTGTGGTTTTCGGTGCTTCTCTAGCCCACAGCCTCGAGCAGGATCCAAATGCTGGGTTTCCATGAGGCCTGTGTGTGAATTCTTTGAGAGGTTTCATGGGGGTCCTGTGCCCTGAGGTGTTGTCGGTCAAGGGATTTCATCTGCCTGAACTCCTTCCACCCAGAGCATGACCTTCCTCCAAAGAGGGTACTCTTATGGGAGGACCATGAAGATGGCGCAAGTGCAACCACCTTCTACAGTGTTCCTCAATTTATGTAGACCAACAGTGTGGTATATTTGTCATGCCGTGTGGTAGGAATGCCCACTGCTCTTTCTCAGTCTTCCCTTCTCTCTCCTGTGTCTTTCTCTACATCTTGACCATACTAGGTGCTCTGTAAGTCCAAGTCCTCACCCCATTTCCATAAGAGAAGACCGCCAGACCCTGACTTAGCTTCGGTATGAAAGGGAAGAAGAGTGATTCTGATAGGTGCTCAGAAAACCTTTATCATTGTTTATCTTCTTGGCTTTCATGGTGGATACTGTGGCAGTCCACAGAAAGAGAATGTCCTTTCTTCCTGAACTTGGTATTCTCCAAAAGACCCCCTCCTCTGCGCCTGCTCTCCCCTTAGGTTGGCCCCAAGTGGAAGCAGCTAGAGAAAGGCCTGTTCTCAGTATTGGTGCGTCTCAATATGCCTTCCTGGGAGGTAGCTGGTCCCAGCTTCTATGACATCACGGAACGTGGAGCACTCAACATCTTTTGTCCTCAGCTTTAGGCCTTACTCACAATGCTGATACAGCAGGAAAAATAAAATAGAACATGTGCGTAGCAGACCACCCATCAAAGCTACTCCTAAGTGTTTATCTAGAGAACTTCCCGCAGATGTGCATGAAGAGATGGCTACAAGAATATTGCTAGCAGTACTGTTTATAATAGTGCAAAATTAGAAACCATCTAAATTTCATAATAATGGAATGGGTAAATAAAATGGGGAAGTTGGTTTGGAATTCAGTCAGGTGTGCACAGGTACTGAGGCATGCCCAGGTACCCCAAAGTGCTGCTGTTTATGATGAATGCCTATGTGTATTGTTGGTGCCAGAGCCATGCCAGCTGTTACAAGTTTGAATATCGCTCCCAATCATTGGATTGAATACAATTATAACAATGAAAATGAGTAAATTAGGTAAATATGGATTAGCATGGCTAGATCTCAAATGGGGACTCAAAGGAAAAACTGTAAAAAGAAAAATGATACTATTTATATACAATTTTAAAAGCATACAAAAGAATTCTATTGTTATATATTATATATATGGTATATATATATAATATAGATAATATAGATATTAAAAACAAGAGTTTTTAATTTTGATGGAGTCCCCATTACCAATTTTTTGTTTGTTGCTCTTACTTTTGATGTCCAGATCTTTTCTTTTAAGATAAGAAGTAGGACATTAATAAGATGCTATCTCTATTCTTTCCCATTCCAGCTCCCATCCCTCCTCAGAGGCTACTTTCATGAATTTCTTGTTCCATTTCCTATCCATGTTTTATACCTTTAAAAAAAAAATATATATATATATATCACACATATATATGGTATAAAGGTATATATAAAAATATATTTATATATTATTATTTATATAATATATAATATATTTATATATTTTTATATATATTTATATATGTTTTATATATATACACATATAAAAGAGTAGAGGCGAGACAGCATCTTTATTAATGTTGTACTTCTTATCTTAAAAGGAAAGATCTTTTAAAAGTAAGAGCAACATCAAAAGTAAGAGCAACAAATGAAAAATAGGTAATGTGGACTCCATCAAAATTAAAAACTCTTGTGCTTCAAAGGACATTATCAAGAAAGTGAAAAAAACAACCAACTTACAGAATGGGAAAAAATATTTGGAATCATATTTCTGATAAGGGTTTAACATCTAGAATATATGAACAGCTCCTACAATTCAACAATAAAAAGACAACCTGATTTTTAAAAGGGCAATGAACCTGAATAAACATTTCTTCAACGAAGATATACAAATAGCCTATAAGCACATGAAAAGATGCTAATATCATACATCGTTAGGGAAATGCAAATCAAGACCACAATAAGATTCTTCAGTTCACACCTACTAGAATGGTTATTTTTTAAAAAAGGAAATAGTAGGTGTTGGCAAAGATGTGCAGACATTAGAACTCTCTTACATTGCTGGTGGGAATGTAAGATGGTGCATGAACTATGGAAAAACAGTTCGGCAAGTCCTCAAAGAGCTAAATATAAAATTACCATAGGATCCAGCAATTCCACTCTTAGTTATATTCCCAAAGGAATTGAAAGCAAGGACTGGAACAGATAGTTGCATGCCAATGTTGTTTACAATGTTATAGCAGCAAAACATGGAAACATACCAAGTGTCCATCGACAGATCAAAAGAAAAAATGGATCAAAAGAAAAAAAATGAAGTACATACATACAATGGGAGTATTATTTAGCCATGAAAAAGGATTGAAGTTCTGATACAGACTACAACACGGATGAATGTTTAAAACATTTTGTTAACTGAAATAAATGAAACCCAAAACAACAAATGGTATATAATTTCACATATGTGAAATATCCAGAATAGGCAAATTCATAGGGACATTGGCATTTTGATAAGCTTTTAAAGGACTGGAATTTATTTTGGCCCAAGAACCCTGGTTCTCTCCGAGCCTCACTGATGGGCCAGGAAGAACCTGCTTTTCTTGGAAGTCATAAAGCTACCAGAAGGGCTCCACCCCACCTGCCTTTCTACATCATTAGCAGGACTTGTCCCCTGTCCACGTTGAGAAATACCACACCCAAGAGTCCTTCCATGCCAGGTCCTCCTCTTCCTTCCCCATCAGCACTGAAGTCTTACGTTCCTTCCCCTCATGCCTGGACTCCTCGTACTGTGGTCTAGCCATTAAGAGGAGAAACCACTGTCCGTACCAGCAACTCCTGGAACTATAAAGTCAGTCCTTACTTGTCAATACCAAATGTTCTGAATTTCTTCAAATTTGGAAAAGTTAATGATAACACCAAAAGGGCCCACATTAAGTTTATGTTATGTATAGCTGCTCCCAAATAAACTAACATCATGTGTAAATTATAGAAGCCTTAACTGATTGTTAAATTTTTATGTATGCCTTAGGAAATCAGAATCAAACCTTTTGGCAGAGACAGTATACACTGAAAAAAAATATCTGACATTTGAAAGTAAGTTATTGTCCCTGGATCTGTTGTTTGTCCCAGGAATTATAAGGGTTAGTGACAGTAACAAATGTCTTTTAGGCCTCATCAAAGATGGAAAATTTCCTTTTCCTAGCTGGCAGGTTTCAAATATTTAACCAATTCAAGCATAATTTCACATCACTTTGCTGATGGACTCTATGATATGCCAGAAATTGCCTGCTGTCGATGGGTTCTTTGTTATTTCAAGTACTGAAAACTGCTCAGTTTGTTACAGCATCTCCTCTATGGACCTATGAACATGCAGCTGCAACATTTATTCCCATAAAGTTTAGACTAATAGGAGAAGAAATCAAGTTTGCAAAGTCATGTGTACAGTCTGGCAAGTGTTGTTGAAAGACATAGGCCCTGGCGTCAGGCCCGGGTTTGAATGCAGCACCCATCTCACTAACTAAATGAGCATGAGCAAGCTTCTTGTAGGAAAGAGAGGTGATATCATAGTACCCCCATATATTCATTTCCTAGGGCTGCTGTAACAAAGTAGCACAAACTGGGTGGCTTAAAACAATAGAAACTTATCCCCTCACAGTTCAGGAAGCCAGAAGACCAGATCAAGGTGTGGGCAGGGTTGGTTCCTCCTGGAGGCTCTGAGGTGGAAACGGTTGCAGGCCTGACCCCTAGCTTTTGGTGGTTGCTGCTAATCTTTGGTGGTTGCTGCTATCACTCCTTATCCTGTAGCTGCATTACTCCAATCTCTGGCTGTGGCATTACAGGACCTTCTTTCATGGGCATATCCTCAGTGTCTCTGTATCCAATCTCCCTCTCCTTTTTCCTACAAGGACACCAGTCATTGGATTGGGGCTCACCCTAATCCAGTATGGCCCCATCTTAACTTGGTTACATCTGCACAGACCCTGTTTCCAAATAAGGTCATTTTCACAAGTAGTGGGGGGCAGGGGTAGGACTTGAGCATATCTTTTTGGGAGACAAAATTCAACCCACTACATCATGCCATGGACTTTGTAATTAGTATTTTGTTTCACAGTTCAGGGAAGCATTTAATGTAGGGCCTGGCTCATAGTAGGTATTCATTAAATGCTAATTCTTTCCCCCTGATAATGTGATGCTTTTAAAAAGTGCTTCTTTGGCCTGTTCAGCAATCAGCATAACCATCAGATTGTGTCTCTAGATTGCAGGCCTAAAACTATTATTTGATTGGATATCTTTAGATTTCCAAAGTATTTTTTCATCTCATTTAGGGATAGAATGGGAAAGTTACACTAAGATTTAAAAAGATATTTGATGCTCAGCTATTCCTTCTAGTGGAAGTGAAATTATCTTCAACTTGAAAAAACAATATGCTATAAATGTTTATCACAGCAACCATCTCTGTCATGGGAACAAATCTAGCCTTTCATGTCTGTCTACTTATTGGTAAACATTGAATGGCAGTTAGTCCATGAGACCAATGGTGCTTTTCTATAGTCACAAAAATCTAATTGAAGAGCAATCACAGAAAAAGTATATCTTTGCATGTTCATAAAGAGTTAAGAAACAGCAGAAATATAAAAATTTAATAAACACACTTGAGATTGGAAAAATATAGGCAACTTTTCTTAAAATTTCAATTGAATTAATTCAAAACCTTACTCAAAATAAGAACAGAGCAATATGCCAGATTCTTTGGTTAAATCCTTCATTGTCAAAGTCCTGAATTATTGCGAAGACCTCAAGATTTCAGAATAATGATGATATAGAGCAGTGACTTTCTATCACTGCACAAAATGTACAGAGCTATAAATCTTATTATAATATAAGATGGGTTTCTAGAAATGCTGAAAATTCTTTTAACTACCAACTCAGCTAGTTGGTAAAAGGTAGCTTCCACAATTTCCTGATAGAAAAACAAAGGTGAATGACACCACTATAATCCCGGCAGAGGGAAGGGTGCATGTGTTTCGCTAATTACACTACAACAACTGATCTGCTTTACAACATCCTCTGTAACATTTACTTTTAATGAAATATACAAAAGTTTGCAAACGTCTTGTCTGCCTTATAAGTGTTTCCCCCAGGACTATTTAACGATCAAAAAAGGAAATTTCAAACATGCAATCTGGCAAAAATGCAAAAAACAAAAACAAGCAAATGCATAACACAAGAAGTGCTCTCTCTTACAGTAAGCAAACCAGCAGCTAATGCAAGCCTATTCCATGCCCTCCAACTCGTTCCTTCCTTCATCAGTCCAGTTACTCAAGGGATGCCTTAACATTATAGGCCTGGGAGAACCCACCTGCCCTTTCCCCCTTTTAATACCTTATTTCCAGGCTCACGAGCTACCTCTGTTTAGCACAATCATGTATGAAGTCTCCAAACTCTGCTGTCCCCTTGCATTCTGATCTTCACCCCTGCTCCTTAGCTGCCCAGCACCAGGTAGACACACAATCAATACTACTTATCAATGCTGATGATTCCTGGCTTGTGCCATTTGTCCCTTTCTCTTGCTGGGAACACCAATTCAGGATACAGCCTATCCAGAGGAAATTCATTAGGCCCCTCTCCTGGCCCTGCTTTTGATACAGACCAGCAAAAATCAATGTAAGACAGTGGTGTGTTTACCAGGAATTCTAAGACAACTGTTTCCTGAAAGCTAAACTGTCGAAAAATCTTTAAGCAGGAAATACACCCAACACAAAAACTTCCACTGAGTCACCCTTACCCCGACACCCCTATTCCTAAGGATTGAATCCAGTGAGAGAAAGAAAGTTCTTCTGCAGAAAAAAGAGCCTATGTGGGCACAAGCCTGGTGATGCTGCCTGGCGTAAACTCTTCTGGGGCTTTGCTTCATAAGGGCAACAGCAACAATAACAAACCAAAGAAGAAAAAACACAAAAAATAACAAATCCACCACCATAAAAAAAAAACACACAAAAAAACGTGAGGTTCCCAGAGGCATCACCTGACATAGTACATGTAGGAAGAAAGAGTGTCCTCAGACAAGAGTAGAAATCCCAAACACCAAAGCGGCTTTCTGTAGCACCGAATGTTTGGTACCTGGTTGGGAGGGGGCTGGGCTTGATCAGCTGCACGAGCTGTGACTGGAAACTGCTTTTCCTTGAATGTATGGCCTAGAATACTTCCAGCACATACAGTCTTATGGGCCCTGTAACCTCATACCTGAGCTGGGGATCAAGGTGATGCCAACACTGAAACCCAAGATGTCAGAAAACTGGTGAGGATTAGGACCACTATCAGATGACGCTGAAATCAAACTCCTGACCAGAGACTTAGTGTGAAGGAGTCAGATTTAGGAGGAGGCCGTGGAGGCCCTGGCCAAGGACTGGGGATCCTGGGGTGAAGGGACACTCCATAACCCACTTGGTGGAGGCTCCTCTTGCCCTGCCCCACTCCATCCCAAGCTCCTTTGACTGGGTTGAAAGGGAATGAGGTTATATCTAAATATGCAGTAGTCGTGGAGTGGGAACGATACTGGGGATGGAAACGTCTAGACCTCCATTTCCTCAGAATCCTTACCTGTTTGGTAAGGAGGATTTGCACAGCATTTAAGATTCTGTTCCCCAGTGAGAACTGGGGCAGAGAAAGACAAGCATTAGGAAACGAAAGATTTCTTAGTATGTTCCTTTACAGAAGCCTTGCCCCCGCTGGATCCAGCAGCACAGTGGGTGGGATTGTGTTCATGCATAGTTCACACCCAAATTCTAGACATATGAAAACGATGCTACCCACCCAGTGTCAATAGACCATGTGTGTTGAGTTTCTGCTACTGTTGGGGCAAAGGACTGTGACCATCCATTTATATTCTCAGTCCCAGTTCTTGATTCTAGGACCTACATAAAATAAAATAAAAAGTCTGGTTGGCATAAATGCTTCTAAAATAGATCAAAACAAATTGGTTAAATATTTACATTGAAACGAGTCCTTTGAACTAGTTAACATATTCCAGCTAACTAAACTTATCGACCATGTAGGTTTATAAATGGATATGTGTTTATAACATTCCCTAACACTAAACAGCTAATATCTGCTTTGAATTAATACAGTATACTAATGTTTAGCCCTCCTTTACCAAGGTTAATTATTAATTATTCCAAGGCGATTATTTAATATGCTTGAAAGTGGGTTTGCTGAGCCTGGGTCCTCAGTGTTATGTGATAAAATGTGTAAGAGGCAAACACACTTGCATAAAGGCAAATTAATTATTTAGGGAGGAGAGACTTAATCAAGGCAGTGGGCCACCAGGTAATTAGATTTCAGAAAAGAAAGCGAACAGTGGCCCAATCCATGGTTATTTATTGTTCTTCCTTTTTTGCAAACATCAGAATTCGATCTCTCGTCCTGCAAATATACACAGAGATGCACATAACACCCCACATATGCTTGAGAGGAACTGCCACTGGCCCCTCCGCCCCATCCTTTTCCATTACTACAGCTGAAAGACTGAGAAACTGATCACTTCCAGCATTTCAGAGCAAATAACCCACTTGGCCATTCCTCAGGGCTCCAAAACCTAGACCTTTGAACAATGACAGCTGGAAAATCCTGAGGCATCAGAGGTAGCTAATAGGGGATTCTCCTCCTGTTTTCAGGAGTCTTTGAAAACCAAACGGCATAGTCCACAGCATGACATGTGACAAGACATTTATTTTCATCTATTTGCTGTAAGCCGTTGAAAACTAGAAATATGAAATTAGATCACATGTTTTAAAATAGGTTAAAATTGATTCTTTCCTTGCATTTTGGGTCCTGCCCAAACCGTCCTCAGATCGGGGCCTCCACAGCATGAATATATATTTCATCATAAGAAGGAAAGAACAGCCCCTAATGGTGATAATTACCGTCACCAAACTGGAAGGATAATTGTCAGAGGAGCGCTGTGCGGTGATGTGCGTTTCACTCTGATGCCAAGCAGGAGGATCTGGCGTCTTTGGGCAGGAACTGCTTTTGCATCTCTTCCTTTAAAATCATTTCATCTATCGACACAGACTAATCAGATTAAAAAAAAAAAAACAGTGAGAATTTTGTCAAACAAAGGCTTTAGTAGGTACTTTTGTTTTGTTTTGTTCCTGCCAGCCCTCTTTGAGGAGTGAAAACGTGGGATCCCACAGGCCTGAGAGCCCTTGTGCCTCTGGCCTGGTGTGTCTTTATTCTATTTATTTTTATGACACCTATCCAAGGGTAAGCAGCACCTTTCTTAAAGAAACTCCAGGCCCTTGACTGCTTTTCTCTCATCATTAATCCTCACAGCTTCCAGCGAAGGAGAGAAGGGACAGCTCTCTGCACCCTTCTTTTATAGCCGGAGAAGCTGAGGTTTGGGAAGGTTAAGTGACTTGCCCAAGGTTATTGAGCAAATTAGGAGACGCCATCAGGGAACAGAGCTCTGGGTTCTTAGGTTCTAGGGTTGCAACCAGGAAACACCAGCCACGAGGAGGCTCTTCTGTGCTTGATTTGGTTGACCTACCTATTTGTGTGGAAAATAAGGAAATATTTCAGTTCTTCTGCCCTGTCTTCCCCCGCTTTTAGGCCACACCAGCCAACCACGTCCCACCATTCCTGAGCCTTGGGGGAAAAGTATCGCCCTGGGTTCGAACTAGCAAATAAACTCATTGATTGGCTGTAATGGGCTCAATGTATTTTATTGTCTTAGCCCTGTTGCTTGGAGGTATCACTCCTACTTCCTGTCCTCACTCTGAGAACTGGGCTCCTATATTTCATTATGGTCATTTTTAAAGGGCTGGTACAAGAACAACTACTCCATTGATACGGACTTTCTTGAAAACACACAAAAAAAAAACTTTAAGAAAATTTATTGTTGTCATCATGGGGGAGAATAAAGGTGGTGTGTAATTCGTTTAATGAACCTCAATGTGCTGTGGCTGGGTGCATCGGATTGGCATCCCAGCTCAGGACTTGAGGAGGCGGTGCCTTAGTGATCAGGAGTGAGTAGTGTCACGGTCAGGGGAAGAAAGAAACCACATCTTAAAGAACACATTTTTCTACTCAACCACGGGGCTGGGAATAGAAGAATGACACGCTGGAAGTTTAAAAAGGTGAACTCATACAGAGACACTGCCTGTGGGGAGAAGTGACCTGTCCTGAGGAGAGAGGGGGAAGCATATCAAAGTCTGGGAGGAAAGAAAAGGATACCATCGTCAGGGCAAGCCGTGCCTTGTGTAGATGCGGGTTTGTAAGTACAATAGATTCTTTGGTAAAATGCTAGCACCTCAGGGGGCTGAGATTTTTTTCATTTTTGAATTGCAAGTGCTCCATCTAGTGGCCTCTCTCTGAAAAAACAAGTTCATGGTGTTACTGATGTCATCCGTTTGGATGCAAATCATTTAGTTCAAGATTTTTTTTTTTTTTAATGACTAATGCCGCAGCAATCATAGCAAACTATTGAGAATTTAACTTTCGGCAGGCACAGTTGAAAGTGGCTTCCAAGAACTAAAAGTATCTGTATATTGGCAATTTAAATCACAGCATTTTCCCCAAGCTGAGATCAACGTCCCTGGTTCATTATTATCTAAAATTTAAGTATCCAGACTGTTTCTGAGATTAACATAAAATTTACTACATTTATACTTAAATTCAACATGTATTCTACTGTGAAAAAGAAAGAAGAGTTAGGCATTAATTTAGAATTTGGAGACCAAACATAATGCACAAAGCTCTTTTAGTACAATACCCTTGAAAGGCCCGGCTGTGCAGAGAGATAGGCAAAGTCTAGGACCTCTCAGGAGTAATAGGGACCTGGGTACCAGCATGGTGGCTGAAGTGGTCTCCAAATGTGAGAATACCTTACTGATTGTATTTTAGAAAACTTATTCTCAATGCTATAAAGACGGCGCTAGATAACAATGGAACCAGGTCCAGCGTCCATTTTCACATAGTCCTAGTTGGTCTTTAGAACCTCTGAAACTTAGCAATTGTCCTCTAGAATCAGCAAGAACAGGCTTCCAGCTTATTTTCCATGCCCAGTCGAACATAGCTAGTTAGAATGCCATATAATTATATTTCTCATTGTCTTAAGTTATTACTTTCCAGCAATGGCAAGTTGCACTGCTTTTTCATTAGGTAATGATATAAAATTTCCCTTTAAAATAATTTACTTAAACAGAAATGGGAATCAATTTGAAGGAAAAGTATTGGGTAAATAATAGCACAGCAGTTATAGGAATCTGGGGGAAATCATGAAGATGGACATGGATGCAGGAAGATGAGCCCAAACTAGAGCTTCTTAAAGACATTTTAAAAACAGAATTATTCTTTGTCTGAATTCAGAAGATGGGAAGGGAGATGAGAAAGGAAATAGAACATCTTAAGAAAACCTTTGTGAAAGAATAGAGAGGGACACGTGGAAGACCCGAGAGTCTAGAGTGGTGGTGAATTACATCGGCATCTGCGTTGTGCTTAGCCACAAGCCCCAAATTATAGTCATGTTCTCCAAAATTCTAGCTCATGTGCACCAAGGACCCATGAAATCAAAGAACCATCACAATATGTAATTTCTTATTGTGGAGTACCAGGAAAAGAGCAATATCCTGCCTCTTAAGGCCATGCAGAGGACTGTCCAGTGGGAATGTAATGCCCCTTCCAGAGCCCCATTCAGGTGGGCTTTTCCTGGTGCAGAGGGAGAGCTTGTTGGGGAGTGCTAGGTAAAAGGGACCAGCTAGGTCTGAGGGGCTTAAGGCCTTCATAGTAGAGAAGCACCACATGTGAGTAGGGCAGTGTCTACTGCAGGTTCAGGAGGGCACCTGAGGCCTGAGCTGTGCTCCACTGTCCTGCTTCACTGATCTGCCAGTGGTTAGGGGTTAACTGAGCTGGGGGCAGGGCCCTGTGTACACTGTCCCTTCTAGTCCTGGCATCAGCCCTGCAATACAGATATCTTACCCGTGTTAACAGATGTGGAAACTGTAAGCTCAGAACCAGTAAGATCCTTGCCAGAGATCACCTGGTTTCTAAGTGGCAATGCCAAGTTTGAGTCTAGGTGTTTTTCGGATCCTGGGAATGCTGATTCCGCCATGAGGTGGGATAGGAGACGTGGTCTCCACATTGGGAAGCCTGTCCTCTCCATGACAGACAGAGACAATGGGGCATAGGTGGACTTTCACTTCTCTGCAGTATGACCTGTGAAGTTAATCAGTACTGGTCCTGCCTGACGGTCTTTTTATCAGCCCCAAGTCCCTAGTATTCATGCTGTGACGCCCAGAGTTATAAACTCCAGTCTTTTGTTTTCTTCCTCCTAACCCACCTCTACATTCACACCCACCAGAATGGTGGCCAGTCCTGCTAAGGCTTCAGGAACTGGAGCCACTCAGTGATGTGCTGTCCTGGATCATAGATGGATCCCCAATCCCATGAGGAGGAGAAAAGGTCCCTCCCCTTCTTCCTTGTCTCTCTCAGGAAGCTACAGATTGCTTCCTGCTATAAGGGCAGATGGGCCCCCTCTGTTCACCTCAGACCTAACCTCTGAAATATCAAACTAGCCACCAGGCGAGAAAAATAGCCTATTGACCACAATGAGCAGCTGAAGTCCTGGGCCCCTCTGGCACGATGCCCAATGTGCTGGAAAGTAATACCATGTACCAGGCACTGCATTAGGCTGGGCAGAGCAAATGAAGGCCAGTAGGACTCTCCTCCTGCTCTCAAGACCGGTTAGGGAAGATACAAAATGGGTACGACTTACAAGGTGGATAAAGTGTCAAGTCACTTCACATCTCAATGTTTTTCTTTATCTTTGGAAAAAATGGGGATAATATCACCATGACTTAGCTGCCTAATAGGGTGGTTTTGAGGGTTGACAGAAAAGCCCATACACCTAACACACGACCTGGTATGTAATAATAATAAGTGTTAAACACCAACCTGGTATGCTTAATCAGTGTTAAACAGCCTCCTCATCACCATCATTTGGAAAAGAAAGTATTAGACTTTGGAAGACATCTGGGTTGAGCTTTGATGGCTGGATTTTGGCAGGTAGAGATTCACGAGAGCAGGATGACATTCTAGTGAGGGAGCTAATCTGGAGAAAGCAGGGAGGTAAGAAAGCCCAAAAAAGAAAAGGTAAGTTTAGAGAATTCTAAGAAATACAGTATGTCAGGAGGGCCAATCTGTGAAGGGAGTGGTGAGCCAGGGGGATGGAGAGCCTGTGAGAGCTTGAATTGGTGAGCAGTTGAGAACCACCAGGAAAGTCTTTTGATGTGCGAAGAATAAAATTGGCCCTTGTGTAAAGAAGGACAGAGAAGGGAAAATCAGGGGAAGGGACACCTATCAGGTGGCCACTGTGGCATCCAAATGACAGGTAAGCACATTGATCTGCTGTGTCCTGAGCAGGGTGACTTGGGAATGTAGACATTGTTTCTATCTGTTCTTTCTCCTCTGAAATGTGGCTTCTCTCAAATGGAGCAATTGGAGGCCCCATCATCAGAAAACGAACTCATGTGCCCATTGGCCAGTGCCCCGCACAGGAGAAATTTAATGAAAACCCAAGTTCATTCCCTCTAAGATTGTGGCTTCTAGTCTTCCCTAGAGACAGAGTTTGGCTGAAGGCTTGTAGAGCACCCTTAACCTTTCCAAATATAATGAGGATTTCAGTATAAAACCAGCTCTTGGTCTGAGGATAGAATATCTTGGAGACCTCCTTCCCTCCTCCTTTATCCAGGTTGTGATGACTAGGTGCAGTCTGAGACATGGCTAGTTGGACAAGTCACCTCACAAGGGGATGGAGAGGGGCTTTAAAAGAGGCCATGCCCAGGGCTGTCTCCTCTTCTAGTACCCTGACCAGCCTCTCCTCTGGTTTCCCCCAGCCACAATATGGCTATGAGGCAGGGGGCTGAGTCTTTCAAGAGGATCCATTACAATGCTCACAATGCTTGGGTAGATGCCCATGATCCACGAATGGAGCAGGGTTGGAAACACCAAAGGCCAAAATCCATCTTCACAACTATGTATTGGCTGATTTTCACTTGGAAAAAAGTGTCAGTTCCCCTTTTAGAAGGTTAGGATTCTAGGTCTTCAAACAATGACAGTCAGTGATTACTGTTAATCCCTCCTCCCCAGTTGCTGTCCAGTAGAATAAAATAAGAGAACTGCTCTGCCCCCTGGTGTGGCCATGGAGAGGCCACTGGGTGCAGAGCTGGGAGTAGCGTGCTGGGCTCCTGGGCTCTGCAGATTCCTATGGCGCCCTTGGTTGGCTGCTCCCTTCACCTCTCTAGTTCTCATTTCCGCATCTGCACAATGATGGGGTCTGGGCTCCTTACAGTCTAAAACTCAGTTCCAGTCTTACAAAGAGCAAATGCTAGAAATAGCCTCATAGTCGATTTTAGTTGTATTCCCCATCCTTTCCCCTCACTGATAACTCAGGAGAACTGGGGTGACTGTCCAGTGGTCCTTCCCACTGACTTTGCAGCACCCCTTCAGCTTCCGGGCCATGCTGTACAGGAAATGTGGCCCACGCTCTGAGCCCTCAGCAGGCCTAAGTGACAGATGAGGGGACAGACTTCTCAGCTGCATCACTGATCCTTGTAGCACTAGAGCGGAAGAAGCGCGAGTCCCTGTAACTGGGAGCAAGAAGCCATGTCCGCTTGTCCATGAGCAGCCCGGGCCTGAACACAGCTGGAGGCTCCGGTTACTCACACTCCTTCGGGAACACTGATCTGCTTCTTCAATAAGCCCGTTTTCCCAGTATCGGATCTGAGAGGGTGCCAGGAAGATTGGGAGAGCTTCCTTTCATTTTCCTTTTCCCCTCAAGGACACCTCATGGAACAAGAATCTGTCACCAGCCTTACCTGGATTACTCACTAGAAGGAAGACATCTGGTGCTATTTCCTCCTTCGGGGAAAATATTTTACCTGACTTGTCAAAGATAAAATCTTCGGCCCCTTAATCCCATGACTTTGAGCCGGTGTGCGTCCTTCATGCAAACCTGAGATTGAATTTAAAGTTCAGCATGGCTTCTTTTGTGGTGAGTTTATGATGGTCTCAGACAGGAGAGTAAGAGAGAGGCATCAGGCGATTTACTTCAATCCCCGAGAAGGAACTTTGTCACTACTCTCTTGAGAATGATCACTATTGTTTTTACATTTGGGGCCTTAATCAGATGCCCTGGTATCTTTCTTTTATTGCTTGTCCCCTTGTCATCCTTTATTGAGGCTGCCATTGCATTAGATAATTACATTCACCCTCCCCGGCTCCCCCTTCACAAACCTTCTTGGAAGGCTGAGCTCATGACTCATCCCTCTCTGATGTAAAGTGACTCTCTGAATTCATCAGTACCTGACACAGGGCTGCCCCTGTCCCCATTAGGCACTGCATCATTGACTGGTTGGTTAATTTCAGGATTTGGTTTAGGGTCATAAGAATGGTTACAGTTTTTTTTTTTTTAACATCAGGCTCTTGGAGCTCATCAGTTTATCCAGGATGTAGGAATAGCTTCCAATATTAAGTACCATCAGTCCTTGCACATTCCTAGGTAAATAGCACTCACCTGGGAATGAGCCATAAAAATGGCTGCTTCTCCTCCTAACCAACATCCCCACCTCCTGTTTCCAGGGGTAGGCTGTCTGCTGTGCAGGGGCTGCTGCAAAGCTGATGCCCTCTTTCCTTTTTGAACATGTCTATCCCCCTACTCTTGGCAGGAAGAAGCAGTATTAAAGGGGTCTTCATCTCTCCCTTTCACTTCCATGGAAAGCCACAGAATTCTGAGGTTACAGCTGAGAATGCCAAGGCCCACAGCGATGATCTCCTCCTTGTTATTGGCAGAGCCTGGAAGTCAGGTCTGCGCTCTCCCCATTCCTTCTCATCCCACCGGTGCTCCAGCTGATTTCTCCAACATTCCCGTCTCTGCCACTGCCTCCTAACCCTTCACGCACGGGGGCCTCCACCAAACCGGCCCCCGGCCCTACCTGCAGGAGCCTGGTACCAGGAGTGGCCCTTCTACTGCAGCCCTGCCTTGCGGGAATCCCTGGATGAGTCTGCTGCGTTGGGGGAGGAAGTCTTATTTTTAGAGAGACCATGTAAGGACCAAGTTGGCCCTGGGTTCCCAGTTCAAAAGTGTGTTCCCTCACAGAGGCAATGTTTTCAAGGGAACCTATGTTGTTTATTAATACGGGGAGTATAGTTCAGCTATGTTAAGGAAACCAGTGAAATGGTCTAGACGGCAATCCGTTAGTGGGCTAAAAACTGTGTGTAATCTAGTTTTGCACATGGGACAAACATTCCTACTGACTGAACCAAGCCTCTGCCTTACACCTGATGTGAACACCGTCGGCAGTGCAGGGATGTGGGGTCAGAGGCCCCCATCATCGGAAGCCATGCACAAGAGAGGATCCTGGGACGTAGAACCAGAAGTCTAGGTTCAACAGATAACTGGTCCACTTGGGACATTGCTGACCTCTGGGAGACTTCGTTTTCCTCAAGTGTAACACGAGAATGGTTGTGAAGATGAAGTGACACGATTGTTGGAAAGATCATAATAGCAGGTATTCAAGAAGTATTAGCTGAATATGAATTCCAAAAAGAATAATAAGTGATTTTATGAGCACCCAAGGCTATTTATAGGTTGTGCAACTCTGGTAATTACTCTTTCTGATTCCCAAACCAATATATTTCGCCTTTCAAAGTCTCACTTTTTTACCTTTAGACATTCTCAGTTTCTCCTCACATAACCGAGAAGGAACGTTCTTGATGTGTTACCTCTCACACCCTTTGCTAGTGTGCTGGGCACCAGCACAGCCTCTCCTTGCACCCACCCTCCACTCAGAGAGGAAGCACTGCCAGATTTAGCAAATATAAATGCAGTTAAATCTGAATTTCAGGTGAACAACAAATAATTAATTGCATGGGACATTCTTATTAAAAAGGACTCATTGTTCATCTGAAATTCAGATTTAACTGGGAGCTATGTATATCATGTCACCTATAGGTATATAGTCTGTCTGCATCAAATATCCTCAGGACAGGGTCATCAGAGCCACTGAATGATAAAACTCTCTCCAACCCTGAGCAGATTCAGAGTCTGTCACAGATGTTTTGGGGGCCTCAGTCATATCTTCCCTATTACTTATTCCCTGGTCGGGACATGCAGACACCTAAGGGCTGCCTCTCAGCCCCCAGGAACCTGTCAGGTAGGGAGTTAACTCCCCTCCCCCCAGGAGCAGCCCTCAGCCAATGAAGGGTGGGAGTTAGGGGATGAATACCTCAGCTCTCTGGTCTCCGGGTGGGGGCAGGTGTTAAATCAGAGGCCTGTGTGCTTTTCTACATGTCCGTGAGTTCTGCAGTGGACTGAGCCCTGACCACCAAGTGGTAACTACTAACAGGGCACCTTATATGGACTTCTCTCACTTCCCTTCTCTGTGTCACTTTCACTCTCCTACCAGTGCTTCTTGGGCCACCTCCCAAATAAACTCCATGCACCCAGATGGGTGACTCATGGTCAGCTCCTGTGTGTGGCCCCCACTTAGGACAAAGCTGAGTGTCCTTTCTCTCTCTACAGAGTCTCCAGCCACCTCAGCCCCCACAAATCACCAACGATGAAACTCATAGCATACTTCCCAGAAAATATGGAACCAGGAACCCAAGGATGCTGTCAGATGTCCTAACACACTGGTTGCTGAGATCAGTAAAGACCCCAGCAACAGATAGAGACAGACCGTTAGAGCCAGGGGATGCTCCTGGGAGAAGGGCTCAGTATGTGTTTTCTGACCAGCTTACCAAACCAGGAGTCCCAGGTTAGAAGTCCCAGTGGTCTGTGTTTGTGGAAGGAAGATCGAGTTCCACTTCCTGTTATTTTCTTCCATGGGTGTGTGTGTGGGAGGACGGGGGGGGGGGGTGTCACACCAACAGTCCATTCACTGGTTATCACTGCCAATACACCAGCACTGACCGCCTTGCCTGGCCTCCTCAGCTCTCTAGAAGCCAAAGAAATCTAGGCTCAAATCTTGCCCTGCCTCTACTTACCCATGTGATTCTGTATAAGTTGAACCTTGGTTTCCCTGTCTGTAAAATGAGAGTGATGCCTCATGGGTTTGTTGAGTGGATTTCATGAAACCATGTGGTTAGGGCCTAGCACTGTGTATGGTTAGTCAAGTGTCCACACATACTGATTTCCTTTCCCAATTATACTGTGCCTATAAAACTGAGGGGACAAGAATGCGCGCCCTAGTCTAATGCTATCTGTGTACGAGCAGCTTTCACAACAGCTCTTGTCTCTCACTCAGGCTGCAAGTCAGGCAGAGATCTTGTTAATTGATTCCGCAGCCTTGACCTGCTAAGCTCTTCCTCCCTCCTTGCCTTTTCTTGGTTATCAAGAAGGTTCTGCAAAGATTGCCATCAGCAAGGCCGTCCAGCCTTATTCTCGAGTGGATCACACCAGTAATTTGCAGTGATGGATAGCGTGCCTTAGACTGCCTGTGTGATTGTGGTGAGCAGGCGGAGTGCGGCAGCCACCGGGCTGAGGAAATTCAGACTTGCAGGGAACACAGCATTGCCTCAGCCACAGTCATTCCAAAATTAGACCTTTCCTCCGCTCCATCATTACATGGGTAAGCAGTCAGAACACTTCCTGAATACGAACCACATATCAAAAGTGATTTATAGAAACATCCGCGTGTGCGCGGATGGGTGGCAGAAGGAGGGAGCCTTGGGGTTGGCCCCAGATCTCGCCTCGGCGCATCTTTGCGGGACCAGCTACCAGCCGCCTCAGCTACAGCTCTAGCAAAATGACTGTCCCTCTAATACAAGGACAGGAAAAGGCCACCGTCTCCTGGGGGAAAAAAAAAGGGAGTTTCTTTCAGTCCACAGACTGGCCAGACCCTAGGGCTGCCTTGTGCATGTTAACAGCTCAGACACCCTGGATCCTGCCCTTCAAGTAGCAGATTCAGTGGGTCTAGCTTAGGGCCTGGACATCTCAGCTCCCTCAGTCAATGGTTCTCAAACGTGGGGTGTGTGAGAATCACTGGGGAGTACTTTAAAGTACCCGGATGCCCACATCTCATCCCAGACCAATGCAATCAGAGACACTGGGTGTGGGACCCAGGCACAGGGCTCTTTATAGAGCTCCAAGGGATGCCACCATGTAGTCAAGTTTAGACCCAATGCCGAGATAAAGTGTCATTCAGGCAAGTTTGGGGAATATAGACTCAAGTGCAAAAGCCGAATTAGGAGAACCAAGTGCGTTATGTATTTGTCATCAGCAAACTGGAATTCAGAGCCCTAGACGGCTTAGGAAGATAAAACCGTGTTATAGGGGCTGTTCCCAAGCATTGTTCTGAAACCCGGCTCATCATTAGAACCACCTAAGTTTACGTATTTTTCTAATACAGTTTCCCAGGCCTCAGCTCCAATCCACTGAACCACCTCTATACAATGTTTAAAAGTCCCATAGGTCATGTGGATGCTGTTCAGGGTCTGGGAACCAGTGATTTCAGAGAATTTCTGAAAGGTTGAATTTTTTGATTCAGAATTACATAGGAGGCATGAGGGTTTGAGCTCTGCTGCCAGAAAATTTAACGGTGACTGAGCATTTCTAGGCATTTTTTTTAAGTTTTTGTTTAAAATATGATGTTAGATCAATAAGTGGAAATGATAAAATAGTATATATATCGTTGAATCTGAAGTCTGTGAGGTCCCCGGAACCCTCTCCTGAGTGCTGGTGCAGGCCAGCTGTTCCCTGTGAGGGCTCCCCCTGGTGACAGCACAGGGGATAATGTCCGATTAGAAAAAGAGTTGCAGGTCAGGAGGGGCTTTGTGCGGCTTCCTGCAGTGGTCTGGGGGTGCTAGACTTGGGGTAATCTCAGTCAGGGCTTCTCTGAGCCACATATTTCTCAGTGACTCTCTTGAATTTTATTTTCAGTCCTGCCAAGGGCAGATTAAATGGCTACATGAATGGGAAAATGCAGGAGGCTTTGAAACAGATGGTTGGTTGTGCAGGCTCAGCGACTTGCCAGGCGCTGGATTGTGCTGCCATATGAATGGAAATCCCATCGTGGCTGGGTTTTTATTTCTGCAACCTATGGATGACAGCGGCTCCCTGGTCCCCCTGGCAGTGGGGCCTGGGGCAGTTACCTGCTATTATCTGCTCCCCATCAGGGCTCAGCTTCGTGCCTCCCTGAATTTTCCTGGTTCTTTTCTCTGAAAGGGGCTGTCATTCTAGACTAATTTCCTGATGGTGTAAATGATTTAGCAGGGCTGATGAATATCAATAGAGCTGCAGATGGGTTTAGGGCTCCTAATGAATGTGACAGTCACCACTGCCAAAAAATGTTCCCAACTTGCATTTAGGATGAAAACAAGCTTGAATGATACCCACAAAGGTTACTTCTTTAATTATGCATTATAAATTTTAAAGTCAGTAGTCAAGTGTCTGCAAATTATGGCTCAGATGAGAAGCTGTATCCATAGTCATGTGCCAGAGAGCCCTGGGTTCGAATCCCAGTTCTGCCACTAACACGCTGTGTGAATTTCAACAGGTTACATATATAATGTTTCAGAGCTTGACTGCAAAAGGCAGATAATAGTGCTTGCCCTGGGGTATGTTTAAAATAATGAGCATGGGGAAATGTCATGTGACTGGAGTTTACAATTCAACAAATAATGATTAAGTACCTACTGTGTGGAATAGGTGCTAGGGATGTAGAGGGTTTGGAAACTCGTAGGTGAAGGAAAGAACTGGATGAAGAGAACTCACAGGACTCAGGAAATAGGGGGGTGTGTTGTTTGTAGAGAATTTGAAAACAATAATAAAGCTGACTAAAAGTTGATCGGCTTTTTATTCACCAACATGTGCCAATAATTCTAAACAATACCAGTGATAAAATACCCTTCCCTCCCTCAAATCTCTTGTTGGTCTAAGTTCTAGAGAACTATTGTGGCTAGTATTGGGTTTTAATACTATATCTGTAAGCTTTATCGTGTTTCAGTTTTAAAATTATTTATCCTCAAATACATATATATGTTATATTCTATATGGAAGTTAACTTGAACTGCCAGTAATACAGCAGGGCTCCTTCCCCTCCAACACTCATGGACTCAACCACAGGAGTTTGTTTCAGAGCAAGTTTGCAACCGTTTGAAATGGCTTGGAGCGGCTGGGTCTGGTGCAGGGTTTGCCTCGAGCCCCAGTGGAGCCACCTCTTCCTGCACTTAAATAGTAGATTGGAAATAATAGTGATTGTAAAAACAAAGAAAAAAGATGCTGAATTATACCAACTCTGTAATTTCTGTGCAACCTCTTGGAGGTTTTGTATTTCCAATTTAAAACAAGGAATCTGAACTGCAAGGTATAATATTTTTGTTTAGCAATTACACGTTTTAGTTTATACATGAGCTATGATACTGAATTTGAATATCTTTAAAGTTGTATTTTGTTCTCCCTTTTAAATTGTTAATTATTTGTTTTAATACTAAAGAAAAGGTAGAGAAGATAAGGATTATTACTGACTACTATGTGATACTTACTGAAAGAAGTTTTATCATATAGAGAAGAGAGTGTTAAATAATGATTCATTTGCAATGTCAAATATGTGAAGTATGTCACTACAATGGATTACACAGTATGTTTTTTGAAATTGTAATTGATATAAATGGTGGCCCCTCCTCTTCCATCATGGCACTCCTCTAACACAGAAGTTCATAATGGAAGAGCTAGATGTCTGTAGTCTTTCTGAATGATGATCTGATTCAGTGGCTTTAAAAAATAGTAGTAACTGCTCTCATGGGGCCCTTCATATATGTCAGGCATGGAGCTGGCATTTTACAAATATCGTCTGGTACTCTCAACAATACAGTGAGATGGGTATTATTATTCCGCTGTAATTGATACAGAAACTGAGGCTGGGAGAAGTTTGCTCCAGGTCGTGCTGCTAGTGAGTGACAGAGCGGGGCCCGACACTGTGCATTTATTACCTGGTTCAAAAGCTTGTTCTCTTAACCACCAGGCCATCAAAAGAAGGGGACAGTGATGCTGACATTTCAATTCCTGACTAGATTACAGGGGAAGCTTAAGGCCAGTGAGATTCTAGACTTTGCTTGTCTAAACAATCATGCAATTAGATAAGACACTGACGCTCACAAATCAAATCAGTCTCAGAGCTAAAATGCAGCAGAGGAATCATGGAGAATTTCATTCACAGGGAAAGAAGTTGAGTCCCTGAGGAATTATTGCACCAATAATCACACAGCTACTACTGGATCAAGAAACCACCTATACCATGCTATTCCCCAAGCCTAAATCATACACAATAAGCTACTTTTCCTTTTCCAGTTCTTCCACTCTCTTATTTCCATGGTTTTGGCTTAAAAAGGGGAGATCCTGGTTGTTTGAAACTTGAGCCTGGAAGCAGCAGGTTGACAATGTGCCTGATAGAAGGGAGAAGTGTGTGGAGCAGAGTTAGTGCAGGTGCCCTGGTGGGGATGCTTTTGGACATCTGCTGTCCTCCCTGGGCTGTAATATTCAACTTCCCAGACACTGCTTAATATTGATGGTGATAACCTGTTTACACATGGACAAAGCCTTACCTTTCACAGCAGAACCATGGGAGATTTGACGTAGAACCATGCTCTTTCTTCTCCTCTTGAGTTGTTCTGTCCTAAAAGGTTTTGTAATTTTATTATAGCTCAGTTCATCTTCCTGGCTTTAGACCGTTTACTTTATTTGCCCACAAGTCTGTTTCAGCATGTAAAAAATATAAGCTCCTAGCTTAATCATTCTGAAAGTTTCGTGCATGTGACTCTTGCTCAATACAGGTTTCTGGGCTTCACCCCAGATGCTCTGATTCAATAGGTTTTGGGGGCGGGGGCTGTCCTTGAATCTGCATTTTCAATGAAGGTTTGTTACCTTCATTGAAGGTTCAATGAAGGAGTTCTGCAGCCCCCATTTTGAGGTGCTCAGAAGCAATGACATATGTTCTTTAATTCTTACCAGTCCCTTGTGAATGATAGGCCCTTGGTAAGTGTCCGTGGATTAAAAAATAAGACCACTTCTACCCTTCTACTGCAAATACACATTCTTTGGAAAATTTGTTACTACTTTAGGTTAGGCTTATTTTAATGAACACTGTAATTGATTCTTAATGCTTTCTTTCTCAGACATTGTTCATACTTTGGTTTCTTTTTTTTTTTTTAAGCATCCAAAAGTTATGCATAAAAGAAGTTGCTTTATCAGCAATATGGTCTAGAAAAGCATCAGCAATATTTCATAAACATTTCACATTAACTGTCAGGAAATATGTTGAAAGGCAGACTGAGAAATAATCCATTTGTAGGTACTTCTAATAACAACAAAAAATACAATTTAAAAGAAAACATTCGGTTTTCCTTTCCTGATAATATCGAGACCTTTTAATAGTTGCAATGTCAAAAAAAGAGCAAAAAAAAAGAATTGATTAGAAAGAGTCATAAATCCAAATATAAAGAAAACACAGCAATTATTTGTGCAACAATGAGAGCTCCCAAGCATAAAGCGGCAAAAAGTGGAATCTGATAGTCCAGGAAATCTAGTGATAAAATAAAATCCCAGGGTTCTCCTGCGAGTTTTTGTGACAGTCATTATTTTCGTATTTACACCAAAGTTTTAAAAGACGAGAAAAACAATAGGAAGCATGTGTTTCTCTAGCATCTGTCACAGAAAGAGAAAAAAAATTAACAGAGGACTTAGTGATTTGCTCTACCAGTCATTACAGGGCATCAGACAAGGTATTTGCCAATTATTATAGCTTCTCCTGGCATTAGTGGACTGCTGGAGGATTTTGCCCATTATTTCCCAGAAATTCCATTTGGGAATCCACTTTCAGTATTTGACTTCATTATCAAATTATTGTTCAGCCCCAAATTGTGCTATATGGTAGTTTGGTGAGCGAAAGCTACTTTATTTCCCATCTTACAAAAATTTCATCTAGGTGCAGTCAGTTAGCTCAGTTGGTTAGAGTGCAATGCTTATAACACCAAGGTTGCCAGTTTGATCCCCACATGGGCCTCTGAGCTGCGCCCTCCACAACTAGATTGAAACAACTACTTGACTTGGAGCTGATGGCAAAACACACTGTTCCCCAATAAAAAATAAAACAAGTCATCTAAAAGCCAAAGCAAACCATTCTAAGCCAACCATCTGTGTGGTTCTAATTTTGAAATAAGGATAATTAAAAATTCAAAATGCTCAAGCACCTTCCTTACAGTGCTCTTCCTATCATGCCTTGTCTATAGGTAGGTACTTGTCTACAATTCATTGTAGGTACTGTTGTACCTACAATGTCAAAGGGACATTTGCTGGTTATCTCCTAGGCTCTGTCTCAATTTGTTCTGCCCAACTAAGGAGTCAGATCAGGACTTATCACATATTTTATAAAGAAAAACTAAATCAAACTCCAAATACCAAGGTCAAAGAGCAGAAACATATTACATTATAATTTCCCTCGAGGTTAAAGAATATTCTGAAGAGAAGTTGTTTTAAAAATAAAGTGACTGGTGAATTCCAAAACTTAAACAGATTGACATTTTTTCTGAACGAACCACAGTGGGAACAAAAATGGAAGAGAAATCAACTTCAGGACATAATCTCTGTGGCTCTCAGTGTCCCTAGATCAGATATCTTACAGAGTAGGCAGAAATAGCTTTCCTTATAAGAAGTGCTGGCTAACTTAATTTTTTTCCAAACATAATGCTGGATGCTAAGATCTTTCTCACTCACTTTTTTAGGAAAAAAATAAATTGGAACAGGGCAACATTATCTTGTGTTTACATTTCATGATGACTTGTTATTCAATTTACTTGAATTTATAGAGAAAAGAGCCCTTTGGCAATTCATTCGTTTAAATCAATGAATTGTTCCTACCCTAGATGACCAAAAATTAAGTGATTCCAAACACTGACTTTTTTTAAAAAACTCAGGCATTAAAATTGAGTACCAAACAGATGTGGAGCTTTCTTTAGTCTTGTGGGATGTTTCCCTCTCCTGTAAGCTGTTCAACTCAATCTTGCTCTTCCCTGGTGCTTTTAGATGATACAAACAGTGTTACAGTCCTTGCTCAGACTCACCTGCAATACGTGAAAAGTTCCTGGACGTGGGATGATGGAAGATAGCAGGCTGAGAGTCAGAGATTTGTCTCAGGCCTTCCACTTCACCTATGTGAACTTTGTCTAAGCCATTTAGCTTCGTGCAACCTCCAAGTCCTCATCTATAATATGGGGAGATTGGCTCATTACTTTTAGCTCCAGCTTTCTAGATTGTGTGACGTATCACTTGCAAAGTACCACAAACCACACTAGTCAAGAGAAATCTAGAAACTGCCAAATAACAGGAACTGTATGGTTTATAATGATAATAGCTAATATTTGTTGAGGGCCTATAATGCACCAAGCAAAATGCTAAGTACTTTATACCCACCACACTATTAGAAAATTCTTTTTTTAAAAAAATTCTATACAGTCCAATGTAGAATGCCCCAGAAGTCTTAATTGCTTTTATATACACCCTTTGACTCAGCCAGCACAGAAATCAAGGGTCAGGTGGAAGGTCTGAGATAAATCTCTGACTCTCGGCCTGCTATCTTCAAATCATAGCTATGCTATGGCCATCTACCTTTCATACAACTTAACAAGATTACAAGTGTCAAGGGTCAAGGTAAACCTTTGAAGTGACTTATAAAGAAAATCTCCTTTTAGAAATAGTCATTGAAACATGGTATAAACCTGTGTAATACCCAGAGATGCTAACTTCACTCATCTGAAGGAATATAAGACATATAAAGGGCACGGGTCCCCCAGAAGTGACAATCCAATCTTCTTCCTGATGATAGAGACTTTGAATAACTGAGGTTGGAACATCTTGGAAAGGGAACATTGATAATCAAATATTACCCAATGTTTATATTCCAATTTCAGTAAATGCTGGTTCCATCTCAATACAGAATACCAGCTTGTAAAGTCTTGCCAAAATTCCATGGAAAATTTGATGAACTAAACTTGCTAAAGTCTAAAAGATGTCACCCTTTTGTGACCTTTTTGGAATCTGTGCTTCTGTCCACTTAAAATGTATATTTGAGGCAACCAGCACATAGCTGGATGATACAAAATAGCTTTGCACATTTAAGGTATTTATAGTAGCCAATATATTGTAATGGGAACATTTTGATCCTCAACAAATATTGGGTTGTCGGAAAAGTCATGACATATTTTTTCTGTTTTTCATTGCAAAAATGTGTCATGACTTTTCTGACAACCCGATAAATTGAGTAAGAAGTTATAATGAATTATAATCACATATGATGATAATTATCAACCAAAATTCTTTATTCATGAATTAAAAAACAATGTGCCATAGGTATAATATGTTACAAAATTTAAAAGTTCCCCAAATTATAACTACCTTTTAGGTTAAAAAACAAAACAAAACAAAAACTAAAGATTGTGGAGTTCAACTTCTTAGTCATGAAAAAATGGGAAATTCTATACTTAGAGAAGGCATTTTAAATCATCAGTGTAATTTAATTTCCAAATTGCATTAAGCAAAAAGCAATGCACACATATAGCAGTGCACATGTACCCTCCCCGCCCCCAAATAAAAACCATTAGGCTTAACTACCTAGTTTCAAAGCTGTAGTACAATGAAAGGAAAAAAGGTTAGAATTACTTAACTTTTAAACATTTGAAAATATAAGGAATACATTTAAATTTTAAACTTGTCAATTCAGATTTTGGCCTGAATGTCTCAGGGGCAATGATGGGGTAATGAAAGGAAAGATATTAAGGTAGAATTGGGTCCTCTTATGATGACCCAATATAGCTCTGTCTCCACCTTCTTCAGTCCCTGGCAGACATGCAACTTTGTGAAGATATACTACAAAGGGGTTGAAAATGAATAGAGTGTTTTCTTGTTCCTCTCCTCCAGGTTTCACCTACACAATTAATTGACCATCCACACGCCAAAATTGTATCAACTACTCATAGGAAAATATCCATTTGCAAATATGTAAGTGTGTTCTAGCAGACAGAGGGATTGAGCCCACCTACTCAAAATGGGCAGAGCTAGCTTTGTATAGAATTAAGGAAGTGCTCTTACTATAAGGACAGCCATGGCTAATGTTGACATGCCAACCAGTCTAACACCTCTCTACTAAATGTTGACATTTTTTTCTAAGAGTACTTTCAACAACATAGAGAGAAAGCCTACCCAGAATCCTGAGAGAATCCATTCATGTATTCTTTTTTTTTTTTTTAATTTCAACAAATATTTATTGATTGCCTACCATTTCCCTAGTAGGATATGCTGGGGATACAACCAATAGACCAAGTCTCAGCCTTCATAAAATATATATACAATAGTGGGTGAAACCAAGGTTATAGAGGTCATAACTAGTACATCCATGTGAATGTAGTTTACTAAGTTAATTTCCTCTCTAGTAGTAGCACCTTGGGTACCAAGACAGAACTGGGCACTTGACGTAAGAATCTGTATATATCACTGTACTAACTCCTTGACTTTTCTCAGGTCTATGTCCCTTTCAGTGGTATCACTCTGAAGTTGTGTATTTGTGACTAACACACATTAGAAAGACATTTAAATTTTTGTAGAAGAATAATAGAACAAAGTATCAATCAATGTGTTTTTTTTCTTTAGTATTTCCTTTCTTTATTCCTGGAGAAAACCTTAAATTCACACTGCTTTTTAAAACTACTTTTGTTAGAGTCTTGGAGTTTTTGAAACAGGCTTATAGGGAACAAGCTATTGTAAGTAAAGGACTTGATGCTTTTTAACTAAATGAAGTCAAGGACTTTCTATAAGAGTTAAGTAACAGAATGAAGTTAGAGAGGCCACAGAGCTGGTGTGTACATTACAAGTTTAGGTGAGTGAACTTGATTTCCAGCAATAAACATTCTATCAAATTCAATTTCCTTTCACAAACTTATAGTGAGTAAATGCAATTTCCCATTCCAAGCAAGCATGTCTCTAAGATTAAGGATAGAAAATAGTCCATAGAAAATAACCATAAAGCCTAAAGTCAGATTTTTTTCTCCAAGGAAATTCTTGCAAACTCGTCAGAGGATGATTTAATGATAACAAGATACAGAATAAATATAAACATGGGAAAGAAAACTTGCACCCCAACCTTGCTGTTTATATTCTTAGTGTGTTTAAAGTAAACATCTTGTCTTTTCCAGCTATTATACATTAAGATGTTCTGGCTAACTCAGTGCTTTGTAGTCACCAAGCTCTGTGCCAACATTCTTCAAAGCTCTTCATTAAACTGATCGCTGAAGCTTGTGATCTCTGGGTTTGGCCACAATTGCAGCCAAAGTTGAATCAAATAAATTTCAGAGAAGGGCTAACTTTCTCCTTCCATTACTCCTTAGTGTCACCCTCATGCTTTCAGCTGGGTGCTTATTGCCTCGGGGAATAAGTGATGGTGCCTAAAAAGGAAAACAAACCATTTTTCTCTGATTTGTTCCAAAGTCCAACCCTCAAAGGAAAATTGAAAGGAGGCTTGTGCAGAAACAATATAACAGATTTGTGAGAATGCTTGATTATGGAAGTGCAAGGCTTGCTAGCCCAGAGATTAGAAAAGATTTCCTATAGCAAGGGAAGGGGCAACCAGGAGTCTATGCTGAGGGCCTTGAGAGAGGGTTCCTGAGATCCCAAACACCATGGAATGGAAGAAACCCATCCCTCCTCCCTGGGCAGAGCATGGGGAGTGATAAGATCCCAGGGTTGCAATGGCTACCACTTATATTCTTATAGGTTTGCTAGAGTCAGCCACATAGCTTATCCCTGCCAAGGTGGGGATGGGGCTGCAGACTCATCTTCTTGTACCCAGAAGATGCATAGAAATTAGTAGAGACCTCAAGCCTTCCAACTGAGTATAAGGGATGATATAGCAGCAAGGACCAGAAAGGAATGAGGACATTTCAGTGATTCCAGCAGAAAACAGATGATGACACAGATTAGATGGACAACCTCCCTGCCACCCACTCTACCTCCACGCCTTGCCATCATTTAAATTCCCAATAACTTAGTGTAACTCCTAGGAAAGAGGTAGGCAATACTCTATTGATTATGCTATTGAAGATTATGCTACCTAATGAAGGTGAGCTCGAAATAAATATTGAGTTATAGAAAAATAAAGTTCTATTTCTTGCACACTGAACTTTATGAACAATACTCCCACCTATTATGTTTATATAAAGAGTTTGGTAGTTCAGCTGTATTGGGACTAGTTGGGTGTGGTTCTAGGCAGGAACTTGTTTTGGTAAATAGATTTTCTGCCTTTTATTGTGTGGTTTTGTTTGATTTGGTTGGTTTGAGGGAATCAAGAGAAAGAGAAGGGGATCTCTTTAAATTAGAGGAGAAAGCAAAAGCCACTGTTTTGAAGTCACTAGTTTGAGTCTTAGATTGGCAAAGACCTTTTTCCAAATAAGCTAACAAAGTTTAAAAAAATTAGAACAGCAGGATTAAAATTCTTTGGTATTAAATATAACCTTGCCAATCTGTCTGTGGCCCCACCTTTATAAAAGTTTGAAAAGTTGAATATGATCAGTGATTTTTTCAACCCTAGATATATATCAAAATCATCTGCAGAACATTTTTTATTAATAGATATACCCAGGCCTTATCCATGGACCTACCAAGTCGGAATCTCTCCTGGTGGGACTTTGTTCTTAACTGAATCTTTGCTAGACAATCATTTTTAAAAATATCACAAGACTCTAGATAACTAGTGTTGATAGAGGTCTGAGAAATCTCTTCCAAGGCAACAGGCTATAAAGGCATTACCAACAGCCATTGGAAATGGCCGTTTCTGCATTTATTAAAAAATGTTTATTAAGCATGGATGATTTGATAGGCCCTCTCAGAGTTACCATACACAGATCAGTAGCCTTTTAAGACCTTCATGCAATCAATACAAAATGTTGTTTCAGCTTCAATGCCATAATGCGAGAGGTGTCACTTAACCCAAAGATGAATTAAAGTCTAGTTCCCCCATCATAAGTTGGGCTGGGACTTTCATGAGAAGCCCAGAGCCAAGCATACTTCCTGAATCTGGCACTCACATTGTCTGCGCCCTGCTCAACTATGAAGCAAATAAGGTCAAAAAGCCCCACAAGTCTCTTTTCTCTTGTGGGGGATAAGGGATGGAAGTTTCAAGGGGCAACAATGCTTTCTCGCTCTTCTGTAGCAGTGATGCATCCTCTCTCCTACCAGTTCCACTCACCTGACTCCTGAGCAGTATCACCAGCCCCACCTGGGGGTGGGATGGCTCATGCTGCTGACAGCCACGAGGGACTTCAGCAGGGGCCAGGCAGCCTTCTCAGACAACTCTATACAAAATAATGTCTCCCAAAGGCTGCTTTGATCATGTCACTGCTCCAAAGCCTTCAATGAGTCTCCACTGCCCCCTAGGCCCTGAGGATCCGATCTGCCTCTTCTAGCCTTTTCTATCTATAGTGACTCTCCTCTAGCCAAATGGTCTTATCATAGCTCAGATATTTGCCAACCTCTAACGTTTTGTTCTGTCATTTGCCTGGAATTTCCTTCATTTTATCGTGGGCTGTTGGTAAACTACCCTTTCAAGGCCACATCAAATGCTCCCAGCTCCATGAAGGTTTCGGTGTGGGTCTGCTCAGGTTGCCATAACAAAGTACCACAGACTGGGTGGCTTAAGCAACAGGTATCTATTTACTCACAGTTCTGGAGGTTAGAAGTCCAAGAGCAAGGTGTCAGCAGTGCGGGGTCCTTCTAAGGACTGTTGAGGGCAGAATCTGTGCCAGGCCTCCCTCCTTGGTTTAGAGATGGCTCTTTTCTCCCTGTCTTTACAACATCCTACCTGTGTCAGCCTGTGTCCAAATTTCCTCTTCTTATTAGGACACCAGTCATGTTGGGCTAGACTAGAGCTTACCCTCATGATCTCATTTATTTATTTATTTTTAAATAAATTTATTCTTTACTTTTTAATTATAGTTGACCTACAACATTATATTAGTTCCAGGTACAGAGCATAGTGATTAGACATTTGTATAACTTACAAAGTGATCACCCTGATAAGCCTAGTTCCCATCTGACGTCATATATAGTTGTTATAATATTATTGACTATATTCCCTATGCTGTACTTTCCATCCCATGACTATTTTTATAACTGCCAATTTGTACTTTTTTTTTTTTTTTTTTTGAGGGCAGTGTCACTGGCACTCATATGTGGGACCGAACCGGGGCTACTGGCTTCCCAAGCCAGCGCTTAACCACCGCACCACTCGGCTGGCCCCAATTTGTACTTCTTAATCCCTTCACCTTTTCCCTCATTTTAATGTAATTACCTCTTTATACACCCTATCTCCAAATGCAGTTACATTCTGAGGCACAAGGGGTTAGGACCTCATCGTAGGAATTTACACCGTCTGGTCGCTCACTGCAGCCAGAAAGGATCTCACCTCCTCTGTGCTGATTGTCTGTACTGTACATAACACTTCGCAACAACTGGACTTCTATCTTTGTTCCCCAACTGGGGATTGTCACGCTGCACTCTACATGGTAAGAATTGATTAGAGTCAAAGCTGCTTCACAGACCTCCACTTACAAATTCTGCGCATGAGTGGTCACTCATGCCTTCCGTAAGCCTCCCTCTTCCTGGTCCCCAACACTGAGGGCTAACAGAGAGCACACCTTTCTCGGCAGCCATTTCACCTCTACTCTGACTGGCTGAGTGGCAAGTTCACCAAGAATCAGTTGTTTTTGATCCCCAAGCTAGGTATGCCCTGTTGGACTTAATATAGTTACACAATTTAAATATTATGGGAACCCATGAAATATGAATGCAAAGGGAAGAGACTGTTCCTGGGAAAAGGAAGATGGCTGCTTTGGAAAGCCTTGCCAAAAGGGTGCTCCTCAAAGTACTGTTAAACTATGAGGGAGTAAGACAACTGTAAAAGTCAGAGAAACCAACAATGGCAATCGGGCAGCCCTTGCTCTCAGATTACTCGGTGGGTGTTTTTAAGTTCTTGGTCTGCTCTAACGAAGCCATCACTTCAAAGAAACCAAAAACTGAGAATTGTAGATGATGTATTATAAATGTGGTTTGTGAAAGGCCGCTCCAATATCAGACCCAGAGAAGACTTTTACGCTCTTATGTCAAATGATTCCCGAATGAATACACAATTTTATATTTTAAGTTAAAAGAAAATGTTTATAGACTGTACTTTTTTTAATGACTCGTCATTTTATGTATGTCTTCCAATCAACTATCCAGTTCCACATCCCTCTTGTGTAAGCTAAGAGGGATCCTCCTGAATAAGCTGCCATATCAATGAAGGATTGTGCTGAGGTGTGGTTTTCGTAAACAAAGAAAGCATAAGAGCCGCCAGCAGGATTTGCTAAGCTCCAGGCAACAGCTGACAGACTTGAGGTTTGAGGAATAATAATGTTACTTTCCAAACAAAGAGCTCAGGACAATTGCCTCAGAGGCAAAGCCCTAAACAGAAACACACTATCTGGAGAGTGGCTGCAGTTGTCATCACAGTCCCATCACCATGATGGCCTGACAGTCATCTACCCTGGGATCCCCTCCTGGCCAGACCCACACCCACAGCTCAGCCCACTCCGCAGTGTCTGATCCAGTGTTTGTAGAAAGCCTGCTCACACCAGGCAATTCTGCTTCGAAAACGCTTTGCAATCTTTTCCAGAACCAGTTCATTCCATGCTTTATCAATATGTTACTCACAGCCCCCTAGGAAATGAAACATTTCACAGTTATCCACAACACAAGGGGACTAATTCCCACTCAACCCCTGTCTGCTCTGAGAGACCAGGTGGCACTCAGAACACACCTGAGTGTTTTCTGTTATTCTGTACCCTAAAGACATAAGAATCACAGCTAACTACTGAATAAAGTTAGAAGCAGACATCGTAATTCCTACTGATTTTCAGATCAACTAAAACATAGCCAGTTGCAGAAAACCTTGATGGGGAACACATTCTTCGTTGTGTAACCAATGGACCTGGTTGGGGCAGAATGTTACAGAGTGAACATGCTGCAGGGAGAAATAGGCTGAAGTCACCTCTACACCTGAAGAGCCTCAACAAAAGGAGTTCCTCGCCACACCGAGGACAGAGACGACGGCTCGCACATGAGAAGTTCTCCCCATTAACCAGCAATGGCTCTCCTTCTAGCACCACCAACTGGGCAGTCGGGGTCCCTGTCTGCAGTACATCATGAACGGGCAGTCACCTAGTATGTTTTTCTTAAGGAAAAAGTTTAAAGGATTATTCATTCTGAAACTCCTTACAGAATTACACTGTAAATCATCAGCTATTTCCCCCTCATATTAAATCTGAGATACGGGAAATTAATCTGCCTCCCACAGTCCTCTCACCCCATTACTTATCGATAAGCCTATTTCCTTTTGTTCTGCTCCAAGTTCTTTCTCACTCTTGTTTCCCTTTCCTGATCTCTGCCTTTCTTACCTCCTTCCTGGGCTGGCTTGCTTTCCTGTCTGTCCTACAGTCAAAGGAATTAAAATGAACAAACAAAACAAAACAAAATGTCCTGAGTTGACTATAGAGTGTAGACAAAGGACTCTGAAGCTGGGGAGACTATTAAAGATGGAATTCAATTCCTCCCATTATTGACAAGCAAACTGAAGTGCAAAGAGCGGCAGCTGGCTGTGGCAAAATTCTCCGGCTCTGATAGCTCGGGCGTAGCTCTCCAGTTGGTACCAGAGCAGGACTGGCTGAAGCAAAGACCTCGTTGCCTCTCTGAACTCGGGGAAGGCCTTTCCTCCACAGAACAGCAAGTCTGAGATGTCATGCAGGAAACTGCTTGTCAACTAGATAACGTTTTAAACATTTAAGCGTTTTAAAAAACTCTATTGATCATCAGCACACTACAATGACATTGATATCTCCTCAATTCTGAAGTGACATGGAGCACAATGGGGGGCCTGTGTGAGAACCTCATTTAGTAAGATCTCTGGTACCATTCTCCCTGGAAGGAGTTAAATGAACACCCCCATAGGATGCACACTTCTTAAATTCTCACATTTAAAATGGCCCAGAATCCTCAGCAGAGCAAAAACAGAAAGAGAGAGAGGGTACCACATGCTAGGATGATGTGTTCCCTGGATCATGTGTGAATCCATTCTCTTCAGGGGAATGGACATTTTTCTTAAACAAGAAGAAAATTCATCATTTGAATAACATGAACAATCCCTCTCCTCTATTTATTTATTTACTTCATATTTGGCCTAGTCCCTTCCTAACCTTTTTCGCTGCAGTTCTTTTTTTTTTTTTTTTTTTTTTAAGATTTTTATTGGGGAATTGGCGGAGGGGAACAGCGTTGGGGAATCGGGGAAGGGGAACAGACAAGTTGCTGTCGTTTTGTTCTTCAGTTTTAGTTGCGGAGGATGTTGCTTCACTGTTGGTATCGTCATTGCGCTCCTCCTGGATGAGGCAGATCGGTCGCGGCCTCTGGATGTCACTCACCGCGGCTATTGGCAGCTCACGCTTGGCTGCCAGCCACTCACGCTGGCTGCGGGCCACTCATTGTAGCCTATGGCAGCCCACTGCAGCAGGGGCTGCAGCCCACACCATCACCGGGGCTCGCACAGCCCAGCTCCAGGTGGAGCTGTTGTTAGCTGTAGAGGGCAGTGTCACTGGCCCTCATGTGGGATCCGAACCAGGGCCGCTGGCATCCCAAAACCAGCGCTTAACCAATGAATGCACCACTCGGCCGGCCCTTCGCTGCAGTTCTTATCTAAGAGATATTCTACCTTTGGCCCAGGAATTTCTAGGATTAAGTTCATGGCTGAAGTGTTGTCCAAACAAAAAATTCTATATTATGGTGCCAGTAATGAAAAATACTACAGAGAGCTCCTCAAATATTTTCATCTGCTAATCACTCCCAAGGGATGCTTTATTTATTGCTTTTATTTCTTTTAAATAAAAGATAAGTTTTGCTCTGAAGAAATGGAGTGAAATTGTACTACCCTCTCCTGTTATCTAGGGTCAAATAGACAATGAGGGGGTTCTATGCCACTGGCATCCAACAGTATAATAGATTATATCATGGTGATTTTGATGAGAGGAAGAAGTGAGGATAAAGACAATCCCAGACACTCTTTCAAGTTGACCAAAGTCAACTGAGCACCGTCAGGGCTTGAAATCACTCTGTCATTCCTTAGCAGAGACACAACATCCTGGTATAACATGGACTTACCATGGGCTACAGAGATTCCACCCAATGCTAGGGTGTGCTGCCATAGAATGCAAGGCAAGAGAGGTACTAAATGTGGAGATTTGACACAAAGATGAGGGAGGAATGGAGAGTACACCCTTAATTTCAGCCACTGAATCAGAAATCAAAGCAGGAATCTGGGGAAAAAATGAATCCAAATCTCATTTCCTCTCAATTTAGAAGAATTTTGAAAGAGTTTTCTAAGAACTGACTCTGCCACCAAGAGTGTAGAAGTCAGGCTAGCTGTGGTCTGTGACTGGTCTGACCAAGGCTAACTCTTACCCAGATGTCCAATAAAAATACTTAGCAAGTATCATTTCCATAAGGCTTTGTCTACTTGAAACACAAGCCAATTGTTTGGGTCCAATTTATGAAGCAAGGTCTTACCAAGGTTATAGGGTGAGGGGGCCTGATGACAACTAAATTGCCTTAAATGGAGCTCAAAATACCACCTTAAACATTCTCCTCTCCCAAGAAATGCTTAATCATAAATCAAGGGGCTCAAAATGTATTAAAAATGACAAATAGAGCAAGCACTTACATCTCATTTTTTTCTTTTAATTCACCAATGCATCAAAGATTTCTGAGGGATATTATTACACACACACACACACACACACACACACACGCACACAAAAGATGAAGTGCAGCAGGAAAGCAAGATTCCAGGGATAAAAGAGGAGATTAAAAGTCAAACAATGGACCAGACTTAATGTTGAAAATTATTCTGAAAATAGACATACTCATTTTAAGACAAGGAGTTGAGGACTGTCTGTTCTGAACTTGTAAGGAATGGAGAATCTCACAATAATTGGACACATGTTTTTCATCTTAGAAGAACGTATGAATCCATTTCAATGCATTAAAGTTCATGGGTACTATTTGTCCACAAGTAAACCCCCCTTTCCCAACCATGCATACTTTAATGGGGATTTAATTCAATGGGGAAAAAAACCTTCCAAAACTCACTAATGTTTCCTGAATGGCTGTTAGGCTAGCTGTAGAAGGAGTTTTAAAGCATGTGCTAAGTGAATTTCTGTGCAAGAATCTTTAATATTCTAATGTGTTTAAATAACAAGTTATTTTATATGTGTCCTTTTCTCTATACATCAAAATTAATTATCAGCAGTAAGAATTATTAATTGCCTAACACAGGATGTAAGTTTATCTTGACCTGGAATAGGTTAGAAAGTGAATCAGGCAGATAGGTGCGGCCTGGCAAATTATAACATACCTTCTTAAAAGGCACAGGTTCTGAGCTTTCAGAGGGCTCAGTGTGAAAGAAACAGCAAACTCCAGGAGCAACTCAGTTCTTCTCCCTTTAAATATCTAGAAAATTTAACCAATTCTAAAGGCAGTGAACCTGGTTTTTGCTTCAAAATCTTTTTCAGTCTACTTGGAAACATCTGTTTTTAATTGCATTTGGATTTGAAAACTAATTTTGGGTGAGACTGGGTTCAGGCTCCAATCAAGTTGGAACTGAGAGATTATTGCTTATCCACACATCCCCAAATTCAGGGAGGCTGGAGGCCAAGGATACCACACTTTCTGAACGAATGCACGAGGCACATACATTTAGAAATGAAAAGCGAATGGCCTAATTCTCTCAGGGATACTTGTTTAAGGCCATGATTTGGGTTTTAGGTTACAGCTTTTAGACTCAGGATTCCATTTTGGGAAAGGTCAGTTGGAGGACAATACCCTCCCATGAATTCCAATATATGGAGCAGGAGATTAAGCATTCATATGATCAAATCAAAATAAAAACCAGCATTTTGGGTTGTTCTGAGGAGATCATAAATCCACCCCACTCCCTCAATTTGAAAGAAATTGAAACAAATATGCTGTCACCCAACCACAATTTCCCTCTACAGTCTTGCAATGGTGAGGAGCTCTTTTCTGCCCTTCACCTTACTAGAAGGGCGAAGAAAGGAGAGTGACTCAAGAATTCCTCCTTGTAGGGGTTCCGAGGCTTTCTTTTCCCTCTCGGGGGCCTGCTGAGGACAGGGGTTCAGGAATCAGTCCCAACTTTGCCACTCACTCACAATGTATTCCTAGGCTCTCTGCCTCACCGTGTCCAATGTTAAACGAGGCTGTTCTTTTTCTGCTTCGTAAAAACATTTGGGAGTACTCATTAGTGATATATCACAAAGTACTAAAAATCATGAAGAGCTGCTAAAGTGCAAGAGGCTATTTCGATTTTTCTTTAATAGCTGAGTCCAAAAAATAAAAGTAAAATTCATGCCAAGAATGCTTAAGTGCTTGTGTTTGATAGTCTGTTCGACAATTCAGAACATGAGCCTTGGGTTCCTCAGTCTGCAATTCCAAAAGACAGCCAGTGCCAGGTTTATCTAACTGACCAACAGTAAGCACGCCTATATTCTTTTTCTAAAAAGGTTTTTATTAAAGTATACTTAACATACAACATTATATTAGTTTCAGGGGTACACCATAGTTATTCAACATTTATATACCTAAAGAAGTGTTCACCAGGATAAATCCAGCAACCATCTGACTGACACCATACTACGCTATCACAATATTATTGACTATATTCCCCATGCTGTATGTTACATTCCCTATGACTTATTTGTTTTATACCTGGAGATTTGAAACTCTTATTCCCCTTCACCTTCCCCCCACTTTTTAATTTTTCAATTACGGTTGAAATTCAATAATATTTTATATTACTTTTAGGTGTACAGGACAGTAGTTAGACCTTCATACAATTTAAGAAATGATCCCCCTGACTAGTCTAGTACCCACCTGGCACTATTCATAGTTATTACCATGTCATTGACTATATTCCCTATGCTTTATTTTACATCCCCATGACTATTTTGTAACTACCAATTTGTACTTCTTAATCCCTTCACCTTTTTCACCCTGCCCCCCAATCCTCTCCCATCTATCACCCCAACAAATCTAGTATCCGTTGAACATCATACATAGTTATTACAATATTATTAACTATATTCCTTATGTTATACCCTACATCCCCGTGATAACTCTGAAACAATCAATTTGTAGCTCTTAAACCCTTCCCCTTTTGAACTTATCCCCAACCCTCCTCCCATCTGGCAACCATCAAAATGTTCTCTGTACCTATGAGTTTGTTTCTGTTTTGTTTATTTTGTTCTTTAGATTCCACATATAAGTGAAATCATATTGTATCTGTCTTTCTCTGTCTGATATACTTCACTCAGCACAGTTCCCTGTAGGTCCATCCATGCCACCACAGATGACAAGAACCAATTCCCTTCCATGGCCGAGCAATATTCCATTGTATATATGTACCACTTCCTCTTTTTCCATTCTTCCATCAACAGACACCCAGGCTGCCTCTACATCTTGGCCATCGTAAACAGCTGCAATGAATATATGGATGCGCATATCCCCTCAAAATAGTGTTTTGGGTTTCTTCAGATAAATACCCAAAAGTGGGATTACTGGGTCCTTCTTTGTCTCTTGGTATAGCCTTTGTTTTAAAGTCATTTTGTCTGGTATAATTATTGTTTCTCCAGCTTTTTTCTGTTTTTTTTTTGCAATTTTCATTTTCATGAAATATCATTTTCCATCCCTTTACTTTCTGTCTGTGTGTGTCTTTCAATCTGAAGTGAGTCTCTTGTAGGCAGCCTATGTAAGGGTTTTGTTTTCTTATTCATTGAGCCCTCCTATGTCTTGATTAAAGCATTTAATTGATACATTGAAAATAATTGTTGATAGATATGTAGCTATTGCCATTTTTATTATTCATAATTTGATCTTGTTTTTTCCATCTTAAAGAAATTCCTCTAACATTCCTTGTAATACTGGTTTGGTAGTGATAAACTCCTTTAGCTTTTTCTTCTCTTGGACTTCTTTATTTGTCCTTCAATTATAAATGACATCCTTGCTGGGTAATCTTGGTTGTAGGGCCCTGCTTTTCATTATGTTGAATATTTTGTGCCAATCCCTTCTGGCCTGCAAAGTTTCTGTTGAGAAATCAGCTGACAGTCTTATGGGAGCCCACTTATAAGTTAACTAGTTGTCTTTCTCTTGCTGCTTTAGGATCCTCTCTTTGTCTTTAAGCTTTTCCATTTTAATTATAATGTGTTTTGGTGTGGGCCTGTTTGAGATTATCTTGTTTGGGACTTGCTGCATTTCCTGGACTTGTATGTCTATTTCTTTCACCAGGTTAGGAAAGTTTTCAGTTATTATTTTTTAAAATAGGTTCTCAATCCCTTGCTTTTTCTCTTTTCCTCCTGGTACCCATATGATGCGATTGTTGTTATGCTTGATGTTGTCCCAGAGATCTCTTAAACTATCGTCAGTTTTTTGGATTTTTTCTTTTTTTTTTTTCTTTTTTTTTATTGGGGAATTGGCAGAGGGGAACAGCATTGGGGAATCGGGGAAGGGGAACAGACAAGTTGCTGTCTTTTTGTTCTTCAGTTTAGTTGCGGAGGATGTTGCTTCACTGTTGGTATCATCATTGCGCTCTTCCCGGATGAGGCAGATCGGTCGCTGGCCTCTGGATGTCGCTCACCGCGGCTATTGGCAGCTCACACTTGGCTGCCAGCCGCTCACGCTGGCTGCGGGCCACTCACTGTAGCCTATGGCAGCCCACTGCAGCAGGGGCTGCAGCCCACACCATCACCGGGGCTCGCACAGCCCAGCTCCAGGTGGAGCTGTTGTTAGCTGTAGAGGGCAGTGTCACTGGCCCTCATGTGGGATCCGAACCAGGGCCGCTGGCGTCCCAAAACCAGCGCTTAACCAATGCGCCACTCGGCCGGCCTGGATTGTTCTTTTCTTTTTGCTGTTCTGTTTAAGTGTTTTCTTCTACCTTGCCTTCCAAATTGCTGATTCTATCCTTGCCTTCATCTAATCTGCTGGTGATTCCTTCTAGTGCATTCTTCATTTCAGTTATGGTATTCTTCATTTCTGGTGTTTTTTTTTTATGATTTCTATGTCCTTTTAAATGCTTGTTATCTCTTTGTTGAAGTTCTCACTAAGTTCTTTGAGCATCCTTATAACCATTGTTTTGAACTCTGTATCTGGTAGGCTGAATTTCTCCATTTTATTTAGTTCTTTTTCTGGAGTTTTCTCTTGTTCTTTTATTTGGGATGTATTCCTTTGTTTCCTCATTTTGGCTGCCTCTCTATTTCTATGTATTAGATAGTTCTGCTATATCCACAATTCTTCGCCTGGTGGCCTTATGTACTAGGTTCCCCGTGGGGTCAGTGGCATAGTCTTCCTGGTCATGTGTGCTGGCTGCCCCAGGAGTGTCCCTTGTTATTTTGAAACAGGAGAAAACTTTTGTGAGTTTTTGTGCCCTCCTGTTATAGGTGAGTCTTGGTTGCTATTGGCACATCTGTGGGTGGGATCAACCTTTGGTCTGATTGGCTATGGGATTTCGCCATATCCACAGCTTACAGGTTGCTGTGCAGAGGGCCTTACCCCACTAAGTGGGACTCACCCCAGTGGGTTCTGGTGCCTTTTGAGACCGCCCTTTGTGTGTGCCACTTGTGGGTCCTCCAAGTATGTTGGTTCTGGGGCCTCTTGGAAGGGGCTCCAGTGCAGGTCCAGGTCACCCACTGCCTGTGACCAGCTTGGGACCTCCTGGTAAGAGCTACAAAGCAATCTGCCATTGTTTGCTGATTGTGCTAACCCTAAAGACACGTGGGAGAGGCCACACTGTGAACTGGGGACATATGCCACCACTACCAGGCCTGGGGGAGCTTTGCAAAATGCTAGGACACCCTGACACTTGCCACCACCTTCCAGCTCCCTTAAGGTTCAGCCACTAATACAGCCTTGTCTGATATGCAAGTTGGGTGAGGCAGAGTCTCACACAGTCACTAGACTATGAAGAGTTGTGGTCACCAGGTTAATGTAAATTCTGGTTTGGTGCCAGTGCTGAGCCTGAAGCTATTCAGCAGAAGTCTCAGAGCACACCAAGGCCAGTTACTGGCCGCCTGAAGTCTCAGACTATGATGATTTTCCAAGAAACAGTGCTATGCGGATGGGGCTGGCTGCTCTTAGAGAATGTGCCTCTGGCATTGGGAGAGCTGGGTGGGTGGGGTCCCAAGGAGTCAACAGGGCAGAGCTGCAGAGCTCACCAGACCAATCAGATTCAGATTTGGCCGTAAGCGTATGGGGAAGACTCAACACAAGAAAGATGGTGCCTGCCTGCCACTGAAAGACCCCTCCAGGGAAAATGTCAACTGTCCTCCAGCCTTTATCCCAAAACCACAAAACTCAGTCTGCCCCCTATATGTCTTCAACACCCCCAGAGAACTGTCCCTCCGCTGGAACCCAAATTGGGTGCCTAAGAGCAAGAGAGTCTGTGCTTGGGACCTTTTAGAGGATACCTGAGTTTCCTACCACCTCCATCCCACCCAGATAGTTGGAATCCCCATTGTCTTTCACAGCCAGATGTTGTGGGGGCCCCTCTTCCTGTCAGCAGTACTCTGGCTGGGGAGGCCAGTGTGAGGCTGGGGTTCCTGACTTGTCTGGGGGGAAACCTCCATGGCTGAGATATCCCTCCTGGTTCTCAGCTGCCACACGGAAGTTTGGGGTTAGTCAGTTCCACATCTCCACCTCTCCTACCAGTCATGATGTGGCTTCTTCTTTATATCCTTAGTTATAAAACTTCTGTTCAACCAGACTTCAGATGGCCCTCCAGGTTGACTGTTCTATAATTTAGTTGTAATTTTAATGTGTTCATGGGAGGAAGCAAGCATGGTGTTTATCTACTCTGCCTTCTTGGATCTCCAAGAGTAACCTTCAGAATGCCTGTGTTTTTTGAAATTTAAAGTATCAGTGAGCAAAAGAACACAGAAACATAATAAATATTTCAATTTGACTACATAACTATTATAAATTTTAGTAAACTAAGACACTTAGAACAAAGAGTGCCCTCATATTGTTTCCTACATTCTTTGAATGTAGGTTTAAACAATACTGTTCATTTTTATTAAATTCATTAGATGTTTTATTTACCATAAACTACTAATTTATAAGATTCACTTTATTGACAGAAGGCAGAGCACAAGTTATCATTTATTAATTCTAAGTGGTCTTTATAGTGATTTTTAGAGGTGACATGGTTTCTTAATACCTGACATTATAATCTAACTAGAATTTAATATCTAAAATAGTTAATCTTGGTTCAAATGTTTTCTATCTGATAAAACAAAGATAACCAAGGACACTGCATTTATTTGAAATCTATTCCCTGCTAAAATGCTAATAATTAGGAGACCTTGGAAAAGAGCATTTTCCTTACAAATGAAGACCTCAAATAAAATAAGCACCCCTATGAGTGTGAATTACATACAATATTTTATCCTGCTCTTTTCCCACTATTATATATTGTAAGAATTTATTCACATCATTAAAAATTCTTTATCAACGTTTTAAAATTGCTTCAGAATATTTCCCTATATTGGACATTCAGGTTATTCCCAAATTACAGACAACATTATGGCAAATTTCTGAGTACATATATGTTTCTCCATTTTTCTGGTAATTTCTTTAGAATAGAAACCTATGTGGAATCCATACTTTTAAAACTTGTGATAGAAACTACTAAAATGTCTTGCAGAAAGGCTGGAGCAATTTACATATCTACTCAGCATCATATGTGTGCCAACAAGCCTTGTCCTTAGCAATTTGATCCCTATAATTTCTATATGTTTGCCAATTTTATAGACTAAAAAGGTCTAGTATTTCATTTTGCATTTATTCAACTCCTAGAACAGTTAAATTATTTTTCATGTATGTGCTAATCATTTCTATTTCTTCATTTACCTGTTTTTGAGTCCTATGTAAATTTTTCTATTTGACTGTTTTTTCTTTTCAGTTTATGGAAATTCTTATTAAAATTCTGTTACTCGCCATATGTATTTTCTAATGCATTATTTGTTTTGATTTCTTATCTATAGTTGATATTCACATATGTCAAATATTTGTACCTAATTCTATAACTTTTTTCCCTTCTCATTCATTTCTTTCAAGATCAGAAAGTTATACGATTTAAATATTTTTTTATGTGTGATATTGGTGACAGTTAATGCTCTTTTAAGTGCCATTTGGCACTTATCACTTAGCTCCAATATTGGATATGGTGTTAGTAAAATGCTTACCTACTGAGCAGCTGCCTCTTGGATTCATTTTCAAGGCAATTCTGAAGAAGGACGATAATATTCTCCTCTGAAGAAAGAGTTGTTTCCACAAACTTTCTTTGTTCTGAGCCTGCAATGTGCTTCCTTGTTACTGATTACTAATTTATTTATTCCTCTTGGTTTACACACACACACACACACACACACACACGCGCGCGCGCGCGTGTGTGTGTGTGTGTGTGTATACAGAGGGTGCCAAACAAATGTATACACATTTTAAGAAATGAAAAAAACTATTAAAATTGTAATACTCAATATATACCAGTAACAAAAAGTGAATACAAGTCACGTTTGACTTCTGCAATTGCAAGAGGTGCTCAAAGTGGTTACCGTCAGCATCCAGACACTTCTGATTACAGAGAACTACTGCTTGAGCAACATTGACAAAAGTGTCCACTTGTATACATTTTTTTGGCACTCCTGATTTTTATATATATATATATATATATATATATATATATATATATATATATCTTTTGCAATACTTCATTTCAAAATACTTATGAATATGTAAAAATATTTGGACCATGTAGAAATTCAAATGCATTAATTAGAGAAAAATACCATTATTCCCATTAAACATTCCGAAATTTAGTTAGAGGATTCAATTTCTATGACAGAATGAGAGACTATACAACTGGAAATTCAGATAAACCATCGATGATTAAAAACTCAAGAAGACAAGGTGCACGTCCAAGTTGGGTCCTTTCTAGGATGCTACAATGAAGTAAGCATATTAGCTGCAAAGCGCAAGGGAATAGTAACTCCTTCACAAGTTGAAACTACCACAATATCCATGCAAACTGCTTTGTATAATTTGCTGTGACTTCATCATATTGGTGTTAATATGCAAGCCCAGCAACAGATTTAGATAACAATTCTGGCTGATCTATATTCTGATGCTTAAGCTGAAAGGAGCTTAATAAACAGCAACAACAAAAAAATCTGACAAGAATCAATTCAACACTGTGATTTCCATGTTGCAGATCCCGAAAGCACTCCTCAGAATTCCGTGGCATGTCTTATAAAAGTAGACAAAAAGAGATAAGAAGCACTTCTGACTGATCAGAGCATACAGAGCAAATAATGTACTTACATTTCTGTATAGTTGGGGGACTCGAGGTCCCAAGTAGAAAATACGAGACGTATAGCCACAAATAAAGCCTGACATTTCAATTATGCCAAGAGTATCCTAAAAGCAGGAACACAGAAAGAATAATACCATTAAGGTTCAATCTAAGCATACATTAGGATCTAAATATTTTAAGGGAAACTGAGAGTCATTAGAGAAAACTAGGATGGAAAATTTTTTTTTCTGTGTCCTTGTAATTTTGGAGACCAGTGAACATTAAGCATCTCTTTCTAGGATGGGTAGTATTCCCTAATCAGGTAGCAAATTAATTTACTTACCTACTCACATAAGTTGAGTAGGTTGTTTTGAATAATGACAGTGAAATTTGTTTTTTCAGATAACTTCAATAGGTTTAGTTAGCTGGTTTCCATCTGGATTTCTGGTTCAGTCCCACAGAGCCTCTTCTCTGACCAATATAAAATCAACCGCCTGTAAGAGGGATCAAGTGGGCAGATTCACCAACAGGTGGGTCTCCTCTCTCTGGGTCAGGCTATTGTGCCCACCAGCCTCTGTCTCATGCAGGGAGAAGGTGCTCTCTGGATTTTCAAGTATCTGGCTCTTACCAAGCCCTGATCAATTTTGATATACTAACGTTCACTCTCTGTGAAATCTCAAAGGCTTGAAGCTTCTTAGATATATTTTGAAAAGTTAATAAAAATTTCTTCTGAAATTTTTTTATTATTAGGAGAATGCAGAGGGGGTGGGAATTGCTTCCTAGCACACTCTCATTTCTTTTTTGAAATAAAATATTTCCTCCACTAGCTTCAGTACTTCTACAATATCTTTGTGGAGGTTATAAGATTAACCACAGTGAAAAACTCTGCAAAAATGTCAGACCCCCAAAAATGGATCTAAGGGAAAGTGTTTATGGATCTCCAATGAAGATTACAGGTAGTGCCTGATGGACTGTGGTAATTGGCAGGATCAAGTATAGGAAAAGAAAGTGCTGTTTTAATTGCCAGCTATGCATTGATAAGCTTAATGCCTCCATTTTAGCACTGACCAGCCTTGGGAGGGATCAGCAGATAAGAAAAGAGAGCATTACAGAGATGAAGTAGGAAGAAAGTGCAGACTAGGATAGAGATTAAAAGTGGTGTTAGTAGCAGCAGTAGTTAACAGAAATTAAAAGTAGAAACAGGGAGGGTGATCCAGTTCTCATAGAAAGAGAGAGGCAGCCAAAAGGCCTGCACTGGACACAGGTAAAATGCAAAGCGACCAAGAGAAACCCAGGAACATGTCAAGTAGGGGTCTTGTGATGGGGAAAGAGGACCCATTTAATCAACAAATTCTTAATAAACACCTACATTTCTAGGAACCAGGCATGCAAAACAATAATTCATGCTCCAAAAATGCTGTAAATTAAGTCATTACATTCTAAGGACCACATATCATATATCTGCATCTGGACCACTCAAAGTTAAGTCAGCAGTGCCTGCAAAGGTACATGTTGGAAAGCTCTCCAGGGGAAAAAGAAACACAAAAACAAAAAGCAGCTGGTCCACAAACGATTAACTACACAGAACAGAAGGAGTCCTTCTCCATAGGCACTAGCTGGCTATGTTCTTCCTCCACCAGGTAATAATAAAAGCATGAGAACTTCCAGGAGTAATGATTAAATTGAATACCCTTGTTTAAGGAGCTAGGGAGTACTGGGACAGAGAGCCTTAGCATATGTGAAAGGCAAGGCCAAAAAATGAACAAACAAAACTATACTAAAACCTGCGTTTAAGTGGAACCCTTGGTCTCATAAATCACACTATCATCCACCATGGGTTGATAGAAGCAGAGTAAGTCCATGCAGTTTTAAACTCTGTATTCTATTTTCAATTTTTCACTTTATGTTGTATCTCTATTAGGGAGACATCAGGAGACACCAGACACACAGACATCTGATTGCAAGATTCACGGTAAATCATTCCCACTTGTTTAACATCAAACTGATGAAGCATTTATGTAAAAACATTCACAGAGTTATAACTGCAGAGGGAGAACTCATGGTTTCTTTCACATTACAACCACATGTTAAGACAATAGACTTCAATAAAAAAAATTTACCTTCAAACACACTTTGTATTTGGGAGATTTTCTTTATCCCTTAACACTCCCAGTTAGAGAGACCATCGAGCACACATTCCTTTGCAAAACTTAATTTTCTTTTGAACCCTGCATTGACCCTAAGTTTAACATCATTTTAAATTCAGTATACTTTGCCCAAACAAGATATTGAAGCTAAGCAAAACTCTGTTCTGGAAACCTCATAAATTGTATGAGCTGCTCAATTTAGGCCTAAGGGAGTAAATTGAAGTGAGCTAGTCTGTCATACCGGTTTAGACTGTTAGCCACAGAAATTGAGGATTAATTCTAGATTTATTGAACTAGTTATGGTGGTGAATATATATATATATATATATTACTATATATTCACACATACATATCCTGCTATTTTAGTGATCTCTTACCAAGTAGTCCCTTTATTTTAGTTCTTGATGCTATGCTTTATTTAATATACTTAAAGTGGGTTTGCAGTTGGAGGTAGAGGTGGATACAGTGATGGAAACTGACTGGGTGCCCTCTAGAACCAAGAGTTTTCCTGGGGACTTCCACATATTTTATAATTCATTCCATTTTACACCACTGTTCACTGAATGTCTGCTAGGTGCCCAGGACTCAATGTTGAACAGAAAGAGGTAGATAGAGCCTGTTCTTATGAAGGTTATGATTCACATGACACCATTTAAACTGTGAATCAGCCAGATAAATTCCTGACATCACCTTGATTTTGGAATCTAATGCCTGTACTGACTGGTGTGTGGCCTTGGTCCAGTTTGATTCCCCAATTTCCTCATCTGTAAAATGGAGGGTACTGTGAGGAGTGAGTGAGCAAAAAGCATATACAAAAGGACTAGCGCCTCTTGTGTCTTGTACCCAACGGGGAATTGTCCCCCTGCCTTCCTCAGACTAGTGCCCAGAGGGATGAGGAGTTGATTTTGTGGATTTGAGTAGCTGCTTTCGCCCTTGTTATAGTCACAGCCACCAGGGGGCAGTAGGAAAAGTGGCCTTTCAGTCCCAAGGAGAGAAATGGGGCCACTTTCACTGATACAAAGCTAAAATCACATTTTGTTTTTGTGCTGTCTCATAAATAAACAAGCGAACAAACAAACAAAAAACACAAGTTAAACAGTCATTTAAAGAAACAGTAATCAAAGCAAAAGTAATATTCAGTTATTTAACAAGTATATGTTGAGGGCCTAATCTGTGTCAGCCTCCAAAAATAATCTGTGTCAGCCTCCTGTTTATGGAGTGGTGTGAGGATTAAATGAGTTACAACAGTACTGACAAACAATAAACAGGAACTATGTGCAGTAATTATTTGGGGGAGGGTGTGTTTTCAGAGTGGCCGTGAGAGAAAAAGTGGTACTGTTTACTACCTGCAGATAATCTGAGTGTTTGACTTTTCTTGTCAATCTCTCTTATTAGGGGAACCAATTTTTTTCTGGTTTTTATCATTTCTGTGCGTTTTGCAATCACACAGACCACTTAAAATAGAAGATAACATGGAATATAAATGTGCCACATGCACAAAAATCCTCAAAAGACACATTGGGATGACTAAGAGCAATGTTATGTCTTATCAAAGTATGCCTTAGCTCATTGACAATAACTCTAAAACGTTCTATTGGATTTTTGTTTGTTTGTTTGTTTGTTTGTTTGTTTTTGAGGGCAGTGTCACTGGCCCTCATATGTGGGACCTGAACCAGGGCAGCTGGCGTCCCAAGCCAGCTCTTAACCACTGCACCACTTGGCCGGCCCTCTATTGGTTTTTAAATGATAGAATGTCAATTACTAATAGAAGTATCAGAAGAAACTGTTACTGATCTTCCATATTTTTTTCCTTCTGATTCTTTAACTTAGAGTACTTGAATTACAAGAGCATGATTACATCCCTGTCCGTGTGGAAGATAGCTGTAAAAACGTGGAGCGGTAAATAAGCATGCACATTTGTGACTGTAAAATCCATTGTAAAAGCCACCATTATCCAACATCTATAACGTGGTGTATGAAGGTGATAAAGTCATTTACATGATTAAATATATTAACAAGACATTTTCAAAGCTTACAAATCTTCCACTTTCATTTTTTTTTTCGTTTTGAAGACTGCCATAGAGAGGTTCGCCTGTAGCCACTGACTATATTTTTAATGATTACTTTCATTGTGGACTATCTGTCAGCATCCGTGGATCATTATTCACCAGTCCTTAGTATAGAAAAGAGTGAGATATCCCTTAATGGCAATAAGTTACGTTCAGCTACCTTGAGGCAAGAAAATATTAAAACTGGATCAAGACAAGAAATTAAAACTGGATGTAGATTTAAAAAAAAAAAAAAGAATATCTGAAAACAGACTGGCCTCAATTTTACTCTAAACACGGTGCAACATTCAGAGGGTTGTCAGGTAAAATATAGGATTTTCATGTAATCTTTAAGGCATGCTTATACCAAAAAGTTAATCATTTATCGGAATGATTATCTGAAAGTCAGAGTTAACTGAGTGTCCTGTATTTTTATTTGCTAAATCTGCCAAGCCTATACATACGCTGCCCACACACACAAACACACAATCTTCACCCTTTGGAGATAAACACTGAGAAAGGTTTACCTGAATAGGCAGTTAGTCAGGTCACAGCCTATGAAACTTGTCAGGTCCCAACCTATTCTGTGCAGCAGAAAGCCCGGAGAAAGTGCTTCACCCACTTTTCCACTGCTGGCTACACAGTGACAATTGACAAACATTTGGAGCACAGAACTTAATGAGGCAACTCAGTACCAATTACAAACAAAACTAATGATGTACAGCAATGAAACATCCCACTCACTCCCAGTCAAGGCTCTAGAACTGTTCCCTGACCTTCATTTATGGCAAACAGCAAACATACTTAAGATCTAAAAGAAACACAGTAGCAATCCTAAAACATTAACCTGCCTTTTTGCTTTTCTTTGACCATTTGTATGGAAATTCATATACATGTCCTAAGTACATACTATGTTCTCTTGGCCTCATAATGGAGGAAGGTATTAAGTTAGGTCATTAGAGAGACTAGACATATCACTAAAATATAATTAAGACCACAGGTTCAAATTTTCTATTGGTGGTAATATTTTAAACCAGCATCCTTTTAAAACAAAATCACTTCTCATCAAGAATAAAGTATAAATATTTTATACTTGCACTAGTATAATAGGGAAATACAAATGCAAAAATCTATTGGATGCTTGTGTGGAAGAGTAAAAACAGCTTGGGCTCTGGGGTCTAAATGATCAGAAGCTATGACTTGTCACCTATGGGAAATCAGACAGTATCTTCACCTCTCAGAACCTCAGTTTCTGTATCTACAATGTGAGATTAAATGATGATGATGATATCAGGGTATTGGTAGAAGTCAACCAAAGTGGTAGGATATCAACCTGTCTCCCAACTCCAAGTGTATCTTTCAGTACCACAAAAACTACCTAATAATATTCCTGGCACTCAGATCTGAGACCATAAACCATTGCTGAGTCATCCCTCCAGTAAGTGGCGGTGAAGGGTATGCCAGCATGATTTTCAAAATGCATTCCCTTATGTTTCAGATCTCCAGTGCATCTGAGAACTGACTATATTCTGTACCTTTCTACAATACTCTGTAAACAGATGACATATGGAGGCATGTATAACATTTTACATGTTCCCTTGCAGCAGCTCTCCCTTACTTCAGGTTATTTCTATAATAGATACGGTTGGTGTCTGACTTCTCATTATAAGTAAACTCGGCGAAGATGGACAACTTTGCTCTGCAAAACTAAACTTCTTAGAGTCTTTTGAAAAATATCCCCTTGTTCACCAGCAAATAGCATAATGCAATATCTAACTAAAGATTATTTAAATTTTGTTCTCGTCATAGAACATATTCAAAAGGAATTCAACATAGGGTAGTAAAAAGATAAAGTACATATGCTTTATTTTCATGTATTTTTTTTTTTACTAAATGGAAAAGATTTGTATATCTTCAGAAAAAAAGCTGTCACTGCAACATATCAACAACCTTGTTATAACATACTAAATGTTTTAGGATGCTTTTCTAGTACATTCAAAATATACAACACAGATAGAACACTTGTTTAATAGTAAACCCAATGTATAATTTAAAAATATTTAGGGCTGGCCGAGTGGCGTGGTGGTTAAGCACTGGCTTGGGAAGCCAGCATCCCCGGTTCGGATCCCACATATGAGGGCCAGTGACACTGCCCTCAAAAAAAATTAAAAAAAATAAAAAATAAAAAATAAAAAAATAATATATATATATATATATCTCACATTTAAAATAAGACTATTTAAACTTTTAAAGAATACTATGGACAACAGTATTAAATTATGGACTTTAAATCAAGATTCATAATTTACTGTAGAGTAGTAAACAAAACACAGACACTGGAAATCAGTCCTATAAACATGCTCCAGTCTTCCGAGGAGCTGTACCCACATTTCTGTAGGAGATGCGAAATCATGATGCCCCATTCACACAAGCCTTTCTGTCCTCTACTGAAAAGATGCTGGAAGTAAGCAAATCGATCTGCAATTCCATAGAGCACAGATAATCAGTGATGTTATTTTCCAAGAAAATACAACTTCATATTAGAACAAAGGCTTTTCTCTTTAAAGAGTGTCTTGATTCAGATTGAAGTTTGACTACAAATTGTTTCCAAATCTGTAAAATTTAAATATGAAATTGAATAATGTGTAAAAAAAAGTTTTCTTACAAAACATTGTTGAAAGAAATTAAATATTTAAATACATGGAAAGGCATCCCACAATCATAGTTTGGAAGACTTAATATTGTTAAGATAACAATACAACCCAAAGAGATCTGCAGATTCAATGCAATCTTTATCAAAATTCCAACAGCCGTTTTTACAGAAATGTAAAAGTTAATCTTAAAATTCATATAGAATTGCAAAAGACCCCAAATAGTCAAAACAATCCTGAAAAATAAAATAAAAAAATGTTGGAGGACTCCCATTTCTTGATTTCAAAAGTTACAACAAAACTACAGTAATTAAAACAGTGTGGTACTGGCAAAAAAGTAGACATATAGATAAATGGAATAGAATTAAGAATACATAAATAAACCCATAATTTCATGGGTTATTTATTTTTGAGAAGGGCGTCAAGACCATTCAATGAGAAAAAATAGTCTTTCTAAAGATTTCTATTAAACAATATAGCTGGGCTGGCCAAGTGGCGCATTGGTTAAGAGCTGGCTTGGGACTCCAGCAGCCCCGGTTCGGATCCCACATAGAGGACCAGTGACACTGCCCTCTACAGCTAAGATGGTGAACAACAGCTTGATCTGGAGCTGGGCTGTGCTGAGTCCTGGCAACGGTATGGGCTGCAGCCCCTGCTGCAGTGGGCTGCCATAGGCTACAGTGAGTGGCCAGCAGCTGGAGTGAGCTGCCAATAGACGCCATGAACGGCCATCCAGAGGCCGGCGATCGATCTGCCTCACCCGAGAAGAGCGCAATGATAATACATGGGCCAGTGAAGCGACGTCCTCCACAACTAGACTGAAGAACAAAAAAGGACAACAACTTGTCTGTTCCCCTCCCCCAATTCCTCAATAAAAATCTTTAAATACATATATATATATATATGTATATCTCATACAATATTATATCAGTTCCAGGTATACACTATAGTTATTCAACATTTATATACTGTGGGGGAGGGGGGTTGTCACTTTGAGGGGTAAAAAGTATAACTATTGCACTGTGTTGTACGCCTGAAACTAATTAAAAATAAATAAATTTAAAAAAACACAAAACATTTATATACTGAAAGAAGTGATCACCATGATAAGTCCAACAACCATCTGTCATTTTACTATGCTATCACAATATTATTGACTGTATTCCCCATGCTGTACATTATATCCCCATGACTTATTTGTTTTATACGTGGAAATTTGAACATCTCATTCCCCTTCACCTTTCCCCTCACTTTTTAATTTTTCAATTACAGTTAACATTTGATATTATTTTGTATTAATTTCAGGTGTACAGCATAGTGGTCAGACATCTGTATCATTTAAAAGCAATCCCCCTGACTAGTCTAGCACTCACCTGGTGCAATACATGGTTATTAATTAACATATCCTTGACTATATTCTCTATACTTTACTTTATATCCCTGACAATTTTGTATCAATTTGTATTGCTTAATCCCTTCATCTTTTTCACCCTGTCCCTCTATCTTCTTCCTATCCATCACCCTGATAAATCTAGTATCCATCTAACATCGTACATAGTTATTACAATATTATTGGTTATATTCCTTCTGCTATACCCTACATCCCCATAACTACTTTCTAACAACCAATTTGTACTTCTTAATCCCTTCCTGTTTTTCACCCACCCCTTTAACCCCACTCCTATCTGGCAACCATCAAACTATTCTTTGTATCTATGAGTGTGTTCCTGTTTTGATTGTTTGTTTAATTTGTTCTTTGGTTCCACATATAAGTGAAATCACATTACATCTGTCTTTCGCTTCTGACATACTTCACTCAGCACAGTACCCTCTAAGTGTGTCCATGTCGCCACACATGGCAAGAACCCATTCCCTTCCATGGCCGAGCAATATTCCATTGTATATATGTACCACCTCCTCTTTATCCATTCATCCATAGATGGACACCCAGGCTGCCTCCACATCTTGGCCATTGTAAACAATACTGCAATGAACATATGATGGATGCACAAGTCCCCTCAAAGTACCATTTTCAGTTTCTTCAGATAAATACCCAGAAGTGGGATTACTGGGCCCATCTTTATCTCTTGTTATAGCCTTTGTTTTAAAGTCTGCTTTGTCTGGTGGAAGTATTGCTACTCCAGTTTGGTTTTTTTTTTTTTTTCCCCATTTCCCTTAAACTATCCTCATTTTTTGGATTCTTTTTTTTCTTTTTGCTGTTCCGATTGGGTGTTTTCTGTTACCGTGTCTTCCAAATCGTTGATTGGAACCTCTGCATTTTTTATTTTAGTTATTGTATTCTTCACTTCTCACTGGTTCTTTTTTATGGTTTCTATGTCTTTTTCTATGCTTGCTATCTCTTTGTTGAAGTTCTCACTAAATTCCTTGAGCATCCTTATAACCATTGTTTTGAACTTTGTCTCTGGTAGGTTGCTTGCCTCCATTTGGTTTAGTTTTTTGTTTCCTCATTTTGGCACCTTCTCTGTTTGTTTCTATGTATTAGGTAGATCTGCTGTGTCTCTTTCTGGGTGACCTAATATAGTAGGTGCCCTGTGGGGCCCAGTGGCACAATCTCCCTGGTCACCTGCTTTGGGTATGTGGGTTGTGTGTGCCCTCCTGTTATAGTTGAGCCTTGTTGGCTATTGGCATGTCAGTGACTGGGACTAACCCTCAGGCTGATTGACTGTGGAACTTGGCCAAGTCCACAGCTTACAAGCCGCTGTGCTGGGGGGCATACCACATGGAGCGGAATTCACCCCAGTGGACTCTGGTGTCTGTTGAGACTATCCTTTGGGTGTCACTTGTATGGCTAATTTGGAGGTGTTCTGTTATTGTCTGAAGCCAATGTCTATGAATGTTGGTTCTGGGGCCTCTTGGGTGGGGCTCTGGTGCAGGCTCAGGTCACCCTCTGCCTGTGATCAACCAAGGACTATCTACTAGCAGCTACAAAGTGATCCATGGTTGGTCACTGCCTGTGTTGGACCTGAAGGTGTGTGGGAGAGGCCACACTAAGGATGGCTGCCACCAGTACCAGGCCTGGGGTAGCTCTACAAAAAACCAGGATACACCAAAGCCTGCTTCTGCCTGCTGCAAGTTGCTGGCTCAGATAAGGTTCAGCTGCCAGTTAAGCCTCCTGCAGTTTGGAGTTGGGTGTGGCAAGGGCTCCATGAATCAGTAGGGTCGAGCTGCAGAGCTCACCAGGCCAATCAGTGTCAGATTTGGCCGTAAGTGTAGGGGGCGGGCTCAACACAGGAGAAATGGAGCCCACCTGCTCGCTGCATGGAAGGAGGGCTCCTCACAGGGAAAATGCCAACTCTCCTCTAGGCAGTCCTCCAAGCCACACACCTCAGTCTGCCCCTCCCCCCGTATATCTCTGACGCTCCCTGATCCCACCAATCACCATCCCTTGCTGGAACCCAAAGTGAGAAAGGTGAGTACCTGCAAGTGAGTGAGTCTGTGTGCGGGCCGTTTAACAGGACATTTGGGTTTCCCGCAGCCTTGAGTCCCACCCAGATGGTTGGAATCGCCACTGTTTTTCACAGCCAGATGTTGTGGGGGCTCCTCTTCCTTGCACCAGTACTCCTGGCTGGGGAGCCTGGTGTGAGGCTGGGATCCGTTGCTCCTCTGGGGGAAGTTTTTGTGGCTGAGATATCCCTCCCAATTTTCATCTGCCACACAGAGGTTTGGGGCCAACGCATTTTGTGTTTCTACCCCTCCTACCAGTCTTGACGTGGCCTCTTTATGTGTTTAGTTATAAAACTGTTCAGCTAGATTTCAGATGGTTCTCCAGGTTGATTGTTCTATAACTTAGTTGTAATTTTAATGTGTTCATGGAAGGATGCAGGAACATTGTTTATCTACTTCGCCATCTTGGATCTTTCTCAAAACAAAGTCTTTTCAACAAATCATGCAGAGACAAATGGATATCCACAAGCAAAGAATGAAGTTGGATCCTTACCTCACACTATTTACAAAATATGACTCAAAATGGATACATATAGGAGCTAAAACTGTAAAACTCTTATAAGAAAATAACATTTTGTTGGTGATTTTTGCATCAATATTCATAAGGGCTATTGTCTGTAGTTTTCTTGTGGAATCTTTCTGATCTTGGTTTCAAGGTAATACAGCCTTCATATAATGAATTTAGGTGTTTCTTCCTCTTCAATTTTTTGGAAGAGTTTGAGTAAGATTGCTGTTAATTCTTCTTCAAATGTTTGGTAGAATTCACCAGTGAAGCCATCTGGTTCTAGACTTTTCTTTGTTGGGAAATTTGATTATTAAGTCAATCTCTTGTTATGGATCTGTGCAGACTTTTATTTCTTCTGAGTCAGTTTTGGTTATTTGTGTGTTTTTAGAAATTTGTCAGTTTCATCTAGGCTACCTAGTTTGTTGGCCTACAGTTGTGCATAGTATTGTCTTTTAACTCATTTTATTTTCTCCAATGTTGGTAATAACAACCTACTTTCATTTCCAATTTTAGTTATTTGTGTCTTCTCTGGTTTTTTTTGGTCAGTCTAGCTAAAAGTTTGTCAATTTTGTTGATCTTTTCAGAGAACCAGCTTTTGGTTCATTGATTCCCTCTATTATTTTCCTAATCTCCTAAAAAAGAATAGATTTTTTTTTAATGGATATGAAGGACAATAGGGGACAGAGAAAGCAATCTTAATTAAGAACACTTGGGAGGGTTTCTTTGAAGGGGTATATAGAATTTGGCCAGTAAATTCCTAAATAGCAGTGTTTTATTTCACAACTCTCTCCCAAATTGAGAAAAAGGCCTGGGAATTTTTGACACTTTTGAAGAGCTTCTGGTTTAGGGAAGGAGATGCATCTGAAGACCCTTGTGTGTTTATTTGACCTCCTATTTAGTAGATTTTTGGGTAGTGGTTAGCTTCTAAAATGGTAATACTGAGGGAAAAAAAATCATACAAGCAAATCAGCTTACCATTCTTTATTGTTTCTTTCCACTTCCTGATCCTTGACATCGTGGAACATGATGGTTGGTTTGAAATCTGAAACGATACAAGGCCTATCTTATTTATCAATGTGCTACATGCTTAGGTTCTAAAGAATGTGTTTTGAAAAGGTGATCAAAAGAAATGGTATTAAAAATAGAGCTTAAAAGTAGAGGTTACCCACATTTCAGACTCAGGGAGGTAAAGCAATTCATTCATAAGTATCTTGGAAGCTTGTTTTAGAATGTGAAGTAAGAAACTGCTTCTTTTTGATCAGTCCCAAACATGCCACCTCTTTTAACATGTATATTAAAAGAAAAGAATAGAGAAGAGCAAAGAGGAAAAGCAGATTTCATAAAAGTTTTAGACAATATTTCATCATTGAATTTTCCACAAAATTCACTCCCCTGAATACAAAATGCAGCAATAAGATATTAATTACCTTAAGAGATGCTATCAACTTTATTAGTATGAAAATTCAGATGCTATCTATAAAATCCCATAAGATTTTGTTTGAAGCTAATAATCAAAAGCTGTATTTTTCTTTTTTGCCCTTACATTTAGCTTTGACACACACACACACACACACACACACACACACACAGATTTTATTCTCCATTTTCAACTTCTCAGTAATCTTTTATTAGACAAACAAAGCTATTAGAAAATGGGAGTCCTCAGTTTAACCTTTTGTAAACTCTCCTGAACTGTTTTCTAAATAGTATAAAAGGAGAAATCTCACACATCTCACATCAACATCAATGCATACAGCAAGTAAATGTTACTCAGGTGAGGCGAATTCCACCCACTATGTCATCAGTAGGCTCTTCTTAATAGTTCAAACCTGTGGTTCTAGCGCCATTATGTTGTGCTCAGAAATAAATCCAAGATGTAAATTATGTGTCAAAGAATATACTTGTACTTAGGTCAGTCCAACTTTCTGGCTGACCAGCATCCACCTACAAATTAAGTAGCTGCCAGGTAGGGTGCCCCAACAGATTTTGCTGTTGTTGATACTTTATATAATCTTTAAAAAAAAATGCTGGCAGTTAAAGTAGAAACACATTTCTGTAAATATCTCCACAGCACTTCCTCCACAATGATGTGGAGCTGCAACATAAATATTCTCCCAGAGATATATTTTATTTCTAAATAAAACCCAATTTCAGTTTGCAATCATGATACAAATTATCAGTTATCCAGACATCAAAAAAGTAAATATTACTCATGGAAATTCTGTACTGATCCTTAATTGTTTGAGGAACACATTTTTACAATTTTGTCAGACGTAAGAACAATGAACTAAAGTGTTTTGAATGGAAGATACCAATTAAGACAAAGTTAGAAGTATCAGATAAAGAATTTCCATAGCAAAAAATGTTTTGCACACTGTTCTTCATCTGAACTATGCTGGTGAAATACTTTATAGCATACTGTGTCTCCTTTTCTCTCACAGAGTCTGAAATTCATAATAGGGTACAAGATTGAAACCTGGTGATATCTGATTGCCATATACAAATTGCCAAGCACATAGTTGTCAATGCCAGAAAATGCAGAACAGGTATCGTAAACATTTCTACTCCAGCAGTTAGCGATGCCAGGTCTAGGGCCGTCATATAACATAAGGGACTCATCCAGACAGATTTCCCCTTTACTTCATTCCAAGGTACCCTAGCACATTCCTCACCACCACCGCTAGCAATTCTGGTTCTTGAAAGGGATGTAAAGATGCAACATGTACCTGAGAGGGTCATCAGCTAGCTTGTTACTATAGGGCATTATCTACAATAAATCCATACAAGTGGAGCAGCTGCCCTTGGGCTCCCCTTGGGTAGGGGAGGTGCTAAGGACCAGGATCTGGGGCAAAGTGCCCCTTACAACCCAGAAACAGGCACTGGTGGGAAGAGGAATCCCAAGCCACATCACCAAAGCAGTGAGTCAAGCTCATACCCTCCTCCTTCTTGAACCTTCTCTGCTATCAGCTTCACTTTCTTATCCTTCTCTATTAAGATCTATTTCAGACAGAAAAAAGTTGAAAGCCATATGATTTCACTCATATGTGGGATATAGAACTGAAAGCAACAAACAAGACAAAGAAACAAACAAAAACTCATAGACACAGACAACAGTTTAGTGGTTACCAGAGGGTAAGGGGGGCGGGGAGGGAGAGGAGGGTAAAGGGGATCAAATATATGGAATGGAAGGAGAACTGATTCTGGGTGGTGAGCACACAATGTGATATATGGATGATGTATTACAGAATTGTACACTTGAAACCTATACATTTTATTAACCAATGTCACCCTAATAAATTTAATTAAAGTTGTTTTTTTTAAAAAAAACAAAGATCTATTTTGAGTGCACAATACCAGAGAGCTGCCTGGAGCTGGATAATGTTTTGGACTGTAGCTGTAAATATGTTTTAATTTGTTGCCAATGTTTAAAACAAAGGGATTTCATATAAAAATAGAGAATTTAGGCTTCTCTTGGAAATAGGAAAATTTGGCTACTAGAGGAACGTTTTCCACAAGAATGGGCAGGAGCTGAGGAGCAGTTACATCTTCTAAGACAGGATGTGCACCCTATCGACCTGTTGGCATTTGAGTTTGCAGCTTTAGCTTTTACGTTCCCCACAACTTTTAAAACATAGTCACAGATTCTACGGTGTGAACGTAGAGGAATATGGAAGGAAGGTATTACTTTCCCACACAGGAGGCATGGTTTTGTATGTGTCTTAGTCAAATGGACCCATTATGACTCTCTGATCTCGTATTCATCTTGTTTACGCAAACTTTTTTTAAAAAAAACAAAACTTTATCTCTGCTACTTGCTCAAGGAAGACTTAACTTTTTTTTTTTTTTTTAAGCAGAGGATTTAACTTTTTGTTCCTGACTTCACTGAAGCCTTTCAAATGACTGCAGATACCTTTTTCTGCTTGGTTAATTTCTCTCTTTTCCTTAGAAGCTTTTATACTACTACCCCTGAGACATCTGTGGTTGGTTTCGCCCACCTTTCGGTACACAACAGTTTCTTTTTCAGGGTGACAATATGGGACACAGCAGGTTCAGAGTCTTCAAAGTCAGGCACCACTCTTTGCCCTGACTCTGCTCAGCTCATATCTGTTGAACTGCTGTGCAAAATCCACGTAGCTCAGCAGAATTAATAGGGGGCATGGTGCTACTTTTAATAAGTCACCAAATGATACTTTGCTGGTTAAATGTCATAAGAAAATTATTTCTTCTAAAAGGCAAATGATAAATAAGGTGTATAGGACAGAGTATGGATTTGGGGATAGGAAATAGATCTAGCTTAAATACTGGCTCTGCCATTTTATATCTATGTGATTTTATTAAGTTTAACTCCTAAGCATCAATTCCCATATTTCTACAATGAAGAGTAAATATGAAAATAGATGTAAAGCAACAAGCACTGTGTCTGACACACAGCAGGGACTCAACTGGTTCCTTCCCTAGGGCCAAGTCCTATAGACAATAGAAGTCCAGTCGTAGAAGGCCCACCATTCTCTGTGACATGAAGAGAGCATCTGGAGACTCTGTAAAGGGGATGCTGAGAATTATATTAATTTCAATATGAACCCAAGTCAACTGAAGTAAAAGAAAACCAAGAGCCTGGAGGACTCAAGAGTAAAATTCAATTTAAAAGATAGAAATGAAAAATTCTCCCACATTTTGTCCTTACTCCTTGATCTCCCCTCAAATCAGTCCTATATCTCCCATCCAGAGCTACTCCTAAAAGAATGCTTGGCCAAACCAGTCTCTCAACATCTGTCACCTGTGCCTTGCTGTATGGCATAGTCTAGGTCCTTGCTACTGAACTGTGGTCTGCAGACTAGGAGCATCAGTCTCACCTGGGAGCTTGGTAGAAATGCAGGATCTCAGGCTCCGACCCAGACCTACAGAATCAGAAACTGCAAGTCATCAAGATTTCCAGATGATTCTTATCATCTGCTATCATTCATGTACTATGTCAAATTGGGCACTTTCTTAGTTATCTCTGTTCAGACTATTCATTGATGCACCTGTCACATGCCAGAAACTGTCAGATAACTCGTATTTATTTATACCCTCATCCTCACAAAAGTAGGAATTATTATTACTAATTTATATATGCTCAGGTGGAGGATCAGAGAGTTTGAGCATCTTTCCTAAACAGCCAAGAAGTGATCACAAGATCTCTTCAGCGGGCCTGGACCCCTCCTTTCTAGAGTTGAGGCTCTCAAACAGGTTTAGGAGGCAGAGCCCCAAAGTCATGGTAATCTCTCGGAAGGACACCATGAATATAAGATATAGAATTTTATCACGTGAATGAGAAGTATCTTAGCTAGCAGGGTGTAGGACTAAATTATGTGGTTGCAATATAAAAATCACAAGTTAGGGCATTAAATAAAAGACAAGCTGTCACACCATGCAGTTAGCTGCTTCGGAATTTTACCATTAATTTTCATCTGCTCCTTGATCACTCACTTTGTCTTCTGCTGACACTCACATGCCCACAAGTTGTAACAGGCACCAAAGCTTTAGGAAACGTGAGTGAGGAAATACTTAAAAGTAAGACAATTTTAACTTAATTTGTTCCCCCTGTGGTTTGGATGAGACCAGGCCTGGCCCATTTTGGTAATCAGATATTACTGGGTACAACACCTAGCATTTTGAGGGAAAGAAATTTCAGAAGTTTATTACTCTGTTTGGGCAGTTTATGATGCGGAGAACCAGCCATGCAGCCTCTTGGTGCTGGAAAACCTTCCCGCCTAAATAGGACAACACAAAATCCCATACTTCCTGTACATCTCCATCCCCCGAAAGTACCCACAGCCATCCATAGACCATTAATGGCAACCAGGTGAGACAGCCCGCTCTCTCAACACCTATAGGTGTTAAGTACCTACAGGCCAGCAATGAGGTCTAAACTATGACATCCCCTGGTCTTTCTCTACCTTCCACCTTTCCCAGATTCCCATGTGTTCAGTGAGGGCTTATTAAATAGGATAACTTGATAATACCGTTACCATTTATTGAGTGCCTCCTGCCTTGTGCGAGACCCCGCTCCGGGGCTGGTTAAATGAGACACCTGTGTGTAGGTACGGAGTAGAACACAGGCTCTTAGAACCATGCCTGTCTGGCACACAGATGTTACTATCATCACCATCAGAGTCCAGACACCGGGTCTCACTTTAGTGGGATTTCACACCAGTACTTGATGGAGAGAGAATCTGAAAGGCACGGTAATGAAAAAAGCTGAAAGAGGCATCTTACCCTCAGAACACAATAACTCTTCTCTCCACCCCCCTCACATCCCCTTTCATTTTCCACATTTCCCTCCAGCCAGGCTACACATGCGTCAACTCAAGGCCAAAACATGCAGAGAGCAGGGTCTGAGATTGACTCCCCATGCCTCGTTCTGCCAAATGGGGTTCACTTTCAAACCTTATTATACCCTCAGCTCCTGTATCCACAGACAGGTAATCTCTCCAGAGTGGACTCTCTCTCTTCTCTCTGCTGCCCATTCCACTTCAAATGGCTATTCCTTCTCTTACTTGAGCTTCTTTCATAACCTAACTTCCCCTAAACTATCTTGTCAGTAGCAGGACAGAACTCAGGCAGAAACCTTCCAACCCGAGAATCTATGCTCCGGCTAAAAAAACCCTACTAGCCCATTCTCAGCACACATGTTTTTTTCTCCACACTGACATGCAAGCCCCCCAACAGAAGGGACAGCCTTAGCATTTTGTCACACAGGGACGTTACTAGATTTTTGAATGGGACATTTCTTCACAGGTCAGGCTATCTCAGGCATCATGGTACCTCTGGCAACCCTGGCCTTGATCATTAAATTTGAGTAGTAGTCCCATGTTTGTGACAATCAAAACTGACCACACATTTGCAACAGGTGGGAGATGTGAGGCTACACAGGAGGGATAGTCCTCATTAAGTTTTATTTTTCAGTTGAATTTGGCCTCCACATTTTCCTCCCATTACTCTTAAGAGTGCCTGATGTAGCAATAGGTATCCATAATGATAAACAAAGCATTTTTGTAGTCTAAGAATACGCAGTAATTTTTAAGGTGAAGAGCGTTTCCGAAGAGTACAATACTCTCCAGCACTATGATCTCAGGCAGGTTGCTTAACCTTTCTATGCATCAGTTTCCTCAACTGCAAAATGGAGATGGTAAGGGTACTCAAGGACAGACTCTTCTTGTTCCCCTTCCATAGAGTAGAATTGTTCTGTGCAGTGGCTTCCTGAACAGGAACTACAATACATTTCCTTGGCCCCTGTTGCATCTAGCTGGAGCTATGTGGTTAGTTCAATGAAAGGTGAGCAGAAGTGATGTGTGTTACTTTCTGTTCATGTGGTTTGGAAGTAGTTGCATTGTCTGTACCTGGTTCCTCACTGGCCAGCTAGATGTCAGTCCAGAGCATTCTAGGAAGCCACACACTGGAAACGAAGGAGCAACAACCCAGGAAGAAGCCTGGGCTCTCTGGGCTTCCATTTGGAGGGCAGCTGCCTGCCAATCAGAGATATGCATCCTGGACTTGGATGGCTTCTATTGTGTTTGAGCCATTGTACATTTTGGAGTTTGTTAGAGCAGGTAGCATTGCCTTAACTAATACAATATTTAACTCTTGTCATAAATTAAATAATGTAAAGCACTAAGGAAAGCTCCTGGTACATGGCAAACATTCAACAAAGGCTAGCTATAGTTATTATAATAATTATCATTGTCTCTCCATATTTTTTAGTGAGGTCAATGGCATCAAAGTCTCCTCCACTGTTCGGTGAAAATTATTTGAAGCATGATTTGGGGTGCCCTGGTTTACCTGGGACTAAGGGGTTTCCTGAGACGCACAACTTTCAGTGCAAAAACAGGATGAGCGGGCCACCTTATTAGGCCCTCTGTAACCAGTTTCTACCCCACCTTCCCCTGTGAGTTTATGGATGGGAAAGTTAGGTTTTCTGTTGAGACTATGAGGTTTGGTACCCTGGTTTGGTAAAGACAGATGGTTGTATTTGAACAAAAACACTCGTTTTTTTGTCATTATGGCCATTGTGCCACTGATGGAAGGGTCATGGGCAAGCAATGGAAGAGCCAGTCTCTTGGCCAGGACCAGGGTATGTGGCCATTTCTAAATGGCTGGCAGAGATGTGGAGGCTGCTCTACTACACTGGCCTGGGCCTCTGGCTGGGGGCTTAGGAGCTCCATCTGCCTGCCCTCTGGGTCTGCAGCATCAGTCACTTCAGGCTGGTATGAAGTCTGAGAGTATGTGCACTAAATAGAATAGGACCAGCCAACAATACTTCCTATAGACCTAACTTTATTTGCCTCTCCTATTGCGTTTCCCTTTATTTTTGTTTACGTTTTGTATACTTTGCCAATTCCTTTCGTGAATGTCAACTGACCTTGCTGCACTGAAACAACAAAAGGGTTTTATTTACACTTGTGCTAACACTTTAAATTAGTGGAACATTCCCTGGCTAGAAGGTAATGGTAATCTACAGAAAGGAATTCTGATAGGAAGGGGAAACCCCACGGGAAAGGTGAGAACCACTTGGCCAACCACCTCCCATCTTCCAGGGCTAACCCTTGACGAGGCATTCCTTTTGTTTTAATAAGGGTAGCAACTCCTTATCTCCTACTGCCTGACAACATGGACTATGGACCCAGATTGCATGGATTCTGTCTTAGTCAGCTCAGGATGCCATAGCATACTGCAGGCTAGCTGGCTTAAGCTCAGATCCAAGCACAAGGTGAACATTTTAAATCTTACCTGCAATTATATGCACAAGGAAGAGTCACCACCATGCAAACCCAATTTGTGCAATGTGCACCCATTACAGTACCTCAGTCCTCATCTTAAGCACTGAAATAACCCCAAGTGGAAACTCATCATTGCAACTGCACCACGAATTTAAGAGTGGCAGTTTGCCAGCAGGTCAAGGGACTCCCCATCAATCTGGATATCAGGTGTAATCATGTGTTTCTTTCCCCAGAAGAATGTGTCCCATTTGTCTCTTCTGTGCAAAGAGATCCAGGGCACTAAATCACAAAGGAGAGAAAAGATAAGAGTGGGTTTAGGAAATCACTTAGTGGTTGCCTTAGGACTTGCACATAGAATATACAAGATGAAAGAAAGTGAAGGCACAATCACTTTTAATAGTCCCTTGGAAAAACTCCATCCTCAAATGTCCTTCATTGTTGTTGCTATTTGTTGAAGGTTTGCAAAGCTGACTAAGAGTGTTTTATGCTAATTGGCTTTATCTGACATCCCTTTATCATTTGAAATTAATAGAGAGCCTAGTAGATACAAGGTTAATGGAATATCTTCTCCACCTCAGATTTGCAACTTGGCGTTTTCCCCAAAACACCACTTTCATCTTTATCTGAGCAGTCGTGTCTATAAAGTCTTCTAAGAGAGGCATGCTGTCCAATCCCATTAACCCATTCGTGAAATGCTCCGGAGAGAAATTGTTCTGCTGTCACTGTAGAAGCTGTTCTGCTCTTGGCATGCTCCTAAATGCCCAACACATTTGACATCCTCTTAGCATGGTGGGAAGACAGCAGCCTGATGTGCCGAGCACCAAGCAACAGCTGGCCTCAGAGCAAAGCCACTTCTTCTTCATCTCTTTGGAATGATGCCATCTGAGAGAAGAGCTTAATGTGAAGTAGAAGCAAACTCCACTCCAAGGTGCAGAGATGATAGAAGCCCTCTCTCTCCTGCTGCTTCTCCCTTTCTAGGAATACAGGCTGAGGGAACACTTGGAAAGAAATCATACAAATATTACAAAACTAGAAAGACTTTTGGCTAAAGGAAGGCTTCTCTGAGTATATGTGAGAAACAAGAAGAGAGGAGTGGAGGGGAGGGGAGGGGAGGGGAGGGGAGAGGAAGTAGATAGAGTGACTATTTGGGCTTTCAAGAAAAAGAGTCAAAAGAATCACCAGGTTTATGTTTGTCTAACTCAAGTCACCAAAGGGACAGGAAGACTGAGGGAGGCAGATTCACTATAGAGTCCATAATGGTAACTCCATAGGCTTTAGGCTCCAATGTCTTAAACGATATTATGCCAGTATTTAAGACATGCACAATGTATGAAGAATAAAACAAAACAAGACTCAATACATGTTGCATGATACACCTCCCATCTCCTCCTTCTGCATCCCACCCCAAAAGTAATCAGTATCCTGAATTTGTTGGTTACCATTGCATGCTTTTCCATGCCTTCGTTACATGCTAATTGTTTTTGCGTGTTTTTAAACCTTATTTACATCAGAATCAGAAGTAAACAGAAACAAATAGATGTAACAGGAAAAAACAAAATGAAAGAAACTTAAACAAAATACAAGTTTATTCTTTTATCACAGAAAAGAAATCTGGAGTTAGGCCATCCAGGGCTGTACAATGGTACCTAAGAATCTATTTCATACTAGTTCATGGCTTCCATTTTCAACATCACCTTCTAGTCTAAAGTTAGTTGCTGGAGTTTCAGGCATCGTGTTCACATTGCTGGCTGAAAGAGAGGGAAAAGGCAAAAGGGCACAAAGGGTTCATTAACAGCTGAGCACAACCCCTTTAAGAAGTTCCTGGAAGTCCTCAACATTTCCACCTACAACTCATTGGCCAGAACTAAATCACACAAACCTACAAGGTCCCCTTCACTCTGGGAAGCAATTTGCCAACTAATATTACAAAATTCTATTATAACAGAGGAAGTAGAGAACGACTTAAGCAACTGTAATCTCTGCAAAGATTCATAATCTATATTTGCTTATTTTTGCTTAAGTGCATTTTTGAGATTCATCCATGTTAACAGTTATAACTCTAGGTCATTAATTTTCACTGCTGTATACTGTGTTTCCTTCCTTCTCTCCTTTTTTGTTCCCTCCCTCCCTCCCTCCCTCCCTCCCTCCCTCCCTCTCTCTCCCTCTCTCTCCTTCTCTCCCCTTCTCTCCCTCTCTGTCTCCTCTCTCCCATTGCACCAACCTGAATTTCCAGTTCAGTGATCAATACTGAATACAAGTGGTAGTAGCAGGTTTTCTTGTCTCATTCCTGATTTCAAAGACATTGTTCCTAACATTTCACCAGTTTGAAGTTTGTTAAAGGTTTACATAAAATTCTGTATTGGTCCTTTTTCTCCCTCAGCATAAATATTTATTGAGCATTTGCAACATGAAAGGAGCTGTGCTAGGTGCTATGAAGTAGACAACGATATACAAGACATGATTCCTACTTCAAGAAACTAACCGGATCATTAGTGATATGAAATATATACAAGTAACTTGAATACAGAGCAATTTGAAAAGTGACAGACTGGCTGGTTGACTGGCTCAGTGGTTAAGAGCTCACTCAAGAGTGTGAGCTCTGAGCAAAAGGGTCACCAGTTTGATTCCCGGCCCAAGCTGAGCTGCCAACAGGTGGCAGGATGGCTCAGCTTAAAAAAAAAAAAAAAAAAAAAAAAAGGAAGAAGAAGACAAAGAAAACAAAGAAAAATGACAGATGAAAAATACAAATTGAGAATTTAGATGCATCATCTCCTTGAAGGATTCAACTCAATAAATATTGAGTGCCTACTATGCACAAGGACTAAGGAAGACTCTGTAAGAGGTTATTTGAATCTTAAAAATTTTGTTTCTAAACCTTAAATGAATAAACTCTTAGGCTAGTACTGAGGATAAGTTTGTGTTCAGTGCTTTGCTTATTTAATGATTTAGCTCTGAAAACCCAAAGGTTTTAAGAAGAGGAAAAGGCCAATTTTATCCCCATGATACAGCTAAACTCTAAAATGTACAGTGCAAAAAATATATATGTCAGTATTATGGAAAATAATGTTTCAGCTACAAAGATACATTTTAGACATAAATTGAAGAAATAGAGTGGAGATGTAAGAGTTGTAATGCTATCTTTACAAAAAGAAGGACAAAAAATACTGCCCATAAATAATTGCTTTTAGTGCCTTCAGAACTTGAATTTTTGTGTGTGTGTGATTTTGTAGTTAAATTCAATTCAGTAAGCTGCAAGGAAAAAAATAATCCCCTAGGGCTTGGATAAAACCATTTTTTGGTATGTTTTTCTCATTATGAGTAATTAAAGGTAAAACTTGATTGTACCCTCTTCTGACTATCCTAAAAAGAAATAAATATCCATTTTCCTAAATCATTTGTATTTGGCAGTGTTACGTATGTATTACCACACAGGAAAAAAAAAAAGAAAAGAAAAAGAAAACCTTCTTCCAACATTTTCCCATACAAAACATCTATCAATCTTATTATAGTTAATATTTTGTAACTAAAATCTTGTCTGACTCAGTTGTGTGTGAAAAGTGAGAAAAAGCAGAATGTAATTCTCTGGGGGTAAAGTGTAATAATACTACAGAAAAAAAATAAAAGAATAATGGGAATGATCAATAGTTTCCCATGCCAATGAGATGAAGAAAGATGTCTGGGAATTGCCCACTCCATTGGGTCAGTAGGAAGTCACTAAAGACCTTACTGAGACCATTTTCAGTGAAGCGATGGGAGTGGGAAGGAAGCCCTTACTAAAGGATGATTGAAAGGTGAGGGACAGGAGACAGTGATAGACAGCTCCTTCCACCAGTGAGTCTGCTACTATAGCACAAATTCCCTCAGGGGTGCTGGAGTCTGGAAATTAATGGCTCTCAAATGCTGATTGTTGATTCCATACAGATGTATAAAATCATTTTCACTGGTCCAAATCAAAATGAGGAAGGTACAGACCATGTAGGAAGTTGTTCATAAAACTGTATTCATTCGGATTAAAGACTTGGCTCTTACACTGAGATAATGTTGTTCCGAAGTACCTGTCATATTGTGGTGGAGGTAGAAGTGGAGGTGGGGAGAGTGTGCTCACTTAGTAAAATTGTAATAGTTGGTAGTTGTATATTTGTTTCATTTCATTTCTGTTGATTTTTTTTTTTTCCGGCCTAAGATTCCAAAAGTTTTAGATTTCTTTACCTAGAAGAGAAGCTGCCTTGGACAGACCATTACCACAGCAAACCCACCTGGGATAATCCACTTCCTCTTAAAGCCCTGTCTTCTTTCTCCCCAAATCTGCTTCCTTAGCAGCCCTGCCATAGGGAACATGCAGGGTCCCACAAGGAGGGCCCCTTCCTTTTCTTCTCAGCCCAACAGCAGGGAACAGTGGCATAGGAGACAGCATCGCCTCACCTCTTTAGTTATAGGATTGCTAACCACCAACTCTGAGCTACTCAGAACCTTACACAGTCCCAACTGAGCCATCTGTCTACAGCAGTTCTGTCAGGCATGGTAGGCTTTTTGTGCTCTTGTCTTGTGGGCAGTGAACTTTTGCAGAATTCGTGCCATTGTCAATTTGGTAGCCCTTCTCTCTCTCACTAGATGGTGATGATGATGATTGGAGTTCCATAGACAGAAAGTCCTTTTTTTTTTTTTTTTTGTGAGGGCAGTGTCACTGGCCCTCATATATGGGACCAAACCAGGGCCGCTGGCTTCCTAAGCCAGCACTTAACCACCGCACCACTCGGCCGGCCCTCAGAAAGTCCTTTAATACTACAAATTGTGCCTATTAAATTACTTATCATTTACAAAAACAGAATTTTTTAAAAGAATGACAAATAACAAAAATAATGTGTCCCAACATTTGCTGATTTGGAAGCTGTGACAGATTGTATTTTCTGAGGTAGCCACCCAATTTCCCTTCTTACATACTTTACTTCTAATGTGAGGTTGACACTTCTAGTTGAGAGGCAATGTCTGTGTCTCTCACTTGGATTCTTGGTAGGACTGGGACCATGGCAGAAGTGATGCTATGTGACTTCCAAAGCTAAGTCATCAAAGATGACACAACTCCCACTTGCATCTCTTGGGGTGCTCATTCTTGGCATCCAGCCACCATCATAAGGAAGTGGAGGGACCATGTATGGGTAATTTAGCCCACAGTATCAGCTGAGATTTCAACTACCAACATTGACTGCCCGGCATTTGAGTGAATAAACTTTCACATGACTGTAGCCCCCAGTTATTGGGTCACCCCAAGCCTTCTAGTCTTCCAAACTGTTACTTCAGACATTATGGAGCAGAAGCAAGCTGTCTCTGCTGTGCCCTTCCTGTGTTCCTGATGCAGAATCTGTAAGCATAATATAACGTTCATTGTTTTAAGCCACTAATTTTGAAAGAGTTGTTATGCAGCAATAGATAAATGGCAAAGAAACTTGTTGCTTTGTTATGAAATAATAATAAAAGTTAACATTTATAGGGCCTGGTAATAGATAAGGAATTTATAGTACTTTCTCATTTAGTCCTCAAAATGAGCCCTGGAAGTCCATATTCTTGTAATTAACCCCATTTTACAGATGAGCAAACTGATACACAAAGGCGTAGGTGCAACCTCACGAAGCACAAATGTGTTTTACATGTTCATAATTAATGCCACATTATTTCTCTTCAACTCTTTTGGCTTTTTTCTTCTATATGCCAGTGACAAGGGGTCATTTAATGGTGGATTTTTTGTTTGTTTGTTTGAACTACTTTCGGAAGAATGTAAATTCTGGCAATTTTTTTTTTTTTTTTTGTTAGCTGAGCCATACTGCCACCTGTTGGCAGCTCAACGGCAACTCAGCTCGGGCTGGCCTCGAACAGCTGTTGCTCAGAGCTCAGCTCGCACTCTTGAGCGAGCTCTTAAACAACTGAGCCACTCGGCCGGCCCTTGGAAGAATCTAAATTCTGAATAAACCTTGAAGTAAACGTATGAATGTAAACTCAGAGTTTGCGTTGTCTTGTAAGAGAGATTATGAAACAATTTAATGGAAGAATCCTGGCAAGTATTTTGCTCGTGGAGAAGATAGTATAATAAACTGGTTTCTATAAAGAATATACAACACTGCATTCATATATTTTGTTATAAAAAGTGCAGAGAACTCTGCAAAGGGGTTATCTTCATCTGCCAACCATATCACCCATAATCTTATCTCTTGCAGGCTTAGAATGGTGTAATTAGTGTGAACTGTGAGAAATCAAACACCCAGCAGGAGAATAAGGACTACAACTTGCACCTCCCAGTCTGTGGCCTGGCCTCTTTATTTACTTTACTGTAGTTTTCTGACCACACTGAGCATGTATTCATTCAGTCAGTCATTTGTTATTAATTTTTAAATTTACAAATACCTATTATACACTAGCAGGGTATCAGGCACAATACTAGTGTGATGGAGAAATGTTTCTGAACTGTTAATTAATTTAAAAAACTTTTCCCCCGGCTCCTTTTTTGGTTCTTTCCCCTAATTCAGCCAGTTGGGTTTTTCTGGTTTCATAAATTCAAAGAAGTGATGTGAAAACAGAAAGCAGAGCGAAAAAAGTTTCCCTTTGCTTTTGGATTTGAAAACAGTAGGCCCTTGGAGGAACACAGGACTCCATACAAATAAAATATTTTCAAGAGAGAACTCAAAAATAAGAAAGAGCAAGGCTTCTATCTACCCCTTCCTCTGCTCCTTCTAGGAAAAGAGTCTCTGAACTGAGAAGATTAGGAGGGTTGGAAGAAGGTAATAAGAGTGCAGACATGGCGGCTGCCCGAGTGACTCAGTTGGTTAAGAGCTCGCTCAAGAGTGTGAGCTGAGCTCTGAGCAACAGCAGTTCGATGCCCAGCCCAAGATGAGCTGCTGCAGAGCTGCCAACAGGTGGCAGTATGGCTCAGCTAAAAAAAAAAAAAAAGTACAGACATGGGTGGGTCCTGGGCGAGGGGCCTTGTGTCTGCCTCCAGGCAGGAATATGTCTGCAGAGACCAGGCTTCATCAGCAGCACAGACCACCTGGTCCCCCGGGGCGGTGTGGGAACTGCAGGATGGCTTGTTTTACACCTGGTAGAAACAGTGGTGAGAACCAGTGGGTGGATGGACCTTGTGACTGACAAGAGGATGTCTCTCTGGTAGTCTTTGTGAACCACTCACAGGCTTGGAAGGACAGCAGATGTCCTGGCAAGTGCTAGTGTAGACAGAGAACACGGGATCTTAAGGAGGCACCCCTGTAATCCCCCTACCATCTGGATGCCACCTCGGGGAAGCAGACAGGCAACTGTGTTGATTTAGATTAAATTCGTCTACCTTAGTAGAATGGGAATTTGTAAATAAACATGAAATATTTAAATAGTTGTGTTTTTGCACACTGGTGTTAGGAATGGTGCTTTTTCTTGACGAACCAGGTTTGGGGATAGTTGGATAAAGAAGTAATAAATGAGCAAGCAAATGAATTAATAGGATAATTATAGGCTGTGAAAGGGGTTAGGGAGGAAGGAAGTAGAGTGCTAGAGAACAACCAGCCTGGGCTTGTCAGGAAAGGCCTGAAGGAACAGCCAGCAGCGTGAAAGAGCTTGGCCTTTCCTGGATCCCACAGAAGTCCAGCTGACCAGAGTGAGGATTGGGATAAAACTGGAAAGGCCATAGGGTCTTGTGGGCCATGATAAGAAGGTGGGATTTTCTTTTTCGTGCAATGAAAAGCCACTGAAGTGTTTGAAGCAAGAGAAATCAGGGTCAAATCTATATTTTAAGAAGATTGATCAGGCTGCCGCGGGGACTGGACTATTGGGGAGAGGGACAAAAATGGGAATGGGGGCCCCATGAAGAGCTCCTGCAGTGGTCCAGGCCAGAGATGACGGGATCTGAAACTAAAGCGGAGCATGGAATGGAAGGAAAGCAGTTGAGGAACATAAAGTATATTTTAGATATAGAATCAAGAGGACTGGCTGATGCATTTGAACTTGAGAAAAGGAAGGGGGGATGTCAGGTGATTCCCAGGTGTCTGATTTTTGTAACCTGGGACGCATTAGGGCCATTTCCTGAATGAGGGAAATGTGACGCTGAACGGGTGGTGATGGTTTTTTTGGTGTTGTGGTAGGAAAACAATTGTTCCTTTTAGCCTTGTTCAGTTTGATATGGCAAGAAGCCGTCTACATGGTGCTGTTAGGAAGGTATTTAGATGAGTCAGTAGTTCAGAGGAGAGGTCTGGGGAGATATAAGTTTGAGAGTCATCACGCTACAAATGGTATTCAAAATCATGGAAATGGATGAGATTGACTAGGGGAAAAATGTGATGGGTAAGAAAATACGGCTGTAGAACTACGCTGGATCCCAATATTTAAGGTTTCCTTTAAAATGAAAAGTGGATTTATGTTTCTTTACTCTGTGATAGCTCTACTTGGTGAATAAAGCAGCTGACAGGGAACCAACACAAACCAGCCCGATTGTTCATGTATGACTCCTTTCTAAGGCTCTAAGTCAGTCTTCTCCGGTATTCGTTTCCCCAGCTACACAAAAAGGCCCCTGTGGTAGGAGCCACTGCCTTCCTTACAAGGCTTGGTGAGAAGTGTCAAGGTGGAATCAAACTCAGACACAAAGATTTACATTGAAATGCCAGCCATTTTCTTAATCTTTAAGAATAGTCCAGACTTTGTGTTTTAGGCCTTTAGAAATACTAATAATGCAAACGGAATCAAAATCATCATTCATATTATTAACAAGCATTTTTGAGTAATGTTTTGAGTAAGTGCCTAATAAAGTTTAAGAAATAAAAGTAACTCATGTTTATTAAAGAGGAATTACTAGGCCTCCGTTCATAAGCTTCAATATCCTGCTTAATGGGTTCCATACAACATAACACAGAAATCCAGTGAATGAATTATGGAGAAACAGTCCACAAAAATTATATGGTTTCCTCTTTTACTGTTGGTCCCCCTCCATGAAATAACAATGAGGAGTGTAGCTTGAATAAAGCCATTTCTTATAACAGAACGAAAGCATTAGGTTGACGCGGGTTGTATTTTAGCAGCCTGGCAAGAACATCAAAAGCTGCATGGTCAGAATGGGCCCCCTTGTGGAGAATGTGAGGAAATAAAGGTGCAGAAGAACCAGAATTGCGCCCCAGCTCTTGTGAGAGAATTGAGGGCGGGGAGAGGCCTTAAGGAGGCAATGAATAAAATGCTTGTTGACCACATTTTGTAAAGAGCTGTGTTAGGAAGCAGGCACTTCATCAAATAAGGAAATGAGTGTAGCCGGGTGGAAAGGAGAGCCTGGGGCAATGAAGCTTGCAGTCTTAGGTTCTAGAAAACTTGAATCGTCTATGATGAATTATAAATGAAAAAGCCACTGAATGAATTGTAAAGTGGCAAAGGAGTAGTTGCCTCTGAACTCAGCCAGCCTGGGTGCCGACCTTGGCTCTGGAAGGAGCTGCGTGACTTTAGGGAGTCATTTTGCTGTTCTCTAAGCTTCGGTCACCCCATCTGTAAAACAGAATAACAACAGTGCCCTGTTAGGTGTTAGTTGCAGGTGGAGATCAGAGTTGTTGTGAGAAGCAAATGAAATAATGAATAGGAAGTATTTTGAGTATAGTGACTGCTATACTAAAATAACGATCGCTGTGTCCTGCCAGTGTGTACGTTTAAAATCGCTGAAGACATTGGCTTTTCTATTTTTAAAAATGGCTTCCCGATACAGTCACTGACTACAAAGGGATGCTCTGTGGCTCAGTGAAAGTTGGGAGATTGGAAACTTTCTGCAAGATACCCAGAGACAATAAATCAGGTTCCACTTGCTCGTCTGCCATGTGTGTATCACCAAGGATGCCCAGACATGTATGGATCAGTGTGACCAATTTGTTTTTACTGCAGTTGCAGTAAGGCAGCTGACTGAGCAAGGCAGGGGTGGGGGGGTGTATGCAGGGGTCAGCTCGTGAGTGACAGACAGGTAATGGCAGGGCCACAGGAAGGGCACAGGTTTACTGGAACCCAGAAGAGCTGTGCTTTAGGAGGACACAAGAGAACATTCTCTGAGCGGTAACCACTTGCACTCAAGCAGCGACATGGTGCCGGTGGGCAAACAAAAGAACAGCAGGATAATTATGGAAAGTTTTCTGGGGTTCCTGAAACTTATTTAAAAAAAAAAAAAAGTGTTTGTCTTTGAATTCCCTCAAATGTGCTGCCAAAAACTCAGGTATTTGAAAATGTCAAGAAGCACTAGTGTAGCTGAGACTCTTAGAAGAGGGAGGTTGGCGGGTGTGTACATGGGGTCTGAGGGCCACTCACTAGGCTGAAGGCGTTTATTTAGAAGGATGCCTCAGGGAGACCTGCTGGTGGCCGGCTCTGCCCATCTCTCATTCACTGAGTTCACAAGCTAGATTTTACTTTATTATTATTATTATTATTATTATTATTATTCACAAGCTAGATTTTAAATGCAAATTTTGTGAAATAGGTGTCAGATGAGAAATTCCATTTCAATTAACTAACATCTGGAGTTACCTGCCCTTTTCCTCTCCTTAATCACCATAAGGGGTAAGTTTCTCTTGTTTTCTCAGCTCACAAAATAATAGCTCCATAAACTTTGGAAATTAATTCCATCTAGTGAATGTTATGAAATGAAACAAAGCCAGCTTAATGGTTCTAATAATTGATATTAGGCTTCCATGAGTTTCTCTTCATCCATGCCATCGTTGTGGCTTCCCCTTGACTGGCTTCTTGGCCGAGGTCATTCTTTTACTGTCCCCACAGCCCTCCCTCTAGCACCTACCATCCCTCTCTTCATTGGCTTTCTGCAATTCCCATATAGCTTTCCATACCTCTGGGTTACTCACACTTTGTTCTGTCTTTTCTTGATCTGGGCTGACAAGTGTTACTTGGGGGAAAATCCCCAAATAATGCTATTAGAGTCCATCATGTATCTGTACTCTCAAAATCTGATCTGGGACCTCAAAGCGTCTTTCAACTCTTTTATTCATTTCTTATTATTCCCTCACTTTCCCCATGGTGTCTGGGTCAGACCTATTCCTCTGCCCTCAGGGTCCCAGCCCCAATGCCATCACTTCTCACCTTCAGTAAATCGTATTTTATCCTTCTCTTTGGAAGAAGAGCGAGGATCATTTTTCTTCTTTGTCCACACAAACTGATTTTTGTTTTCATTGTAACCATTTTTTCATGTGTCTCAGAGGGATGAGGCGCTTCCTTTCTGCCAAGGCTGATCTTACATTCTGCTCTGAACCCTGTCCCTCGAAGACTCCTTCAGTGCCCTGCTTCATCACTTATCTCCTTTCTGTCCCTTGGCCAGTTGCTTCTTTATGTCTGCATCCTCTCTAATTGTTTCCAACTTACTTACCTACCACTCAACCTATACTTCATTGTCAAACTTCTTGAAATAGACCTCTGCATATTTCCAGTGACTACCTTCTTGACTATCTAGGCTGGCACTTATCACTCTAGTCCAATGTTTTCTTGAGGGCCATTGATGACCTGTCTTCAGATGTTATCTTTCTTAACCTCCCTAGAAAGTTTCAAATGGCTGACCATCCTCTTTCTTGATACTCTCCTCCCCCTAGTCACATGATTCTGCTTTGTCATAGTGTTTTCTTTCTGCTTTTCTCAGCACTAGTTTTATATCTCCAATGCATTCTCCATGTGTTGTCTGAGTATTCTCTCTAAAGTACAAATCTGACCATGTCATTCCTCTGCTTCAACTATTCAAGCGTTAGGATCAACCCCAAATCTTTAAGATGACTTTGATGAGGTTCTGCTTATCTTCTTAGCCTCTCACCTCACTGCTTCTCATCCACCCCATAATCCAATTAACCTTAACTCTTGCCAGGCTCTTTCCTGTAATTCAACACTCATCCTTTTCCTTTCCCTTTATGCACCACCCCTCATTATCCCCTTTGACTGGCTAAGTCTTGCTGGTTTTTCATATTTCAATTTAGTTATCATTTCCCCCTGGAAGCCTGGTCTAGTGTCCCATGCCTTAGTTGGATGTCTCTACTATGTGCTTCTGAGCCGTCTTTCTATAGAAGTTATCATGGTGTGCAATCATCTCTTTCCTCATCTCTGACCCCCACCATTTTGTGGCTTCCATGACAAAAAGGTTCTGGTTGATTAGGCCACCATTGAATTCCCATAGCAAATTGCAAATACTAGAAGCTTTATAAGTATTAGTTGCATCATCAAGACAATGAATTAAATGTGTTATACAATCCAAATAATAACTACTAGTAACAAAAGTAGCTATTTTTATACTATTTTTTTATACTATAATAGCTATTTTTAAACTACTTACCATGTTTTATGTACTTATTATGTTTTATAGCACTTTCATAGTTTTAAGTACTTGAGTACTAATTAGCACTATTTAACTCATTTGATTCTCCTAACATGCTCACAAGGTAGGTACTAACATATTTTCATTTCACAGAGGAGTAGACTGAAGGATAAAATAATAATGTTCTAGATCAACTGTTAACAAACTACTGCCCTTGGACCATCTGCCTTATTTTGTAAATAAAGTTTTATTTGTACACAGTCATGCCCATTTATTTATACATTTTGTTATGGCTGCTTTGCCACCACAATGGAAGGGTTAAGTAGTTCAAAGAGAGAATGTATGGGCTGCAAAGATGAAACTATTTACCATTTGGCCCTATATAGGTTCATATTGACCATCTACCCCAAAAGTCTTCATTTAAAGCATCCTGAAAATCATGTTTATTTATGCTATCTTATTGTTTATATCATGAGAAGACTACTTCACTATTCTTAAACCCCATTTTAACTTTCCACTTTTTATTACTATTGTGTTTTGGTAGTACATTAAAGCAAAATCTGTCTATAATATAAAAATACTTTCTTTTTATGAAATAGGTATTTTTAAAAGCCCGTGACCTGGCTCTTTCTACTTTATAGAATTTAGAAATTGAACGTGCCCATGACCTCTCCCATTTCTATTTTAAAATATGAATTGGGGAATGAGCAATTCCCCATGAAGACCCATGAGCAATCAAGTGTAGGGTCTGGACAAGTACCCAAGTCTCCTGACTTTCTGACAAAGGGCCTAGCAGTGCAGCTCTCCACCTCCTCATTAGCAAGACACCCTGAACACCCACTCTGCCTGAAGGAGTTATTTTAGGGTGGTGACTTGGAGTCAGAGACAACAAGGTTGGAAGATTTATTTTCGAAAATCATAGAGCCAATTCTAAGTCTTCAGCATCGACAGGACCCAGAGAGAGAGTAGCTACGGGCTGCCGTTACCTTTGTGTTTGCACTTGTCTAGAATGACTCCCTGACTTCTTTGTTTATCTCACTTATTTGTGTATGGGGGGAGGGGAGGAGAGGTGGACAGCCCAGTTGTTATGACCAAATCTTAGCAAATGAGAAAGGTGCTCTAAGTTCTAACTAGCATAAATGCTACTCTAGTAAATGTTGGTTTTAATACCATCTGAGCCCTGGGGTGCGAAATATGAAAATTCCAAATGGTTATTATTCAGATCAATCAGTAAAGAGCACATCAGCCTCCGTGGAGATGCACAGCTCAATTAGCACACACAGCATCCACCCCCGCGCTTACTGGATGCAGCTCACATCACCCAGGACCCTGCACGGGCAACATTGCGGTTATGGATATGTCATGGCAAATCAACAAAATATGCAGTTTGATCAGCACATTCTGAGAGCAGATCATTAAAATATGCAACCAGATCCCCTAAGTGCATGAAAAATTAACTAACAAGTTTTGTATCTTGATCAGTTTAATGAGTGAGAAGTCTCCGAACAAGAGTGTCAAATTGTACAGTCTGGCAAAGGGGCAGATGATTGCCTAAGAGGAACGGGGGGGGGGGGGGCGGGGGGCTAATACCGTTGGTTTTCAAAATACCAAATCCTTAGAATTCAATGTCAGAGAGAGCTGATTAGTATTAAGATGTCGTCCAGCCTGTTTCCAGCAGGATGTGATGAGATGTCGAGCCTTCTAATGTAAATGAAACATTGATTCTCCCTTTCAGGCTTCGCTAAGTCTTAATGGACTCAGCCATGCGCCTGGAAGCCCTGCCAATGGCATCATAGACACATGTGTGGGACTAAGAGGCAGTGGCAGCCTTCTGGAACTATCTAGGCTATCTGACCTTGAAGAGCAGCTAAAAGAAAGAGGAAAAAAAAAAAGTTCTTTAATCAAACTGTATCAGAGATGCCCCATGCCATCGAGAAAAAAGCAGGGCTTAATAAACCAGGAATACGCCAGCTAGAAAGTTGGTGGAGAATTTGAGTAAATTACGCCTGAGTGGTTGTATTCGCTGAGGAGACATGCGAATTGGATTGTCACAGAAGACTATGGGGCCTGCTGTCACTGGGCTATTGGCAAGATGCTGATGGGGAGATTGACAACCCACTTTTAACACAGCCTCACATGCCCCCAGTGAGCTGGCCTACGTATTAACAGGGACTTGAGCACCAGTCTATTAATTCAGCTTTGCTACTTTATCTTGGCCGACCGGCTGGCATTGCAGCTGCAGGCGTGTCGGTTTCCCAGGGCATAAATTTACCCCCGTCTATAATGAGCCGGGCAGCAGAAAGATGGCAATCCCAAATAAAAGGCAGAAAGCAAATCCAAATGGGAAGCATTCTTCAGACAAAGGAGGAAATTGGCAGCCTGGCAACTGCTGAGGCTGGAGCTGGCTGCTGGTTGCCCTTCTGTTGAGTGTGTACTGTTGTGGCAGAGGAGTGGGAGACAGGTAGATATTTTTTGTGTCTTTTTTCATTTGATTAGACTTTTCCAAATTGTAGTACATGGACATACCCCAAATGACTTTTGGTCAAATGTGGTATATGCACACACTTTTAAAAATGGTGATATGATTCTATTTTCATGAATATTATGTAAAACAGAAATAGCACATCAAATTCATGATTTAACTAATATTATTTCTTAGAGTGAGGTAAAGATAGCAAAAGTGAGTCAAGTTAAACCAAATTTTTAAAAAATGCTACCTATGTGATAAACGGATATGTCAAAAATCATAAAGGGATTTTCAAATGGCTGAGGTTTAGGAAAATTTGGGCTAAGATACTTTCCTTGAGCAAGAAAATTTCATGCAATTCAGCCTAGAATATTATTCAGCCTTAAAAAAGAAGAAAATCCTGCCCTATGTGCCAACATGGATGAATCTGAAGAACACTATACTAAGTGAAATAAGCCAAAAGATAAATGCTACATGATTTCATATGATCATGAGGATTCTAAAATAGTCAGATTTATAAAAGCAGAGAATACAATGGTGGTTGCCAGGGGCTGGTGGCAGAGGAGAGTGAGAAGTTGTTCAACGGATACAAAGTTTCAGTTACACAAGGTAAGTAAGTTCTAGAGATATGCAGTGCAACGTAGTTCTTAGAGTTAACAATACTGTATTGTACACTTAAAAGTTTTGTTAGAGGGGAGATCTCATGTTAAGTGTTCTTACGACAAAAACAAAAGCCAAAGCAAAGGGACACAAGGAACTTTTTGACGTGATAGACATGTTATTACCTTGATTGTGGTGATAGTTTAATTAAAAGGTGTATGCATATGTCCAAACCATCAAATTGTATACATTAAATATGTGCAGTTTTTTGTATATCAGTTATTACTTATTGCTATTTAAAAATGTGTTTAACATGTTCTAAAAATGTACTTGACTATGAAAAATCTAATTTATTGAGAAACATTAAGGAAGATCTAAATAATTTTGAGATTATAGCATGCTGCGGATAGGAAAAAGTAATATTATATAAATATGAATTCTCCTCAAATTAATTCTCCTCAAATATTAACTCTAAGTTTCATTTTCCAATCAAAATTTAGATAAAGTTTTACATGGAAGTTACAATCTGATTCTGACGTTAAATTCAAAGGGTCAAGAATAGCCAGGATAATTTTGAAAAAGAGGAAGATGAGACACCTTTCTCTACCAAATGTGGTAATTAGACAGTGTGGTATTAGTACAAAGATAGACCGTATAGTAAAACAACAAAACATCAAACCTAGAAATAGAGCATTCCCTAGATGGGAATAATATAGGTGGAGATGGCAGTGTAGGTCACTAGAGAAGGGACAGACTCCTAAGTAAGTAGTCCTCTGACTATTGGTTGACTCTGTGGGGAAAAGTAAAACAGGGCTTTGCATACCACCACACACGACAATCAATTTCTTGGGGATGAAGGCTTACTTAAATGTGACACACAAAACTTTAAAAACCTTTAGGAGAACTTAAAGGCAAATGAATTCATAAATCTCAGTGTAGGGAAGGATATTTTTTTATTGGTTTCAGGTGTACAAAACAACATAATGATTAGACATTTACACAGCTCACATAGTGATAATCCCATCAAGTCTACCACCCTTCTGAGATCGCACATAACTATTGACTATATTCTCTATGCTGTACTTTCCCCATGCTGTGTGTGTGTGTATTAGTTGACATTCGATAATATTTTAGATTAGTTTCTGGTGTGCAGCACAGTGGTTAGGCATTTATATAATCTATGAAGTGATCTCCTGGATAAGTCCAGTATCCATCTGACACCCTCCATAGTATTTACAAAATTATTGATTATATTCCCCATATTGTATTTCACATCCCTGTGACTATTTTGTGACTACCAACTAGTACTTTTTAATCCCTTCATCTTTCTCACCCATCCCCCAACACTCCTCTCATCTAGCAACCATCAGTTTGTTCTCTGTATCTATGAGTCTATTTCTGTTTGTTTGTTTATTCTGTTCTTTAGATTCCACATATAAGTGAGATCATATACATTTGTCTTTCTCAGGCTGACTTATTTCATTTGGCATAATATCCTCTAGGCCCATCCATGTTGTTGCAAATGGTAAGAGTTCATGCTTTTGTATGGCAAAGTAATATTCCATTGTATAAATGTACCACAGTTTCTTTATCCAATCGTCTATTGATGGGCATTTCAATTGTTTCCATATCTTGGTTGTTGTGAATAGCTGTTCTGACAGAAGTGAGGTGGTATCTCATTATGGTTTTTATTTGCATTTCTCTGATGATTAGTGATGTTGAGCATCTTACCATAGGTCTATCGGCCATCTGCATGTCCTCTTTGGAGAAATGTCTGTTCAGGTCCTCTGCCCAATTTTTAAATTGTATTTTTTTTTCTTTTTTTTTTTTTAGCTGAGCCATCCTGCCACCTGTTGGCAGCTCAACGGCAACTCGGCTCTGGCTGGCATCAAACCGCCGTTGCTCAGAGTTCAGCTTGCACTCTTGAGTGAGCTCTGTTTTTTTAAAGATTTTATTGGGGAATTGGGGGAGGGGAATAGCGTTAGGAATTTGGGGGAGGGGAACAGCATTGGGGAATTGGGGAAGGGGAACAGACAAGTTTCTGTCTTTTTTGTTCTTCAGTCTAGTTGCGGAGGACATTGCATCACTGGCCCATGTTGGTATCATCATTGCCCTCTTCCCGGATGAGACGGATCAATTGCAGGCCTCTGGATGGTCGCTCACCACAGCTATTGGCAGCTCACGCTGGCTGCCGGCCATTCACTGTGGCCTATAGCAGCCCACTGCAGCAGTGGCTGCAGCCTACACCGTCGCTGGGGCTCACACAGCCCAGCTCCAGGTGGAGCTGTTGTTAGCTGTAGAGGGCAGTGTCACTGGCCCTCATATGTGGGATCCGAACTGGGGCCGCTGGCATCCCAAAACCAGCTCTTAACCAGTGTGCCACTCGGCCGGCCCTTGAGTGAACTCCTAACCAACTGAGACACTAGGCCGGCCCTAAACTGGATTTTTTAAATTGTTTTTTATGGTGTTGAGTTGTATGAGGGGTTTTTTTTGTTTAGATTTTGGGGTGTTTTTTTTTTGTTTGTTTGTTTGTTTTAGATTTTATTAGGGAATTGGGTAAGGGGAACAGTGTTGGGGAATTGGGTAAGGGGAACAGTGTTGGGGAATTGGGTAAGGGGAACAGTGTTGGGGAATTGGGGAAGGGGAATACCCAAGTTGTTATCCTTCAATCTTAGTTGTGGAGGGTGCAGCTAGTTCAGCTCCAAGTCCAGTCACCATCGACTCAAGGTACCATGTTCAATCTTAGTTGTGGGTGGGCATAGCCCACCATCCCATGCAGGAGTCCATCAGGCAACCTTGCTGTTAGGAGCATGTGTTCTCACCAACTGAGCCATCCTGCCACTTGTTGGCAGCTCAGCGGCAGCTCAACTCAGGGGCAGCTCACCTGCCCATATGGGAATCAAACCTGAGACCTTGTTGCTCAGATCTCATGCTCTTAACCAACTGAGCCATTTGGCTGGCCCTGTATGAGTTTTTTAAATAAATTTTGGCTATTAACCCCTTATCAGATGTCTCATTGGCAAATATCTTCTCCCATTCAGTAGGATGTCTTTTCATTTTGTTGATGGTTTCCTTTGTTGTAAAAAAACTGTTCAGGTTGATGTAGTCCCATATGTTTATTTTTTTCTATTGCTTTCCTTGCCCAATGAGATATGTCAGTAAAAATATTACTAAGTATAATGTCTGAGAGTTTGCTGCCTTTGTTTTCTTCTAGGATTTTTATGGTTTGAAGTCTTCTATTTAAGTCTTTCATCCATTTTGAGGTTATTCTTGTATATGGTGTAAAAGGTGATCCAGTTTCTTTTTTTCTTTTTTGACATTTATCTGTCCAGTTTTCCCAGCAGGGAAGGATTTCTTAAACAAGACACAAAAACACAAAGCATAGCGAAAAAGATTTAAAATTTTGACTATAGTAAAACCAAGATATCAAAAAACATTTAAAAATATCATAAAGATAGTGAAATTCAAACCACAAACTCAGGAACATATTTGAAATACTCATAAATATATCTTGAAAACAATTCATATTAAAAATACATATAAACAATTCTTATGAATCATTAAGAAAAAAAAATAATCAAATAGAAAAATATGCAAAAGACATGAAAAGGCACATCTCAGAAGAAAATATGAATGGCAAATAAATATTAAAAGATGCTCAACTCATTAGTTATCAATACATTTCTATTTAAAATCAGTAAGTCACCAGATTGACAAAAATTTACAAATCAAGCAATATTATCTGTTGGTGATGATATAGAGCTAAGAACTCTCACCCACTGCAGATGAGTATGTAAATCAGGACACCTTCTTTGACAAATAAATAAGCAGTTTCCAGTACAGTGGAGGATTCACATATTCTGTGACCTAACAATTCCACTTCTAAGCATATACCCAAGAGAAACACTTGAACATTTGCACCAGGAGACATGGTAAGAATGTCCAAGGCAGACTCCCCATAACAGCAAAAATGGACCAAGCCAGATGCCCATCAACAAAGAAAATAAAGTGGGACAAAGGCATAGAGTAGAATACTATGCAACTGTAGAAAAGCAAAACAACCACACCTCCATGGATGAATTGCAAAAACAGAATATTGAGTGAAAAACACTGAATCACAGAAGAATATGTAATGCATTACCCAATTAATATTTCAAAAACATGAAATATTTAGATAAATACATAGGTATACAACTATAAATAAAAGAAAAATCAAAGGGCTGGCCGAGTGGCTTAGTTGATTAAGAGCTCGCTCAAGAATGCAAGCTGAGCTCTGAGCAACAGCAGTTCAATGCCTGGCCTGAGCTGAGCTGCCAACAGGTAGCAGGATGGCTCAGCTAAAAAAAAAAAAAAAAGGAAGATCAAGATGGTATACAATTCAAATAGTGCATTATTTCTGGATAGGGAAAGGGAGGGGTAATTGGGGAGGGGTATACATTCTAACTACAGTTAATGTTTATTTCTGGAGCTGGATGATGAGTACATGAGTGTTATCATCCCTTAAATTGTGTATTTAAAAATATACATTACACTCATTTGTTTACATTGTCAAACTCACAGTTTAAAAAAAAAAGACAAAATCAATTATACAGCTAACAAATATGGTAAAAATTGTGAAGGTATCACTTCATTGACCAAGTAAGGGTCATTCTATGCCAGAGAGTAAAAGGAGGTATGCCTGCAGTGTATGCACTGCCAAAGGTCCCAGTAATTCTTTTGGGACACCAGTGCAGACATGAAAATTTGGCACCTGGCACATAATAGATATTTAATACAGTTGGTGAAAGGAAGGAAAGGGAAAGGAAGGGAGAGAAAGATGTGGGTAGAGGGAGAAAGAAGAGATAAGGCAGAGCAGGGGCTAGAAAGGGAAAGAGGCTGGCCACCCAGGATTTGTGAATAATTGATTCTACACAATAAACAGATTGCCTGGGTTTTTGGACCGGGTTCAGTCTTGTTTTGACTGAGGGAGAACCCTATTCTCTTGCAGAATTTAGCCCATTGTGGCATGTGTTACTAATGACTCCACTGACAGCTATAGTACACCACTGAGACTTGCTTGTCAAACATTAATGACTATGCCATGTTATTATAGATTTTTTTTTCTGATAGAAAAATCACTAATACTTATGTGGAATGACAGAAGCTGCCTGATAGTATTTAATCTAATCTGAAAACGTAGGAAATAACCCGGCTCTGTAAGACATACAAAGAACCCAAAGGGAATTTTTTTTGGAGAAGTCAGGATGGGAAAGGAATCATTAAACATATAACTAAACTTTGACAGGCTGTACCTTTTGCTTTAGTTTCATGAGAATGGGGGTAGTAGGTAAATAATCCAGTATGTTGTTTGCATGCTTAAATCTGCATTTTAAAAATAATTTTTAAGGTTGAATAGGTACAAAATAATATTCACAACATATTTTTAAAGTATAAAGGAATGATAAAAGCAAAAACTTAAAATGCAGCTTTAAAACAATAGGACATTCATGCAATCTTAAAAGCTCTTCTTACAGCCTACCTTGTCCACTTTCCATTACCCCACACAAAGTAATGTCTATCCTGAATTTCATTTATATCATCTCACAGTTTTTGTTTCTAGTGTTACATATTTGTATATAATCCTAAAAACTAAATTCTTTGTTTTTACAGATTTTTAAACTTCATTTAATTACAATAATGTATTTTATCTGCTGTGACTTGTGTTTTCTACCATTCGGCTGTCTGCTTTTGAGACTTGTCCATGATATAATGTACAAGCCTATAATTTATTCATTTCCATTGCTCTTTACAACCACATTGTGTGAATATCACACACTACAGACTTATCAACTTTTTCCTATTGATTGGTATATACGTTGTTTCCAGTGTTTTGTTATTACGACATGATGAACTTTCTTGTACATATCTCCTGGCACATGGGCACGTTTCTCTAGGGCTATACCTAGGAGTGAAATTATTGCATTAGAGGGCATGCACATCTGCAACTTTACTAGGTAATAATTTTCTTTCTAAACGGCTCACTAATTTGTACTCCCACCAGTATTGATTGAAAATTCCTATCGCCCATATCTTCATCTGACATTTTTGCCACTCTTATGAGTTAGTATTCACCAAGCCCTCTGATGCGCTGACTGATCCTCTTAAGTAACAGCATATGTGTTTCACTAAGTATACAAACCATACCCTTAGATCTATGTCCATGATTTGAAGTTAGTGGCCCATGTTGAATTCGGCCGTGGCCTCATTTGGACATTTATCAAAAAACAGGGCTCAAAAAGGAGAATAGCTCTGCTGTTTTCTCAATAAAGTGCTGATTGACAAATGTGAGGAAAAAATCATGATGTTAGTGGTAGAAATGAAATATTATATTTGGCACTGTTGGGAAATCACCCAAGTTTTGTGGGTTTCTGACTTCATAACTACAAGATATTTGGATCAAAGTATACTTACTTTAGGTGACATATGAATTCATAATCCAAGGGAAAAGCCTCATAAAAATAACTTAACATTAAATATATCTTGCAAAAGAACCATTTAACTTGGCAAAATATTAATGAAATAAAACACATGGGTTAGATTTCCCTTATAATACACACAGGAATAAAATGTGCTCAACAAAATATGCTTTGGTTTTTGCTAAACTAGAAACATCTGAAAATAACCTAAGAGATTTCCTTAAACCATAGCATGTTTCTGGCTGTGTCCACCACTTAATTAAGTGTTGTTTTAATAATGCAGCACATTAAGCATGGGGGTTGTACCTAGCCTAAAAACCATTCTTTATGGGGTAGTAAAGATAAAGACAATAGTACTGACATTAAAAAAAATATTTAATTTCACAGTCTTACCTTCTTAGCATATGTTTCATATCAGCCTTACTACTTGTTTTCTGAAATCCCCTTTAGTTAAGAAAGTTAGCCATTGTTTTGTCCTTGAAATTTTAGGTGGAAATCTATTATGATGGCTCAAGGATAAAGGAGCTAGGTAAGATGTTTCCTTGGCAACTGTAATACCATTGCTTATGGAGAACCCAGTTATGTATGCAGGGAAAGCATATTAGAGTTCAGACATATTTCAAAGCAAGTTATTGCATCATTCCATGTCTTCACAAGGTGAACTCTTGAATCTTTATTTAACCAATCCATCTGCTGAAGATGATACAACGTGGACAAGAGAATTTTTTAAGTGTTTGAAGAAAATATATTTCAAAGCATTGAAAATATAAAAAGAATAAAGTATTGGTGAGGTGAGATGTAAAGACAAATGGAAGCCCAGGCAGGTAAACCTGGCTGTGGGGGCCATATTTTTCCCAGTGGGCTTTTGCTGATTCAAAAAGGAACCTGAAAATATAAGAGGCCAAGAAGCTGAGCATTGCTTTTCACAGAGAAAAGGGAATAAGCATGAGAGTCTAGGACCTATCAGAAGGAAAGGGGACTTGTAGAAATACCTGTGACAATCCTGAAGGGCTAGACCTTAGGGACAGGGTAAGCTAGAAATAGAGGAAATGAAACTCAGTTTCAATATATCTCAATACCTAAAATAGGGCTGAGGTGACAGCAAGGCTAATGCATGAACAAATATAAATCCTCTTACAAAGAACAAGACACACTGAGCTTCAAATTATTCTTACAATCAATTTTGCAAAGATTATGTCCACTTACACACACACACACACACACATTCACACACACACTCATATACACACTCATATACACATAAATAACCAAGCATCCAAGGAAGCAACAGAATATAAATAAAAACAAGAGGGGAAAACCCTTAAAATAATACATGATGTATAATTTCCAAGCTTACTGATGAGAAAAGAGGAATTTAAAATGCTCAATCAAAACCAAAGGAACGGGCCGGCAAGTGGTGCATTGGCTGAGAGCTGGCTTGGGACACCAGCGGCCCCGGTTCGGATCCCACATATGAGGGCCAGTGACACTGCCCTCTACAGCTAACAACAGCTCCACCTGGAGCTGGGCTGCGTGAGCCCCGATGACAGTGTAGGCTGCAGCTCCTGCTGCAGTGGGCTGCCTAGTGGACAGCGAGTGGCTGGCAGCAAGTGTGAGCTGCCAATAGCCATGGTGAGCGACCATCCAGAGGCCGGTGACCTATCTGCCTCATCCGGAAAGAGCTCAATGACAATACCAACATGGGCCAGTGAAGCAACGTCCTCCACAACTAGACTGAAGAACAAAAAGACAGCAACTTGTCTGTTCCTCTTCCCCAATTCCCCAACGCTGTTCCCCTCCCCCAATTCCCCAATAAAATCTTAAAAAAAAAAAAAAAAAACCCACAGGAAGAAAGGAGAGAAAGAGAATCATAGAGCAAATAGAAAACAAATACTAAGATGATAGATTTAAGTCCAAATATGGAAGTAATTAGATTAAATGAAAATAGTCTAAATGTTCTAACTAAAAGACAATGGTGATTGGAGGTGAGGGAACAAATGATGTAAAAAAAAGACATATCCAAAATATAAGGATAAAGAGATTGAAATTAAGAGACAGGACATGCAAATATCAATCAAAAGAGACTTCATAGTTGTATTGTCAGACAAAACAGACTTTAAAAGAAAAGCTTTAATATAAGTAAGGGATGCTTCATAATAATAAAAGTTTCTATCCACCAGAAAGAGTATGGCAATTCTAACTTTCTATCCAAGTAAACAGAGCCTCACAATAGTTATAATTGCAAAATAGAACTTTAAAATAGAAAAAAAGAGAAATGGACAATTCCAAAACCTATCAGGAAATTGTAACACACCTCAAAATATCTAATTTAGGAAGACATATAAAAGTAATATTATAACATTTAGAAAACTATTATAACTTACAAACTTGATTTAATGTATATAAATAAAACACTGAATCCAACACACAGGCATTTTTTTTAGTTGACCACATACTGAGACATAAAACAAGTTTTGCAATATATTAAAGGATTGAATAGAATGGATCTCTGCCCGCAGTGGGGGAATAAAACAGCAACTAGAAAATCTCTAAGTGTTTGGAAATTAAACACTAAACTTTTAAAAAATTCACGGGCCAAAGACGTCATGATGAAAATAAAATATATTTCGAACTCAATGATAATGAAACTACAACATATTAAAAATTATGAATGACAGCTCAAACCACATTTAAAAGGAAATTTACAATTTTAAATCCAAACATGAAGAAGGAAAGAAGGTTGACAGCCAACTGCCTCAAACTCCAATTCAGGAAAATAGAAAAAGAACAGCAAAATAAACCCATAGAAAGTAGAAGGAAGGAAGTAATACAGATAAGAGTATAAAACCTATAAACACAATTTAAAGAACATTTTTAGTCATTTTTAAGAAAACTGAAAAAATGTATGAATAAGCTGAATAGTTATTTCAAAAGGCTAGGGGAAAAAAGGTAAACCCAATAAAATTGATAGAAAAGAAACAATGGAGATGAAAGCAGAAGATAATAAAATGGAAACTAAAAGCAAAAATGGGAGTGACCAACAAAACAATCTGGTTCTTTGAAATGACTAATGGCAAGATGGATATAAAAAGACAAAAAATCAGAGAAGGTACAAATTAACAAAACAAGTAGGAAGTATATGAATGGAGGTGGGGTGGGGATGGATAAAACTGTCTTTATGCAGAGATGATAAAATTATCTACATTCAAGAGACTACACACTTTTAAAACTAATATAGGATTCAAGAATGCTGTGGATACAAGATCAATACACAAAAATCTTTAAGGTTCCCTCACACTAGGAATAATAAAGTAGAAAATGTAATAGAAAAAAAAATCATAAAAAAAATAAAACAGCAACTAAATTATAAAGTGCCTAGGAACAAGCCCTATATGTATGTGCATGAACTTTATAAAAAATAGGTAATTGTTCATTGAAGAACATAAAAGAAGACTTAAATATTTTACCTTGCTCATGAGTTAAATAAATCAACATTAAAAAGATATCAGCACTTCCCAAATAATCTATATGTAATTCATTACAATCCATACAAATCTAGTTGCAATTCTAATTAACATCTCAAATTGATTTCTATTAAATGATTAATTGAGTCTAAAATTTATGTGGTCAAAGAATTGTAAAGGTCAGAGAATCTCTAAGATAATGTCAAAGAGATAAAACACAGAAGAGGTACTCTTTCTATACAATTAAAAAGCTAAAATCAGTAAAACAGTGTAATATTGGCCCAGAGGATAACAAATACATCGATGGAATATAACAGGGACTCCTGAAATAAACCCAAACATATATGTAAACTTGGAATATAACAGATCATATTGGTATCACAAATCATAAATTACTGGTATGTATCAATTGGTAAAGAGTAGACTAAAAAATTGTATTAGAAAAATTTACTATATATGATATATTGCTATATATATATATATCATATAAATATATATATAAATATATAAATATAAATATAATATATATAATATATATAAAACCAGATTCCTACCTCACATTACAAATAAAAAATACATTTTGCATTAAAACCTAAATATGAAAAAAAAATATCTATTTAAGAAAAAATATAAAAGAATTATCTATATTTATGATCTTGGGGTAGTGAAGGCTTTCTTAAATAAGAAATAAAAAACATAATCCATAAAAGGAAAGATACATTTTTTAAAAGCTGAAACCTTCCATTTTAATTTACTGCTTTATTTTTGAGATGAAGAAAAGTTGAAATTACCCAAATACCCATTATTAAATAAATTATGGTGTACCCATACAGTAGAATAATATGCAGCTTTAAAAAGAATGAGTAAGCTCTACATGCTGATATAGAAAAAGCACCAAAATATATTATTAAGTGATTAAAGCAAAATGCAGAATTGTGTATATATAGCAAACTGCCATTTATGTAAAGCTGAGGCAATAAAAAATATGTTTATGTTTGTATTTGAATTAAGAAACTTTGGAAAGATATGTGTTGTTTTTGTAGCAGAAGGTCAGGCTGGAGCTAAGTAGAAAAGAGTCAGGTTTGAGGATGTCTTTTCACTCTATTTTTTTTTTCTTTGAACTATGTGAATATATTACTTTTTAAAATTTTAAATTAAAACTTTCCTATAGCAAATACCTGCCCCAAAACACAGGTGAAACATAAGTTAGATATAAGTGCAACATATGTAGCTGACAAAGCCTTTGTATCTATAATATTGGGTTGTCAGAAAAGTCATGACATATTTTTCTGTTTTTTGTTGCAAAAAGGCGTCATGACTTTTCCGACAACCCAATATATAAAATACTCAAATCAGTAAGAAAAAGACACTTCATACAAATCCATGAGAAGAATATGAGACTAAACAAATGTTTAACAATAGAAGAATTAGAATATATTCAGAATTTAAAATATGTTTACTTTTATCACTTATCTGGAAAGGCAAATTAATACCAGAAAGATATCATTTTTATCCAACAGGTCGAATTAGAGAGTCTTTCTTCTTTGAGTGTTTTCAGGTATGTGACAAAAATGTGGACTTCTTGTGGGAGTATTGGTTAGGATTGACAGTTTGGAGTGTAATTTGGCAGTATTGAGTGAAATAAAAAATGTGCATACCCTACAACCCAGAAGTGTTACTTCTGATATGTACCCTAGACAAATTCCTACAGCTATGCACCAGGAAGCACTTATAAGGATGTTCCTTTTAGTGTGTATTTAACAAACTCTCCTGTAGCACTTACCACATCCCAGTCTTGGTTCTAAGCACTTTACAAATATTACCTCAGATAATCCTCATAACTCCAGGAGGTAGGTACAATTAATGTCCTTGCCTTATAGATTAAAAAAAAAAAAAAAGCCTGACATGCAAAAACGGTGAAGGTTGTGGCCCAAAGTCACATAGCTAGTGTATATGGTGGGTTGGCTGTGAACCCAGGCAGCCTAGGTGAAGTGTGTTCTTTTAACCCCAACATAGTGTTTCTGAGTAGAATTCTGCGCACCACTTACAACTTCACCAATAGAGGAACTGATAAATAGAATGTGCCGTGTTCACAGGATGAAATGCTATCCTCAAAGCATCTTACTGTGAAATAAAATACATATTCTGGAAGCATTTGTATACAATTAGTATTATGTATTTCTTAAGTGTTTTATAGAATGCACCAATGAAGTTATCTGGGCTTCAAGTTTTTTCTTCATGTGAATGTTTTTAACTATAACTCCAATATTTAAGTAAGTAAATATAGGGCTATTCCGGTTATCTATTTCTTTCTTGAATGAGCTTTGACAGTTTTTGTTCTTCAGGGAATTTCATCTAAATTGTCAAATTTTCGTATTCTCCTTTTCAATGTATCTGTAGAACCTGTAGTGATGTCAACTGTTTTATTCCTTATATTGATGACGTGTGTCTTTTCTCTGTTTTTCCAATTGGTCTGAATATATATATTCTTTTTTTTTTCTTTTTTCTTTTTTTTTTTTTTTCAGTAAAAAGATAGGCCCCTGTCTCCCTTTTTACCATTACCAGGAAAAAAATTTAAAAAATTTTTTTTAACTAGCTTAACAAATAAATAATTCTCTCTCAGCCAAATAGATTTCTTTGTTATACATCTCTTTGTTTCTGTATCAGAGTGCTTTTCAATTATAGAATTATTATTCTATTGGTGCTTTTATAAAGGAAGTCTGCATTCATGAAATTTATATTGAATTCCTTCTTTGTGCCAAATAGTAGACTGGAGCTGGAGTTCCTCAGATATTTAAAACCTGATCCCATCCTGTGAGGGTGTGTCAGCTATTAATAGTAGTAGAGAAAGAGGATAATATGGTAGAAGTCTGTACAAGGTGCCCTGTGGAAACAAAAGAAGATGAAATCATCTAGATTTGACATGGGAAGCCTTACAGAGAGGAAGGGGTAAGATTCATGGTTGGCATTTTATAAACAGACCAGGGTGTTACAGGTAAGAGAGACTGGAAGATGCAAGGCACAGAAGAAAAGGGGAGAATACTGTTGGCGTTTTTAGTTGCAAAAAACAGAAGCAGTTTCTGGTTGATTAAACAGAAATGGATATTTATTGAGGATCCACATAGGGGGTTCACAGATTGCTGGGAGGACCGGAGGGCCAGCACCACACTGCAGAGCAAGCTTAATAAAGAAGTTCTTATGACTGCTGCAGTGGGCACTGTGGGAAACCTCCTCTGCCCTGGCCCTACAGGTGCCAGTGTGGAGCCAGGACCTTGACCTTGCAACCACTTCTGCCCCCGATATTCAATGACAAAGTGTGTCCTACCCAGTCCCACTTCATCAGGTTGTTTACTTCTAAATCAGTCTTGTATGGAGAGTCCAATTGAGTTTAAATCACCTTCTCTTATTTATTCAGTTTATTGAACAACTTAGGTCCATACTGTGTGCCATCTACCATGTTGAACTCTAGGAAATCAACTGAACTCACAAAGCCCTGCCCTCATGAAATTCATATTTTTGGAGAGGTCGTGACAGAGAAGAGTAATAAAAACAGAAATAAGTAAATAAATGGTATATGTCAGATAGCTGTAATTCCTATAGACAAAAATAAGCAGGAAATGAGCCATGCAGGGGGGCAGAGAGTGTCACTATTTTATAGAGAGTAGTCAGGGAGAGCATCGCTGCTAAGGTGATGGATGGGTTAAGATATGACGGAGGGGAAGGAGCAAGCCATATGGACCTTTGGGGACAGAGCCAGGCAGAGGGAAAGGCAAAGGCCCTCTGGAGGAAATATATCTGCTGTGTCCATGGAATGGCAAGGAAATTCCGTGTAGCTGGAGCAGAGAGAGAAAAAGCAAGAATGATAGGAGATGAAGCTGAAGATGTGGAGGGAGAACGGGGAAGCTGTATCACATAGAACTTCACTGATGATTGAAAGGACTTGGGCTCTGACACAGGGTGAGATGGAGAGCCATTCCACTGCAGGGTGTTGAGCAGCACGGAGTCAGGTTTGATTTGTTTTTTTGCATTGGATTATCTGCGTATTCTGTTAAGACTGTATTTTAACTCAACAAGGACAGAAGCCAGCAAGCTACTGCAATAATCCAAGTGAGACATGAGATGATGGTGTTTCGATCACAGTATTAGTGGTTAAAGACATAGAAAGATAATAGGCTCCTGGATTTATTCTGAAGGCACTGACCTCAGTACACAGGGTTCTGTGTGCGTGAATGGTGGAAGCAAAGCTGGCGAGGAAGGTGCGGCCCACATCACAAAGTCCTTTGTGTGCCAAGCCAAGAGGTTTGAGTTTCACCCTCAGGCAACAGGTTGCCACTTACTAATTTTAAGTAGAAAAGTCCCATATCATATTTTGTTTTAGAAAGCTGATTTGGTGGCAGAGGCGAAGGGGCCGTGTTGGAGACAGTAAGGCCTGCTAGGAGACTCCTGTCAGCACCCTGACAAGAGAGAATGAGGAACTTAACAGAGACATTGACTATCTAGTTATCGCAGTGGAGAGATGGGAATGCAGTCATGTATTAGTTTTCTATTGTAACAAATTACCAAAAACTTAGTGGCTTAAAATGACGTACATTTATAAATTATTTCATACTTTCTGTGGATCAGGAGTTAAAGCATGGCTTAGGTGAACACCAGCAAATGAATCACCCAGGGTCACCTTAGGATATCTCCACCACAGACCATAAAGAATGTTGAGGACATAGAATGGGCAGGACCTAGGATGTGATGGGATCGTTGAATGCAAGTGGGAAAAAGAGAGAGTGGAATATGGGATGATGCCCAGATCTCCAATTCGTGTGATTGGTGAATGGTTAGGGCCCTTCAAGATGAGCACGGGAGAAGCTAGTTTGGGAGAGTCTTCTCTATTTTTGGGTGTAAAAGATATTACTTTTACTATCATATTTTTTTATCAAACTATTATTTATTATAATGAAACAAACTCAACAAACCTTAGCCACAGGTCTCTAGTTCCCTGTTCTTAAAAAACAAACAAACAAACAAACAAATGATTGACTCTCACAGTTAAAGCAGCCACATGCTATTCTGCTGAGCTATAAGGAAGTTCCTGCAGTGTTTCTGTGCCTGTACTAGGCTCTTGCAAAGCTGGGAGGCTGAACACAGAAATGGTGTCCTTGAAGGTGTGTCACTGGTTTCAGGTTAAGAAAAGTTACTTACAGAAAATGAAATCATCCAGGAATTCTTAGTGTTTATATGTAAGCTACCATTTAAAGTTGCTTTAGAATTTATATGTTTGCTGTAAAGGAAGCATCTTAGTCTGACTTTGTGGTTAGAGAGAATGTTCTTTATTTCATATTTACCAAAAGTGGGGATGGGAGTTGTGCAGGCATGGCGGGGGGGAGGGGGATGGAATAAAGTTAGAGAGCAATAGTCTGTGAAATTAATTACCCAAAGGAATTTATAAAAATTGTACATGCATGGATGGATTACATGATCAGGTTTACTGAGGTCAAACAGTATGTGGCTAGGAGCCACCAGACAAGTCTAGGTAGCTGACCCAGAAGTAGTTGGGGGAACTGAACATGTAGTTAGGGGAACTGAACATATAGTTCGTGAAGAAGAATTAATTTAGAAAGTCTACTTTCAGGTACACTGAATGACTGCTTTCCTTCCTAGGCTTTTCCTTCCTCTCCAGGTTGTCTGTGGAAGCCTGTGGCTGTCATTAAAGGGACCCATTTGTCATAGATGGTTCCGAACGAGTTTCCTGGTCCACTTTGTATGCAAGGAGCTGCCCTATGGGGACTCGGAAGAGCCCTCCCACAGACCTGGGTTTGTCTGGTCCTGTTGGGTAGAACTGTTTTAATGACAAATGACAGAAAACCCAACCTAAAATCACTTAAGCTGTTAAGGAATTGGCTTACAGTAAAGGGTGCATCTTGTCAACTTCACGGGAAGCTGGTTTAAGGGGCCAAATGAAGTCACTAAGATTTGGCTTCTTGGTGGCAGGATGGCAAGAACAACCAGCCCTTACATCTTCTTGTCATCAGGTCCAGCAGGAATCACTCGGTCTCTACCAAAGCCAAACATTCATCTTTGTCATGACTTTCATTGGAATGGGAGGGGTCACACACCTCCCCTAGATTAATCACTACGGTCAGGGGAACGCAATTTCTCTGACTGGCTAAGGCCCACCTGTCTATGTGAGTCAACTCTGCCTAAAGAACATTGCTTCCCAAGGGTAACTTCGGTACAGTTTTTATCAGAAGTAGGATACATAGATGTTGGGAGATAAACACAGGAGAAAATCCTCTCTACCCAATGAGTATGCCTCTTAATTGAGCCAGCAATTTCCTTAAATGGCAGCATGACTCCCAACAACAAAAATACTGATATTTCCAGTGTACACCTTACACCTTACTCTCCCCCACTGCGCTGCCGCACCACGCTCACACTTAGTTTAACTGAAAGCTAGTTAGGAGTGGCTCGGAAATATTCCATTGCCTTATGTGTAGGCCAAACCTCAGATCAATAAGGTGAGAGAGCCCATGTCATACACTTAAAATGGGAGAGAAGAGTCTCCAGATATACCAGTCCACTGGGTACCACCAATTAATTTATGCATTAGAGGTTTGAAGAGCATTCTTCTTAGAGAGAGAGATGGAAGGAGATGTAATACTGCTTGTACGGGATCCCCAGTGTATTAGGCCTGAGAAGAGGAGTTCTATATTTGGATGGTAAAAGGAAGTGAATTAGCAATTTGGATGGGCCTGAGAAGGAGCAGCGCTGACCTGGAAAAATCCCTCATGCTACTAGGGGTGCCTCATTAGGTTGTTCAGTGTTTCCCTGGCAGTACCAATACCATAGTTAGGCTTTTTGCTCCTTTAGCCATTTTGCTTCTCTTGTATTTTTCTTCTATCGTATGTGGCTTACATACTATCTCATTTCCCTGCTGCCCTCTCTCCATCCCTCCCCAAGCCTTTTCACTGATGCCTGCCTGATAAAAAGCTCCACATCTGATATGAACCTAAAAACTTCCTTGATTCTTTAAAGTGCGTTATTCATTAACAGAAGCTAAATTACTGGTTCTTGGGCCGATCTTATTCTTTCAAATGGCTGATCTGCTCTGAGGAACTTCTGTAAATCTACTGTAAAAATAAGCGAGGCTTTGTGCCCATTGTTAGCTCTCAGCAGAAGTTTGGGAGAGGGAGGAGAAGTTACTCATTTGCCCGGATTCCACACGGTGAGTCCCGGGGAGGGAATCAAGTGCACCGCAGGCTTGACAAGCGCCACCAGGAAGCCCGGCGGTTTGCCAACAGGACAGGACAGCCAGGCGCTCCCGGGCGGCCTCTGAGAGCATGGTCCTGGATGGCAGAGGAATTGCTCTAAAGATCAAGCATGTTACCTTCTCTTTCCTATGATGGCCAGAGTTTCCTGTGCTGAGAGGTATGGCTATCCTCTTTCTTGTCCTTTTGTTCAGCAAAAACAAAAGCTAATTAAAATAAATGTCAGGAGCTGCAGTGAGGCAAGCAGTGGACTGCGAAAGTAAGCGGGGCAGAGAAACTTCCAGGGGCTGGCTGATTATGCAGATAAAGCACATTTGGGAGTTGTGTGTCTAGCCACGTATGCATACTTTTCAGCTATTAGGCTAAAAAAAAAGCCACCTCTCTGAGGGTTATTAAAACATATCTCTAGGCCTCAGGAGCAGAAAACTGTGCTTCTCTGTGCATTTTTGGTTTATGTGCATTTTTGTTTTACTCCATAATTGTCTAGGCTCATTTCTAGTTCATAATTTGTTTACCTCAAGAAACATTTTGCAACCAGCAAAGAAACTGCCCCTGCCTATGATTTTCAAAGAAAATCAATAGCATCATTGCAGTCACTGGGCTGGACAGTCACCATTATTGTTTGCTGTTGCTATCATGTTTTCCTTTGATAGTTCAGATATCTTAGAAGTCATAATTGAATCTAACCACTTTTATGTTCTTTCAAATGTGTATTTAAATTGCTATAGCAATTGACTGTTGCATTTCTTGACATTTATATATGTTTTCAATTTAAAGAATAAGAAAAAATATTTTTAAAGCATTATCTGAATTGGTCATGCAGTTGTTTTAGTACATGGAATTGAAATGTAAATAAAGATATATTTACCATAGAATTTTCCTTGTAATTTGAGAGTTTGGGTATGCTTTTTGGAAAAACAAACCTACAAAATTTGAATTAAAATTTTCTAGCAAGATTTGTTTCAATTCTAGAGTAAATATGACCTGCAAAGTCCAACTTTACAGGTAAAAATGGATACACTATGAAATCATTGTGACAAATTACAAATTCTTGGGTTTAGAAAGTTGCTTAGACTTGAAGATGTTTCCTTCATTCCCCATGAAGAAAAATGTTTCCTATCTATTTTTGTTTCAATAAGTTGCAGTGCATATTCAAAATTAAATATAGTTTTTAAGTTCTTGCTTAAACAGGTTACCAAACCTATTTTTTTGTATGTGCTTATGGTAACAAGCTTGCTGCAAACATAGTCTGAATGAGTCCTAGTAAAAAGACCAAGGGCTGAGTTCCTTAGCATCGTTTGGAATAACCCAGCCTCAGAGGCTTTTAGTAGAAGTGAAGTGTAGCAACATGTCCTGGCAGAGGAAACTGAGAGACGCCCAGGGAACAATAGACATCTTGTGGGAAGGGCTGAAATGTATGCGGCCAATTCCCATGGGAACGCCTGTAGTTCTTTTATACTGTGTGAAAAAGATGCTCCTTTAAAAGAATCTTTAATCCTTTCTTTCAAGGGAAAAAAAATCTATCTGAGAACAGTATTGAAAGTTTCTAGAACCCAAATGGGTCTAAGTCCATGGGCATTATTAACACAGGTGAATAAAATGCCTTGTTTTTCGATGCACAGCAGTGTTGTCAAAAGCCAAATGTAAATAAATACAGTTATTCTAGAAGTGAAGAAACCAGCGATATCCTAACCTGGAGTTGGAAGTTAGAGGCTAATTTCCTCAGGAAAAAAATTGGCTTCCTGAGATTGCCTGTATTTTCACTTAGCAGAATCTACTGATGCATAATACAGTAAACTAGCAATGTTTTATTAGCACCCATTGAGTGTAGGTCACCTTGAAAAGTCATAAAGAATTTTCCCTCCAGTGTCCTGGAGGGAATTATACATTCCCTCCTCACTGTTACTGTTTAGCCATGGTGGGGGTAGCTTCAGAGTAAGGCTTTTTCTCCAGGGAACAAGATAAGTTTGCCAAAAAATCAATAGGGACACATTCAAGATAGTGCATGCACTACCCAGATTTACGATTGGTGGAGAGTACAGCTGGGATATAAATATGGCACAAATGGGAAGGCCCTAGGTGTTTGTAATGCTGTGCACCCAATGTTAGGTAGCCGTACAGTAGTGCATTTGTTTTTAAGGATTGCATGGGGACATGGTAACAGGAGAGTGACTTCTAAGAATATATAGTATATTAAGGATATGATTGCTGTCACTTCTTGTATAGTTGCTATCTGCCAGGTTCTGTGTTAAATGCTTTACATAATCTCATTAAACCTCCCAACAAACAATATCATAATGCTCAGGTACAAATAAGGAACCCAAGGCTCAGGGAGGTTAATTAATCTGCCCAGGTTCACACTACAGGCAATGGCATAGTTGAGCCCAGTTGTGTCCAGGCTCCCATACGCTAACCACTTGGCTCTTCTTATTGGAATCGCAGAGTGTCCAAGTCTGAACCCTATATGCCTTTAAAAATGTAAGAGAATTGGATAAAATCTAGTAATAAAAACTACTAATAATGAATAAAGGATAAAGAAGAGGGAAGGCTAAAGAAACATAGTCTATTCCATTAAAAGAGGAGATGTTATCTGTAAGCCAGAAAATTAGTAATAAAAAAATACACCTACTCACACATGGCCGTATTCTCTACTTTTATAAAAGAAACTCTTCAAAGGGATATTTTTTCCATGTGTGGATAGCATAAAAGTGTCATTGATCACCAAATGTCTAGGAAGACTTATGAGGGCATTCTCCTGGAGCATACGGCCTGATTCAGTGTCAGGTGTATGGCCATCTGACCACACATCTTTGTGGGGTAGCACTCTGGGGGGTGCAGTCACAATGTCCACATCTTAGTGACCACACAGACAAATTTATCTGCAGCACAGCTTCCCATACACTTTTCCAGCAGGCAGGGCATTTGATGGACAGTTGACCTATCACAGGAACAGACAAAATAGGGGTAGAGAATAATACAGTTTGAAAACATGTTTTTTAAAATGCACTGTTATCTGTTGAAAGGAGGCTTTCAGTACCTTTTTCTCCTTTGGGGTGTCAATAGATCAAGCAGGATAAAAGTTTTCTCTGCAATACTGAAAGCACATATCTACTCTGTCTGGTCCAAGTGGATTTTTACAAAGAAACTTCCAGCAAATACAGTGGGGGGAAAAAGAGGGTAACATCATTGATAGGTTCTTGGAAACTTGACTTTAAACAAAACAAGTTAGAATGAAACCAATTTTACCATAGGTTGGGGCCGGCCGAGTGGCGTGGTGGTTAAACGCTGGCCTTGGAAGCCAGCGGCCCCGGTTTGGATCCCACATATGCGGGCCAGTGACACTGCTCCCAAAAAAAAAAAAAAAAAAAACTTTGGGGCCGGCCGAGTGGCGCGGTGGTTAAGCACTGGCTTGGGAAGCCAGTGGCCCTGGTTTGGTCCCACATATGAGGGCCAGTGACACTGCCCTCAAAAAAAAAAAAAAAAAAATGTTTCCAATTTTACCATAGGCTAATTGAGAGAAACAAAAATTAAGTTCCTATAGCATATTTCTGGTCATAAAAAAAAATACCAAACTTTTTAATAAAAACCCAAAACGCTTCTAATAGTAAACATTGAAATAAATATGAGCTATACATGCATTTAAGAGAGAGTAATAAAAACAGTTCAAAGCATTATTTTCCAACCACTTATTTCCAGTTCAGGGTCTTGGATGGCCAGAGCCCATCCCTGCTCTGTGACTCGGCACCAGGCGGGAACTGCCCTGACCAGGACGCCCTGTGCTCTCACACCCACACCACACTCACTCAGGCTGGCACCATGCAGACACGCCCGTTCTCCTGACTGCAGATTTTTGGAATGTGGGGGGAAACTGAGGCACCCAGAGACAAACCACACAGTGCAAGCTCCACACAGACAATGACCCCAGTCAGGAACCTTTTTTTTTTCTGTCTCTCATCAATTATATAACGAAACAATGTTGAACGAAAGGACAGTATTGGAGAACCTGCTGTATGTATTTTTGTTGAGCACGTTTGTTCCGTTTATTAGTGACTTCCTGCAGCCTTAAATTTTTCAACAATATTGATCTAGAGGCAGAACAAGAAGTTCACTGCTTTAGGAGCTGTGGCTCTCGCTGGATAAACACTCAGTGTTTCCAACTCTGTGTGTGAAATCTCTAGAGGGAGGGAAGTGTTAATTGAGTTACAATTCTCTCTTCCCCAGGCTTTGTGAGATGGCTCCCAATAGCCATTTGAGTCACCTGCTTGAGTTCCTGTTGAAAGTGTATTTCCTGTGTGGCGTTCCCCCCACCCCACCCCACCCCCCACCCCCCGCCTCCCATTCTTCCCAGGGAAAGTATAGATTTTCATGAACACAGGGAGTTTTGTTTTCTCTGTTAAAAACAACTCTACTTTACTGGAGCAGGCTTTATGTTTCACCCCAGGAAACAGAGCATTTCACTCAGAGGTAACTCTCTCTGCTGGGTGAGGCGCAGTGTGTCACCTGACCAGCCCTAGAGCTGCCGGTGGCATCAAGCTGCATTCCTTGCATTCTTTCACCCTGCACCGGCACCGGCAATGAACAATTTCAGGTTCACTGAGCTGAGTGGATTCGGCTCACTGTGCCCTTGGAGTCCGCTGCCCAAATCTCCCGCCCAGTCTCAAAACATACAGCTGAGTAGCAGCAAGCCCGCTTTTGAGGAGCAGCACGCAGGTAAACTGAGCTTATGGGGAGAGCTCTGACTCCCTGAAAGGTGTCATGCTGGGTGCAAAATCATGTCTCTTTTTGTGGTGTGTGTTTCTCCTTACAGAAACCTGACGTGTCAACCAATAACATATATATATATATATATATATATATATATATATATATATATATATATATATATTAAATAACAAGAATGTGGGCTTCAGAGTAGGGTCCCTTAAGAGATTTAAAAAAAAAAGAAATTGCAAGCGTGAAAGTTTGTGAGAAGTAGGAATTTTATAAGCCAGTTTTTTGTCATTCAAAAAAGTATGCGATTTGGAGGCTGACCTACTTGGATGTGAAACTTGGCTCTGTGTGTAACCTCGGACACAATATTTAACCTCACCAGTCCTGTTTCCTCTTTGGTGATAATATCTACCTGCAGGGTTGATGGAAGAACTGAGAGAAGAAAGTGTCTAGCGAAGAGCATGGCGTATAGAAAGTTTCTGAGTGTGCACACGTGTGTGCATACGTGTGTGTATGTGTGTGTGCTTGTGTGTGTGTGTACGGTGAGTGCATCTGTATACATGCATATAGGCCACAGGACTATGACTTTCATGGGGTGGGGGGGATGAGTTTCTCAGAAGATGAGGTTGAATTTGATCTGGCTGTGACCTTCTCTGCTGTTGCAAAGAGATCAGCAGAAGAAGCCAGACACCTGAGCAAAACATTGACCAGAGCTGCTGAAAAATAAATAACATGCCTTGCTGATCCTTATCTAGGAAAGGGCAGTATAGTGTAGCATGTGAGATGCTCTTTAAATGAGAACTGATGGGAAGGGAGGCAGCTTAATCATTGTCAAACACCGTTATGGGTTCAACTGTACCTGACCCTGACAGGGTTTTGTCCTGGGAGACCAACGGCCTTCAACCCTGACTGTGCAGCTTGCTCTCCAGGTGCCCCTGGGCTGGTTATTTTTCCTCTCTAAACATCAGTTTTTCATTGTATGGAATTGTCATGAGAATTAAGTGACTCAATACTTGGGAAGTTCTTGGAGTAGTGCCTGACACATGGCAAGCACCCGCTGAACATTAGCTATTCGTGTCATTATTTTACAAAGAGCTCTTTTATGTGTTATCAGCTTTGATCTTCAAAATAACCTGATGAGACAAACTAGGCATGTCGGAACCCCATTTTGCAGATGAAGAAACTGAGGCTGGGGAAGGGAAAAGCATGAACCAAAAGTTCCATAACCGCTGAGTAGCCAGGCTGGGACTTGAACCTTGGTCCCCAGATAAGAAACTGACTGAGTACATACTCAGGACTCATGCACTGAATGAAATCTATTCTAAAAGGTTCAGCTCAAACACCCTTTCCTCCACAAAGGCATTCTTATGCTCTTCCCCTAGGAGAGATCTCTGTCCCTATTCTTCCCCAAACTTCCTTTTACAGTTCACTGGAGACTTTTCTCTGTATCATCCTCATGTTGTAGAAAGATTGGTAAAAGTCTCAATTCACCCTTCCCCACCCCTAGATGTGTGAAAGTTTTCATATACAGCCGTGTGTAGAACAATAATGTTTTGCACAGGAAAGACACTTGAGTAATAACGGAAGTTGGAAGCCTGAGGGTGAGGCTCCATACCAGGTGTCACTGGAGGTGTGGAGAGTAAAGGAGAAGCCCAGGAAAAGTGTGTGGGTGCGCCTCTCCCCCAGCATGCATTTCTGCTCCTCCTCAGAGCTCTGGCTCTGATGTGTATGGGGCAGCTGACTCTGCTTCAAGAAGTGCCAGGTATTGACCAACCAGCCGTCTGGTCAAGGGGAGGTCATTTCCATCCAATGTCTTCTTTTCCTGAACGTTATTCCACTGAAACTCTCACTTCAAGCTGGACGGGGGAATAATGCGTTAAGGGGGAAATTCAGGAAAACACTGTCCTAACTTTTCTTGTAGATATTGTAATTCACCCTTCTACATTTGCCAGGGTACAAATTACTTTGTAGGACCCTCATCCCTCTCTCTCCACCCCTTGAAACCTTCCCTACCACTCTTCTTCATTTCTCTTCTTCTAAGCTTCTCTTCCTTGTGACTTTTCTGCTCTCTGTTTGGCCTGAATCCTAGAGCATAAAGGGGCAAAGATGCAGGGTTGTGCAGGAGGGAAGAGGGGTTCATTTTTTTAAGACTTGTACCCATCTCTCCATCCTTAAATGTTAATAATGCCCTGAGGGCCATTACCCCTAATAGTAGCCTCACATGGAAACTTACATGGAATCAACATTCCATTGTGATTATGAACTTGGAGCCTAGCAAGTTCAAAATTCAGCCTTGCAAGTTCAAAATCCAGCTTTCTGGTTTATTGACTGTGTGGCTTGGGCAAGTTATTTAATGTCTTGGGTTCCTCACCTGCCAAATGGGGATGAAACATCCTCATACAGTTTTTTTTATCAGGGTTAAATCAGTTCATGTTTGCTAAGCATCTAGAACAGTGCCTGGTACCTAGACAAGCATATATAAGTATTGGGTGTCATTTTTCTAAAGCTGGTAGGTAGCACAAAAGTTGCATGTAGGCAATACTATGCTTGAAGTCCCCAGTAGCCTATGGGTTGCACCATTTGGAATATCATTGGTAGCTTATTTAACTGAGTGTCTGGTGAAGGATCTGGCTTGTGTTTAGAGACCATATTGCATGGAGAGTATGTATCTTTAAACTTTAAAATTGCATTCAGTATAGAGAGGTGTTCCCACAGTCATAGCTCAGAGGGGAGGTCAGAGATGGCCCCAGTAAGCAGCAGATTTCTCTCTCCCTTTTCACACTTATTCTGGGGAGCACACGCAGTGTGAAATACTGGGCAGAATCACTATTGCTTATATTAAATAAACCACTCTCGGCTTTCGCTCTCTGAGCACGTGGCTGCATTTGTAAATTACTTGCATGTATAAGATGACTCCACTTCACTGTAAACTGGCTTGAAATTAGGAGAATAGCAGTGCCATAGTTACCATGGGGCCTTGGGGAAGTCATTAAACCTCCCTGGCCATTAAATGATTGCTAAGTTCTCTACCAGTGCAAATGGTCTGTGATTTTATTAGGCCCAGAAGGGAACTGATGAGAATAATCAGATACTTAATTTGTGCCATTTCCATACTCGCTTTGGACTGTTAATTGAGTGAGAAGTACAGTGGGACTTTATTATTTCAACTGTGGGAATAGAGGGAGGATTTCCATCCCAAAGCCCTTCTTCTTTAGCCTGCATTGCAATGCTATCACCTTCAAGTGCACGTTCATGCTCACGTTCTGTTAAGATTTATTTAACATACTCTTAGGCAGAGTCCTTTATTTCATTGCAACTTATTTAGAGAGTGCATAATAAGATGACAAGCTTTGAGATCATCTTCTGGACTGAGTGCTGGGGCAGCTTCTGTGGTCAGTATAGCAAAGAAGCCCAGCCAAGAAGGCAAACATTGGTTTCCATGTCCAGATCGGAAACCAGAGAGTGAGTCTAAAAGGTGTTTCCTGTGTTCTGTCTTTCCTTTCATTGCCCTTTTCTGTTTGGTTTCTATGGGAATCTGTTTGGGGGAAATCTGGCAAGTGTTGAGCATATTTGATGCTTGTCCTCTTGTTTCCTTGTGGCATGGAGAGAAGTAGAAAGCATATAGAAAAGAGGAAAATAAGTGTGGGATTTACACTGCTTTTAAGGCTCAAATTAAATTTTGGAGAAGCCTAATAATTTTTGACAGGCCTTTTGGAGACAAAACTAATGAAAGAGCTCATTTGAAGATCATCAAGACAGAATCTATTACTCTGTGCACATTTCCAAAGGTATTTTTTTTCCCCTCTCTGCTGGGCACCAAGTTCACATTCTGAGCTCATGCCATTCCAGTAATGGCTACATTATGTCATTTGTTTCTCTTGCAGAGAGTGTCCAAGAAGACCTCAAAGTCTGGAGAAAAATGACCTTTCAACGAATCCAAAGCATACCTCCTGAGACATGTGTTTGTCTTCTTAACCTCTGATAACTGGGACCCATGGCCTGGGACCTGCAAAAAGTCAATTGACGATCAAACTCCTCATCATGCATCACCTGTTCAGACTGGTCTTGGGACAAAAAGATCTTTCACGAGCCGGGGACCTCTTTTCCTTAGATGACTCTGAGATTGAAGACAGCCTGACTGAAGCTTTGGAGCAAATTAAAATAATTAGCTCATCTTCAGTAAGTAAACTCGTTTTTAGATGAGTCCTCTGAAACAATCTGATCTAGAATGAAATGATTGTACATATTCCAGGAGAAAGGATTTTTGCAGAGGAAAGAGGAAGGACCACTAATATTGGGTCTCTCTTAACTCTGCTCTGTGGTTTAGTTGGCATCTAAGAAATAACACCAGGGAGGTCATTGACGTAGTGGGCAGCTAGGCCACCTCTTGCCCACCCAAGGAGACCAGAACTCTGGAAATTGCAGACCAGAATGGAATTCTCACAAAAGGCTTATCTAAGGGTTGTTTCTTCACCCTTAGAATGACATGGGGAGGAGAGGGAGTGAATCTAGGGAAAAGCAGACCTTCCAAGCATCAGTAAACAAAGCAGGGTATGCGGTGCAAGTTGAATAATGGAAGAAGGCAGGATGACACCTCCTGCAAAGCAAGTAACATGAGACAAGGACAATGATCACTCTGCTGCCAGAAGTGACAGTTGCCCAGGGCTTGATAATGCTGATTCTGTTTGCTTCCAAATTGTCTATTTTCTTTTTTTTCTTCCCTATGCTCCTTTTTCTATATACTCCCCACCATTTAATTCAGCTTACCCATTCTTAGCCCCCAGTGTGATCAGGTGAATTTAAATTTTCCATCCACCCTTCCATTCCTTTGCTTCTCTTCCATGTCAAAATTATGTATTCTGAAAGCACTTCCCAAAGAAAGAGGACATAGAGTGACTAGCACGGTTTGATGTTGACCTTCCTGATCACAATTGGACCCTTTATGAGACTGGTCCCATTTCCAAGGACAAAGTCACCAGCATCCTCTCACATCCTCCCAGCTCCACAGTCTTTGCCAACACGTGGCATAAACCCCAACTAGGCAGAAGAACAATATAGGACTCAAGCCATAAAATACTGAATTAGCCAATGTGTACACACTTCAGAAATAACCGTTCTCTTCCATGTTATAATGAGGAAATATTTAAACGTTCTACTAGCAACCAGGGCAGCTTTCTCCTCCAGCCTGTCAGCATATTCTCTTGTTGGCTGACACAACATGCCAGATTCCCCCAGTGACCAGTGAAGTCACTGCCCAAACACTCTTCTTTTCTCAGGTAATGTCTTTGACAGCAATTATGTGTCCACATTTTTTCCAGAACATTAATCAACTTAGACTGATTCAAAACACACAAAATATTCCTGGTACATTCCCACTTTCTGGGTAGGATTCATGTGCTATTCCCAGAAGTCCCTGGCTTCACACTCCTCTGAAAATTAATTGGCTGAATATACCAGTGATTTTAATCTAATCTAATATATATATATATATATATATATATATATATATATATATATATATATCCATCCCAAAGTCTATTTCCACTAGAGGTCACTAGTGTCAGTGATTTTGTTTCTTTCTTTCATCAATTGCTTTGTCTCACAGATGTTGAATTCAGAATTTTAGGACTTGACAGGCCGGCCAAGTGGCGCGGTGGTTAAGAGCTGGCTTGGGAAGCCAGTGGCCCAGGTTCGGTCCCACATACGAGGGCCAGTGACACTGCTCTCAAAAAAAAAAAAAAAAAAAGTCTACAGAATTTTGGGACTTGTAAGTTCCATAATGGGTCCCACTTTCAATCATCAGGACTGGCAGGTCCCTTGTCATCAGGAGAACTGTCCATCCTTTGAGCCCTCCAATCAGCATCCCACCAGACCAGCGGGTCTAGACAGTCAGTAGTTCCCCTACATAATTCATTTACTAACTTCTCTCATATCTCAATGTCTTTAATTTCTCTGTTGGTGACCATGGCGTAGAGTAGATGGGTGGCAGAACAAAATAATCTTTTTTCAGAGGGATCATGCAGATCAATCCAATTTTTAAATGTCTTAATTATAAATATTTCCCTTTGTGAAATTCCTTCTCACTCTCCTTTCCTTTAAAAGCCAGTTCAATTTTCATTATCCCTGAAATGATTTCCAGTAGTTCTAGATTTTAGTGATTACCTCTTTCTAAAAAGACATCATTGCCCTTTTGCATTATATTCTGTCCTTATAGAAAATCATCTATTCATATACTCTCAAGTGCAATCTCTACATTAGGGAATCCCAAATGCCTTTTTTCAGCCTTGGCATCTCTCCCTAGGCTTCAACCTCATACTTGTTGATATCCAGCACCTCAAAAATCAATATATCTTAATTAGAAGTTATCGTCTTTCTTCCAGTTATCCTGTCCTGGAGTCACTCTTGACCCCTTCCTCTCACTCTCATCTTGCCCTGGAAGTTCTGCAGACACTGCCAGAGAAATGCCTCTTCATCTGCTCCTCCTCCTTTTCCTTTCCTGCTGCTATCACTCTGGCTCAGGTTCTCAACACAATTGGTCTCCCTGCCTTTGGTCTTGCCTTTCTCTAATTCAATCCACCAACAGTTAGCAGAGCAAACTTCCTTAACCAGATTTTATTAAGCCTCTCCATTGTTAAAAACCTATCCAGGATGCCTCATTGCCCATGACATTCAATGACCAATGCCACTGAGCCGCCATGCCTCCTCTATGGCTTATTTCACTGTTAGCTGCATCCCATCCTTCCCTTATGACCAGGACCAGATCTCCCTTATCAGTCCTTTCCTAATAAATAACCCTGGATCTCAGTAATCAATTCCACTTCTCATTCCAGTTTCTCATTAGAAACATAGAACTAGAAGGGACCTTCAAACTCATCTTTTCCAACTTCCTTCCAGCACAGAAATCCCTTCTTTAGGATTCCTAACAAATGGTGGCCTTTCCTTCTGCACTTGCAATGATGAGAATATAGTAAGTTTCTGACCTTTTTTTCCTGCTTCTCAATTTCACTTTAGTAAGTTTCCCCTTTCCATTGCGTGAAGTTTGATGGGGCCTTCATTCGAGATTCCTTACCTTGCCATTGCCAGCAGAGAAGGGAGGAAAAGAGTGGGAACATCTAGCTCAAGCTATGCCAATCAGAATTTCTTTCCCAGTAATTCTAGGAAAGATATCAGCAGAGGGTGATTTGTCATGATGATTGTTTCCCCAAGAAACAGTCCTTTGGTTCCTGCCCTCCTAATACCATAACAGCTTTAGTCACTGCCCTTCTAAGGCAAGGTACTGCAACCTTTTCTTCAAATCTGTGAGCCACCTTATATCTTTTCATTATTATTATTATTTTGCTATAGTTATCCAGACTTTTTCTGTTGCTTATGACCTAAGAACCCTAACTGACAAAGAGACAGCCATTGGAAGGTCAGATTGTTACTGTGCTCTTCCCTTTGGCCAGATGAAATCTTGCTCTCTGTATTTTCTATCCATTGTGCTTTGTTCTGTTCTTTGCCCCTAAAATCAAAAGAATCTAACTTCTAGAAGAACTATAAAGATATGAAAACAGGTATCAGTCTCACCTCTGGCTTCTCTCATCCCAGCTAAACATTCTTAGTGCCCTTATGTTTTCCATGACAAAGAAGAAGCCTCTGACAGGGAAAGGCTACGCCAGCTCACGTTTCCAGTCTCAGGTCTGGAAACTCAGTTTTGTCAATACCTGAGAAATGCTATCCAAATCATGCTATCCAAATGCAAGACTCAGGAATTAGAAATTAGAACATTGTCTTATTGATTTACAATGTAAAATAAAACTCACATTGGTCAAAATTCTTGTGTGCTCCATACTGTTCTCTCTACCTGTGTTTACCAAGGTTTTCTCTAGACAAGGAATATTGTTATTGATTAGATTTCTTCCTCCTCTATTGCAATCACATTCCAGCTCTGCCTCCTTGAAATTATATTTAACTCACCTGTAAAATCACAGATAGTATCTTGGGTTCACCCAATAGTTGGCTAATCCCACTTATACAAATTGACTTTTTGTTTGTTTGTTTGTTTAATCCTCAAAGGGCAATCTTGTTTCCAAGTTATTGGAAGGTGCCTTATTGTAACTCCAAAGTACTGCCTGCATTCTCAACATTCTGGTTACCCTCCCCTGGAATCTCCTAATTTATTATTGTAATGTATCGTTGCCCAGTACTTGAACCAATCGTTTAAAACAACTGCTGATACTAGTCAGATACTCTGTTTCTAAAATTTCTTTCCAATAATAACATCACACAGCTGGCCACATTTGTCCTGTGATATGTGGAGATCCTCAGGTATAATCAAAACTTGTAATTAGATCACTTGAAAAAAAATTTTTTCAGTGAATTATGTCAAATTGTAAACCATTGCAATACTATGCCCTTTAGGCCCTTTTTTCCAAGATATCCATTCTTTTTAAAAATCAGATTCTGTCCAATATAGTAGTTATCATTCAAGCTTGGTGGATCAGAGAATTTGATAAGCAAGCTTCCAATCCTACTAAAGTCACTTGCAAAATAATTGAAACTTACTATTGGGTTGTCAGAAAAGTCACAATGCATTTTTGCAATGAAAAACAAAGAAATATACATCATGACTTTTCCAACAACCCAATAGATTCCAGTCTGCAGTCCATGCCCTCTTTTTCCACATAACTCAGAAACACTGCTGGATAATAGTTTGTCCTTATGCTTTGCTTTGAAAATGTGACTACTCACTCAAAATTCTCCCCAAGTTCCCCAATGTGCCTTTAAATTTTTTTTTAATTAAAGTTTATTGGGGTGACAATGGTTAGTAAAGTTACATGGGTTTCAGGTATACAATTCTGTAATACATCATCTATATATCACATTGTGTGTTCACCAAGTCTTTCCTGGAAAACCTTTACCTGATAATCATTTATCCTACTCCTTCTGTTCTCCTCCCAGACTGCTCCTGGTGAGACTGTCATCTTATCAACTCATCCTCTTCTCCCACTCCCAATTCCACCTTTCCTATGGAGTTCACACACGCCTAATTGTCCCACCCACCTTCCAGGCCTCTTTAGTTGTTTAATAATAAAAAATGGTAGGTGTTCAAAAATCACCCAATTTAAGCAGTTAGATAAAATTGAAGTCACCTACATGTCAATCTCTAATCCAATTCTCAACTCCCTTCCCTCCCAAAGGTAACCAATATCCCAATTGTAGTATTTATGTGTGCATGTTTTTATTCCTTTGCTACATATCCATGATTCAAAATTCCTTATAGTACTATATATCATGTTTTTAAACTTTATATAAATGCTGTCATAGGCTCAATACTATGTTTTTGAGGTTTAGCTATGTTGGTACATGTGGTTCCAGTTCATTTGCATTCAGTAGGATAGAGTATTCCATTACATGGCTATGCCGCAGTTTGGGTATCCATTCTTCGTTTACTGGACATTTACTATTTAAAGAGTGCTACACTGAACATTCTTATAATTAGCAATTTTGGCAAATTTTGTGCTAGTATTTCTAGTGTATACACTATGAGTGAAACAATTAATTTGGGGGTTTTGTATACTTTCAACTTTCTGATATACCACCAAATTGCTCTCCATTGTAGCTATACCAATTTCCACTCCCATCAGTTATGTCTTAGAGTCCCTGGCGTTTTACGGCCTCACCAATGCCTGCTTTTATCAGATTTTTAAAGTCCTTGTCAATTTAAGTGAAACAGTATCTGATTGTTATTTTTAAATTGCACTCCCCCATTTTTTATAATGTTAATTTGCTATATGTCATTTGGGTTTCCTCTTCAGTAAAGTACTTGTTAATGGTTTGAGTTTCTTTTTTCTTTTTCTATTGAGATTTAAAAATATTTATATATTTTCTTATTAATTTGAAGTTTTTTGTATATTCTTGTCCTAACCCTTTGTCACTTATGCATGTTACACATTTCTTACTCTAAATGTAGCTTGCCTTTACCTTTTATTGTGATAAGTATTGATATCTGGTAGGATAAGTGTTCCCAATTCTTTCTTTAAAATTGCTTTAATTTGTTTTTGTTCTTTAATAATTTTGTATTAGGCTTTTCAAGTTTCATAAGTAACTCTGCCAGTGTCTTGATTGGAATTTCTTTAAGTCTATAGATTAATGGAAGAAAATGAACATCTTTATGGGTATTAATTTGAAGAAAAATAACATCTTCTTATCTGTAGATATTGTATATCTATTTATCTAGATCTTTTAAAATATCTCTCAATTGTTTTCTTAAGGATCTTAAGATTCTATCTTTTTTTCAGTTTGTAAGTATTTTATATTTTTCAGCTGAGACTGTAAATGGAATCCTTTTTAAAAATTGTATGTTGCAACTATTTTTTCAGGTGAATATTATAGAAATGACACTTGTGTATTGATATTATATCCAGTAAATTGACTCAGCTCTCTTATTAATCCTAATAACTTGTCTATAAATTTTTTCCATTGATTCAACAAATATATAAGGCACCTACAATGTGCCAGACACTGTACTGGATGCTGAAGATACAGGACTGAGCAAAATAGACGCAAAACGTCTCTGCCATCCTGCATTTAATTGGATGAGGCAGAAAATAAACAAAATACAGAAGATATGTAGCATACTAGAAGTAGATAAGTAAGGGCTGTGTAGAAAAATAAAGCAGAGAACAAGGACACAAAATGGAAGTTTCAAATGTTAAATGGGGCAGAGATGGTAAGACATACTGATAAGCCGACATTAAAGCAAAATGTGAAGGAGATGAGGGAGCAATACCTATGGACACTTGGAGGAAATCATTTCAAGCCAAGCAACACCCAGTACAAAGGCCCTTGGGGGCAGCTTGGAGTTCTTGAGAAACAGCAAGGAGGCCAGTGTGGCTGAAGCAGAGAGAGCAAAGCAAGAAGGTAGTAGGACAACAGGTCAGAGGGAGGCCTGGGTCCCATAGGACGGGCAGCCATTGGAGGAGACCTCTGACCAGAGAAGTAATACAACCTGACTTTCTTTTTCCTGTTTTGAGAAGAGGCTGTGGAAAGACAGAGGTGAGATCAGGGAGGCCAATTAAAAGGCTACTGTAATAATCCAGATAAAAAGAACAAAGACTGACCATCACAGAGCAATGGAGGTGGTGAGAAGTGTTCAGATTCTGAATATATTGTTGAAGGTGGAACCAATAGAATTTGCTGATAGGTATGTAATGAGAGAGGGGGGAGAAGGGAAAGAGAGGGAGAGAGAGAGAGAGAGAAAGAAAGAGAGAGAGAGAGAGAGAGAGAGAGAGAGAGAGAGAGACAGAATGAATTTCAAAGATTTTTAGCCTGAAAAAGTAGAATAATGAAATTGTCACTAAGCGAAATGGAGAAGACTGAAGGAGGAACAGGTCTGAGGAGGAGAGTAGGAAGGAATTCAGAATTCTGCTGTAGACATGTAAAGTGTGGGCTGTCAGACAGCTGAGTAGAGATGTCATGAAGATAGTTGTGGCATTAAGGAGAGAAGCCTGGGTTAGACAATTTCATTTTCGAACTCATCAGTCTTGAGAGTGAATGAGATCACCAAGGGAGTGGGTGTAAAAAGAGAAAGAAAGTCCAAGGACTGAGCCTAGTGCTCAGAGTTGAGGAGATGATGAAGGGCCAGTAAAAAAACTGACAGTAAGTCCAGTGAAGGAAAACGGTCAGAAGAGCATGACATCCTGAAAACCAAGTGGAGAAACTGTATCAAGGACAGAGCAATGTCAAATGCTGCTGATGGGTAAAGAGAGATAAGGACTGAGAACTGACCATTAGATTCAGACACATGAACATCATGTGACACAACAAAACAGTATCATTGGATAGTAGGGGTGAAAGATGGATTAGAGTTAGCTGAAGACAAAATGGCAGGAGATGATTTGAAGAAAATGAGCAGTGACAACTCTGGGCATTTTCTTATGATGAGGAGCAGAGAAATGGGGCAGTAATTAGACAAAATTAGGGAATCAAGAAAGAATTTTTTAAGATGAGAGAAACATATTCTTTAGAATTTTTTTCTTAGACAATAATTATCTTAAAATTATAATGGTTTTTATCTCCCTTTTCAGTCATTCTGCTTTTTATTTGGTTTCTCTGTTTCATTGTCCTGACTAGCCCTCCAGAACAATGTTGAATATACTGGGGATAGCAGAAATCCTTTTCTCATTCTTTAAAAGGAGTTTTCTGACTTTCCAATGTAAATATGATTTTTTGCTCCAGGCTTTTGATAATACCCATTATCAGACAAAGAAGATTCCCTTTTATTCCTATTTTTCTGAGTTGTTTAATTACATCAACTGATTTTTCTGCTCTTTTGAGGTAATCCTGTTTCCCTTTAATCTGTTATTGTAGGGAATTGCAGTACTAGATTTTTAAAATATAAAACCATTATTGCATTTCTGTGATAAAATGAAATTTGACCTTTATTTTAATATATTTTCTGGTTATATTTGCTGTTTTTAAAGGAATTCTATGAGATTGGCCTATAATTGTTCTTTCTTCCATGGTCTTTACCTGGCTTGGTATCAAGTTATACATGTTCGTCTCATAAAATGAATTGGGAAATGTTTCCACATTTCTGTTACCTACAAGAGTTTTATAAGATTGCAATGATCTATTCCTGGTCATAGAAAGCTGTAAAACCCTCTAGCTATTAGGAGTTTTTTTCGTTTGGGGTTTTTTTTTAGTAGATTTTTAAACTACTGATTCAATTTCTTTGAAGAAAATTGGGGAGGAGGACAGTGGGCTTACTTTAATCACTTTTGGTAAAATATATTTTCTAGGAAATTATGCACTTTATCTGAGTTTTCAAATTTATTGGCATAAGATTATTTGTGTTATCCTTATTTCTTGTGTTCTGCTGCATTTGTATTTAAATGCTCTTTTTTACTGATACGTTCTTTTATCAATATTTTCAGAGCTTTGTCTTTTTAAAACAGCTTTTAGTTTAATAATTGCCTATATAGTATCTTTTTTTCTCTCATTAACTTCTTTTTTAATGTTTACTATTTTCCTCTTTGTTCTTTTCTCTGGTTGTATTTTTTTTTTTTAATTTTATTTTATTTTTAATTAGTTTCAGGTGTACAACACATTGCAATAGTTATACATTTTACCCCTCAAAGTGACAACCCCCCCACCCCCAATAGTTTCAGTTGTACAACACAGTGCAATAGTTATACATTTTACCCCCCAAAGTGACAAACCCCCCACCCCCAATACACCCCCCCACACCCCCCCATATCATACATATCTATTACTCTTCCTCTGACTCTCTTCCACAGTATAATCCACATCCCGTGACTATCTATATATATTCAATTACAGTAGGTATACCACCTCCACTTTAGTAATACAGTGCAGTGATCAAACCTCTACTCCATCCATGAAATGGTCTCCCTAACAAGACCTATGATCATCTGACATTCCACAGAATATTTACAACATTATTAATTATATTCCCCAAACTGTTTTTCCTATCCCAGTAGCAATATTGTAGTTGCCTATTTTTGCTGTCTAATCCCTTCCCCTTCTCCCTCATTCCCATTCCTCTCCAAATTAGCAACCCTGATTTTTCCTCTATATCTATGAGACAGTTTCTGTTTACTTTGCTCATTCATACAGTTTTTCATATTCCACATATAAGTGAGATCATATGGTATTTGTCCTTCTCTGACTGACTTACTTCACTCAACATTATAGTCTCTAGGTCCATCCATATCATTTCTCTGGTTGTATTTTTCTGTTCTTTTTCTAATTCCCTCAGTTCTATGATTAACTTATTGGGTTTGTTTGTTTTTTAAACTGTTTTACTTTCTAGTAAAAGCATTTAAGACCATAAACATAACCACAAGACCACTTAGCCTAATCCCACACATTTTTGAGATATAGTATTTTCATTTTGAATTCTAAATACTCTCTTATTTTGATTGTAATTTCCTCTTTGCCTCATAAGTGATTTAGAAGTTTGTGTTTTATTTTCCCAAAGAATTTTTATAATCTTTTTGTTGTTAAGTTAAAATTTAACTACATTGTAGCCAGAGAATGTAAACTGCATGAGGCTGGTTATTTGGAAGTGGTTGAAACTGCTTTGTAGCATATTTTAAGGCTTATCTGTGTGAGTAATAATAACTAATATTTATGTAACATTCACTGTGTGCAAGCAACTGTTCTAAGAGCTTATCACATGTTAATATTGGCTTGTCAGAAAAGTCAGGACGTATTTTTGCTGTTTTTCATTTGCAAAAGGCACCATGACTTTTCCAACAACCCAATATATTTCTTTCTTTCAATAACTTTTGAAATAAGGGTACTAGCACTATCCCTATTTTATGGATGAGGAAACTGAGGCACAGAAAAATTAATAATTTTATTTGTCCAAGATTTTATAGATTTTAAAAATAATCCAGTATACAATCTCTGTCTTTTAATTGGTAAATTTTGGCCACTTACATTTATTGCAGTAAATGATATATTTGGATGCATTTCTCCACCTTATTTTGTGTTACATTTCTTTATTTTTCTAAATTTCTCTTTATATTTTCTTCTGCAATATTTTAATTGACTGAGTTTTTATTATTTTATTTTCCACTATATTGGCTCTAATTTGCAAGTTACACATTCTATTTCTATTTTTTTAGTAGTTACCTTAAATTTTTACAATATTCATGAATATTTGAAGTAGTTACCATGTTTGTAAGTAGTCACCATCAATTGTAAGGCAGACATTTTTCACATATTTATATCTCTGAAACAGGTATTGACTTCAGTCTTACAATTGCTGTTGGCCAGGAATTAAGCATAATATAGTTGCCATTGCCTGTGTGTGCATGAATTTTACTGTAGCTTTTCATGTTGTTGCCATTCCAGCTGAATTAGGTGCATTATTGTTACTACCAATGCTGAGTTAAATATCCATTTAAAATGTTTCTGAAACTTCTAAATAGAATGTTGTACTGAAGCAAAAACTTATTGCAATGTATAAAGGTATAGAAAGAAAGTACCAGAAGACAATTTTTATATTAATGAAACAAATATTCATCATTGGGAGAATGACATAAATTCCATGTTTTCTTGCAGAACAATAACAGGTTTATAGAAACTAAAAGAGAATTTTTTTGTTACTGAAATATTGGTAAAAGATTGTCTATTACACTACAGAAAGTAATGCAACTGAAAATAGGAGAAGCAGGCAATTTGCTTGAAAGAAAATAGATAATGTATATGAAATGAGAGAGAGGAGAGTACCATCAATTCACATCTTGCATAGAAGTCTCTTTAAGCAGTGATGTAACTCACAATTTAATTGGCAGTCTTTTCTCTTTCTTCATAATGGGAGATCTTATAATTGGTACCTCACATTTGTAGAATTACAATAACTATATCTAAAGTTATTCAATAGCTTTATTTTCCTCCTATTACCATAAGGACCTTGGAACACTTTAATGCCCATCTTACATGTTTTTGTTAAGTAACACTTTTATCCTGCCTTGTTTAATACCATCAAAACTATTCTTTAAAATTACTGATTTTTAAAAAATTCAGCCAATGTTTACTTTGAGTACTTAATATTTCCCTATTTTTTTCTCACACTTATTTTATTTTCTTCCTCTTTTTTTTTCTTCTGAATTTAGTCTCCACTTTCCAATGGATACATTTTTTTAAAGTTCCTTTAGTGAAGATCTGTTGGTGATAAACTCAATGTTTGTTTTTCTGAAAAAGTTATTACTTTGCCCTTAATTTTGAATGATAATTACCTGGACATAAATTTCTAGATTGGCAGTCTTTTTATGTCTCAGTGAAATCTGCCGTCAGTTTAATTGTCATTCTTTATACCTTATCTACTTTTTCTTATTTTAATATTTTCCCTGTGTCTTTGGTGTTTTATGGTTCTATTAGGTATTGAGATATGGCTTTATTTGTATATTCCTACTCAATACTCATTGTGTTTTGTGGTTTGAGTTTTATGCCTTTTGTCAATTTTGGAAAATTTTTAAATATTATATCAAAATATTATCTTTTTCATTTAATCTTTCCTTCTAGAAATCTTATGTATTCACTCATTTATGCATTCTACAAGTATTTTTTCAGTATTTTCTATCTTTCAGCAATATTCTCAGCATTGGTAATGAAATAGTAAGTAAAGCAGACAAAAATCATTGCCCTCAGATCCTTCGTATTCTATCCTATTTTATCCTCCATGTCTCCTGATCTCTGGTATTTTCCATCTCTATGTGATACATTATGTTTTAATTTCTTCAGCTCTATATTCCAACCCACTAAGTCTTTTTCAGCTGTATCTTACTCGGTACTTCATCCATTCATTGAGTTTTTCATTTCTAGAAATTTCATGTGGTTCTTTCTAACATTTTTCTGGTCCTTTTTAAAGTGACTTGGTCTTTGTTCATAAAAAGAATTTTCCTTTATACATTGAATCATTTTGAACATATAATGGCATAATTTGAGGTCAACAATTACCTTAAGCTTGTGCATATTTAATTCTGCTCTAAATTTTATCCGCTGACGTGTGCTCATATTGGCTTATTTCCTTGGATGTTATAATTTTGGACTTTTGAGTTCAGTTTAATGGAAGTTTACTGTGTGAATACTGAATGGGTTGAACTCAGTGTTTCACCTCTTGAAGTAGTTTGCTTCTGCTGGAAACCCCAGTGATAGTATCAGTTCTGGGACCATTTTTGTTATTTCTGATGTTGTGGTTCATGTCTTGACTTTGGAGAGTCTTGCAATGATATAATAAATGAGTGAAGTATATATGTGTGCTTTTACAAGTGGACAATGTGATACAAATATAAAGAAGTATTAGTATTGATGCCAATATAGAATGTGACAATAAGAGAGGAATAACTATGTGGTCTTGTGTGCTGTATATTATTAAGTGGTTGTAGAATAAATGTGTAAAAAGTAACAATGAAAGAAAATATCTATAACTTACTGTGTATTATAAACATAATTACTGCATAGCAAGATTTTGTTCTGGTAAAAGTAATAATTCTGCAGCATTAAAATAAAGAATACACTCGGTAACAAAGGAGGAAAGTAAAAGAAAATATACTGAAACATTCCACCAAACCAAATGGTATTCATTCTATGACTGGGAGGATGGATTAATACCTGGAAATTTCATGCAATATGGTAATATAACACTTCATATCCATAAACCATATAGGAAAAAATGGTTACCTCCATAGATGCTGAGGACACTTTCAAAAAATAAAACAAATATATACACTTTGAAAAAAGAAAGTGAGATGCATCCTATATGATATAAAACATTTACAGTATTTCCTTGCTTTTGGCCATATAATTTTATACCAAAAATAAAGAACTAAAACCAGAAGCTAGACCAATATTCTTGCTCTTATCACTTTTATTAGGAAGAGTGGAGCTAAACATCTGGATACAAAATAAATAAAATAGAAAATAAAAATTAAAAAAAGCTATAGGTTGACTTAATCAGCAATAGCTAAAAGTTCTAATGAGAAAAAAACAAAGATTTGTTAACAGCAAAAACAGACATGAAATACAATAGTAAACACATTTAAAACTTTATGGAGCTTGTATGAAGAAAATGGTAAAAATTAGTATTGTAAAACAATTGAGAAATGGAAAAAGCAAACAGAAAAAAAAAACAACGCAGCCTTGAAATAGAACCTGATGTATATAAAACAAGTACTAGGAAATGAATTTTTCAGTAAATGATGGTGGGAGAATTAGATTAGCTATTTAGAATACAATGTGTAATACATCTTTACTTACTTCCATAGATACCAGATAGATTTAAATGAATAGTTAAGAGACTAATTTCTAAAATACCAATCTAGACTCTAAATAATCCACAGTGTGGAGAGGGCTTCATGCATATTTACTACAGCATTAGTTATAACAGTAAAAAATGATTATTAGAGCTGGAGTTTGCAGTGACAGAAGGCCCCCTCACTTCCTGTCTGTAATGGCGTATGACAGTGTGAGGATCTAAATGCTTCAGCTGTTCTGTTATACTTTCAGTTTTGTCACCTTGTAGAGTTCAGTCAGACCAATTTCCATATTAAAGCAATGGGCCTATTTTTCACATTCAGATGTTTTGAAGGGTCATATTATCTCCCAATAAAGATGATTAGGTATTTGAGGGAGAATTAGAATAGAGGAATGGAGGGCAATTTGGTTGGGGAAAACCTTAAAATGGATTTGGTAATTATTTGAATTGAAAAAAAGAGAGATGATGTGTTCTATTGTGTACAGAAAGAGAGAGAGAGAGCTTATGGGAGACATTGGAAGGTGGCTTCAAACATTTCACAAAGATTGCTAACATGTCAGAGTAAAAAGTAAACCCTGGCCTGCAATGGACTTAGAAACTAAAATAGCCTGAAGATATACACCCCTGAAGGTGAATAATTAAGCTCCTTTGAACTCTCATAGCCCCCTATCTGTGTATCTGTGATAGCACAGACCTGCTGCATTTTAGCTCCTTTGCAAATCAGTCTCTTCCACAAGATTCTTGCCTCAGAGGAAGAAGGCCCTTACTGTACTGGGCTTTAAAACCCCACCTCTTAGCACACAGTGTGGCACACCCATTGGCTAAATGACTGAGTTTGTATCTTGTCAGCCCTTTAGAAAGATGACTTTCCAAGAGTATTATTTAACGTGAAGCTTTTCTTCCAAATAGGATTATCAAACCAATAACAATGACCAGGCAGTGGTTGAAATCTGTATCACGAGAATCACTACAGCCATCAGAGAGACAGAGTCAATTGAAAAGCATGCCAAGGCCCTTGTGGGGCTCTGGGACTCCTGCTTGGAACATAACCTGAGACCCTCCGGGAAAGATGAAGACACTCCCCATGCAAAGATCGCCTCTGATATTATGAGTTGCATTTTACAGGTATGTCAGTGTTCAACATCACGCTATTTGATATTGGCTTGGCAGTTTAGGTGAACACGTGATGTCTCTGAACCAAAAGCCAATGTTTCTGTAGTGCTTGGATACTGTAAAACGACACCCTAAGCTATCAATAGCTAAACCAGACAGGTTTGGTCATTAATAAACCACAAAGGTTTTATCTAGCCCCTACTGTGTACAAGACACACTGAAGACTTCAAAGGAATACTACACAGCCAGCTCTAATTTGTTTGGAGAGATAAGACACACACATATAAAATGTTAACAGTACAGAAACATGTGCCAAGATTCAAATGAGCAATCTTGGAAAAGGCAGAAAAGGAAATCTCTTTCATCTAAGGAGACCAAAGATGGGGTGGAGTCTAAACTAAGGAGCAATGAGCTTGGAATATGTGAAGAGAAACAAGTCTTTTGTTTTTTTTTTAGCTTTTTTTTCTTTAAATATTTTTATTTTTTAAATTAGTTTCAAGTGTACAATACAGTGTAATAGTTACACTTTTTAGCCCTTGAAGTGACAACCCCTTTCCCCCCAATCAGCTGCCCCACTTCCCCCCAAATCATACATATCTATTACAATTCTTTGACTCAATTCCCACACTATACTCCACATCCTGTGACTATCTATATATTCAATTATAGTTGACATACAAAACTATACAACATCAGCTTCAGGAAAACAGTGCAGTGATCAAGTCTCTACCCATCCATGAAGTGGTCTCCCTAACAAAACATATGACCATCTGACACCCTACAAAATATTTACAACATTATTAATTATATTCCCTGAAGTATCTTTCATATCCCTATAGCAATATTGCAGTTAACCATCTATGCTGTCTAATCCCTTCCCCTTCTCCCTCATCCATCCCCACCCACCTCCCAACTAGCAGCCATCAGTTTTTCCTCTATATCTCTGAGACTATTTCTGTTTATTTTGCTCGTTCATTCAGTTTTTTTAGATTCCACATATAAGTGAGATCATATGGTATTTGTCTTTCTCCGATTGACTTATTTCACTTAACATAATGTTCACTGAAACAAGTCATTTTAAAGTGTATTTCTATATGTATTGTGAATTCTCCATAATAATGTTTGTCTGGTCTGCTCATGTTTAAATTCTTCTGGCAAAAACATGAATTTAGGATTTTGGCTCAGCCACAGACCCATTACATAAGACTAAAATGATGGGCAAATCACTTAACTTTCTAAGCCACAGTTTTCTCTCTGAGAAATGCAGATGAAGTGACATGGTCTATGACAAATTTTACCAATCAGTAATGTTGACAGGTACTTTGCACACAAAAAAAACAAACAACTCTGTGGTCAAATAAGTTGTTAAATACTGAATTCAAATTTTTCCTGTTGAGCTATAACAATGCTTCATAGCATATTAAAGACTCTGGAAACTCCTGCAATAAAGAAAGCTGGTTAACTGTTTAGCAGAGCATTTTCCATTCTGATTTGACCATGGAACTCTCTTGCCCCTCCCTTCCCCCAACACAACATTTATAAATAGCCCTCAGAACTATGATTCCACTAAGCACAATTCAGGAAATTCTGATTATGTTCAAGTGTTTAGCACTGCGTGGCAGCTAATGTTAGTTTCTTTTCTTCTATTTTTCCTCACAGTTATCTATGCTTAACTGGAGCAAATTTCATTCTGTCTCCTCAGTCCAGGGACTGGCCAACTCAGCAAAAGACCAGTACATACACATCATCACTCTTTCTTTGTCCCTAGGGCTAGGGATGGGAGGAGAGGAAATGGGGATTTACACAAAATTAATCAGAGATGAATATGGTTTGGGCATAATAACAAACGCCTACTATATCTGTTCTTTATTGATTATTTCGAGTATGTTATTGACATACATCAGAAACATAGATTATTTTACTCCAAAGTGCCACTCTACAGACATTCAGACAGAAACTCATAAATCAGCTGTACTCCCAGATCCCACTGCCATTTCAAAACATCTGGTCTAGGCTCTTGAGTAGTGCTATCCCACAGAAGGAGCGCACAGGCCACAATCATGAGCCATCTATGTCATTTAAAATTTTCCAGCAGCCACTTTAGAAAGAAGTACAAAGTAACAGATGAAATTGATTTGATAATATATTTTCCTGAACTCAATATACCCAAAATGTTATTATTTCAACATGTAATCAATATAAAAACGAATGAGGTAGTTTCCTTTTTTGATACTAAGTCTTATAAGTCTGATGTGCGGTTGAGCCTGTCTTACTTTGGCGTCGTCGCAGGTCAGGTGCTCACTAACTAGCGTGACGTGGGTAGTGGCGCCTGTGTTGGCACCATTCTGGACAGCCAGGAAGGCTTTCTGAAGATCTTATGTGGAAAGTGTTATGGGCAATAAGCAGGAGTTTTGCCAGATAGAAAAGGTGAGAGGACATTCCAAGCAGGAAAAAAACAGCTTCTGCCAGAGTCCAGATTCGTGAAATAAGACTAAGGTCAGAAAATTATAAACAGACTGTCCTTCCCAAATGTCCTGAATTCTGACATGAAGGGATGTTTGATTCTGGGTAAGGCATTATTATATCCCCTACTTAAAAGTTGAGGGTAGGGGGTGGTAGAGGGGAAGCAAATGCTTTTGAGAAATAATACTGCTTAAACTTAACTGCTGATCCGGGACTCAGTGTAAATGAGTTTGTAAGATTGTGGAGAGCAGGGCTCTCTGAAGACAAGCGCTACTGATATTTTGGGAAAGGACAAAGAAAGGGGGAAAGGGGGAGACCTCATAGTTGAGAAGGACAAATGAGTCACAGAAGTGGACCAGGACCAGCCTTCCGGCCAGAGTAGGCACAGGGTGACCTTAGTGCTTCCTAGGAAGAGGCAGAGGGTATTATAATGGGAGGTGGGAAGCCCAAAAGGCAAGCTTGCCTTTCATCAAAGGTCAGCGATTTGTCCAGGCCACCCCAGTGGCTGTGATCCCAGCAAGTCAGCCCCAGGAGCCAAAGGCAAGGCTGCGGTCACAGAACTGGCATTTAACTTTCATCAAATGTTAAGAGCTTTTTGGCCTGCAGTAAAGACTGAAAAGATGATTTTAATCCTACTTGTAATTTGGGTTCTTGTGGGAGCCATGTAGAAATCCAGATGACTCATATTCTGTTCTGTTTTTTCAGTAAACTAAAACAGTAGATCAACTTTCAAAAGTCACCCTTAGCATTTTTAGCTTGCACAACATTCAAACAAGTGATTTCTTCTCTACCACCCCCACCTTCCCAAATAAGCAAACCCACATCAGGCAAGGATCCACCAGTTCTTCCCCGGTCCTTGGCCATTTCATTTGATTTTTTTTTTCACTGTTATTTAAACACATACGTTCACTCACAACAAAAATATTCTGTCTTATTTTCCCCAGAATTGCCTTTTTCAACCTAAACTCCAACCTACCTGATGGTACCTTTTCGATTCCTCTTTTAATGAGTAATTATATTGAATCCTTTCCTTTTTTTGTCCCCTTAATTTATGAATTTGCCAGGTCCATACGTTTATGAATTAACCTTAAAATAACTTCTAAAATTCCAGAATTCTCCTTCTAGACCTTCCTCAATATAAATCAGTACAGGTGTGTGTGCAGTAGGCACTTGTAAGTTCTGCTTTCTTTTGGCACCTTGAGTGATACGCTTTAACCAACGCACCACTGCTGTCCTTAGACAATTCTCCCAACCTGTCATCTAGACAACAAAGGATGAACCTTTGTTTTGAACCTTTCTCACAGGTGTCTATGCTTAACTGCAGCATATTCCACTTTGTCTCCTCAGTCCAGGGACTGGCCAACTCAACAAAAGACTCTACACACCGTCTCTTGAATCACCTCCCAGTCTGAAATTCTGACTCCCTGTCGAGTTGCTGACAGGTAGAACAGCAAAGAGCTTTAGAGCTTGAGGGCTTTAGAGTCAGATGCTCTTGGTCTTTAAATGAGAGAGAATATATTTTATCTCTTTAAGCCTCTGTTCTGCCACCTGTGAAATGGGGATAACAAACTTGCTGCTCATGGAAAGCGTCTTTTTTTATAAAAGCAATCTCCCTGTGTGGTCTAGTCACTATCTGGAAATGCCTGTTTCAAACTATTATACTTCCTCTCACCAGGTTTTTATATGGGATTGGCCAATACCTATTTCTTTGCCCTTGGAAAAGTCCTGAAAGGGAATATACACCCCGCCACACACACACACACACACACACACACACACACACACACACACACACAAGATACACTACATTTTAGCATAAATCCAAACTTGGAGGAGAGGCTTGAAAAAATTAAAATGCACCTCCAGGAATTTGTAATGATTGACATAGCTGGTGTGCTAAAATGAAATTCTAGAGGATTGACAGGCCTACCATCATGATGTTGAGAGCCAATGCCTTGTTTTACCCTTACTCTACTAGTTACAGCCTCTTCTCCAACCAAATCACTTAGAATAGCTGTTGTCAAGTGAGCTCTGCATTTTGTCTCTTTCTCCATCTCTGCTCACACTGTTGATGGTCCCTGTGAAGACGATCTGCTCGAGGGGGTTGTCTGGAGGGAGGAGGGAGAAATAGGAATAATCCCCAAATCTACTGTTGGACAATCACAAAGTATCTATTTTTTTCTCTTTTATAGAAGGACCCACTGTCCATTCTCCTTGATTCCACTTTTCAAGTTGCATAGTTCTTCCCCAGTTGATGTTGCATGAAGAGCCAAACTTGCCGATGGTTAGCGTTGCATACAAAGTGCTTGAGACAGTTTTGTGAGCATTTCCATGGCAACTCTTAGAGGCAGGACTGGTTACATTGGTCTAGAAATTTATTCAGCAGGCAATCCCAGCTCTATCATTTACTTGCAATGTGATCTTAGGCAAATTAATCTTATTTGTGCCTCCGTTCCTCATCTGTAAAATACAGATAATAGGAGTAGCTGCCTATGGAATCTGTTGTAATGATTAAATGAATAGACATTAAAAAAAACAGATATAAAATCTTTAGGACACCAGAAGTGCTGCATGAATATTGACTTTGGCTAGTGTCATCATTAGCATCCTCTGCGGAAGATGCTAAAATAGTACTCAACATTTTCTAATAAGCTATTAATTTCATTATTTGTTATAGCTATTGTTCATTGCCTGTCTCCCCCTCCCCAAAAATATAAGCTCTGTTTTATTCATTAATGTAGTCCCAGTACCTAGAACAAGTGAATGGCACATGGTATGTGCTCAAAGTAATATTGATTAAATGAATTAATAAATGAACAAACAAACGAATATTTAGGAGATGTGACTGTTTTCTGGTTTCCACATCAGCTACCCTTCTCCCTAGTAGGTCACAGTACTTAGTTCTCCTTAATGTCACATGAGACAGTGGCATGAAATGGGAGGAGACTGGGACACACACACACACACACACACACCCACACACCCAGGTTCATGAGACCTGTCAGAAAATACACTGGGAAAACTTAGGAGCATGTGCCATTTAAGATTTTATATATAGCCATGCTGCTAAAGACCAAGCATTTTATCCAAATTTAGTTTGATTTATCTGATCAAGGATGCGGGATGAATAACCATGAAATAACTGTTTTAATAAATGATTCTTACTATTTCTTGAGATTACTCTTTTATGGCGCTCACTTGAATTCAAGGCCTGAGAGCCAAAGAGCTTTTTAAGTTGCTATCACCTCAGATAGATATCTCTTCTACTTAGCTTTTTTCTTTTCAATTTCAAAACACTGGGAAACATTCCCAAAGTGCATTTTCAAAAGGAAAATCTCCACCAAAAGCTTAAATTGGTGCTAATCTCGTTAAGAAATATAATTCTTGGCATGTGGAAAACAAAGGCCTCTTGTTTTGCTTCTCCAGCTAGATCTAACTGTCCCCATGAGCACGTCTTTCTTCCTGCCCCATACTTTACTGACTGTGTTTCCTAAATGCTGGGCACTGAATTGTGTGTAAGATGATACACATACCAACATGCTCACGTCTGCACGGAGGGACAAGATCTATCATAGGCGCTGGCATTAACAGCTGCTGCTAAAGTGGTTTATTTGTACGAGTAATCACAGGGCTTTGTTTGCTTGTGTGCTATTAGCATTCCTGTGATCCAAATAATCCTAGCGGTAAAACAATTTCATGGGCCTGAGATCTACTGCATTAGCAACTGATTATACTTCACTTGAGAGCTCAGCTTAGCTGTTGGAAGGAGGTTGTGCACTCCCTGTCACGTCCTAGGACCGGTGTCTGTCCAGCCTTATCTGGGTCGGGTCTCCCAGCCCCTCACTCACATCCTGTTGCTGTCAGCAGTGTCTGTGGCTTCTTGACACACTAGGAACTGTCTAGACATTGTTTAGAGAATTTGAGCCCTTGGTCACAAATTCCTTAGTGTTTATATGAACTATTTGCTCTTTGCTTAATGTTTCACTTCTCTTATCATATGAGAGATTTTCAGATGACATATGAAGGAGGAAAACAGAAAAATTGAATGTTAAAGTGTTTTTTTTAAATAACATTATACCTTTGGGGGGGGGCATTGGAACCACAGTTTAAAGACTGTACTAGCTGCCCACTATTTTTCTTAAGAACATCTATAATTGTGTTAAAAACAATATAATCAAATTGGCTAAAACAACCTGCTATTTCGTTGTTCCTGGCAGCCATTAGCTCAAGCCCAAGGTATAAAAACATCAGTTGCTGAGACTACTGACGTCTACCAACCTTTCACTGTGCCTGTCTGAATTCACAATTGGGTGGGAACACCTGAGTTGTACTTCCCAATGCCACCACCTGTAGTTTCTCAGGAAGTTCCAGGTAAATGTGCTTGGAGATATAGTCCTCTAATGGAAGACAGATACCTCTAGCTGCAAGTTGTTCTCGGCTGAAGAGTCAGATTAGACTCAGCAAACGTTGGCCTGTAGTTCTTTGTGGGAAAGAGCTGAGTCAAACCGTGTGATTGTGCTCCACTCTCTAAACTAGGGCTTTGATCTGCCATCACAGGGACAGTGATGTGTCATCTAAAACTTAAAACTAGCAAAAAAAAAAAAATGACATGTAATGGAGAGATTGGCTATCTGTAGGGACAACCCAAGAAATTGTATAGGTAAGATTGAGGGGTGTGAGAAACACCCAATGCTCTAATATGAATATAACCTCAAGGGAGCAGGGACAGAATATGACTAGAATTGAGAAAATGGACAAATCAATTGGCTTTCCTAAATACATACCACATGTCTGAAGAGTATGTCAACAAGAAGACGAAGTGCAGCTTGGGGTCATTTTGGCACATTTACCCAGCCCTGTCCAGGGAGTAGAGACCTAATCTCATGGATAGGAAAGTTCCAGTCACTAGAGATGGCAATTTGGATGGAGGGCAAGAATGTTATTTTAGTTGGTTTTCACATGGCCTCGATGAAATATCCCTCAGGATCTCTCTCTGCTTCAGGCTGATCTTGTGCCCATGAGTGAACATTCTGGTGAGTAATCTGGCTCCTGATCTCCTAAAAAACGTGAAAGGATCCCCTCTGTATGATGTCAGAGAGACCCTCCCTGAATCTGTCATCTGGGCCAGGAAAATTGGATTCTCTGGTCACTGTTTGGGTCGTTTGACTGCCCTTGAAGCTAGGATGTTCATGTCTTCATTAGGTTCACCTGAGTTGGTGACTCTGGGAGTTGGAATCTGCTATGAGGTGTGTCCCAACTCACCTGTGTGAAAATGAGTGACACTGGAGCCTTGGGCCCATACCAGGCCATTGCTGGCAATGGGTGATATCAGCAAGAGGGACTGGAATGAGTGGATCCAAATTATAGATTCAGGGATGGGCAAGTTACCCAATTATAATGAAGAAGCCATTAAAAGGCAACATGTTCAACACTTTTTGGGTTGTTCTCTTCAACGTAAACCTGATGACTTATTTGTCTCATCAGTGACTCCTGGAGTCAGACTGACCCTTGAGTCCATTCCAAACTCCTTAGTATGGCATGTCAGGCCTTTCAAAACCATTCCCCTGTTTACCTCTCCGGTCCCTTCTCTCACCTCGCACCCCGATTCTTCCACATGCACCACACTCCAGCCATACTGAACGATTTACAGTTCTCCAAATGCATAAGCTCTCTCTCTCACCTCTGTGCCTCCACATGTTCTTTGGCTTCTGCCCACTCTTTTTCTCACCATCACCCAGCCATCTCCTGTTCATCCACTAGGTCTCAGCTAAGATATCCCCTCCTCCTTGAAGTCTTTCTTGATACCCCCCCCACCCCAGAATGGGTTAGGTGCTCCTTCTTTGCTCCATTAGCACCCCGCAGTGGCCTATCAAGGCCCTCCTAGCCTGTCCTATTCACTGCGTGTTCGCCTTTAACTCCCCAATAAGACAAAGAGTTTTTGGAGTTCCCAATTATGATGAAAACAGGGTAAGGCCTGGGTTTTCACATTAGCACTTTGGAAGCTCAAGAAATGTCTCTTGAATGAATGAGCAAATGATAATTTACAAGCCACTTATTGTCTGTTGTTTTATTACATCTCCTCAGAATTACAACCGGCCCCCTGTGATGGCATTAGCCATCCCCATTGCAGTGAAATTCCTCCACAGAGGCAACAAGGAACTGTGCAGGAATATGTCCAACTACCTGTCCCTGGCTGCAATCACCAAGGCAGATCTCCTGGCTGATCACACAGAGGTTATAATAAAAAGCATCATCCAAGGTATGGTGAAGGCTGGGCTTGGGGACATGTGTTAGGTGTTGTTTAAAAGTATTGTCATGCAGTAACTGTGATATGTGGGAAGTGAGTCCTAGAGTACGGAGAGATATGTTAGGCTTTCTGCTTTGCCACCAGATGACTTGGAAACATGGGTAAGGTTACTTGGGCTTACTGAGTCCATGTCTCTTCACCAGGCAGATGAATTAGTTGGGCTCCTTAGATGAGTGGTAAGCTTCCTTCCAATTCCACATCTCTCAATTTGGAGAACTGTGTTTCCCATGCTGCTGGTCACCTCGTCTGACTCTTGACTGTAGAGAGCCTGTCTGTCTCTACTGAGTGAAGTATATTCTACTGCTCTCAGTGGCAGATGGAAAACTTAATCTTCCTTTGGTTTCCAGAAGCAAGAAATGTTAGATAAAATACACCAGAAATGTGTAAAGACTTCTTAAATGTGAACATGATTGGGGACTGATTTATAATTGTGTTAGGTGCTATTTAAAAACTCAAATCGGGACACCTCTATTGTTTCACATTTGAACGAAAAAGATCAAATTAGTCCATCAGAATATTCCCTTTGTCTTGTGTTTTTTCCCTTTGGTTTCAGATCTGTCAGAAACCATATTTTTTGGATTTAGGATCAGAGAAGAATATATGGTATTATTTGGTGGGCACCCAAATGTCCCAGTTCTCATTAATAACAATGCGTGACATCCACAAGTACCTTGGCCTAGCTTTTACTGACACCTCCCCCTCACATGCTCAAGTTGAACATCAACTCCCTGTAAAGTCAAAGTATTTCTTAGAGTCCTCAAGGGAATCCTACATGTGCTCAATTCCTGAGGTTTCCAGACGGGGCCCTAAGCCTATGCTGCTTTTCTCTCCATGCTTCCTGGCGTGACATACTGCGGTGGTGTCTGCTTCCACCACGCTGAGCCCAGCAAACTGTGGCTGTTACCATCGAGGTCCCAAGAACAGACTCCATTCCACACAGCCCTACCTGACTGTCCTTTTGTGCTGCTCCAGGAGCCACCAGCCCTGGGTCCACCAATTTCCAATGGCAGCCTGTGGCAGGGTCAAGGAGAACACCTGCCTTTCTCCTTGGGGTTACACTTCAGTAGACAGGCTGTAGGGCAGAGTTGTTTGGCTCCCAGGGCCAAACTGTGTTACCAACTTCGTGGTCAAATAGATGGTTCTGTTTTATTTAAAACTCTCTTCCCTGGGCTCCACTATCGACCCAAGAGTTGGGCTAGCAACAAATTAGTCCTCCAGTTCTCAAAATGCTTATAGCCTGCCAAGGACTGAGGTTTTGTTTATTGTACCAAACATTCCCAAGAAGAGTTCTTAGCACCACCACCCCCAACCCCCAGACATCTGACCAGCCACCCCAATGGTCTGCCAGATGCTCCCCTCTAAAGATTTGTCATTGATGTTACTAGTCAGTATCATTGATTTCTCATTTTCTTTGGCTACAGGATGCATTTGCTAATTTCATTTTATACATGATATTAAATTGCTAAAAGTCCAGAAAAGCAATTATGTTTTTTTTCACCACCTTGGCTACATATTTGGAACAGATTTTATAGGAATTACAAAGAGTTATACCCACCACACATTTTAAATTCATGATAGTTAGATTCACAAGTAACTTATTTATGAAAAAAAAAATTGAATTGTCTCTTTGCAGCTGCCAAGAACTTAGGTCATATATTTGGGGTTTTTGTGTTTGTTTGTTTTTAATGCACTTTCAATGACAAAAGAATCTTTTGAAATGCAAAATACACTTTCTCAATTCACTGTAAGCATTTGAAATAAACAAATGATTTGGTTTATTTGTTCTGGCACAATGAAAATTACCATAAAATAAATGATAATTTGACCTAAAAGGTTGGGGCTACATATTTCAAGGTTTAGATTTTTAGGATAGACAATGTCTGTAAAACTCCACCACTCACATGAGCACATCAAACTTTGAGCTTCAAAGCAGAAGTGATTTTGCTGTCTCTGAGTAGTTAAGTTTTCACCTCTGCAAATCTTTGTCATATATCCCCTGCCAAATATCCTTAGGAGAAGCCATTATTGGAATTTCTTTTTTATTTACCTAAAGTTTTCTCCCCTTTAGAACTTCCTCCTTGACTTATATTCTCCTCAACCTCATTCTCCCATCTTTCTATTTCTACAGAAAACACTGAAGTATTACAGTTATTTGATTTGATCTAACTTTTTGTAAAACTAGAATTATAGAAGTGTAGAATATTAGGTTGGGACATTTAACATGACTTAGCTCAGTTACCCAGGCAATGCTTGAATCCCCACCAAATGGTCATCCATTCAATGATAACTATAATAACAACAACAACAACAACAATAATAATGACAACGGTTAAAATTTATTTCATACTCTCTTTATGCCAAATACTGTATTAAGCAATTTATACTGATTATATCATTTAATCCCCACAAAAATTCTATAACAGAAGTCCTATTATTACCCCCATCTTACCAGTTAGTAATATTTTAACTAACAGAAATACCAGGTATAATTTCCTTGATGGTGGTGAAAATGATGATGAAGATGATGATGATGATGAAGAAGAAGGAGAAAAAAGAGGAAGAGGAGGAGGAGAAGGAAAAAGAGAAGAGGAGGAGGAAAAAGAGGAACAGGAGAAGGAAAGGGAGGAAGAGAAGGAGGAGCTAGCGGAACTCCTTATTGGAACACATGACTTAAAGGTGCATGAGAATATCAGACTTCTCATATGGCTTGATTCAGGGGTCAGTGGTGCCCCCAAAAGTCATTATTCATCTCTGCTTCCTATGGATTGGTTTTACTCTCATGCTACATGTCATGGACCTCTGTAACTTCCAGCTTATATCATCATGAATACCAATTAAGCAAAAGAAACGCCATATCCAGCCTCATCATCTCTGTTTGACTAATATGGATCACATGCCCATTATATTTATGTATTTACCTTTATCTCTTTATACTTTCTTCTTAAGAGATTCAGCCCATTGCTTTGACATGCCAAGATATTGGATTAATGCTTCTTCTATATCAATGTATCTTCAATTCTTCTGAGATCCTGTCATCTGTAAATTTTATGGAAAGAACCACTCTACTTCATTTTAAAACACTAATGAAAAACTAGACCAGATGAGGCTAGGCAAGCCTTGTCATGTACCAATGATGGCTGACCCTTATACTTGATTGATATTATTCTATTGCTCACAATATTTTCAGTTGTATTATACATGTCTGTCCCTGATTCCAAACCAATGCCTCTTTTACACTTATAAGTTAATTGTGAGAGGTTTCGTCAAATGGGCTTATGTATTTATCCCTGAAGGCAAATATCTCAATAGTTCTAAGCCAATTTTTTGCTACTTTTCATTATTCATGGTTTTATATAAATAATAGTGTTTACTTTTACATTAGATGTAAATATAAATTTGTTTTATTCAAATTGTTTAGACTCCGTTAGTTTGTTTTGTGTTTTCTGAACTCTCCCAGTAAGAATGAAATTGTGAAAGGTTTATCCTTTTGGAGAAATGATTAAAGGCATTAGCAGAGTGTTGTCTTGATTTATACTTGAGAGATAAGGGGATAGAAATAAAACTATTTGTATAGGTATTTTTAAATCAACCCACCAAAAAAAGCAAAAGTAAAAACTGTCCCGCTCAGTTTTACAGGCAAATTAAAACAAATATACAAGGAATAATTATAATCATATCTAAACTTTTAAAAATAATTTAAAAAGAAACACATTCTCTAATTCTACAAGGCTAGTATAGTCATGATATCAACACCAGACAAGGACAATATAAGAAAGGAAAATATAGGTCCACATTAACTATAAACATACTTACACAACTCATAAGTAATAATTTTAGCAAAATGACTAACAATACTTAAAGAAAATAATAGTTAACATTTGCTGAGTATTTTCTGTGTACCAGATGCTGGCATTTTGGTTCATATATTCTCCCAAATACCTTATGAGGGAGAAACTATTGTTATCCTCATTTTATAAAATTCATGACTAAGTTGAATTTATCCCAGGAATGCAAGGATGGCTTAATACTCAAAATGTAATTAATTCCCCACAGTAAAAAACTAAAAGGGAAAAAAGTTATGTGATCAGTAAATGCATCTAATAAAATTTAGTGTCCATTCATGAAAAAAAGTTTTTATATATGGTGGCGAAACATTAGAAGCACTCTTTAGAGTCAGGAAAGAGACAAAAATGCCACCAAATCCACTTCTATTTACTACAGCACTATAAATTCTGATTATGAGTATCAGAAAGGAAGTAACAAAATAATCATTATTTCTAAAAACTATGATTACCTGTAGTAGAAAATCAAAATACTTAGTAGTCATTTAATGGATATAATAAGAAAAATTTCAGTAAAGTTGCTAGAAGTGAGATCAGTTTATAGAAACCAGTTATTTTCTTATATACCAATAATAATAAATTAAAAGCAAAAAACTAAAAAGATTGAAGTAGCAAAATAAAAGATGCCTAGAGAAAAAGATGTGTGTTAGTTTTGAAAATAAAGTAAAACTTTATTGAAAGTAATTAAATAAAAATAAGCAAAGAGAGCAGTAAACCATGTTCATGGATAAAGCAGTAAAACTTCATGCAGCAAACATGGATTTTTCTCTAAATTAATCTATAAATACAATGAATTTTAATAAATTCCTACAAAGATTTCCATGAAAGACAAAAAGCTGATTTCAAAACCACATGTAAGATACACTGGAAAGATAGACAAAACAATTTTTTTTCACAAGAAGATAAGAGATTGTTGGGCAGAAGGGAGAAGCAGTAACTTCCATACCAGGTATCAAGACATTGTAAAACCATAGTACAGTCTCTGAGTTATCATAGTTCAACTTAAGATTTTTCAACTTTACAATGGTGTGAAAGTGGTACACTTTCACTAGAAACTGAACTTCAAGTTTTGAATTTTGACTTTTTCCAGGGCTAGCCATATACAGTACAATACTTTCCTGATGATGGACAGTAGCAGCTGGCTGCAGTCCCAGTCAGTCACAGGATCGTGAGGATAAACAATTGAGACTCTACAGGTTACTGTGTTGCCAGGGGGCTTTAGATATTGTGTTTTGTGTTTTTGTATGCCATCATGTCTACAGAATGCCCATGTGTCTCCTGCTTCTGGTGGGAAGAAGAGGAAGGCAATTACTCTTGAGATAAAACTCAAGATAATTGCCCAACTACAGGCTAATGTAAGTGTTCTGAGCATACTCAGGGAGGCTAAGCTAAGCAATAGTGTTTAGTAAGTCAGGTATATTAAATGCATTTTTTTTAAAACTTTATTATTATAGTTATTATTATTATTATTAGTTACAGATGTACAAAACAATGCAATAGTTATCTTTTTCACCCCTTACAAAGTGACTGCCCCTCCCCTCTCATCTGTCCCCCCACCCCTGATATCATACATATCTATTACAATTCCATTGACTCCATCCCCACACTATATTCCACATCCCATGACTATTATATGTGTTAAATTATAGTTGACATATAATATTATTCAGCGGCAGCTTCAGATGTGCAGTGTAGTGGTGAGACCTATTCTTCACAAACTATTCCAAAAAATCCAGAAGGAGGGAAGACTCCCAAATTCTTTTTATGAAGCCACTATCACCCTGATTCCAAAACCAGATAAAGGCAGCACAAAATCGAAAACTATAGGCCAATATCACTGATGAACATAGATGCAAAAATTCTCAATAAAATATTAGCAAACAGAATTCAGCAATATATTAAGAAGATCATACATCATGATCAAATGGGTTTCATCCCTAGTACTCAAGGCTGGTTCAACATCCGTAAATCAATTAATGTGATACAGCACATCAACAAAATGAAGAATAAAAATCATATGGTCATATCAATAGATGCAGAAAAAGCATTCGACAAAATCCAACAGCCATTTATGTTAAAAACCTTTAGCAAAGTGGGAATACAGGGATCATATCTCAATATAATAAAGGCCATATATGATAAACCTACAGCTAACATCATACTCAATGAGGAGAAGCTAAAACAATTCTCCTTAAGATCAGGAACAAGACAAGGCTGTCCACTTTCTCCTCTTTTATTCAACATAGTTCTGAAAGTGGAATTCTAGCCACAGCATTCAGACAAGAAAAAGAAATAAAAGGCATCCAAATTGGGAAGGCAGAAGTAAAATTGTCATTATATGCTGATGACATGATACTATATAGAGAAAATCCCAAAGACTCCATCAAAAAACTATTGGAACTGATAGACAAATTCAGTAAAGTAGCAGGATATAAAATCAATGTTCAGAAATCAGTTGCATTTGCATATACCAATAATAAACTAATAGAAGGAGAAATTAAGAAAACTATTCCATTTATAATTGCTTCAAGAACTATAAAATACCTAGGAATAAATTTAACCAAAGAAGTAAAAAATCTGTACTCAGAAAATTATAAGACACTGAAGAAAGAAATAAAAGGAGATACAAATAAATGGAAACACCTACCATGCTCATGGACAGGAAGAATTAATATAGTTAAAATGTCCATACTGCCTAAAGCAATATATAGATTCAGTGCAATTCCTATCAAACTACCAAGGGCATTTTTCACAGAAACAGAAAGTATAATCCTAAAATTTATATGGAACCATAAAAGACCCCGAATAGCCTCAGCAATCCTGAGAAATAAGAACAAAGTCGGGGGTATCATGCTACCAGACATCAAAACATACTACAAGGCTACAGTAATCAAAACAGTATGGTACTGGAATAAAAACAGACACATAGACCAATGGAACAGAACAGAGACCCCAGAAATAAATGCATTTTTGACTTAAGGATATTTTCAATTTATAATGGGTTTATCAGGACATAACCCTACTGTAAGTCGAGGAGCATTTGTAATTGAAACGGTGTAGCGCTGGTGCAAGAACAGGCAAACAACCCATGGAATCAAATAAAGAGGCAAAAAACACATCCATGCATATATGGAAATTGCTTATATGGCTGGGGACTCTTCACAATGGATAAATATAGATTATTCAGTAATGGCTGTGGGACAACTGTCAATATCACAACATGTACCGATTAATTTCATGTGGAATGAAGACCGAAATATGAAAGGCAAAACTTTAAGTCTCCCCTTTTATAAACTGCAAAGCCTATTCATGATTTAAAAAAAAAATACCTTAGGGCCAGCCGAGGGGTGCGTTGGTTAAGAGTCGGTTTGGGACTCCAGCTCTGAGCAGCAGGGCCCCAGTTGGGATCCCACATGAGGGCCAGTGACACTGTGCCCTCTACAGCTAAGATGGTGAACAACAGCTCAACCTGGAGCTGGGCTGCAGTGAGTTGCTGGCAACGGCATAGGCTGCAGGCCCTGCTGCAGTGTGCTGCTGTGAGCTACAGGGAGTGGTGGGCAGCCAGCATGAGCAGCCTGCCGTGAGCTATCATGAGCCGCCATGAGCAGCTGTCCAATGACCGGTGAGTGACTGCCTCACCCGGGAAAAGCACAATGATAATACCAACTGAAACAATGTCCTCCATGACTAGACTGAAAACAAAAGGGCAACAACTTGTCTGTTCCCCTTCCCTGATTCCCCAATGCTGTTTCCCTCCCCCAATTCCCCAATAAAATATTTAAAATATATATATATATATATATATATATATATATATACACACACACACACACACACACACACACACGCATATATAAATCTTAGCAGACTAGCAGTAGAAGAAAACATCCTTAATCTAATAAAGGATATCTACAAAAAGCCTACAACTAAAATCACATTTAATGGGGAAATATTGAATGCTTCTCTTGAATTAAAACATAAGACAAGTGTATCACTTGGTTAATGAATTTGTTTTCTGCTGAAATCATATCAGAGATAATTCCATATTTTGTAGCATCAGAACTTTCTCGGAGTGAGAGGGTTGCTTCTCAATGGTCCTGAGTAATTTGCCACACCTGTTCTTGGCAGTGTGCAGATGGCCTGTAGTACCTGGCCGGTACTGGAATATAAAAGCAGAACCAGTGCTTAGTGAAGCATGAGCTAGCATATATTTCATCCAAGAAGCTGGTAATATTATTGGAAGCCTCTAAATTGAGGGTCTCTCCAACTCTAAGGGATTATTTGAGGGCTTGTAGAGAAACCCTTTCCAAATTTTGATTTGAAATTCTGTGATGCAATACCCACCACTGCTATCAAAACTAAAGCAGTGATGTATGTCCCTTCCTCTGCATTTCTGAATCAGTGGTTCTAATAAGGAAATACTGTTTCTCTGTCAATATCCCTTGTACATGGTCCTCTGGCACAAGTAACAAGATGACCTCAAATGATTTGAAACTTTAGTAGAAAGTTTTTGGAAAGAAAATGTAATATTGTCTCAGCAAGAGTCCAAATTCCTTTTCTGACTTATTGGCAATCGCCTTGAAAAGACTGTCTAGTAAATTATGATAAATTCGCCTTATTTCTTTGTCAATGTGAGATAAAATTCAAACCACTGCTTAGTGAGCTGTCTCAGGAGAAATGGAGGTAGAAAATTGACCCCCCAAGTATTATGGCAGTAATAGTATGTACCAGATAGGACTGATGTGAGGCTTAAATAAAGCAGCTATAGTTTGCACTATGCCACATCATAGTTCCTCATGGGCACTATGATTCTTCTTAATATCTTCATCATTATAGTCGTCATCATCATCATCATTATCATTGTCATCATTATCACATGCCATGTGCCCATATTAAAATACTGGAGGCAGAACCATATCCATTTGTGCAGCTTCATAATCTCTTGGAGATACTTAGCCATTCAAATTTCACGATACAATTATTATTACAGGAAAAGATTTTAAGTTCACCATATTACAGGTTGTTGGGCAATAATTTATTAATGAACTATTCTAGGAAACGGGAGACTAAGGAATCTTATTAAGAATATTCATATACATAGGGAAATATTAAATATAATTTGTAAAAAGCCAACCCAAATGTGGAGTAAGAAATAGACACATATTTTGAAACAGCAAAGGACTTCTTCTGAGTTGTTAACCAAGGCCGGGGTGAGGTGCTTGGCAGAGTTTGCACCTTCTCGACTCCACCAGCAGATGTTGCTGTGAAGCAGTACAAGGCCTGTGGAGATATAAGCATCCATGTGTTGAACTCTAAGAATGACTTGCCTACAAGGGAAGGAAATCTTTATATTTCTTTATTTGCTTGTATTTTATTTGTTTGCTGATTTTCTATTTAATCTAGTGGGAATGACTTGGGAAAATAATTTTTGACGTAACTCTTTTATTTCAAATATTATTTTAAGGTTTAGAAAGCACTTTTAGATACAGTATCTGTTTTTATGTCATTTTCATAGTAACCCTTTAGCAAAGTAGGCAAGTCCTGTTATCCCTAATTTCTTGGCTAATTTGAGACTCATAAAAATTAGTTGGCAGGCTGAACTTCTTAGTAGGCAATGGTGCTGAGATTTGAATGCTGGATTTCTGATGACAAGCCCAGCAAGCTTTCTTTTATACTCCAGATTTATAAAACAGAATGCAAGTGTCAGCAATCTGAGTTTTCAAGTTCACTGAATTCAGGAATATGCATTACTTTAACCATGATTTTTAACTGCTTGAGTGCTATTTCGTAAGTGGTTAAAAAATAGTTCTGTAAACATTTGGCCTTCTAAGCTTATCAAAGAAGAGCTTTCTAATATAAAATTTAACAAGACAAAATAAAATTCAATTATTTCTCCCTTGTTTGCAAATCTAATTCTTTGTTAAATGCAGTTAATTAAGTAATTGTAAATACCAAGCTCTAAAATTCTACAATATACACTTTGTAATCAAATGTTCTGAATATATTTTAAAGGAATTAATACTTAAAAGCCAATTTGTATTGTAATAGTTAAAGACAATGTCACTCTGTTTTGTTCATATATTATCACTGCAAAAAAACATTGTTTTATTGATGTACATACATATGTACTAGAGTGACAAAGTGACAAACTATCTTTTATTTATTTATTTATTTATTTATTTATTCATTTATTTTTTAGCTGAGCTGTCCTGCCACCTGTTGGCAGCTCAGTGGCAGCTCAACTCGGGCCAGGCATCGAACTGCTGTTGCTCAGAGCTCAGGTCACACCCTTGAGCGAGCTCTTAAACAACTGAGCCACTCGGCTGGCCTGACAAACTGTCATAATTTGCCTGGAACTGAAGGGCTCCTGGGACATGGGACTTTCAGTGCTAAAGCTGGGCCAATCTTAGGCAAACCAGGACAGTGGGTCACTCTAACACACACATATAATTTTTTATAATTTACACATGTCTAACGTATTATATCTTTTCCTCCTATTAACTTGAATTGCCTTGCATGTTTATTTTACTGTGCCATAATATGGCGATGCCCTTAATAACCATTTTGATGAATGAAACTATTTGGCAATGTGCTAGACTAAGCCTGCATAATAATTTTTCTTTTTAGATATTTTATGTCAGTTTTACACATTTCTTATGTTCTCCTTTTGCTGTCACTATGTTTTCTAAAACTCATTAAATGCTATTAGTATTAAAAAAAGTCAGATAGCCAACTTCCTGAGAATTTATAAAATGTATTTTCTAAATATAGTCTATGAGGTTTTTTTAATTTTAAAAATTATAGTTGACATACAATATTATATTAGTTTAAGTATACAGCATAGTGATTAGACATTTATATACCTTTTGAAGTGATCACCGTTATAAGTCTAGTACCCATCTGACACCATAATAGTTATTAGGATATTATTGACTATATTCCCTGTGCAGTACATTATATCTTTTTGACTAATTTTATAACTGGTAGTTTGTACTTCTTAATTCTTTTTACCTTTTTTATCCATTCCCCCACCCCCACTTCCCCTCTGGCAACCATTAGTTTGTTCTCTGTATCTATGAGTTTGTTTCTGTTCTGTTTGTTTATTTGTTGTGTTTTTTAGATTCCACATGTAAGTGAAATTATATGGTATTTGTCTTTCTCTGTCTGACTTGTTTCAGTTACTATAATATTCTCTAGGTCCATCCATGTTGTTACATATGGCAAGATTTCTGGTTGAGTGATATTCCATTGTAACTATATGTGACTTCTTCCTTGTGGACACGTAAGTGGCTTCCACATCTTGGCTATTGTAAATAATATAGCAATGAATAGGAAGTCTGTGAGCATTTTGAGGACATAAAGTACATAGTCTTTATAATTTTTTTAAAAATTGCTCTACTGGATCAGAATTAGATTAGGTGGTCAGTCAATAGTAGATTAAAGAAAATAGAAGTGTATTTTTCTCTCATGTAAAAGCAGTCCAGGAACAGGCAGCTCAGGGCTGGCAAAGCAGCTTAATGCCGTAAGAGGCCCAGGCTTCTCCTATATTGTTACGTTGGATTTCATAGTTTCAGATGGTTGCTGAGATTCCAGCCATCATTAACATATTCCAACCAATCATAAGGAGGAAGGTAAAGAGAATCACATTCAATATTTCAACTTCAAACAGAAGTTGGAAATATGGCCACATTGAGCTGCAATTAATGCTGTAAAATATAGACTTAGTCTGAGTGGCCACATGCCAATAAAACCAGAATTCTGTTACTTAGGAAAAAAGGGAAAACTGATATCAGGGAACAATTAGGAGTCCCTGGAATACCGATCCAGACTTACTGGCTATAGCAAATGAATTTTCTCCTTTTGTAATACAAGAATTACTTTATTTTCTTCTATTTGTTTTTTGTCTGCCCTTAACATGTGATTCCTGCAAAAATTTCAAAGTTCCCTTACATTGAACTCTGTCAGCATATGAGTTTGCATATATCTTGGTCTATATCGTCTTGAGTCTCTTGAACAGACATAATTTATGCTGAAACATGGAAAGGAATTGAAGCATGCCTAACTCCACCCTTAAGGCTGAATCCAGTATGTCTTCTTCCAGCTATGCATTCAAGTCATATAGACAGTAGCTAAACAGGGATTTGCATATGGCCATTATGCCTGCAACCTTGAATTATGTCATCTGCAAAGGTATGAGAATGGTTGATGCCCTCAAAACTGCAATTTTCTTTGAAAGCTATCAGACTGGTTTGGTGGGTCTCACAAGTAGGATGAAGCTACCATTAGCATCCTCAAACATTCCTAGATTTGTGGAATTTTATTGCTAAAAGGTACCGAGTGTTCATCTCCCTTCTTTTCCTGAGAAGACCCAGAGGAGTTAAGTAATTTGTCTTAGGACAACCAGCTAGTTACAAAATGTACTTTGATAATTACTCCTGGCCCTTTTCTCCAAACCACATGAATAGGATATGACCTGTGATTGGTCAGGCCCTGCCTTTAGATGGGCACATCATCACTGTGGTTCTACTATATTTCCCATTGATAGTCCGAAGCAGCTTGGTGATCTGCCCGGTATAACAGCCACAGGAGGAGAACACTAGGGTGGTAGAGAGTTACCTCCCCATCTGCAGGAAGAAGGGGCTTGAGGTTTAAGGGCAGGAGTCATTGTTTCTTTTCGATTCTTAGATCTCCCAAATAATAATCCATCTCTTTTGGGTATCATGTGTATCTGGGGAACTCTGATAACTCAAAGGATTTTTTGGGGTTTTTTTTCCATGTTACACAGGATAGGAAATTGTATATGCTCATTAGAATCATCAAATTGGAAGGTAACTAAAGATCATTATTTCCTCAATTCCTGGATTTCTCAGTTGTAAAACCTAAACCCAGGGAGATAAATTGACTGAACCAAGATCATAGTTCTTCCTTGATTTATAGAAAGCCAAAGCTTAAAACAACTCTATAGTTTGTTCCTGATAATATTAACTCTTACTATTTACATAAGAGACTAGTATCTGAAAAACAAATTGCCTGCTTTAAAAAACAGAAAAGTGTGGAGTTGCTTCAAAATCTATTCAATTTATAATTACAGGACATGGGCTAGGTTTATCAAATATTTTATTTACAGTAGAACTTTACAAAAATAGTCTTAATAAAATTAATACAAAATCATTTTACAATATAACTTATAGAACTATCTTCTCAAAAAAATGACACTCAATTATAATACATAAACTACATTTGTATCTGTTAAGTCACAGTGTAGTATAAATATGTCTCATCATCATTTTTTTATGATAAGGTACATGCCAGTAACAAAGAACAATGGACAACAAATGTAATTTCATTATTCTTCCAATGTAAAAGTCATCTCTGGCCAACACAAAATTAACCAAAGAAAAGTAAAACAATTTTCCTTCTGTTCAACAACACAGTCCTTTTGAATTATTTGAGAGTTTATCTGACAAAGACACAGCATTAATCTGAAAGCACCATGGCATAAAGTCTAGTAACAATATCCTCAAAAGCCTTCTCTGATGTCTTCTCTCAACTGTTTATTCAGGATTTGGCCAAGATAAATATTGATCTCAATTCTCCCCTTCATTAGTCTCAAGTGTTCTTAATATGCACTAAGGTTTTTAGACCTTTCCAATTGGCATATGTTTAAAATGTGAGTTTCTTTCTTTGGCTTCAAGTACAGTTTCACAACCCTTACGAAATGTACTGAGATCCTCCGTGCGGCTGAATCTCAGTGACTCCCCACCCAACAACATTTCCCCGGATGTGACAAGACTCCGCTCCTCCCACTTCTATTATCTCTTCATTGCTGAGAACACGATCCCAGATATTGAAGCCTGTGAGTCTTCCGGAAAAGGCTAATGTTTCATCAAAGCCACCGCCCACACAGCAGCCATTCTTTTCTTGGCCAATCTGCAGGATTCCTCCTTCAGGAACAATGTGACCTGTGGCCATCCCAACAGCGGTAGCCACCAGCTCACCATTTACCCACAGGGACATGTGCCCTTTCTTGGAATCCCAGGTGCTGCACAGATGGGTCCACCCTCCCAGGGAAATCACAGTGTCCGCCACCAGTTTGTTCTCCTCTCCACCCACCGCGAGCACTATGGTCTGATAGCTGAGGTACAGTTGGATCTCATAAGGATTCTTCTTTGTGCCATAGGAAAACAGGATGGTTTTGTTTAATACATCTGTGGCTTTCACCCAAATGCTGGCACTAAAAGACGCCAGTGTCATTGGTGTTACCGGATGCACACTTCCAAAAATCTTCTTGGATCGCATTGGGAATAAAATTGCTGTTTCACAACCTAGAGTAGCAAGGAAAGAAGAAGAATATGAGAAAAACATATATCAATTCATTCAGAAATGTTTCTGGCATTTAAGCATTTTAGCATGGGCATTTTAATGATTGCAGTTGAAAATTATAAGCAGGATCACAATATGACTTGGGGCAGAGGGCCTAAAGTGTAGTCTTTGGAGAGCAAAGAAAAATGGAAATAAGGAAAGCCAATTGTCTCATTCAATGAAGCGTCTAAATGGAGGAGAAGGGGTGCAGAAGCTAAATTGTCCAAACCCACCAAATAATGAAACTCATGTTTTAATAACGATTTCCCATCCGAATTAGCTTGTTTTCTTTGTTACTGCTTTTTTTAAAATGTTGAATCACTATATGTTAACTTTAAACAATGACGCTGTAATTTCTAAGAACTCAGAGCCAAATTTGTTTCCCCCTCCTGACTTCACCAAGCTCCTAGAACAAAAACCTGTGACATTCAATGGCCCTATCTCACCCCATTTAGCCATTGTTAACATGCATTTTAAACAGAAACTCTACAATAGATATGTTGTTGCTGAATACATTTTAATATACCTCATGATCTCAGATATTTGTAAACTTTGCAGTTTGTAGAAAACTACTGTCAAAAGGCAACAATGTATAATAATGATGACTACCTCTTATTGAGTACTCACTATGTGCCAGATAAAGTTCTTATGGCTTTGAATGTCATTTTAATCCTCATATTAACCCTAAGAGATAGTCTTAATATTCCCATCTGACAGATGAGAAAACTGAGACATAGAACACTATGTAACTTGGCTATGCTTACACAGTTGATAAGTGGTAAAAGTGGGGATTGAACGTGGGCACACTTTCTGCAGAGACCACACCCTTAACCTGCACACTGCATTTCCTCTCAATGGTAGCAGAACCCCTAGATTTGGCCGGAGGAGCTAGAATTCGTTTTTTTATATTATTAGTAAACTGTGCAGCTTTTGATGAGCCCCCTAATCTCTCCAGGCTTTACTGTTATCTATAAAAGGCTCTTCTTCCCATTCTCCTTCTAATATTCTGCAAGTCTGTAGACAACAAGTATGTAGCACTTAACGAGAGCTGTGTAGGCCAAGGTCATGCTTAAAAACTCTTACTCTGTCCTCATACTTAGTCGTATAAATACTATTTAAGCAGTAATAGAAAATCTTAAGGAAGAGTGAGTTCTTCCAAGAAGACTGGTGGAGGACATATTTCTGCCAATGAACACTTAGAAGATTTTCAAACTTGGGGGTTGGGAGTTCAGTGAACTCCCATCTCTGTCCATCTCTAGGTCACATGTCCAGTTAGGGAGCTGGAGACACTGAAATGAAACCTTCTAGGTGTCTCTAGGAAACCATGTGCCAAAATCTTTAATAGGTGAGGTCTGCTTTATGCTAACCTCATATACATATGAAAGACCAGGTATTAACTTTATAACAACCTAAAATACATTTGTCATAAGATAGCTTTGAAAAGCAAACTCCCAGAGCATTCAAAGACTAACTGGTGATCAGGCAGAACTTGCAGGAACCCAGTGTTCACACAAAGCATGGTAAGGGAAGTTAAATGTCTGCCAGTGGTTAAGGGCTAGGCTCTGTCATAAAAAAATTAAACAGATGTGGACCTAGAAATAGTCAAAGAAAATAATGACATTCAGAAAATCCTATAAAAATAACTATCATAGTAAGGCACAGAATTGGTCCTGTTACACTTTGGTATTAACTTTTACATTAAATAATTTGGATGTTTGAAGATTTTTAAAATTACTTTTTATGAGATATTGATTCTTTTTTCAAATGAAATTGGTAGGGACATTCCCTGCCCCCCCACCCCCCCACAGCTGTGTTACATAAATCAAATAAAGATCACGGAACAAAAGATCACCATATGCATGGGCATTTGAGAAACTCGCTGTAAAGTTTCAGTGAAGTAGTGTTCAAGAGGGTGCCTACTGCAATCTAATTAACTGATTTCCTGTTTAAATAAGCCCAGGCAGTCAGGGCTGCATTCCAAAGCATTCGCTGATTGCCTCTCAGAGACCCAGCTTCCCCTGTAGGCGGCACTGGCTATGTGAGTTCATGGAATGGAACTGCATGTTGGCAGGGTTTTTTTGTGGTTTCTTTTGGAGACCAGTGATTAAGGCTCTTGATATCTCTTTAAAATGTCAGAAACTCTCTCATGAAATGGCTTTTAACTAATAGGTTTTTCTGATTATGTTATCAAAGACCAAACAAAATAAAAACCAGGTTCTTAGGAGGCCAACAACAGAATGATTAGGGATTCCTTAGGAGCCAAGCTGGCAGGAAACCAAGCGAGGAGAAATCAAAGCATGTAGGTAAACGTATGATTGGATGTAATAAAAATTAACATTTTAGAATTCAGAAATACATCCCTCTTCTGTTCTAATATGCAGAGGTGATGATGAAAATTAGCATAATTCTTCAGATTTTCAGGTATATTGTATGTATAGTGACTTTACATGGGTTGCAAAAGACAAAAAATTTCATTCATTAAAATAGCCACGGAATTATAATTTGTCTCCTAGTCCCACTGAGGATTTATTTTATATGTGAGTTTATGCTTCCCCCCTCTGAAGCCCTGCTTAATATTTAAGAAAATATGTTCTGTGCTGATAAGCAGTCCTCCAATTTTTAGGAAAGACTAACATTCTGGTACGATTTCTATAATTTTAAATGAAATGTGCTCTGACACATGCTTATGAGTCTTCCTCATACTCCATTCAATAAGAGTTGTTTTTTTTGTTGTTTTTTTTTGGAAATAGAGGGAAGGATGGTATTACAATTGTTTTGGGTTTCTGAGATTCTCAGGAAAAGTGCAAATTATATTTTCTTATCTAGGACACTGATTTTCTAATATAACCGACACATGATTAGTACATCACTATTTCTTAGAAATTTTGGCTTGTAAAGGAGTGTTGCTTGGCTCCAAATCTCTCTTTTTTTTCTTTTAACCATCTTTAAAATGTATTATTTTGGCCCCACATGCATTTGGAGATTCATGAAGTATCACATGAGACTTTGACAAGTTGCATCTGGTTTGAACTACCTCTCTTCTGTTTGGCCCTGACCCTCCAAATCCCAGGGGTGGGGTCTGGGTCCCAATTGGCTCCTACACTGACTGTTCTACTTTGGATCCCTCAGTGGCTGGTGTACTCCAAAGCGCGCACCCTGGGACCACCACTTTCCAGCTAATTTCACAGACTCCGGAGGCTGGGGCCTCTGTCATTCCACTAATCAAATCCTTTGGCCTCGAGTCCTTTGCTCAGACAGGCAGGGAGAAGAGGCGAGCCCTGGGACTGGAAAGCGCCCCTAGACATTAGGCTGGACCCTGAAATAGTGCGGAGAAACAGAGCTCCCCTAAAGAGAGAGGCAGGCTAAAATTAGAAGAAGTGGAAATCCCGAACGGAGGGACGCTGGACCGCGAGACAGGTCACCATTATAACTGGCCAATAGAGCCCCTGGTCGGATCCGGTGTCAGTCAGGGGCCCTTGCCTATTTCAAGACTATGATCATCAAGTCCATAGCTATCTTCGGGGTTCCACGGGACTGGAACACACTTTTTTAAGCCAATTTTCCCGCCCTGCAAGGTGTGCCTGACTCTGTGACCGTGCATGGAGAAATAGAGGGTGTGTGTGTGTGTGTGTGTGTGTGTGTGTGTGTGTGATTAAAGCTTCCGTTGGAGGGCTGCCTGACTTCGCTTCCCATAGCACGCGCTCCTAGAACAAAGCTGCAGGGGTGTCCCTGCTTGGACCGCGTCCTTACCTGCAGGCAGCCAGTGCCGGGCCGCCCATCCCTGCACCGCGCGGAGGTCCGCTCTTGTCTGCCGCAGCTCTTGGAGCACAGCGCTCAGGGCGCGCCCCGCCTCCTCCGGGCGCTGCGCCTTAGCACCCTCCAAGAGCGCCAGCCGGCGGCTCGCGTCTCGGCTCCCCTGCAACAGCTCGTCCAGCACCCGGGCCAGCCTGGCTTCCGCCGGGGCCGCCGGGGCGCACGGCCTCTCCAGGCTGCCGCCGGTGAGCCGGCCCAGCTCCTCCCGCAGCCTCCGCAGCTCGCCCCGGAGGACATCGTCGGTGGCCTGCAGCAGCATGCCCTCTCTCATCTGCGAGTTCTCCATCATGATGAAGAGCTTGTCCCACTCTGAGTGCTCCGAACGGCAGTCGCACGGCGGCGTGGCTAGAGCGCGGGACACACACACACATTACCAACGCGCCCAGGCCTTCTCCCTCGGTGGGCCCAAGTTACAGCCCTCCCCAGCAACCCCCTTTCCTTTAAGGACACCTCGCGGGGGGGAGGGGGGGAGAACAGGGGGCAAATATCTCGAGAATGACAGAAACCATTCATGCAGGTATATATTAAGTTGAACTCGATGAAATTACCGTTCATGTAAGCTCAAAAGCTGGCAAATGTCGGCGATTTCATACGGTTCAGTCCATTACATATTTGTGACAGAAATAACTTTTCGAAGCCTCCCCCTTTCGTACAGCGCTTCTCTCTTTTGCAGAACAAACTATAATTTTTACTTCGTTTCATTGGCTCCAAACTATATGTATAATTTTTAAACCCCAAGAGGTGGGTATGCAGGTAGGCTTAGCACAGAAACAGTTAAAATGAACTTACGGTCCTCAGTGGGATGGAGTCCATTGTCTATTTCGTTGTCCAAGTTCACGTACATGAGCTCATAATCATCCGAGTTCTCGGCGCGCACTGCAGCCCAGAGAACACAAAATAAAATCGCAGGGAGATACATTGCTGGCGAGAGACAGAGTTCTTCCGTGACTTTCCACAGCGGGCGGGAGGGAACCCAGCGAGAGCCTCTCCAGTGAGCGGACTTGGAGCAGAGGAGAGTGAGAGTGAAAGGCAGGAGCCCAGAGCCCTTAATAAACGCTGGGAAAGCCTGAATGGGGATGAATGAGTAATGCGGGTGGCACTGCTGTAACGGGAGTTCCCCTGAATTTGGAGGGGAGGGGGTTGGGTGGGAGGGCAAGAGAGAGACAGGGAGGTTGCACAATAGTAAACCACAAAGGTTTACACTGCAGGCAGATTAATTGGATGAGGGTCAGAGAGGAAAGAGGGGGAAAACTGGGCTAACACGGTGCCCCTGAGGATTAGCTGTTGGAACTTGCATTGGTAGCACTGAGGGATGCAAGGGAGGGGACCGGGTTAGGGGGAGAAATCATTCAGCGGGCATAGAGGTGTGAAAGCAAGATCCTCGTTTCAGCATTTTATGGGCGCTTTTATTATTTCACAACCCGTTATGTATAGAAAACTTTTTTCATTTCTCCTTTGGAAGCAGTGTTACATACAGGTCTGAGCTGTGAAAGTTAGTCTCTGATTCCAAGATAAACCAACGTAGTAAGGACTTCTATAGTTCTAGAAGCCAAGACGGTTCCCAGTTATTCCATCTTTGATTCTTCTGGAATTGCAAGCACACTTTCATAAACATACATTTTAAGTGACAACAGAGCAAAACTGATCAACCTAAAATGAGAAAGAGCTGCAGGAAAGGAACAAATGGATTTTAGGTATGTTTTTAATAACCTGATACTATGCGTAAGATATATTATTCCACTAGGCTTAGAGTCAAAGATCATGTTTTTTAAATAAATTTAGGGATTCCTGCTTCTGCCAATATATGAAGATCTATATAAGCTGAAAACTCTTCTGTACAAAACGCTTAGAAATATATTTAAATTATAATAAAAAATAGAAATTTTAAATGTACAAATGAGCTCCCCACCCCCCAAAAAAATAATAAAAGGGAAATATCCAGTAGCAAAAGATAGAGACAGGACCTAAACCAGAAAGGTAAACCCAAGAGCTGATGTGAGGGGCCCCCTGGAGTGGGTTATCAGTTCTACAACAACCAAGTGTTGATGACCATTAAGGAGTAAAGGGTGAGGAGTTAGAAGTGAGACCCTCACCTAAAGCAGGACTCTCAGGGAGTTACATATTGGATTTCAGCAGGTATAGCCCCACTCCACCCTAGCACATGAAAGTAAGAATTAAACATGTCTCTCTTTAATGGGACTCTACAGAATCCCTAAGAGTTTGTGACTTTGGGCCTGCCTTCACATATGTTTCAAATTGAAATGTATGCTATCTGCCACTGTAAAAATAAATTCACAATGAAAAATATTTAAAGAATATTTTTGAATATTTAAAGAATGAAGAAATAATCCACCATAGATGACAATCAGCAGAAACCCAAAAGGATTAGATACCCCTTCCCCAAGAACTTCATTTGTTTAAAATATCAGCTAGAAACTAGAAAATAAGCGTGTTTAAATTATTTAAGATCTACAAGGAGGAATTGGAAACCTGAAAAAAGAAAAAGGCTAGGTGGATTTTTTGAAGAACCAAATATAACTTCTAGAATTAAAAAAATAATAATGATCGATTTTCTTAAAAGCTCAAGAATGGGTTAGATGGCAAATTAGGCAAAGCTGAAGAGAATATTAAGGAACTGGAAAGAAGAGCTAAGAAAATAATCCAAAATGTACTCTTTGAGTATTCCAAAATCCTTTCATTGTTCAGGAGGATGATACAGAAATTACTTAATTTTGTATTGTTAGTTAAGGAATGTTTATCTTTTAAAGGATAAGCACCAAAACCAAAGGAAATAAAGCATCCAAATAGAAGGAATAGAGGGAATTAGAAAAAAAAAAACACCTTGGTATATTCAATAGAAAGCAGTGAAGGAGGAAAGAAAAACATAGAGCAAGATAAATGAAAAAGCACAGCATAATGTGGTAAAAATAAATCTAAATATGCCAATAATTGCTATAAATATTAATGAAACAAACTTTCCATTTAAGAGACAAAGGTTGTCAGATAGGTATAGTTTCAAAATCCCCAGCTATATGTCACTTACAAGGGCCATATGTAAAGCATGAGAATCTAGGAAGGTTGAAAGCAAAAAATTTAAAAGGAGTGAGGAGGTGAAAATATATTGAATAAAGGCTAGTCAAAAAAACTAACATAGCTATATTAATATCAGTCTAAAATAGACTTTAAGGCAAAAGAGAATAATTAAATCATGATAAAAGAAACACTTTACCAGGAAGATACCTCAGAATTACCTAGTCAGATAGTTTCAAAAAATATGTATGCAAGATTGACAGAATTATAAGGAGAAATTGACAAATCCACAATTATGGAGGAAGATTTTAACATCTCTCTCTCATAACTAAGTTACTTCTGTCATAACTGATCATTCAAATACCAAAACAAAAACAAAAACAAAAAGGAAACAAAAAAAAACTGCTAAAAGATACAGAAACAAACTATATAATTTGAAGTTCAACTTAATGAAATATATAGAACATCGCCCAGAAGGTTTTATAAACAGGTTTAAGCAAACATTCAAGTAACTCATAAATACCATCTTATCCAGACTGCTTCTGAGAATAGACTGTGCAGGAATGCTCAGTCTAAAATCTTTTTATACTCTTATGTCTAATAAGTATGATGCCAGAAAGGGACAAGGACAATACAAGAAAGGGAAATTGCAGGCCAGTCTCATTGAAGAACATAGATACAAAAGCTCTAAATAAAATATTAGCCAAATAAACCCAGCAACATATGCGTACAAATACATCATAACCAAGTTGAATTTATTCCAAGACCACAGATTGATTAAATGTTAGAAGATCTATTAATTTATTGCATTAACAATTTAAAGGAGAAATCATATAATCATGTCAATAGGCAGAAAAGCCATTTAATAAAATTCAACATTCATTCATGTTCAAACTAGAAAACTGAAACTTAAACTGATAAAATGTAAATACCAAAATCTATAGAAACATATACACACATAATGGTGAATCCTTAGAAACAAACTCTTTAAAACAGGGATAACAAAAGAATGCTTATAGACATTGGTTCTATTCATCAAAGTGTTGGAGGTCCCAGCAGTTAAATAAGACAAAAAAAAAAAAAAAAAGCAACATAAGGAATAAGGTTGGACAAAAGGAAACTAAAAGCTGTTATCAATTATTCTAAGTTAATTTCCATATACAAAAAACTTAAGAGACTCTAAAGGGATTAGTAATAAGAGAATTGAGCAAGTTTTGCTGGATAAAAGATCAACATACAAAAATCAGTTGCCTTCTTAATACCAGCAGACAATTGAAAATACATGTTTAAAAAAAAGCTTTCCTTTACAATAGCAACAACAAATATGGGATGCTTAGGAATCAATTTAATAAAAGAAAAAATACAATATTATAAAACTTTATTGAAAAATGTTTAAAAAATTCTACACAGATGGAAAGATATACCACATCTTTGAGTGAGAAGACTCAGTTTCACAAAGAAGCCAATTGTCTCATGTTAGTCTATACATTCAATGTGTAAAAAAAAAATATCTCAATCTAGTTTTTCAAGGAAGTTGACAAACTAATGGTCAAATTTATGTAAAAGAGCCAAGAAGAATTTGAAGTACCAGGTGAAGAAATTTGCCCTATGAGGTACAATGATTTATTATAAAGTTGTTGTAAATAAGAAAACATGTTATTGGTGAAGGTATGATAAATACCCAGAAACTGACCCAGACACAAGGGACACTTTATATATGAAAGAGGTATTACAAATCAGAAGGGAAGCAATTGACTACTTAATATATGGATCTGGGACAATTGTTTGTAAACATTCAAACGATATATAATTAGATCCCTTCTTCATACATACAAAAGTAAATTCCAGATGAATAAAACACAAATATAAAAACAAAACCATAATGCTTTTAGGAGAAAATGCAGGAGATTTTTTTAATGAGCTTAGGGTAGAGAAAGATGTCTCAGTAACAAATAATAATACTAATAATAAACCATAAAGTAAAGAAATTTTTTAAATCATCTATATTAAAATTGCTACTTTAAAACTGATAAACAAAAAGTTTGTGTCTAGAATAAATAAGTAACTTCTACAAATCAATAAGAAAATATAATCATTCCAATTGAAAATAGGCAAAGGACATGAGTGGCCAAATCATAGGAGAGGAAATGACCTGTAAACATATAAAAAGAGTGCTCAGCCCCACGAGTAATTAGAGAAATGAAAATTAAAACAGAAAAGTGAGTTATCATCTGACACTCAATCAGACTGGAAAAAAAAACGGCATCTGTCAAGAGCAAATGTTGGCAAGCATGTGGAGCAACAGAATCACCTATGTTGCTGGTGGATGTGGAAGTTGTTGAAATCGTGGTGGTAGGCAGAATAATGCCCCCCACCAAAGATGTGCACGTTTTAATCCCCACAACCTGCAAACATGGTACATTTTATTGCACTGAAGGTGGAATTAAGGTTGCTATAAAAGATAGGGAGGAACTCCTAGATTAGCCAGATGGGCCCAAGAGAGAGGCAGAAGAGAGAATCGGAGGAAAAGGTGTGATGATGGAAGTAGGGTCAAAGAAATTCTATGTTGATGATGGAAGATGGGGGAAGGGGTCCCCAAACCAAGGAATGCTGGTGATCTCCGTAAACTAGAAAAGCCAAGGAAACAGATTACCTTCAGGAAGGAACCCAGACCTTCCAACACCTAAATTTTAGCCCAGTGAGACTCATGTCAGACTTCTGAACTATAGAAATATATGATAATAAATTTGTGTTAGTTTGGACCACTAAGTTTTGGGTAATTTCTTGTGGCAGCTATAGAAAACTATTAGAACCAATTTGCAAAAAAAAATTTTGGAACATGTAGAAACTTAATTCCCAGGGACATACCCACTGTTTTGCTACTTAATCATGTGATCCAGAGACCATCAGCATCACCTTAGAGCTTGTTAGAAATTCAGATTCTCTAGCCCCACCCTCAACTGGCTGAATGTTTTAACAAGATGCCCAGGTGATTTCTAAGCACAAGTAAGCTCAGAAGCAGTCCCTTAGGGAATATCTCACATTTATGCACAAAGAAACGGGTATAAAAATTACAACAAATTCGTAAAACAAGTAAAAATAATAATAATAGTAAAATATCTGTCAACAACAGAATATATGAATTGTTGCATATTTATATAATGTAATACTATATAGCAATGAGAATAAATGGAGAGCTTCTTGGAGATAAAACTTCAACATTATGTTGAATGAGGGAAAAATATATTGCAAAGAGGTATGTTCAATATGCTACTATTGATTCAAAATTTTAAAGCATGCAAAACAACTCTATAAATGCCAATTGGTACATGCATATGCAACTAAAGTATAAAAGCATTTATGAGGATGATAAATGCCAGCTTCAGGATGATGGTTGCCTCTGGAGAGCAAAGGAAATGATTGAGATGAGAAGAATCATGGCTAAGAATCAAGGTTAAGTTTTGGCAAAGCTGATTTGGTGAGCACACCAGTGTTCTTTGTAGTATTGTCTACAATTGCCTAATGGCTTGGAATATTCCATAATTAAAAAGAATGTACTAGTTTATGAATGGAATTTATGGGATTTCTACACCAAAGTGTCTTCATCAGTTTCTAACTCAAAAAAAAAGTTCTTATGCATTTATTTTTGTAGTATTTGATCAAAATCCAAGTTAGCCGAAAATGACTAATCTGAGGTTTTCCCCTTCAAGGCCCCCTGGGCCTCTGGGGAGTATTATACCAAAAAGCCTTAAACTGATTTCCTATCTTCAATTCCAACAATAGCCCCATTTATCATGACCTTTTTCAACAATTGCTCAGTTGCCCACATAACTAATATTTATAATCTGATGTGCTCTGTATAGGTTGGGCATTACACAGAAAATTCCTGATCCTTTAGGGAAAAGCTCTTAGTAAAAATAAACAGAAAATTTTAAAAATAAATAAATAAAACAGTATTTTCTGATGGACACAATATTTTTTTTATAATAAAACCCTATTTCCAATACCTTGTATTTTATGGGCATCTGACTAAAATATGTTTGAGGCTAATTCTATGAACCGCATGTGGAAAAAGAAATTCTCATTATTTATTTTCAGCCAAATACATTCAATTTGATCCAGAATCAGCCCTTCATTAAATTTAGTCATTGGCATTCTGAAAATGCTGGCCTTCTTTCCTTAATTCTCACATCTAAATGTCCTTTTATATGGGTTTATCTCCGTTATTTAATAAAGGTCTACATATGTGCAATCACTGCTTATTTGATTCTTTCTGTGTATATCTTCTATATACAAAGCCAAATTTAAAGTAAACAGAGTCAAGAAAATTCTTGTTCCAGAAATCCCTAGGAACCAGTTCTGAGACACTTAAGTACTTGAGAGGATTTTGAGAAAAAATCCATACCATAAAGTGATAGGCAGATGTTTCCCATATGTTGTTTGCAGATAAATCCCTCTAGTTTATGTAATAATTTTTCTTGAGATTTTGCCATTTGAAATCCAGTTGTCCATACATGTCTTTTAGGCAAATCACATGTGACAAATAAGCTGACTCTAAACTTCCCTTGAAATAGTGCAGAAATTAGGGATTCAAATGTGCATTGCCACTTTTCTAATTATTCACAAAAATAAGGCATAGTTTCCATATGTTAGCTGGCTAACCCATATCTTGGATCTCCCAGGAACGTGAATACACCCCTTTGCACTTTTTTGTTGTTGTTCAGTTTCATTTAGTTTCATGCTTATGACACTGCTTCGTTTTCACTTAAATGGCATCCAAATGTTCTCATCAGGAATTCTTTATCGGAACTGTTTCCTTCTCAAGGGTGTGGTCTGGTTACTGTCAAAGTTTCCTCTTTCCCCATGGTCCATTATTCAGAAAAATTCTTCATTAGATAATGCTGATCATATCATAAAACATTTCCTTATGGAATTAGTTTAAATGGTGCTTTGGTGATTTTTTGGGAAAAGGTAGCCTAAGGTACTGTGTTATTTTCAGCAGAAGACTTCGATTTCAGCTCCTGCTATTTGATATGTAAGTGGAAAGGTTATTGCATTGACAATAATGTTGTTATTGCTCATGGGCTGAAAAATCATCATTCCCTTTATTGTTTCCTCAACAGGTAATACCATGTTGTTGAGGGTGTTACCTGCTGTGTATGAAAAGCAGCCTCAGTCAATAAACAGACACCTGACAGAGCTCCTGGCCTTGATGTCTCAGCTGGAACAACCAGAACAGTATCATCTTCTACGGCTTCTGCATGTGGCTGCAAAGAGAAAGCAACCGGAGGTAAAGAATACATTGTATACAGGATAGTCCATGCAGCAGGGCATGTTTTGGGGTATGTGAACAGGATGTGTGCTTCAAGTTTCCTCTCTCATGTCTATACACATCCATCTTTAAGTGAAAGCTTTTTCTAGAATCATAAAACTCATTTTCTACTTTTTCTAGAATCATAAAACTCAACAGGTGATGGCAGAAGTTGGGTACTCTGTTAGGATTCTCCAGAGAAACACAACCAAAAAAATGTGTGTGTGTGTGTGTGTGTGTGTGTGTGTGTGTGTGTGTGTGTGTGTGTGTGTGTGTAATGAGGAATTGGCTTCTGTGATTATGGAGGCCAAGAAGTCGCACAATCTGCCATCTACAAGCTGAGGACCCAGGAGAGTGAGTGGTGTAGTTCCACTGTAAGTCGAAAGGCTTGAGGCACACGAGAACTGATGGTGTGAAAGCCTGAAAACCTGAGGGCTGATGATGTAAGTCCCAGTCCCAGGAGGGCAGGCGAGGACCAACATGCCAGCTCAGACAGCTATGTTCAGGCCTGGACAGACTGGATGAGGCCCACCCACATTGCAAAGGGCAGTCTGCTTTACTCATTCCTCCAATTTCAATGCCAGTCATATCTAGAAACACTCTCACAGACACACCTAGAATGTTTAACACAGTGAGATTGACACATAAAATTAATCATCACAGCTACAGTAATAAACACACAACAAATGTGCAAATCTGTAGCCATTACAAGACCACTTTAATGAAAGTTTAGTGTGGCCTTACAGTCCTAGGAATCTATGGTTTCTCGGACAGAGCCAAGGCAAAGACCTTCGCATGCTTGGATTTATGGGGAAATCAGCCTAGATGAAGAGCAAAGGATCATTTTCTAAACAGTAAACTAGATGTTGTTCTTTGTACTTTAATAAAAACTAAAGTATTGTATTAATTAGGATGCTTGTGATTATCGGTAACATAACACCCAACCCATAGTGGTTTAAACAATGAAAGGAATTTATTAGCCAATGTAATCAGAAAAAGCCTTCAGATGAGGCATGATCAAGGAACTCAAATAATGTAAAAAGAACAATTTTTCTGTCTCCATTTCTCAAATCTGATTTCTAGGTTTTGCTTTCATTTTCTGCAGACTTTCTCTCCTGTGGGCTCCAGACAGGTGTTAGGGGCTCTCTAGGCACTTGGCTTCTCCTACCTTCACCATGACCATAAGCATCCAAGCGAAAGTCCTGATGTTCTCTGTTTAGGACACACACTCTACCCATGGAACTTCTCCTGAACCCCAAGGATACTCAGATAGAAACTTGAGGCTGCCAGGAGAGGGAAGTAGGAATGGATTCTAAAGGGTACCAATGTGCACAGTAGAGATTAATGGTCAAACCAAGTTTCTACCAATTATGGTTGGATCTATGCTCCATTTCCTGAAAATGTCAATATCCATCACTTGAAAAACCAGTCAACACTAAGGTGAAGGACTGAAACATTTGTATTCAACATTCAGATTGTCCAAAGAAAGGCCCTGCAAGAATGGTCATGTGCATAATTAACCACTGCAAGCTCCTTTTGGTAAGGAATGATTGCTTCTTTTCCTCTGTATCCCAGACCTTGACATAGCATCTGATAGCACTCAATAAACATTCATAAAACCGAATTTAATTAAATAGGGTGATAAGTGTTCTGCAAATGGAATAAACAGAGAGTGGGAGGCATCAAATTCTGCCTTAGGAGGAAATAGGTCATGTGTGCTATGCAGGCCCACAAAGGGCTTGGCCTCAGGGCCAGACCTGCATGACTGTGTAGCTGTGTTCCAGGTGGAACAGAGATGCAGAGGGCCTCAGGAAGTACAGGTAGTGGGAGTCCTGGACACCCGAGAGCAGGCTAGAGCCCCACCACCAGAGATTTCCATTCAGTAGATCTGGGGTGGGGCCCCCAAGTCTGCCTTTTTACAACTTTCCAGGTGACATTACTCCTGCTGCTTCCAGAGCTACACTAAGAGTAGTAAGGCTAGAGGCTGGACAGAGGACTGGGAACCTCTATGTTACCTGGTACGCAACTTCACTCTTGCCCTTAGAGCAATATATTGTCATTAATTTTCCATGTCTGTCTCTTCCAGTGCACTGTAAACTCCTTGAGGAACATAAAACCTGTGTCTGCATATTTGTATGCACTTTCTAGCATAGCGATGGGCACATACAGGGTTTCAACAAAGAGTTGTTAAATTCAGAAATGAATAAAGGAACAAAAGAGACCAAAGAATGGTGACTGAAAAGAACCAGGAAAAAGATGCACTGTGGTCTCCAGGGGGTGCAAAGTGGATCAACAGAGTCAAGATCTAGAGAAGTACAGGAGACTAGAGATGACAACTTACCTTGGATTTGGCAACCGGGGACTCACCAGGGACCCGCGAGGGACCGTACCTGGGAGGGTGGCAGTCATCTATTGTGGATTTTGAATGGGAGGGAAAAGTAGGAAATGAACACATGAGTGTGGGAGTTTAGAGGAAATAAGGAGGGAAAACGAATCCAATAATTGAAGATATGAGAGAAAATACTAGATAAGAACAAAGTACTAGAGGAAGTTACAGAATGAATTCCAGAGCACAAGTGGAGGAATCTGTTTTAGGAAGGACTGAGGACAGAAAGGATGAGCAAAGCCACAGCAGAGTTTGGGCAAGGAGTGGAGTTGACAGATCACAGAAAAGGAGACTCAGAGTGAGGGGGCTCCAGATGGTGTGATGTATTGCTGCTATGATAAGTGACCACAAACTTAGTGATTTAAACAACACAGATGTTTTGTCTTACAGTTCCAGAGTCAGAAGTCCAAAATGAGTCAGCAGGGCTCCATTCCCTCTGGAGACTGTAGAGGAGAACCTAATCCCTGCCCTGTCCAACTTCTAGAGGCTGTCTGCACTCCTGGGCTCAGAGCCAGCATCACTCTCACCTCTTTTTCATCACATCTCCTTCTCAGACTCTGACCGTCCTCCCTCCCTCTTCTAAAGGCTCTTGTAATTATTTTGAGGTCACCCAGGTAACCCAAGTGTATGTTACCATCTCAGGACCCTTAATTTAATCACACCTACAGAGTCCATTTGGCCATGTAAGGGAACATATTCACAGGTTTGGGGGATTAGGGTTAACATATTTGGGGACTCAATATTATGCCTACCACAGGTAGGTGATATGGGGAGTCGGGCGGAGTGACTAAAAGGCCAAATTAGATTTCATAAAGGAGGCAGCTGGCATACCACTTTATCTGCATGTTTATATGCTATGTTCTCCACTTGGAGTGTGCTTCTCATGCCACTACCATCCTCCCTGGGCTGACTATTCCTGGTCCTTTAGACAGATGCTTAGATGTCACTTTCTTGCCAGAAATCTTCTCTGAACCCTTCCTTCCCCCAACCCCTGCCATAGCAAATTTCACATGGTCTCTACATGTCTCTCTCCCTCTGGACGACCTTGGCTGTGATGCAAGTGCTTCAGATACAAGGACCATCTTGTTCATCAGTGTGTCCCCAATGCCTACATAGTACCTGGCACACAGAAGTCACTTTATGAATATTTGTTTATTTTAAGATTTTTATTAAAAATATAGCTAACATACAATGTTATATTAGTTTCAGGAGTACACCATAATTATTCAACATTTATATACCTAAAGAAGTGATCACCATGATAAGTCCAGCAACCATCTGACACCATACTATGCTATCACAGTGTTGTTGACTATATTCCCCATGCTGTACATTACATCCCCATGACTGGTTTGTTTTATATCTGGAAATTTGGACATCTTACTCTACTTCATCTTTCCCCACACCTTTTTAAATCTTTCCATTACAATTGATATTCAATATTATTTTATATTAATTTCAGGTGTACAGCATAGTGGTTAGACATTATATAATTTAACAAGTGATCTCCCTGACTAGTCTCATACTCGCCTGGCACTATACATAGTTATTACTATATTATTGACTATATTCCCTGTGCTTTACTTTGGGTGCAAATGACTATTTTGTAACTACCAACTTGAATTTTTTTTTTTTTAGCTGAGCCATCCTGTCAACTTGTACTTCTTAATCCCTTCACCTTTTCCATCCTGCCCCCCAATTCCCCTCCCGTCTATCATCCCAACTAATCTAGTACCCATCAGATACCATACATAGTTATTACAACATTATTGCTTATATTCCTTATGCTATATCCTACAGTCCCATAAGTACTTTGTAACAACCAATTTGTACTTCTTAATCCTTCCGCCTTTTCACCCACACCTCAAACCCTCCTCCCATCTGTCAACCATCAAAGTGTTTTCTGTATCTATGAGTTTGTTTCTGTTTTCTCTTGTTTATTTTATTCTTTGGAGTCCATATATGAGCAAAATCACATTGCGCCTGTCTTTCTCTGTCTGACAATCCACTTAGCACAGTACCTTCCAGGTCTATCCTTACTGCCTCAGATGGCAAGAACCCATTCCCTTCCATGGCTGACAATATTCCATTGTATATATGTACACCTCCTCTTTATCCATCGACAGACACCCAGGCTGCCTCCACATCTTGGCCATTGTAAACAAAGCGGCAATGACCATAAGGATGCACACATCCCCACAAAGTAGCATTTTGGGTTTCTTCAGATAAATACCAAGAAGTGAGAATACTGGGTCCTTCTTTGTCTCTTGTTATAGCCTTTGTTTTAAATTTTATTTTATCTGGTATAAGTACTGCTATCCCAGCTTTTTTGTTTGTTTGTTTGTTTCCATTTTCATGAAATAACTTTTTCCATCTCTTTACTCTCTGTCTGTGTGTGTTTTTCAATCTGAAGTGAGTCTCTTGTAGGCAGCCTATGTAAGGGTTTTTTCTTTGTTTTCTTATCCATTTGGCCCTTCTATGTCTTTTGATTGGAGCATTTAATCCATTTACATTGAGAGTGATTTTTGATAGATATGTAGCTATTGCCATTTTATTATTAATAGTTTTGATCTTTTTTCTTCCATCTTAAAGAAGTCCCTCTAAGATTCCTTGTAATATTGGTTTGGTGGTGGTGAACTCCTTTAGCTTTTTCTTGTCTGAGAAGCTCTTTATCTGTCCTTCAATTTTAAATGATAGCCTTGCTGGTTAGGGTTTCCTTGGTTGTAGGTCCTTGCTTTTCATTACATTAAGTATTTTGTGTCAATGCCTTCTGCCCTACAAAGTCTCTGTTGAGAAATCTTATGGGAGCTCCCTTATAAGTTATTACTTGTATTTCTTTTGATACTTTTAGGATTATCTCTTTGTCTTTAACTTTTGCCATTTAATTATAATGTGTCTTGGTGTGGGCTGTTTGGGATCCTCTGTACTTCCTGGGCTTGTATGTCTATTTCCTTCACCAGGTTGGGAAAATTTGCAGTCATTATTTCTTCAAATATGTTTTCCATCTCATGCTTTCTCTCTTCTCCTTCTGGAACTCCTATGATGTGAATGTTGAAGCTGTCCCAGAGATCTCTTAAACTATTCTCTTTTTTTAATTTCTTTTTTCTTTTTCCTTGCCCAACTGGGTGTTCTCTGCTACTTTGTCTTCCAAATCGCTGATTCGATCTTATGCTTCATATAGTGTGCTGGTGATTCTTACTAGTGCATTCTTCATTTCAGTTATTGTATTCTTCATTTCTGACTGGTTCACTTTTATGGTTTCTATGTCCTTTTTAATATTTTTTATCTCTTTGTTGAAGTTCTCACTAAGTTTCTTGAGCATCCTTATAACCATTGTTTTGAACTCTGTCTCTGGGAGGTTGCCTGCCTCCATTTTGTTTAGTTCTTTTTCTGGATTTTTCTCCTGTTCTTTCATTTGGGACATATTTTTTGTTTCCTCATTTTGGCTGCCTCTCCCTATTTGTTTCTATATATTAGGTAGAACTGCTATGTCTCCCAGTCTTGGGTTAGTGGCCTTATCTAATAGGTGCCCTGTGGGGCCCTGGCACAGTCTCCTGGTCACTTGTTCCATATGCTCCAGCAGTGTCCTATGTGTGGGTTGTGTGTCTCCTCCTGTTATAGGTAAGCCTTGATTGCTATTGGGATGTTAGTGAGTGGGATTGGCCCTCAGGCTGATGGGCTGTGGTGTTTGCAACATCCACGGCTTATAGGTTGCTGTGAGGGGGTCTTACTCCACTGAGTGGGATTCACCCCAGTGAATCTGCCCTTTTGGTGTGCCACTTGTGGAGCTAATCGGGCAGTGCTCTGCTGTGGTCTGAAACGAACCTGCAAATATGTTGGTTCTGGGGCCTTTTGGGAGGGACTCTGGTGCAGGTCCAGGTCATCTGCTGCCAGTGACCAGCCAGGGACTGCCTAGTAGTAGCTACAAAGTGATCCATGGTTGTTCGCTGCCTATGCTAAAGTGGGAGACATGTGAAAAGAGGCCATACTACAAACAAAGGATGGCTGCCACCTGCCACCTCCCTTGTGTTTTGGTCATTGATAAGCCTGGTGTGGTACACAAGTTGATGAGGCAGGGTCTCAGGGAGTTGCTAGAATGGAAAGAATTGTGGTCACCACGTTAATGTAAATTCTGGTTTGGTGCCAATGTTGAGCCTGAAGCTACTTAGCAAAAGTCTCAGAGAACACCAAGGCTAGTCACTGCCTGCCTGAGGCCTGTGGACTCCAATAGTTTTCTAAGAAAGAGTGCAATGTGGGTGGAGCTGGCTGCTCACAAGAACGTGCCTCCAGTGCTGGGGGAGTTGGGTGGGGTGGGGTCCCAGCAGATCCCACAAGACCAATTCAGATTTAGATTTGGCCAAATAGGGGAGGGCTCAGCACAGGAAAGATGACACCCACCTCCTGGCTGCATGGGAAGAGGACCAAACACAGGGAAAATGGAGAACGTTCTCCAGCCCTTGTTCTGAGACTGCACACCTCAGTCTGCCCTCCATATGCCTCTGATGCCCTTCCAAGTCACCGTCCCTCCGAAGACACCCAGGGTGAGTGCCCAAGAGTGAGAGTGAAAAAGTCTCTGTGCACTGGCTGTTTAAGAGGATGTCTGGGTTTTCTGCAGCCTTCCATCCCACCTGGATGATCAGAATCCCTACTGTTATTCACAGCCAGATGTTGTGGGGGGCTCCTCTTCCTGGCACCAGTACTTTGGGGTGGGGAGCCTGGTATGAGGCTGGGGTCCCTCACTCCTCCTGGGGAAACCTCTGTGATTGAGATATTCCTCCTGATTCTCAACCACCACACAGAAGTTTGGGGCTGGCCCTCCTACCAGTCTCTAGGTGGCCTCTTCTTTATATCATTAGTTATAAAACTTTTGTTTGGCCAGGCTTCAGATGGTTCTTCAGGTTGGTTGTTCTATGATTTTAATGTGTTCATGGAAGGAAGCACAAAGTGTTTATCTGCTTCACTATCTTGGATCTCTGTTATGAATATTTCTAAACATGGGTGAGTTGGTATTAGTGCCTACGTTTACAAAGGACTTTGTCATTCATAAATGACAATTTTTCTGATAATTCATTTAAACCTATTCTATAATGTGTTATTTTTTTCTCCATTTTACACCAGTCAAAATGGATGCTTTGAGAGGTTAATTTGTCCCCTATCACACAGGTAGTAAGAGGTAGGGAATCTGACTCCCACCTCTCTTCTCCTCAGCCAGGAGAAATAGCAAAGCACCCTCTACTTGAGAAAGGGATCAGTGTTCTCCCCTGGTTACAGAGGGCGAGGTGGGGTAGACAAGGAGCACTGATAGTGGCCAAGATCGTACCAAGTACCAGGCACTGTGTAGGTGTTTTATAGTCATTATCTCATTTATTCCCCACAACAAACTTTTCACTTTATAAACAGAGAAGTCAAAGTTTGGAGAGGTGAAGATGGTGGTACCAATGAGTGATTTGATGGAGAGGCTTTTCATGCCCCCTTACCTTAGCAGCCCCTCCAATTTTTTTATGGGCAATGTCCTTGTCCCGCACTGGCCATTAGAGTCACACTGCCCTCCCTAAGATTGCCATTCACTAAAAAAATCTGGGACTGACACTGGCTAGATAATTTTCCCAAGGCCATACAGATAAGACCAAGCTATATCATAAATCCAATCTAATTCCAGTAATGAGATCTTTAGACCTCATATAATAAAAGAAATCAATGCTGTAAGGCTGTGGCTGGTAAGGCAAATGGAGGTTCCAGAAGCCACAGCAGATGATGGCAGTCAGAGAGGTGAGCTAGACAAGAGAAGGACAATTGAATTAAATGAGCAGGAGAAGATGAAAACAGAGTCCTGAAGGTATTCTGGGTATTGAGTCCACACTTCTCCAAGAATGAAGAAGCAAGGAAGCATCCACAATGATGTGAGTGAACCCCACCTGTTCCAGGATTCTAACTGGTGGGAAGATGTTGTGACGGGGTACTACCCAACACTTTGTTTCCCATGAATGCTTCCCTGTATGTTAAAGCAGCCCCTCCACTTGCCTCCTGTAGCTCTTGGCTCTTCATAAGATTACACTTGATTGCTGAGTGGCTCAGGCTGTGAGCTAGAAAAATTCCTGATTCACCTCTTTTCTCTTACACTGTTCCTTAATTAGAGAGTGGACAAAGGGAAGGGGAGGAATACAGAAAAAGGTTTTACAGAGAGAGGAAAGTGAAATAACTTGCAACAATCAGAAATGTGGAACTACAATATTGCCACAGGGATATGAAACACAGTTCAGGGAATATAATAATGTTATAAAAATTTTGTGGCGTGTCAGATAGTCACATGTCTTGTTAGGGAGACCATATCATGGATGGAGTAGAGGATTGATCACTGTACTGTACACCTGAAGCTGATGTTGTATAATATTGTATGCCAACTGTAACTGAATATATAGATAGTCACGGGATGTGGAGTACACTGTGGAAGGGAGTCAAAGGAATTGTAATACATATGTATGATATGGGGGGGGCAAGTGGTGTGGTGAACTCAGGGAGGGGGGTTGTCACTTTGAGGGATAAAAAGTATACCTATTGTACTGTGTTGTACACCTGAAACTAATTTTAAAAAAATGTTTATTTCACAATAAAAGAATTTAAAAAAAAGAAATGTGGACATAGGCTTTCACTGTGAGTCTAGTTAATTCATTTTTAAGATAAAGTGAGAAGCTGAATAAGGAGGTTTTTGACCTTGTGAACTTTTTTTTTTCCTGTGTAAAAGCTGTGCCGATGTTCTGTAACTTGGAGGTAAACTGAGCAGTTTCTTCAATAAGAGTAATGTGCAGGGATGTTTCATGCTTTTCTGAATGTCCTCTTCACTACCCATCTTCTGTGACTGGTAATAACCTGGCTCTTCAGGGCTGGAGGGTCAACCATTGGCTCTTGACAAAAATCCTTTTTTGGTATTGAGTTGTCAGAAAAGTCATGACATATTTTTTTGTGTGTTTTTGTTGCAAAAATGTGTCATGACTTTTCCAACAACCCAATATAACTGACCAGTCCATGGGATTGCAGAGGTGGCATAGCTTCCATATCCATACATTTGTGAGCTTCTGATGTGGCTAGCTGGACAGGTGGGTTCCTTTCCTCCATCACTACCCTCTGGGTATTGCTCTCTCAGGAAACCATCCTTCCTATGTGAAGACAGGCCATTCCTGGTTAGTGCTCCATGGCTGGAAGCTCCAGAGAATCCCAAGTCCATTTAGAGGAAGGCTGGGTGGTCAATTTTCCAAGTGGCCTTCTGGGGCTAAGTCTGTATTCTTGGCTGCCATAAATTATGCTGCAGTCTAGCCAATGAAAGGAACAGAATTTAGTAACAGATATGAACATTTCTGTTATTTTCTCCAGGACATTGGCTTCTAGCCCTAACCATACAGAGATGAGTGACAGCAAGTGGCAAGTTCAGCCCTCTGTTGATTAATGTTCAGACCTAGAGGAAGTACTTTTGTGGTCTGGTCCCTCTAGGCGAGAGTCATTCTTTAGGATTTTCTCTCAGCAGTGTAGAGCATTCCTGTTTACATGCCTAATCCTGCAGCACCAAACACAGCATCACCAAGCTGACATTACTCAGAGGTCACTTGTTGTATGAAAAATAAGAAGCCAGTTGCAGAACATTAAGAAGGTGGAGTGATGAAATACATAGACTGTTCTAAGAGTCTCTGGAATAGCATCATGGTTTTTGGAATATATATTTTGTCAGTATGGTGAGAGTAAGTAGTAAATGAAAAGAGTGAAAGTTATTTTATAGATTTTTAAAGATTAGTGGAGATTGTTAATGCTAGTCAAATTAACTGAAAGAGAAAATAGATCTTGAGGACTAATTTAAAAGGGAGTGCATGCACACATGCATACACACACTCATAAACACACACACACACACACACACACACACACAAATAGCTCTATCTTTTACTCTATACATAAGGATTTAAATGTCATTTGCTGCCAACTAAGTTATGGTGCTGTTTTCAGATGGCCCTGCCCTCAAGGTGCCCATTGCCTGGGTGATGAGATGTGTTCACAAAACTTCAGTTGAATGAGAAGATGCTAACCTTGTCAGCAGACTGCAATGGGAACACAGAAAAGGCAGTGATTAATTCTGCTCAGGAAGGACCAGAAAATCCAGGGATAGCACCCTTCCCTGGGCTACTTGTGTTAGAGAGGTCTGGCCTGGCCCAAATCTACCTGTGCCCCAGTTCCCATCCACTCCCTCGCCTACTAGGAAACTGAAACCTTGGAATCCTTTTCCTAAATATCTCCATTCTGCTTACAGGCCTGGTACATAGGTCTGTTTTCCCAAGGACAGGCCATGCCAACAGTGTGACCTCACAGGCCTGAGGGGTGGCCTAGCTGAGCTGTGGGCCCATCATACATGGGCCGGAATATCCACATACATACAGGACAAAGCCAGAAGTAGGGAGAGAAGGAAGGGGCAAGAGATGGAGGCTAGAGCTCCTTTCTCCCTGTTCCTTCTACAGGGGGCAAAAATTTCAGTCATATCAAGCCTCTCAGATTGTTGTAAGGGTGTGTTTTTCAGGTAGGAGTAAAGAACATTTTTCTTATAGCTGATGAGCATTTGGGCGTGTGGTCTGGGTGCCTCCTTTTGTACTCTAGTCCCAGCTCCTGCCTAGGCAGGAGGGGCAGGAGGGAAGGCTACCTGGAAATAGAGCTGTTTGAGATAGGCTTTGAAAGTATGAGGTTCTCTCTGTGTATAAGCCACTGCGGGTGGTCAGTGGCATGTTGCTGGGTCAGGTGGTTCATAGGGGTGTAGGCAGCAGAGGTACCTGCCAATGAAGACCCTGGAATGCCATGGCATTGGGATTCTCTGAAGAATTTCTCTGTGAGAAATCTCTGAAGCCTTGACATGATCAGATTGGATTTTAAGACAATGACTCTGATGGCCGTAAGGATGCTGAACAGAAGGGAGAGATACTTAAGGCTAGGAAGCCTGCCTGGAAGCTCTTTCTGTGGTCCATGGAGGAGGGTTTATGGCCTAAACAAAGGCCATGTCAGCTTGCTCTCTGTCAGCCATCTATATTGTCTGAGTGACAGCTCTGCTCGGCAAGGACAATGCTTTCTCTGAGACGTGAAACAGCTCCCAAGGAGGCAGCACTGAAGAGACCCGCCTACAGAAATGTCCCATGTTTGGAAAACAAAATACCTCTATCTCCAGGGGTAATCTATCTGATCCAAAGCACCGCCACTTCCCTTTCATATGGATGATACACTGCAAGAAGTGTCTATCTTTTCTATCACCATCATAATGAACTTTGGGTTATCAGGAAAAGATGATGAAATAGCCAGCTTGTATTTTATTGGTAAAATTGGTGTTACTTAGTTCATATTATTCATGGCATCTCTTCTCTCTGCACCTTTTATGCATTTGACTCTGCCTGGGCCAATGTTTTTTGCCTTGAACCTCCTTTTTTTTTCTCTCTCTCTCTCTTTTTTTCTTTCTTTCCTTCTTTTCCTTTGTAAATTTTTCTTGATAGGGCAACAGATGTAATATGCTCTTGCATGGCTTGGGGTATGTGAGTGGAACTTAAATAAAATTAGCATGCCATGTCCCAGAGACCTGGGTGTTCCAGGAATAGAATGTGAAGAGTCAGCACTGGGAAATGGGATGTTATAGAATGGGACAGGAAATGTGTAAGCATTTTCCATTCCTAAAGGCCTCGGGTTAGGCATGCTGCCCTGACCTGCAGCAGTGGGCTGACATTTCTGCCACATGTGCCAGGGAGCTCTCGTGGTTCCTCCTGAAAGATATAGTATCATCTCCAATGCCCAGGCAGCGTTTATTGAACTGTTCATTCATCTGTGCGTCTACCAGAAACTAGCCCTGTTCTTTCCTCTGCTAGTACTAGATATGAATATAGAGTTTAAATTTACAGGTAGGGTAATTTTAGTTATCTCAAAACTGTCTTCTTTTATGTTCTTGTTATGTTGTATATGACTTATGACAATATTATGTTTAAACATTATGGACAACGAACTGTTCAAGTACTATGGGGTAGGGGTGGGGGGTTATCCATATGCTATCTTGTAAAATCATTTAGATTTGCCTCTCTTTGATTCGTTTCTCAAATAGTGATTGACTTACCTCTGGCCAGGCTCTGTGTTAGGCATTGAATATACAATGGTGTACAAAATAGAAATGATTCTTGACCTTGTGGAGCTTTCAATCCAGCCTGCAAGACAGACATCTACACCAGCAATAAGAAAGCATGAGAAGGATCTGCTCAGAGCCATGTGGAGTATATGATAGGAGATTCAGCAGGGGCGAGGGACATTGAGGGAGGTTTTTAAGGGAAATAACAGTTAATCTGAGGCCTCAAGAGTGATTAGGAGCTAACCAGCAAATAAGAATTACAGGCAGAGTGAATCGTATGAGTAAAATTCCAGATGTAAGAGAAAACTGAGCAGGTCAAGAAAACCTTTAAAAATTCAACATGGTGGAAGCATGATATGTGATGGGATCTCGATGGGGAGAGAGTCGCATGGGGGTGTGAGGAGATTAATCTAGAAAGATGGATAGGAGTCGGTTCACAAAAGATATGGTATGCTAAACCTTTATCTTGAGAGAAATGGCAAATTAGTGAAGTGTTTTAAGCAAGGAAGGGCCACCGTTGTGGCCATGGATGGAGAAGGGATTAGATAGGCAAGACTGAAGGCAGGGAGAACAGGTAGGAGGCTGTTGGAATAACCCAAATGCAGGCTAATTGGATCACTTGTGCCAGCTTAAATGTCTCTGCTGAGAAAGGACTTCCCTTACACCCAGCCTCTATTAGGGCCCTGGAACAGTCTCTCACAGCACCCTGTATTTTCCTTACATGAGATTTATTAATACATTTATTATAAGCATTTCTGTTTTAAGTATTTGTTTTACTAAATAGTGGATTATTCCATGAAGGCAGGAATCTGTCACACTTGTTAGCAACTGTAACTCCAGCACCTAAAACAATATGTTGCAAATAGGAAAGACTCAACAAATACTTGTTAATGAGTGAATGGATCGATGAATGGAAATGGAGGGAAATGGACAGATCTGTGGGATACTTGGGAGGTGGAATCAATGGGACTTGATGGTTGAGGCTGCTAATAAGGGGAAAATAGTCCTGAAGAACGAGTCCCAGATTTCTGGCTTGAGTTGCCAGGTAGATAATGGTGTCACTTATGGAGAAAGGAGACACTGTGGCTAGAGAGGTGGGAAAAGCAGGATTTGGGCAGGAGACGGATTATGAGTTCAGCGGGTTGAGATGAGCAACAGATTCAATTTTAATACTGGAAGCTGCATTTCATGTCTACCTTACCAAAAAAGTAACAAACCAAAAAACCAAAAAAGCAAACTAATAACAAACAAAAGAAATCACAGTAGTAGAAATATGGTTGGACAAATAGTTCTTTTATTCAGTTTTTCCACGGGTTGTCCCAATTCTTTTATTTTAGCAGACAAAACAATTCATTAAATTATCAGTATGCAACATGTCTGTATATTAACATAGTGACTTTATTCTACAAAAAAGTCACATTTTCCATAATATGAATTTTTTTTTTTTTTTTTAAGATTTTATTGGGGAATTGAGGGAGGGTAACAGACAAGTTACCATCCTTTTGTTTTCAGTCTAGTTGTGGAGGACGTCGCTTCACTGGCCCATGTTGGTGTTATTATTGCGCTCTTCCCGGGTGAGGCAGTCACTCACTGGCTACTGGATAACCTATAACAGCAGCTCATGGCAGCTCATGCCAGCTGCCGCCCACTCATAGTAGCTCACCACAGCCCACTGCTGCCCCACTGCAGCCTATGCTGCCACTGGCGACTCATGGCAGCCCACCTCCAGGTCGAGCTGTTGTTCACCATCTTAGCTGTAGAGGGCGCAGCGTCACTTGCCCATGTGGGATCCAAACTGGGCCCTGCTGCTCAGAGCTTGTGCCCCCAAGCCAACTCTTAATCAATTAGCCATGCAGCCTGCCCAATATGAATCTTTATATTCATAAAAGCATTACAGATATAGAAAAATAACATTAGAATATTGGGAATATGCCAAAAATAATTTTACCTTAATAATTTTTTATTATATTTTTGTGATCAAAATAGAAAACTGAAGAAGATATGAAAACTCTTTTCTGCTTTTATATTTTTATTATTAAGTGTTTCCAAACCATATTCCTCCAATTTGAAGGCTTTGATTAATGTTATCAAGGATCTCTTACTTATATTGTCCTTTAAATTATAGCTCTCATGATGGTTTGCTGGAAATATAATACTCCTGATGAAGACACAGCACAGCATTTCAAAACTTGATTTATGAATAACAGTATTTAAGTACTTGCAAACTTCTTTTTTCAATAGCAGAGCACAGATTAAAAGAAAAAGAAACTGAAGGCTTTGAAATTTTATTGTAAATTTTAAATTCCAGACTTGGGAGATTTGCTTGAGTTCCAATGAGGGTTAATAATCTCAGAATGTGTTGAATTCAGGCTGAATACAAAAACAATGTTTTTTGATTGATTCTGTTTAATTAATTTTCCTCCTTGTTTCTCTTTCTTCCCTCCTCCTCTCCTTTCTTCTTGTAGGTGGTTCAGAAGTGTGTTCCTTTCCTAATTGGGCACTTAAAGGACTCAGCCCATAATGATATCATCCTAAACATCCTCATAGAGATAGCAGGCTATGAACCAGTGGCTTTGAATAGTTTCCTTCCAATGTTGAAAGAGATTGGTGAGAGATTCCCCTACCTCATCGGACAGATGGCGAGAATCTATGGAGCTGTTGGGCATGTGGATGAAGTAAGTTTGGCTTTTTTTCCCTCTCCATTTCCCTAAACTCCGTTGTCACTTAATCTATTAGAGCTCTATGACCTATGAATTTGTCCTGGGACTTCTGAGGGTTCCCATTTCTCTTTCAAACCTTTTGCAAGGACAGTGGCTTTTGGATCAAGAGCACATTTGAAACAGGGCTATGTGAAAAGTTCAGGAAGTAAGGAGTTCATTGCTGGAGTATCACCTGAGGATGGGGAAAGGTTATAATGGAGAGAGCACTATGACAGATTCAAGACCACTGTATAATAACAACTAATAAAAGAGTTTTGTCTCATGTCTGGTCACAGTTCTGCTTAACCCAGGAGACTATCAGTAAGCAGAGTTAGGTCTCAGAGATTACCTATTAATGAGAACCCATAGCGATCCTGTCAATAAGTGTCTGCACTCTGTATGTTTTGAGCCCTCTGGATGATGTTGCTAAGGAGAGCCAAGTAAACCTTCATGGATGTTTAAAAGTCCTAGCCTAAATATTTGCAGGATGGAAACTTTTAGCAAGGACAACAGGATGCCACCAGAGCCTGTGGGGATTAGACAACTAAGAAAGAATTTCCAGAAATTGAAGTTCTGAAGGGTATGTGCATGCATGTGTGCACACACATACATGACATGTCTGTCCAATGCTTTTATTTTGGGATTTAGGATTTTCATCTTTTAAAAAATAAGAACAAATATATAATGAATTGAGGGAAACTTTTACTTTCATCCACTGACATAGAATGTAGTTTCCTATAAGATAAATATAAAATTGCACAACTCTTAAAAGAGGCTTCATAGTTCATCAAGCTCATCTCCTTAATTCTACACATGAGAAAATTAAAAACTGGAAAGTTTATGTCACTTACCCAGACTCAGACCAGGTTGGTTGGTGACCCAAATGGTGCTAGAACTTTGGAATCCTGGGCACTCTTTTCCAATTTTGTCTTAAAGTGGATCTTTGGTTCTGCTGAGATTTGGGTAGAGCCCAGTGACTGCTAGGCTTCCTCCTGGTAGAGGGCTTTTTCTCCTCCATCTTCCCAGAAGAAGATGGGAGAGCCTAGCTCCAAAGCAGCCTGTACATGCCAAAGTGATGGTGCTTCTTGTAAGAGGATTACTTTGGTATGGACATGCTACTTAATCTAATCTCTTTCTGTCCACTGCTGTTAAGAATGTCTCACGCCTGCCACAATCTGCCTTCTGGTAACACTTTCCCGTGCCACCACCTTTGCTGCCAGAACCTGCTACTTATGTGCCCAAGTGCTTTTCTGCCAACTTCAGCTGACAGCTGTTTGACTGAATCTGCTGACCTGGCAGATTTTTTAATGAACCAAAAAATTCAACCTCTGATGTGGGAAGCCCTGGAATCTTTAAAAAGCATGCACTTCCTGTACTTTCATGGTGTTCTTTTTGTCACAAATACATTTATGTTTCATTACTATGTAGTAATGTACATTGGAAGTGACTAAACATCCCACAGAAAATGTAATCTATTAAAAAAAAATACTGGCCACATACAATTACATCACTGTTGGCTTGCCTGAACTAAGGCAAACCTGAGAGAGAATGGTCTATTAGGTGACATGTATGTGACTCCATGATGAAGAAGGGATCCAAATAGCATGAGGAATCACTTATTTCAGAATATCAAAATATTCTGCCTCTTTCTCACTCTCTCTATGTCTCCCTCAATCTCTCATTCTCATGTGCCCATAGAGACATCTATGTTTGAGGGGGGAAAAATTTTTTTTGGTGGGTCTCATTCAGCTCCCCAATAGAGAACAATTCTAGATCAAATACTTCTGAACATATCTGGATACCAAGGTTCATTAGGAAACTTCTTTTTTTTTTTTCATAATAGAAGTTCTTGCGCCCCACAGAATACCTACTAAATCAAAACCTCTAGGAAAGGACCCAGGACTCTGGATTTATGGGACCCTCTGCCAGGGTAGTTCTGATGCAGCTGTTTGTGGATCCTTTGACATAAAATATTTGAAGCATTTTCTCTTTTAGATTTAGAATCAGGCCTTGTCCATCACCCATCCTACCCTCCTCCTTCAATCCATGCTAATCAATTAAAATGTTGCCAAACTACTAAAAACTATAGCAGTTTAGATTAGGTGTGATGGAAAATAACACAAAAATTCAAAACAACAGTGGCTTAAACAAAGATACATATCTATTTCTTTTCTACACAAAGAAGTCTAGAAGGCAGTTAATATAGAACACTATGTTGCAGAAACCCAGGGTTTTTCTGCCTTGTTGCTTTATCATCCTTGAACACACCAGAGAGCACATGGCTTTTATCTCTTGGTCCCAGGCAGCTACTCATCGCCACCCATGAAGTCAGTATTTCAGCCAGCAGGAAGGGAAAGGGGAGAAAGACTTTTTCAGACAGTCAGACACAACCTAGTGTTCATATTCCAGTGGCTAAATAGAATAAAGCTGCACATGACCATACCTAGCTGCAAGGGAGGCTGGAACATGTAGTCTGAATTCAGGTGGCCACATGCCCAGCTAATGAAAAGAGAAGGGCAGAAAGACTGGTGGAAGACATGAATGTTTCTGTTACAGCTCCTCAAGTCCTTTCATTTCTCTGAGTCTCTTTCTTCTTCTCAATAAAAATATTTTGCACTGGATTACCTCCCTTCTAGCTCTGATACTCTTTTTTTTTTTTTTTTTTTTTTGAGGCGGGCAGTGTCACTGGCCCTCATATGTGGGACCCACATCGGGGCCACAGGCTTCCCAAGCCACGCCACTCAGCCGGTCCTGGCTCTGATATTCTTTGATTCCATTAGTCCCATTCATTTAGAATCAGCCTGACAAAATTACCTATAAACGTCAGTCAGTCTCCTTTACTCAAGAATAATGCCCCCTTATTTGTTTCTAATGCCTAAATATCACCATTAGAAAGTCCTTTTAGCTTTAAAAATGCTAAAACTTAGATGTCCCAAGAATAAGTATAGTAGTGTAAGCAGCTATTAGCTGCTTAATTTGAGTGAACCTGTTCAACTTTCTAAAAATCTTGTGGAACAGTATGCCCAAAGACCAAAAACAACAAGCAAGATACATATGTGTGTGTGTTTCTACCTAGTCTCTTTCCAAAAGGGAACAGAAAGTTACTGAAACACATTGCCAGGTCGGCATGAGGGTAGAAGTCGAGTATGGGGTTCTGAACAGTTATGGTGGAGGAAATGGCAGTAAAGTAGGAGCAGCAGGAACTTTGCCCTGGAAAGGCTGCACCACTTTCTGTGTGGAGAACTTGACCTGTGGTGAGATAAAGAGACATGAGAACATATGAGACACAGAAATGTTTAGAATGTTAATGGTAAGATAGTCACAGGACCCTGGTAACATCAGACCCTAGGATCCTCTCTCTATCCTATTCTGGTCTCATCTAAAAATGGACTTAATTTAAATATTTTCTCTCTAACACCAAAGTTACAATTTCAGATGGATTCAGGGGTTCCAAGTATCACAGGATTTCATTGGTAAGATTTAAGACTTTGGAAATACAGAAAAGCTAATCCAACATTGAATATCTTGTTCCAACTTTTGAAATGCACAATCTGTGACTAATTGGAGCCTGCTTTTTGGATCCCTTCCTTATTGCCTGGCTTCCAGCAAACTACATTGTTAGATTCTTAAGAGGAAGAAGGAAGGTTCCTGGGGGTATGCAGTCCAGGGATAGCCTCGGGGGGTAGAATGAGCCTGGAATCAATCACACAGGTTGCTAATTGACTTATGCTTCACCTTCTGTGCTTGCATGAAGCCAAGTGTAAGAACTCCAGGGCTGGCCATGGAAAACAAGATGGGTACGCCCCCCTGCCTTTCAAATCCAAGCCCATCTGGGTGGGCAAACTGTTTCAACAGCTTGATAGCAGCGTTACAATTTTTCTATCTGCATTATACCAGCAAAGGAAAGCTGTCTGTATAACACAAAAATTAAACCCTACAGATATTTATTTATTTATTTATTTATTTATTTATTTATTTATTTGAAAATACAAAAATGTAATTTATTTCCTTATTTACCAAATGATTAGCTATAAAGATATGATTTTTGGGCCGGCCGAGTGGTGCGGTGGTTAAGCGCTGGCTTGGGAAGCCAGCGGCCCTGATTCTGTCCCACATAAGAGGGCCAGTGACACTGCCCTCAAAAAATATATATATATATATAATTTTTGCCTTGGAGTTTAAGGCACTTTCATTTTTTACCAGATTTAATTTTTCTGATCACATGCTAGAATCAGCAGATCCTTATTTTTTATGTCTCTCAAATTACCTCAAGGATCTTTTCTTTCTTTCTTGTTTTTTGGCCCCAATGTACATGAAACCAGGCTTAATATCTGTATCGTGCTTGTGTCACAGGCCAATTTCAGATATGTGCTAGCATCCAATGCAAACCTATTGGATGGAGAATGAAACTGGAAGGACCAAAGGGCAGAGAACTTTGTTTCTGGGGCAACTAATTAGGTGTTGCCCCTGAGGTGTACCTTTCTTGGCCTGTCTAGAAAAGGACACAGCTGTGTCATCATGATGCCTGCCAGGATTCACTCCACTTCTGTGGTATGCTCAGGGGAAGCAAATACATAAGTAAGAAATGTAATTTTATTAGATATGTCCTCAATGTGGCAAAATTACACAGGTCTTTTTGTCTTTCTCAAATGGGAAGATTGCCATGGAGATCTCTCGGATAACAGCAGGAATGACTTCTTAGTAGCTCCTAAGGGCCCATCCCCATTCATACATCCAGCCTAGCATATAGTGAGTGCTTGGTACATTTCAGCTAATAATAACAGCCACAGCAGCAACAGCCACAGTATAATAAAACCTGCATAACTGGAAAGCCCTAATGAGAGAGGAATGTGCTTCTTCCCACTCTAATGCATCTTTTGTAGAGTTACTAGTTTTCTTCCTAAGAATACATGCATGATCTTACTTCCTTGTACAGACTTCTGTTGGTTCAATCTCTGCCTATAGAATGCTATCTAAACTCTTTGCCTGGCCCCAGCCTCCCTCTCTAGTGTTAGCTCTTACCTGTCCAGGCTACTCCATTCCCCTACATTCTGTCTACTAACATTATTCATCCCTGCCTGAGCACACCTTGCTCTGACACACGGAGCGATTTCCAAAGCCTATAATGTCTGCCTGGATAGTTCCCACCCCCTTCTCCTACATATCTTTCCAGACTCAATCAAATGTCACCTCCTGCATAAATTCCTCCCAGTACCTTTAGGCAGTTAATTCCCACCCCACCCCATCCCCTCCCACCACACTTTGGTTGTACCTCAAATATCATACTGACTGTGCCATGTTGTCATTTGCTTGACCATGTCTATTTCTTCTCCATGAATCTCTGAGCTCCCAGAAGAAAGGAATTACACCTTATCCACCTGAATTTACCTGTGGTCAAAAGACTGAATGAGTAATCAAGAATACTGTTAATTAAGAATTTAAAGGTTGGATTTTCATTAGCCACTTCATTCAATCAAGTCTCTAATTCTTCTAGGTAACATAATTATAGATTAAGAGAAAGGAGAAGAAAATATTAAAAGGGAGACGACTGTTGATACTTCAGAGCCTACACCATGTACCTCTAATTTCTAACAGATGAAAGATGAGGATGAGTTTGACAGGGGACATGGGGTCATTAACCAGAAAGCAAGTGATGAGGCATGTCCATATATGATTCTAAAAGGCCTTGGCTCCTTGGTAGGTGACGTAAGAGAAAGGTGACATTGAGTGGATCATGAAAGGAGGTTTTCATGTTTGAGACCTCAGCAGGCAGCACGCCGGTTAAAGTGCAGCTCCAAGGAAAAACATTCACCGCTGTAGAGTGTGCAGTGATCACCAGCTAGGATACGGCTGTGTAAGAATCGATCGCATGACCTTGCTCACTGTAGGGACACCCATACAGTATAACATGCTGACTAAGAAGGTGGGCTCAAGAGTCAGACTGTCTTGGTGTGAATCCTGACTCAGCCACTTACCAGCTATGTAGCCTTGGGCAAGTGCAATCATCGCTTTTGACTCAGTTTCTTCATCTGTAAAATGAGAATAGCAATATTAGTCACCTCAGAGGTTTGTTGTAAGGATTTAATGAGTTAGACTCTGTACAACAGTGTCTGGCAAATAAACATCCAATAAATGTCAGTCCTTTAATTTACTGCTTCTTTTCTCAGTGTTGCCCAAGGCTTTCTCACTGTATATGTTTGGATATGGACCTGAAAGTTAAACCTAATAGACAAATTAAGGAAGATGGCAACCAGGTAAATGGCTTGCCTCTTCCCTGCTTCTCCAAGGAAATAGGCGGAATGGATGGATATGTGAGGGACAAGTCAAGATAAGGCCAGGCAGACAAGCAATGAGGTATCATGGATAACTGCATGTATTGTTAAAGGTGTGAAGCGAACTAGCTATATACTCTCTTTTAGGAAATAACTGGTATATGTAGATTCTTTCTTTTCAGAGTGGAATGTGTATCTGCATTATATTTATACTGCAGAGTATTTTTCATGAGGGAAATAAGAGTAATGAAAACAATAAGAAAGCCACATTTTGTATAAATTTTATAATTTAAGATCAGCCTTGTTTACTTGGGGGTACATTGCTTTCCATAAAGGGAAGGTCGTCTCCAGTTCCCCACCTATAAAAACAGCTCAAATAAGTTTGTAGCAATTTTTTAAAAAACCCTCATTAACTAAACTGAAGTGGTTTGAATTAAACCCAGGCGAATTGACTTTTCCTGTCCATGGAAAACCAACATAGAATGTTTCAATTCTAGATGTTTTTTGTTTTTTTTAATTTTCTTCACTCATTAGTCTCTTTCAGCTGTGCAAGTGGTCTCAGCCCACTTGTTTGGGTACTGGAGTTATTATAGCCCATTTTCCTAACATAGGTCAACATGGCAGAGAGACTCCTTTAAAAATGGCTTTGAATTTTTGACAGGCCAAATTGAATTAATGCATTCTGTCTGTCTGCTTAAGACTCAAACAAACTGAAACAATTTTAGTTTAATAGTCAAATCCAAGTCTAGGACCTAGACTCATTAAAAAGTACACGGGTTAGCAGCATGTACTCCGTAGCCATGTATTCCCCACGTGCCAGGCCTACAAAGTAGCAGACCTATGTGGTGGAAACAAAATAGAGGTGCTCTGAGATGCTCTTTACAAATGATCTCATAGTATGAGGTGTGACAATTAAGTTCACAAATTTGTTGCAATAATGTTGCTAACCTTTTTTTCATATCTGAGGGATTATTCATTATGAATTTGTAATGACTGGACAAACACTTACCCAAGTTTACTATATGGAAGTGCTGAAAAGGCTGTGTGAAAAAGTGAGACAACCTGAACTTTTCACCAACAATTCATGGCTCTTGCATCATGACAATATACCAGCTCACACGGCACTGTCTGTGAGGGAGTTTTTTAGCTAGTAAACAAATAACTGTATTGGAACACCCTTCCTACTCACCTGATCTGGCCCCCAATGACTTCTTTCTTTACCCTAAGATAAAAGAAATATTGAAAGGAATACATTTTGATGACAATCGGGACATCAAAGGTAATATAAAGACAGCTCTGATGGCAATTCAAGAAAGAGTTCCAAAATTGCTTTGAAGGGTGGACTAGGTGCTGGTGTCAGGGCATAGCTTCCCAAGGGGAATACTTCGAAGGTGACCAAAGTGATATTCAGCAATGGGGTATGTAGCACTTTTTCTAGCATGAGTTCGTGAACTTAATTGTCCCACCTTGTATGTGGGAGGATGCAGTGGCTGGTTGTTTTCATTATCGGGAGACCAGCAGTCTGCACCTGTGAAGAATCAAATGGCATGCCCTCTGAGTTCAGCTGCTGTGAGGGTAGGTGTGAAATCCTGTGCCCTCTGTCTTGTTTGCCTAACTGGCTGGGATATGCGGGCCAAGCACCAGGCCCTATTTATTACATCCTCTCTGGGCTCAGAGTCATGGACACTTTTCAAGTTAAGAAGTGACACACATTTTGCCCAGGTCGCATTTCTGTGTCATCCGGCAGGTCTTCCACAAAAACACTTTCAGGAGGAAAAGGAAAAGAATGACAAAGGCCACTGAGAATGACATTACTGTCCTCATCCTGACTGTGGAAAAACATCCTGCGAAACAGGAGCTGAATAGATGATTTGTGCCTTCAACTTGCAAATCAAGACTAAAGGATTTGGGGGCCATGGCAAAGGAGGAAGGACCTGGGACTGAAAATCCACAATTTTCCTACATATGGTGACATTAGTTAAAACTTTGGTAGGCTCAGTGACTTTGGGGGTTTGTTTGCTCAAGCCCTTTTGGTTGGTGCCAGCAATTGCTGACCAATCCCACAGAATTGTCATCAGTTAGGGATGATATTTTAATCCCAAAATGAAAATCATTTTATTGTTTTTTAGATTGTAAGAAGGTTGCATGCTAAATGTCAATAATATGCGTAATAAACCTATTGCACAGTGTGAAGAAAACAGAAACAAGAAAACTTGGAATGTATACAAAATACACATTCAGATAACTGCTGATATTCCATATCCTTCCTTCTTCAGTGATATAGGGCTGAGCTGCTGATTCTTTCTGGGTGTAAACCCTAGTGATGGTGATAGGGACCAAGAGAGGACAAAGACATGGTCTGTGTCCTAGAGGGACTCACAATGAATGAGGACAAGGGACAAGTGAAACAGATGATTCAGATTTAAGTTGGTGCCTGTTACTCCTGACTTCTGGACTGGATCAAGAAGGAAGCAAATAGTCCCTCGTAGGGCCATTTGGGAATGTGTAATAGACTAGGCTAGCTGGATGACGGGATTGTGTCAGAGGAAGAGGAAGCGAGTACCCACAGCAGCACAGGCAAGCATGTGGGAAAAGGCTCAGTCTTCTGGATTCCGTGAAGAGTTTCAGGTACCTGGATCACTGAATGACCAGGGTGAAGGGGGAGGCTGGAAGGTAGACCGGGGCCAGGTTATGAAAACCCCTCATTGATTAGCAGATATTTTCTGTCTTCTACCTTCCCTCTCCAAATTCATTCATTCCCAGTGCCCAGTATATTTTTTTCCCTTCACGATGCAGTCAAGTAAATGAATACTGTGGAGCTCAGTTCCCAATAAACTAAAGAGCTTGGGGAAAGGAAAAACAGTCTCACAAAGAATTGCAAACCTAGGGTAGTAAATAATGGCTACAAAAGTTAAATGTTGCAACAATTTTCAACAATGTCTTAAAATTATCAACTGCAATTGAGGCCAACTGACCAAATCCACAAAGTGTTCTCAGGGCGTCTGTGAGCCTGAAGCCTGGCGAGTCCCAGAGTCCCATGATGGTGCAGTAGTACCTCGAAGTGGTCTGCCTGGTCGGCCTCCCCTCAGGATTAACCTAAAGAAGGAAGAACAATGGTCACCTGGTCCCCATGGATCTAATCTTCCTCTCTTCAAAAGGGCACAGACTGACTTTCTTGCACCAGGACATGTGAGGGAAGCAGGTGTGCGTTTGCCCCAAGAAAAGCAGCAAGTTTCCACCTAGTTACTGCCCTTTCTAGCCTTGAGCTCAAGAAGTGAATGAATCCTGTATTCACTGGAAAGGACAACTGGCCATTGCACGCAGTAGGGTTGAGAGGGTGACGAAGTAGTTGCTGATTCCAGCTGAAATCCTGCAGATCTTTAAGACAGAGGCAGAATTTCTTTGCCTGTGGCTTTCCCTAATTTCACAAGGCACTCTGCTAATATGCATAGCAGGACAGATCGTGAGGAATTAAATCTCCCCCCAGCAGCCCTCAATCAATGATAGGGGTGTTTACACTCCAACCCCCTTACCCCTCACCCCCAAATGAGATAACCTTTCCCCAGACTTCCCAGGTACCCTTTCTGAGCCACTCTCTTCCTCTGCCACTCTACTCCACTACCGGTCTCCTGCAGTTTCACGTAGATGATTTGGATAAGGGTCTGTCTGTTTCCGGGGAGCCTAATCCAAGGGGAGGCATTTCCAGACCTCCCCAGGCCATTGCAGTCTCCCTTGCTCTGAACGCTTCAGAGCATGCATCTGTAAGGTGGAGTTTAGCACCTGATTTTCTCCTGGTCGCACTTGCTTTCCCTTTGTTCAGTGTATGAATACACACACTCGCAACCCACTCTAAGCACACAAAAGCAAAGACCCATGCCTTACGTTTCCTCATGCCATCCTGTACCACACCTCTCAATACTGTGCTTATAATGAATAGCACATGGCCATCGAGACTAGCAAACTAACTGTCCTGTGGAGCCTGGCATGTGATTGAGCATCAGTGTCTTGTAGTACTGGTAAATGGCCCCTGGCAACATGGCAGGCTGTGTCTGAGGAGGGCCAGGGAAACGATGGACATTGAGTTCCTGTCATGGGTGGTGGTTACTAGCTTTCAGACCAGCAGCATTGGGCATCACCCAGAACTTGTATCAAAACCTACCATTTAACAAGATCCCCAGGAGATGTGTATGCACAAGAAAGTGTAAGAGGCACTGGCCTCAAGGATCTAGGCTCTAAGGGGTTTATCTGTTATAGACTCCCCCAGGAATTTATCAAAACAATTAAACCCAGATTTATTTTGTAGAGAGTAGGAGTTGAGAACTTGGTACTGGTTCCCATGGGCTGAGCTGAAAAGCACCTAAGGAAAGATGTACCTGATTGTTGGCAGATTCGCAAGAGACTCACTGAAATGTTCGTTATAGTTCTTAGCATCAACCAGAATGATTCTTATTATCTAAATGAATACATGCAGATAACATATTAAAAATTACAATGAGAAAGGTATTTTACATCATTATTTTCTTGTTAAGTAAAAAATAAATCCAAAGTCAATAAAGGAATAGTTGTTCTTACTTAATATTAATATATTTGAGATGACTGGAAAATAAGTGTTCCCAGAATATGAGCAAATGGAAATGATCTAGGTAATGTTTCCTAACTTCAGTGCTATGTAGGTCCCATAGAGTTTTAATATGTGGCAGTTCACCCAGAGAAGTACTAAGTCTTGTTGATTTCAGAAGTCCCTGGGTTGTGCTAAGCTCCTTATGCTCTCTCCATTCTCTTCATCTCTGGCTCTTCCACTGCCTTCACCCTGGAGGTCAAGCTTTCTGCAGCTGTAGATAGCGTTCTCTCTGATGATGGTCCTTATCTCATTCAAATGCCCCTTTCCTCCTTCAAAACACTTCAGAGAGCCCATCTTCTCTATGACAGCTCCACATTTCTAAAGCCCTGTTTGGTTACCAACTCTTTCTCCTTATGACTTAGGTACACATTAAATTGGCAGGGAAGGCAAAAGCATGGGAAGAAACAGGAGAAATTACAAAGATTTCCTGAAGGAAACAGGTTACCTTCCTACCTTAGAAAATGAGAAAGCCTTGAAGGCAAGATGTATAGATATGATCTTAGATAGTAGATACAATGGAAACACTACACACAGTGAGGTGACTCTTCTGTTATTCTGTTGAGAAATGGCAAGATTAAACCATGCTATGGTCTGAATGTACCCCCCACCTTCCAATTCATCTGTTCAAACCTAACCCCCAAGGTGATGGTATTAGGAAGTGGAGACTTGGAGGGTGGTTAGTTCATGAAGGTGGAGGCCTCATCAATGAGATTGTGATCTTATAGATGAAGCACAAGAAAACTCCCTTGATCCCTTCCTTCCTCCATGGAACCAAACCCCAAATCTGCCAGCACCATTATCTTGGACTTCCCGGCCTTCAGAACTGTAAGGAATAAATGTTTGTTAGTCATAAGCTACCCAATGTGTGATATTTTGTTATAGCAGCCTGAATGGACTGAGATGAATCAGAGCTCATTCAAAATCTCAATGCAACCTTAGCTAAATATCCTAAAAGGCTGTTATACTTTATTTCCATTGTTTACATAAAGGTGAGCTCACAAATGAGTGGAAAGCAGTTTGGAAAGTAATTGTTTTCTCTAGGGTAATATATTTCCAACTTTTTCTTTTGAGCACACCCTGGCCAGACATACCTCCAAAAATTAGCAACAATTTGTTTGCATATTTTTATTACTTATTTATTTATGCCCCACTTATTTCCAGCAAGCAGTTTAGGCAGTTCCCAATGAAAACACAGTTGTTCTAAGACCAAAAAAAATTAACCCAAGACAAAATCCAAAAACTAAAAATAGGAGCATTAGAGGGTGGCAAGTTATAAAAAATTTTTTAAAAAAAGAACAAAAAAAACTGTATCAAACTCTTCTGGCTGAGGAAATTGCCAATCTCAGAGAAGGTTTACACTTTTGCAAACTGCAGTTTTCCATTTCATTCTCCCCTATAAGTAATGATATAATACTCATCAAAATATTTCTAACTTGTATTTTGGGAGTGACATCTTAGCTACCATGAAAAAATCTGGCTCTTTGTTTTGAACGTAAGTAGGCGAAAAGAAAGATAGGCATCATGTATTTAATTATATAATGAGTAAATTATGTAATGCAATGAGTAAATTATAGAAAGTTCAATCATAGCTGATGTATCGTTGGACTGAGTTAAATCTTACCATATTGTTAATGAGCACAGAGCACTGTTTTTTGTTGGTTTTTTTTCCTGGCAAAAGGTTCAAACACAATTTCTTCCTTTCTTTTTTCTTTCTTTATGTTTCTTTTCTTTCTTTTTGGACCCATAATAAGCATCTTTCTTCAAAATGGTTTCCATGATTGGGCCAGAAGCTCTGTGGTTGCTTTTTTCTATCATTCTGTGATTACACCACATTTGCTAAACAGATATCGTGTAATTAAAGATGGGCTGCTTCTTTGAGTTCTCTAGAAACGTTTCAATGCTGACGTCCCCAATGGTCTTTCAAACGTTTGCTTAATTGAAGCACAAGAAATAGTGGACCCATTGTTCGTGATAACCAATGAGAGGTCATTTACATGAGGGGACCATGGTGTGGTGGGAGGAAGAAATTCTGGCTCGGTATTATTCATTCTGGGTCCCTTGAGCCTACACAAAAGATTTACCTTTAAGAGGCTAAGTTCCCAAGCCCCAGTTTTTAGAGAGGAAACTTGAACGATAGAAACTCTAAATCTTTTATCAACCTACAAAATAACACTATATTCAAAGTTCAAATTAGATGAACTTCTATAAGCTTTAAGGTCTGGAAGTATTTGGGGGTCACTGCAAAGAAAAGATGCTGGGAAATAAGCTCTCAGCACAAATGGAGAGAGGTTTGGGTTTTCCAACATAAATGTGGCCACACTAAACGCTATTTGGGGGAAAGTAATCTCAAATTGGAAAATTTTCCTTGACAGCAGACCATGTCCAGTTTTCCCACCTTTAAAAAAATAAATCATGCTAAAAACATAACTTATTTGGTTACATTATTGTCTCAAATAACAAAACATAAAAGTAAGCTACCTTTCACATTCTCTGATTTCTATTTTGAATTCAAAGTTAATTTCATTCAAACATTTTTTTTTTTTTTTAGGGAGACATAGTAAGTTCCAAATTTAAATAAAAGCTATTATTGCTTTATAAATACAAAAATTTTACCTGGGGTTTTGGGGTTGTTTTTTTGTTTATTTGTAGGGTTTTTTTTGTGCATGGATGGGTTTATTTTAGCAATCTGTGACAAATATATAGAGTTGAACTGAGTCCAGTTGGTACTTAGTTTTGCCATGTTACAAAATTTGAGGTTCATTCAAAACAAAGAATACATCTGTTTTCATCAGCTGTTGTTTGACTTTTACTATGGGACTTATATTTTAAAAACTGTTTTGCCAAGACAGTATTGTTTTACTAGGCATGATTTATTACTCTCCCATGTGCCCACAGAAACTCTGAGCTCCTGAAATCATGTAAACTGAATCAAAAATAATAAGGAAAGCATGGAAACTTATTCCATTTACATTGGATTAAATAGTCATTTAGAAGTTAATGGAGTTTTTGCTTATCAGTGGGAAGAAAAAATATGGTCAATTATTCCAAGCTGATATGCAGAAAAATTGAGACATGATTAGAGGATAAATGAAAGAATCAAGGAATATGACTTTTTGCAATGCTGTTTTTAAAATCAGTGCAAAACTGGAAGTTTATCTGCTTAAGAGAAACATTAACAATGTTTTTGTTTTTTTCATTTTCTACTTCCAGAAAAAAGGATGTCAGGGAGCTCTCTCTTTCAATGTTCTTTTTAAAAAATTACTGAATCTTAACTTTAGAATATGGTAAACAATATTTGGTGCCTACTTACTGTGCAAGCATTTTGTATATATTGTATTTTATACTAACATTTAAAGGGTAAAAGTGCAAATCCTTGTCTTTTTTAAAGAATAATATTTATTAATTATACAATTATCTTCAAATATATAAAGTACTGGATAGCTTGACTATTAACTGCCTTTCCTTCTCCAATAACAGAAAATTTTGTGGGATTGAAAATGTTATAATAGTAGACTATTTTTACTTCAGACACAAGAAAAAAATTGAAACAGATTGGGAAACGATTGGAAATATCTAGCTATCTCTAGATAATAAGCTAAAATTGGGTTCAGGTCATTAAGAAAAGTTGTATAGTGTTTTGACTTAATCATGTAACATTCTTTTAAAAAAGGAAATTGGCTTTCTCAGTAAAATGAGCATATTTCACTTCAGGGTAAACTTTTTGGCAGGTTACCAAAACACTGGCCCACATTTGCTGGGTTTGGGGTTTTGGACATTTCTAGAGCTTCAAAACCTTTCCCAATTTACAAAATAAGTTAACTGAAAAAAATGAGGGGATATATTGCTTCTGAGACAGCCTGTTTTAGTTTTTGTGTTAATTCAAACATGTCTGCGTTTGCATTTTGGATTTTTGACACTCAAGCAATAATAGCTAACATTTATCTAGCATTTCCATGTGCCAGGCCTTGTTCTGAACACTTTGTTTTTAAGTTACTGAACCCTCATAGCCACTCTACGAGGCAGGCACTATTATTAACCCATTTTACAAATGGAGCCATGGAGCTAAGTTACTTGCCCAAGGTCCATGACTGGCCAGTCGCAGTGCCAGGGCTCAAACTCACCAAGGAGGTTCTCTAACTACAGCACTACCGCCCACGCCAGCTCAGACACGAGGCTCAGCTGTGAGAGTTTCCACGGCACTGCCACCTTTCTGTTCTCTGAAGGTGGGATTTTTCTCTGTGAGTATTTATCCAAAGAAATTCTTTCACATTTCCTGACCATCTGAATGGCCAGTACTCTTACTTGCCTTGCTGGTCTTTTACTTGCCAATTCTGCATCACCCGCAGTAAAGAATGGCTCTGGAAAGTCAAACACTTAACCACTCTATTTTCAAGGGGAAATTTTAGGCTGTGGAACAATTTAGGCTTTTGCTAGAAGGTGTTTCAGGCAGAGCTATGAAGCTCTCTGATGAGTGCAGTTCCGGGAGGCCTGAGCGGTGGCTAGGATAGAGAACTGCAACACATTGCTCAGACAGACCCGCTGAACCCAACAGAAAAGGAGTGCTGGCAGGCCTCTACCAATGCTGATTCAATCATTGTTTTGAATTTTCTAAAAAGAGTGGCTATAAACTCATCAGTCAAGAGATTTTATTTTGACATTTTATTTTAAAGGCTAATACCTCAAACTCTGAACACACAACAGAAGAGGGGCTACAAAAAGTCTTTCAGCATGTTAGGACAAAGAACAAGAAAACTTATAAAAAAGGTACTGAAGTAGAGGAAGGGAGAAGCATGGGGAGGGTCCTCCATTGGTGTTGGAGGCCAAAAGTTCCATTTCATTACTTAAATGTATGAGTATTTATATACATTCTTTCGTATGTAGCATATATTGCAGAATGTCAAAAAAAATTAAACATTTACTATGTGCCAAATAGTATGCCTGGCATTGAAAACAATAATATTAATGATAAAACACTAGGGCTCTACCAAGTGGTTTATTTATTATGTTGTTTTTTTAAATATTTTATTGGGGAATTTGGGGGAAGGGAACGAGGGAAGGGGAACAGAAAAGTTGCTGTCTTTTTATTCTTCAGTCTAGTTGCTGAGATGTTGCTTCACTGGCCCATGTTGGTATCGTCATTGCGCTCTTCCTGGATGAGGCAGATCAGTCACAGGCCTCTGGATGTCGCTCACCGTGGCTATTGGCAGCTCACGCTGGCTGCCAGCCACTCACTGTAGCGTATGGCAGCCCACTGCAGCAGGGACTGCAGCCTACACCATCGCCGGGGCTCGCACAGCCCAGCTCCAGGTGGAGCTGTTGTTAGCTGTGGAGGGCAGTGTCACTGGCCCTCATATGTGGGATCCGAACCAGGGCCACTGGCATCCCAAAACCAGCTTTTAACCAATGCGCCACTTGGCCGGCCCAAGTGGTTTATTTTTTTAACTCATTGATATATCTGGTATCATCAGACTTCATTAAAAATAATATGATAACAATGGATGACTACCATTTTTATAAGTCATTCGCTCCATGCCAGGCCCTTTACAGGTATTATTTGATTATTCCTCACAACTATGTCATGAAGTATTCGTGTCAGCTAAGATAAGTTTGGTAATTACATACCCAACTAAAACTGGTTTCAATAGTAAGAATATTTATTTCATAAGACAAGAAGTCTGAAAGACATAGTGGGCCCAGGATTCATTCAAAAGTTCCACAGTGTCGTCAAGGACCCTTGATATCAAAGTTCTTTCCATTCTCTTTCCACCATCCTCATTATGTTGATTTGGCCCCATAAACATGTCCCCTCAATGCTTACAAGATGACTGACACAGGTCCAGGCAGTACATGATGTAGATACAGCAATGTCTGGTTAAAGGAAACACATGTGTCTTTTTTTATTTGGGAGGAAAACCTTTTCCGTTAGTTTCTCACCCCAGGAAACTTTATCTCAGGTCCAAATGCCTAGCATACAATAGGGACACCAGTTCATAAAGGTCTTACCAAAAATATCAGGATGTATTAAAAAGAGATTTGCAGGAAAGTTTCTTCTCTGGCTTTCTCATAATTACAGTTCTCATTCAGGGAGACCTCCCTAACTCAGTGTCCCAAACCAAAAGTAGATCCCTTAAAAAAAAAAAAGTCAGAATATGCCATGTTACCCACATTTTTTCATATTTGCTGTAGACAATTGAGTTGCAAAAAGCAAATGGCTGTCTGCAGTCTTTACATACCCGAGTTGGGTTATATATACAAAACAATCATGAATGGAGAGAAGAATTAATATGTGGGTAAAAAACAGTTAAGGTTCCCGCAAATCTGGATATACAGTCAGCCCTCTGTATCTGTGAGCTCAGCATCTGGGCCTTCAACCAACCACGGATCAAAAATATTTTTTAAAAATAATAAGTTGTTGCTCACATGTACTGTAGAGTTAAGCCTATGATGGGTGTGTCTGTACTGCACATGTACAGACTCTATTTCTTGTCATTGTTCCCTAAGCAATACGGTATAACAACTATTTACATAATATTTACGTTGTCTTAAGTGTATATGGGACTTGAAAATCTGTGGATTTTGGTATCCACAGGGGGTCCTGGAACCAATCCCCCACAGATATGAAGGGAAGACTATATAGTAACTTGCTAAGGGAAAAAAAATTTCAATTAGTTTAAAGGCAATAAGAAAATATGTTCATGGTGGAAAGTAGAGGGAAAGACAAACTGGAAGAGGTGCTGGAAATTTGAACTTAAACCAAACTCCATCTGACCTCAGAAAAGCTGAACTTGCATTTCCCTGGGCATGATTGTAATGTCTTAATGGAAAGTCATATCGTAACAGTTTGGAATGTTTTTCGACTCTGACCAGCCAAGGTAAAAGCAGATACTTTCCTTTTATAGGAGGTCCACAAAGATCTGAGATCGATTGATCTATCTATCTATCTATCTATCTATCTATCTATCTATCTATCTATCTATCTATCATCTTTCCATCTCCCTCACTGGTTTCATGGTTGCAAATTCACCTACTCACTGAAATGTATTTGTACCTCCAAATCCCTATTTGAGGTCCTGCTGACGTTACTCACAGATGTGCACAAAACAGAAAAGTTTGAGTTGCCCAACACACAGGTTCCCAGCTGGGGTTGATGAAGTCAACGCGCTGCCTCCTTGTTTCAGCTCTTACTGTAGACAAGTGGTGTACTTAGTGCCACCTTTTTCTCCTCTTTGCACTCTTTTTACTGGTGATTTCACTGTTTAAAATGTCCCACAAGTGTAATGCTGAAGTGCTCTCTCGTGTTCCTAAGTATAAGAAGGCTGTGAGGTACAGTACCTTACAGAGAAAATTCATGTGTTATTTAAGATTTGTTCAAGCATAAGTTATAGTACTGTTGGCTCTGAGTTCAATTTTAATGAATTAACAACATATATTAATTAAGATTCCTTTATATAGAAACACACGTAAAGCAAGGTTCTATGTTGATGAGTTGACATGTGACCAGAATTGGTTCCATGGAAATGTGTGACCAGAGGCTTTTAACAAAGTAACCCTATATTTCCCCTAGAAGCAATGCTTCAATATTTACCAATTCAATATTCAAAGTGTCTTTATAGAACATAGCTACTGTGGACAATGATAATCTATGTGTATGCATGCATGCGCGCGCACGCGCGCACACACACACACACACACACACAGACAGGTATATATAATGATATATCATCATATTCACCAGCAATGTGAGTCTACTGAGCAGAGTCCTCTGAAGTAAAATAATTTCCCACCTACTCACAGACTCTAGAGTGATCAAATATCTCAATTTGCCTTTGATTGAGGGGATTCCCAAGATGAGAGAATTTCAGTGCTAAAACTGGTGAAATTCCAAGACAAATCAGAAAGAACTGGTCCCCCTACTCCAGAGTTCCTTGAAGCCAAAGGATTGGTGTTGGGAGAGAGACCCAAATAAACTCTTTGACTCTTGCTCTGAAGCTAGTAACCCTACCATCATTAAGAAAGAGACTCATGGAAGGGCTGGCCGAATGGCTCAGTTGGTTAAGAGCTTGCTCAAGAGTGTGAGCTGAGCTCTGAGCAATGGCGGTTCAATGCCAGCCTGAGCTGAGTTGCTGTTGAACTGCCAACAGGTGGCAGGATGGCTCAGCTAAAAAAAAAAAAAGGCCTAGAAGAAAGAGACTCATGGAATAAACATACTCCAAAGCAGTTAAGCACCACTGGCCCACTCAGGCCTCTGAGAGCTCCTAAGGAAACCTGGGGTCTCCCTGGCAAAGCTTCATTGAGAAAGCAGTAACAATAAGCTCATTTGATTTATATTTCTAATGGCCCTCACAAGTGTGTGGAGACTTCAAAGAATCGAGCTGTGAAGAAATATGATTTCTTCACTATAAAGTAAAAAAAAGCAATACATAACAATAAAAAAACAAGAATAACTGGTGCCCAATAATAAAATACTTTCATGCAGGCAGTCGAAAATATGATCTTCTATTACTCTTTTGTAACTTGATAAAGGATAGAGGAGAGAAAAGTATGGATTTTAGGACCAAATTCAGATTTCCTAAATCAGCTAATTCTCAAATTTTCAGGGATCTGATGCTCTATAGAGACCAGTGATTCTCAACCCTGGCTGCACATTAGAATTATATGGGAGGTTTAAAAAATGTCTATGTTTGGACCTCACAAAGAAATTAAATAGGAATGGGGGTGGGTGAGAGGATACTTGCCATTAGAATTGTTCTAAAAGCTTCCTAGATGCTTCTAATGTGCAGCCAGGGATAAGGACCACTCTCAAGGAGGATGGTCCTAGAAAGAGTCTCAAGAAGGGTCAGCAGAGAAAAGCGCTGCACCTGATTCGTGATGCTGCCTTGGGTGGGTGAGAGAGGAAGGTTACAGCAGACAGGGCTGCATGAAAAGTCTTTTCCAACCCAGGCAAAGTGGAAACACTTAAACTCTGGAGTCAGGTAGATCCGTGATTGATTCAGTTCTGCACTGTCACTATGACTCTCTCACCTGTGTAACCTCGGTCAAGTTTAACACCACTACCCTCATCCTGATATCCAGTTTGCAAGGTTGTGGTGAGGATTAAGTGAGGAAGCATATGCCAAGTACCTGGCCCACAGTGGGTGCTTAATAAAGGGAACCCTACCATCATCATATCCAGGTACCCACAGTTTCATTTTTGGCCACTTTTCTGAGTTACATTCTGTTATCCAGACAAAGAATAACAGAGAAGCTTTATGCGATAGGAGTAGCAGTAGTATAAAAACAAAATAACACTGATTAAAAAATGAATGGAATGGGGCCGGCCAAGTGGTGCCGTGGTTAGGAGCTGTCTTGGGACACCAGCGGCCCGGGGTTCAGATCCCACATATGAGGGCCAGTGACACTGCCCTTAAAAAAAAAAAAAGAATGGAATGGCCAAGGCAATGTTGTCAGCATATGATCTCGTTCAGGTGTCAGCAAATTACTGCCTGTGAGCCAAATCCAATCGTACCCACTCATTTACTCACTGTCTGTATCTATATTCCCACAGCAAAGACCATATGGCCCATAAAGCTAAAAACCTTTACTGTCTGGTCCTTTACAGAAAAAGTTTGCTGACCCTGGATGTTAATTCATCAGTTCTCAGTGTGGTCCACAGGCCCCAAGGCCCCTTCAGGGGATTTGTGAGGTCAGAGCTATTTTCACAATAACACTCATACATCATTGGCCTTTTTTACTGTGTTATCATTGGCACTGAAAGGACCAAAGCGGTGATGGGTAAAACTGCTAGATTTGTGCCTTGGCACAATTCTAGGCAGTGGCGTTAAAATGTATTCATAGGTATATTCCTCACCACCACATACTCGCAGGAAAAAAAAACAAAAAAAGCCATTTTGACTTCACTCAGGGTTTCTCAGCCTTGGCGTTACTGACATTTTCAGCCAGCTAATTCTTGTTGCAGAGGTCTGTCTTGTACATTGTAGTATGTTTAGAAGCATCTCTGGCCTTACCTACTAGACACCCACTCCCAGCCCTTCCTCACATTCCCCAGCTGTGATAACTGAAAATGTCTCCAGGTTTGTTGTTTTTGTTTATAATTTCTTAATTTTAACTTACTATATGGTAAATATCTAGGTATAACTCAGATAAACAAAAACTCTTTAGGGTCTTCTATAATTTTTAAGAGAGTGATGGTGTCCTGCAACCAAAAAGTGTGAGACCTGCTGGTCTAGTTTGTATTTACAGAGTATTTATGGAGTGCATATCACTAAATCAAAAATATTCAATGAAGGCTGGCCAAGTGGCTCAGCTGATTAAGAGCTCGCTCAAGAGTGCGAGCTGAACTCTGAGCAACAGCAGTTCGATGCCCAGCCCAAGCTGAGCTGCTGCTGAACTGCCAACAGGTGGCAGGATGGCTCAGCTAAAAAATAATAATAATAATAATTATTATTATTATTATTATTATTATTCAATGAAAAGGACCACGTAGCTGATAATGAACAAGATATAGGAAAAAAGGAGTGGAAAAAATATGTGCATGAATAGGTTTGGGTTTTGATGGGAGGGACTGGGATGGGGCCAACAAGGACGCAGCTGTAGAGGCAGAGGGGGCAGTGCGACCTGAGCAAGGTATTCCTCTGTCAGCTCCGCAGCTTCCCCCTTGTGAAATGGCAGTGATCACAGGACTTACCTCATAGTGTCACTGGGAGATACACATGAATAAATACATAAAACTCATGTAGAATAAGCCTGGCCCTTAGATTAAGGGCTCTCTATAAGTCAGCCATATTACTTTAATTATAAATAATTTCTGTCAGAAGGTCTGAGATCAGACCTACTGTTAAGGCATACAGGTGCTGCTGACCCTATTTCCACAGTGGGATAACCGAAAGGAGAAAAATGCAGTCCCTGGCCCCCAGAGACAAAAATATCATGGAGCTGAGAAGAAATCAGAATCTCCTAACTCTCTTCTTACCCTAACATCACACTTTCTAACCCCAAATTCTATCTGTTGCCCTTGAGAGGCACATGGACGCACTCCAAGGTTTCAGAACAAACCATGTGAGGTTGGTTTGGTTTCATGTGTTAGTTCCAGAGCAGTTATAATTTTTCTTGTTCCTGTAATGTGATTAATTTTCCCTTCAGCTCAATTTAGCTGCCAGAAAATCATCCAGAATTAGGTTGATTTCAGCAAATACCCACGTAGCCATCCTCACCTTTGAGAAAATGCATGCTTTAAAGAAAGGACATATTAATTTTTATTAACATGAGGAGAATTCCTGAGGAAACCATAGGGACACTTAGATCAGCCAATGAAATGTTAGTGACATGGCGTAAAAAAATTGTAAAGCGGAAGCTGAATCAGAAGCTGAGAAGCTCCTTGAAATTTGAGATTCTCGGTAGTAAAATGTCACATCTCCTGTGTCCCAGTTCTTATATCTTCTGACCTCCCTGTGTCAAGCGGCACAACTTGAACTATAATTGTTTTCTATGGTTACTGAGAATGTTGGGTTTCGATCCTAAAACCTTGTTGAAGTCAAATGTCCAGTTCTCTGTGGTATCTGATCAGACTATACTATTTAACGTTGACGCTGTCCCTGCGACTCACCATCCTGCTTCATCTTTCTTTGAGACACACTTCTCCATCCAACACATATGTATTCTACATGTGCCTTCTGTTTCTGATCTGCCTGTCTCATTATGATGGCAAGGATTTTTATCCTTGTTCTTCAGTACTGTGTTCCTAGCTTCTACAGCAGTGCCTGGCCCATGTTGAGGACCCCTGCATCCAGCTTTGGCCTTTACATAAGAAATGGAAAATACCCCTGTGATGCACTGCATCCTGTGAATTCACATACAGAGCCCTTTGCAGGAACCTCCATACTGTTTTTCATAATGGCGGCACTCATTTACATTCCCACCAACAGTTGTACATGTTCTTCATTGTTTTGGGGCAGGAGAGAGCCAGGAGCTGCCTGCCATTCCTGGTGAGTCAGCTGGCCAACATGGAGCACTCATTTCACCATATCCTCCTGCTGGAGATTAAGAGCATCACAGACACGTTCTCCTCCATCCTGGGCCCTCAGAGCAGAGACATCTTCCGCATGAGCAACAGCTTCACTGCCATTGCCAAGCTCCTCACCCGACAACTGGAAACCACCAAGCCCAGAGGTGGCAGGTGAGCAGGAATCCTGTGCTCTCGGGAATCTGGTGTGAATCCATGGAGGTATTGCACAGACAGCGACACTTTCTTTTATAGGCATGAAGCGTCCCAAAGAAAATCACCCCACGACCTCAACATAGAGTAATTTCTGAATACATGACACCATAGCCAGAATTTTTTCTAAACCTACAAAAACCAGAAGGTCACAAAAAGATTTTCTAAAAAGTGTACAAAATATGGTAAAAGAATAAGAATGTAGTACAAATGATGTTTTATATAACTTATTTCTTCAACAAACACTTAACAGTGGCTTACTTTGTACCAGGAACTCTGCCAGAAGCTAGACATATAGAGAAATAAAACACGTTCCTTGTTCCCAAAGAGCTTCCTGTCTAGGAGAGGAGATAAATATTTCAGTGGGTAATTAGAGAAGAGTGGGAAGGTTATGCTAATCACAGTGGTATCGAGGAGTTTGGGGAATACGGAGATGGGGGTATGTACTTCTGAATGGAATGGGAATGGAGAGGAGTGGGAAGCCGAGGTCAGGGACGGCTTCCCAGGGAGGTAATATTTGGAACCAAATCTTGAAAGATGACCCAATTACACCAGGCTGTCTTTGGGGCAGCATGTGAAAGAGTACAACACTTTCTGGAAGCAGAAGTCATTTTGTATGGCTAGGGTATATGTGACAAGGACAGTAACCTTAAGTAATGCTGATGACATGATAGGCAGAGACTAGACGATGAAGAGTCTGATATGCTCTCCTAAGGAGTTTGAATGCTACCCTGGAGTCTGTAAGGAGTCACCGTGGGGTTTGGTATGTGGCAGGATATAATCAAAATCTGCGCTTCTGGAAGCTTATTCTGGCCCCAGTGCAGAAAACATCTCAGAGGGAGGTATACTGGAGTCAGGTCAAGTAAAAGAAAGACAGAAAAGTATCCACAGGTGTTGGCCACAGGGAAATTATTAATGATTGTGGGGAGTAAGCTGCCAGTGGTATGACTGGGCAGAAAACAGGATGCCTGGGGTTGAAGAGAGGATAAATACAACACACAAAACTGGCCCTTTCAAGAAGATTGTGGGAAAAAATAAAGAGACAATATAAGATCGAGGGAGGAGTTTTATTTTGTTTTGCTATGTGTTGAATAGGGAGATACTTGAAAAGTTTTATGACCTTTGGAAGTTACAAAGTACTTTCATTCATAATCTCGTTTGATCCTCATGACTACCCTACCAGGAAAGAAGGGCAGATATCATACCCTTCTATTTTACAGAAGAAGAAACAAAGACTCAGAGGCTGGTTCCATGTCTTCCCAAGGTTACGCACTAACTAAGCATAAAGGATGGACTAAGGCTTCAGATCCTATGCATTGGAAGGTATTCAGCTCCAGAGCAGGGCCCATTTGAAACTAGCATCAAATTTTGTGAGTTTGGGGGTAACTAATGATACATACCATTTCTGGTATGAAACAAGGATTCCAAAAACTCGAGAAGCCATCCTGACAATATAATGAGTCTTTCATCACAAGGGTCAACTTTATAGGCATGGTGCAGAGCCTATAGGTCCCAAGAGACATAAAATAAAACATAAGACATAAAAAAAAAAACAAAAAAAACATCCCTTGAGAGCTCACCGTCAGAGGATATGATGAGGCTTTAGTAGAAATTCATACCATGGCTATGGACCATGAGAGACATACTGACTAACAGCCAAGGAACTGAAGAAGGTTTCACAGAGAAGATGAAATTCAAGTTCATGCCATATTGATTGAGTAGCTTCCATGTGTCAGACACCTGTAGGTACCAGAGTGAGTTGCACAGGATGAGTGAGGGTACAAAGGACACTCCTCACATGCAAAGACAAAAGAGTTTAAGAGTGTCGGACCCAGATTAAGGAAAAACCATTGGTTCAACGTGGCCGGAGCAAGTACATCAATGTAGTTAGAGAGCAAGCTGAAGAGTTAGGTCAGAGGCAGATTATCAGAAGCCTGGCATGCTGTGTCAGGAAGCAAGGAGTTTGTCCTGTAAGGAACAGAGAAGCTTGGAAAGATTTTAAGCCGGAAAATGATCATAGCTCCTAGCACAGTAATTAGCAGATAGTAGGCACTCAATAAATATGTCTTCACCAGGGGACTATGTGAGGGAGGAAGTGGCTAATGTTGGGGAGAACTGAAAGGATTTGGAAGGAACAGCAGACTGCTGAGAGAGAGAGAGAGAGAGAGAGAGAGAGAGAGAGAGAGAAAGAGAGAGAGAGAGAGAGAGAGAATGCTATTGTTGGAGCCTTAACAATAGACTCCTTCAGTTACGGTCAGTGGTGGGAAACATAAGAAGTCAGGGCAGATCATTATAGTGAGAGAGCTCAGGATTATGAGGAATTGATCACCAGTGGGAGGTGTGGTGAGGAGAAGAGGAGTAGAGTGGATAAAAACCCAGAGATACCTAGCTTTAGTGACTGCATACACATGGAAGGTGATGCTGATAACCAAGAAAAGAGGTAGCAGAAGGGAAGCCTCTATGAGGGGGCCTCTTAGCCCACTCTACACAGAGAATATTACCAGGCAAACATGGTCATCATCCAAGGAAGACAGATCACAAGTACCCTTTTCTCTCAACACCATACTTTTGATGAAGCAAATAAAAATCTGTTGTTTCCTGATTCAATGTATAGATTCCCTGGTGTACCAGGGTTTCTAACTTTGGTGCTATTAAAATTTGGGCTAAATAATTGTTGATTATGGGTCTATCTTCTGCATTATAGAATGTTTACCCACATCCCTGGGCCTCTACCCCCTAGAAATTGGAAGCAGCCCTCTCCCTCAGTTGTGACAACCAAAAATATCTCCAGACTTTGCTAAATTGCCCCTAGTTGAGAACTACCGATCTATACATATTCCATTCAAAAGCAGCATTTTCACAGACCCACGACAAGCCTAGCAACAGCCCAAACACGGCAACTTCCAAGAACTCCAAGGCCAGCATCACAAAGGGAGGATTTGTAATTTATATGCAAGCCCAAAGTTGCTGTTAGCGAATTTTCATGATGGGGTTTCGGAAATTTTGTGTAGAGTTTCTACAGCTGGTGTTTGGGGGAGCCATCTTGTATTCAGCTCACAGGCAGCCTGCTTAGTTCTTCTTCCAGTGAAGACTGACATATGGATCAGATGTGAAAGCTTAGGCAAGTGTTCTGGCCAGCAGTTCATCCATTCTCTATTGTCTCTACAAACGCAAAGTTGCAAGAGGCCAACTGACATCTGTAAGATTATATGTGTGAAAGAGGTTTATATAAAGGAAAAACATGTTCTACAAGGGTATTACACTAGCCATTCTAATGGGAGAATTGATCCTTAATAAGCAGGCCCAATCCAATAAGCAATAAACAATTTCCCCAGGAAAAAAAGAATTTCAGAGGTATGTAGATAGGAGGTAAAAATAAGATCTCACTATCAAAATATGAGCCTTCATGGATGAGACTTCATTTAAGTTTCTACTTCCTTTATTATAGTTATGAGAAAAATTAAATGTAAAGATATATAAAAGGTCACCAGTCACCTCACGTACTACCACCACTGCCATTGCCACTATCTCAACCTCCCTCAATTCAAAATATTTCACCCAGTTCAACCCTCACTGTCAAGTCTCCTGCTAATGGATTATAATTATTCAGTGGGAACTACAAAACGCTGGTTTGGATAGCCAGCCTTTTGTATTAACTGCTCATCCTCTTTGGGATGGTTGCTAAGGCTTCTCTCCCGACATCTTTGCCCTGAATAGCTTTCATTGTGACCATTTAGCTTCAGTCATTTTAATCTGTGCCCCCGCCACCGCCCCAAAGCAGAAAGGTCGACACTTTTGTCTAAAGCATCCAGCAAAGTTTGATCCTTACAATTGGAGGGAAAATGAATAAGTGAAGAGAGCTTGAAAGAAAATTAAAGATGATAAAATTCAAAACAGATGTCATCTAATTTACAAATCTGACACATAGCTCAGCAGGCCAGATTTTAGACTTCAGGCCAAAACTATAAGATTATCAAAAGAAAAACAATTAGCATCCTAGAGAGAAGGAAAAACTGAAGCAAGCAGGAGCCGTCTTTGTGCCAAATGACTCTGAATGAACTGGGCGAGCTTTATTTGATGCGCCAGGTAAATACACTGGTGCTTTTCTTGTGCCTGTGTTTTAGAAAGGATGTTTATATCTAAATAATAAACCAACAAAAGGCTAAAAAACAGGACGGCCAAGCAAAGCACTTAGATTTTGAAATTAATTCTGGAGAAGCAAAAGGAGGGTGACAACAACTGTGGATTGGAAAAGAGAAGGCGTCAAGATAGGGGGAAAGTTTGATACCTTTGAACTTGTGAGCCTTATGTGGTATTCTGGGCAGCCACTATCCATTGCATTGTTTGCCTGTCAGAACCCAGGGGAAGCTGGGAAGGGGAAGGTGACTCCTAGTAAATGTATGTTGGCTGAACATACAGTGGTCAGCGGACTAGAAGATGCCTTTACCAAATGCATGTGGTGCCAGGGAGGCTGTTCTAATCAGGCACCATCAGAGTTGGGGACGATTGGTCACAGGTGGTCTTAGTAGGAGGTTAGGCTCAGGCCCCAGTTGGGGATGGAAACTTTGAGTGATGGAAATTGTGGAAAGAAAGTAGGAGTGGGAAGTAAATAGGAGAAATCAGGAAGGGTAGGGAGAAAAAATGGCAATAGAAGAAGGCACAATGGCAAAGAAGAGGGAAAAGAGAAAGGTCATTTGCACAGCCCCAAATCCCAGGCCATGGTGGGTACTTGAGGGGCATGGATGACAGTCCCCTCAAACCCTAGCCAAAGCCATCAAAGTCAGGGGAAAAAATTGTGTGTAAGAAAAGTTTTAACACAATGCATGTGATTAAAGCTTTCCCAACCCCCTGGCTTGGTTAAATGGGTGGTATGTTCTTTTGTTGTTTTGGTGGTGATGGTGGTAGCAAGTGATGAGATTTTGTGTTTATTTCTATGTTTTTAAGGATCACGCCTGGGGGGGGGGGGAGAGGAATTAAAACGAAAGGTAAATTACAGTCAAAAGCAACTGTTGTAGGTATAAATTTTATTTTGGTGTAAATAGAAAGAGATGACACATGAAGGGATGGAAATAAAACAGTGTGTGGGGGAGAATGAATGGAAAATAGAATAAGGGGATCACGTTCGCAGGAGAATGGCTCCAGAAAATCTGCCTTCCTTGGAATAGCCCCAGAGTTTCAATTTATTCTAAATTTCATGCATGCAATGAACATCAAAGAAACAGACCAGAAGGGAGAACCAGGGATTTGAGTCAACATGTGGCCTAATGGGTAGCCAAGCAACATGGCCTGCAAAGAACCTTTTCAAAACCTGTATAGCCTGTAATTCCAGAGTTACTATCTTAGTCTCCTAGGAGTCACATCACCTAACCCTGAGGTCATATACAGTACCTGAAGGCATTGCCCACAAGTTTGAGAGTGCTGCCTCTTTAGAGTCCACAACAGAAATTGCAAATAGCAGGGAGCCAAGTTCTTCTCTACAACTTTACAAAGAAGACTGTAGGTCTGATCAAGCTTTTTTTTTTTTGAGCTGAGCTATCCTGCTACCTACCTATTGGAAGCTCAGTGGCAGCTCAGCTCGAGCTGGGCATCGAACTGCTGTTGCTCAGAGCTCAGCTCACACGCTTGAGTGAGCTCTTAACCAATTGAGCCACTCGGCGTGCTGGCCCTTGATCAAGCTTTTAACTGGCTCCTGCCACATGACAGATTATGTGCTAGGGGCTTTTACTATGTAATATTGTTTAATCCTCTTGACAACAAAATCTTTAAATATATATCAGGATTACAGAGGCTTCACATTGAAGCATAATGGAGTAAATCTTGAGGACAGGCAAAAACAAAATAAAATTCTCTGCCCAGATCCTGCTCCCTTTTAGGTCCATGGTGGTACTTGGAGGGCAGTATGTAGTATAAATGCCTAGATACCAGCTCACAGTTTCTTTTCATTTCTTCCTTCAGTCTAGTCCAATGGATCTGACATTTCAATGTGGATGAGATTTACAGAGTTCACAGTACATCATGGGTAATTCAAAGGAATTTTAAAGGAATGTTAAGGGTAACTTTTGCCTTTTCCTCCCAAAGGTGGTACCCACTAACCATTATCATTACTGGAATGCCCTTTAAGTGCCTGTCTTCCCATCGAAGACTCCCCTCTTCCCTTTTCCAAGACTCCAGCTTAGTACCACTTCCTCATGACATCTTCCCTACCCACCCCTGCCCATGGCGACCTCTCCTCAACTTAACTCCAGCTCAGAAAGCCTCTCCACCTCTCCAATCTCACAGTCCTGCTTTGAAGTGTTAGGTATCTTTCTGAGTGCCCCTCTAGTCTCCCCCAAATTTGAGAGAGCCCATATCCAGAGCCTTTACTCAATGGAAAGAAAATAGCCTTAAACGTGCTTATAAGAACTCCCACATTTTTAGGCAAAACATGTTTATACAAAGAGAAATTGATTCTTTGAGAGCAACTGTTGGCTCAGGGAATGTACATGAGGAGGTTTGGGACCATAATTAAAACCATGTGATGTTCTGGTCAGCATTGCCCCCTGCTTAGAAAAAGCTAAATGTAATTTCGCCCCACCAAGGTAACCAGAGTTTTCATGAAAAAAAAAAAAAAAGTGTATCTTTCCAATCCAGAGAGTACTATGCTAGTCGCTTGTATAAAAAGAACATTGTAACAGCCGTTCATGGCAGTAGCTGTGGCTGTTGTTACCCCTCCTTGCATAGGGAAAGGAGGAAGGGGTTTTGGTTTTTTAACCCCTCTTCTTACTGAAGAGGTTAAGTCTAACATGTGGTACCATTTAGGTTCCATCTGTTGCTCATTTACTCTACCATTTGTCCTTCCTTAAAGCAGCATTTATGGTGATGTGAAGGTCTATAAAGGTATTTCAGGAATTCGTTTATCAGCAAAAGATGGAGGTGGGAGACATCATTATCAGCTTTGGAGACAATGAAGCAAAGCCAGGGAGTGTAAGGCCCCAGAGGGGCTGACTGCAAATGTGGACAGAGGGCTGGGGATAGGGGCAGGGCAGCCCTGCAAGGAGTGTGAGCAGCGCAATTACAGCCTGGCCGGGGGAGCCAGGCCCCTTTCCTGTAACACAGCAGTGTTCAAAACACAAGACAAACCAAAAAGGAAAATAGCTTTTCATCAAGCTCCTATGGCTTGGTTTCCCATTACAAACAAGCCAGGAACACCAAAGCTTTAGCCTGGAGGAAAGGAAAAAGTGTGCTGCAGGAGAAGAGGTGAGAGGAACTTGACCCAAACGACCCCTGTGGGAGGGCGACAGCTGAGGCTAAAACGGTTCTTACTTGACACCTGATGACCTAGCTATTTGCTAGCTTGGTTCCCCAAACATTCCCTATTCTTTTTTCGTATCAATCGTAATTGAATTCTGAAGTTGCTATATGTATGACATTTCCTGAATTTTGAATACCTTTTCAGTTTTGGTTAAAGGGGACGCCAACATTCATTTTTTAGATCACTGCGAAGCCTTGCTCAATGATTTGATGTCAATTCTGTACTGGTGTCTGTTCCCACAGGATGTTACTCTGAGATATTAGGGTATAATAATTCTTGGTTACAGCACTATCACATAATATGGCACAATCCCATATTACGTATTACTTCTTTGTGGGGGAAAATTCAGATGCAACCTGAACCAAACACCTACTGAGAGGTAGGCAGTGAGGGAGGGCTGTGAAGTGGGTGAGCGCTAGAGGCAGCGTTTAAGGCTGGGTTGACTGGTTGACTGACAGTAAGTTACTCAACATCTCTGTACTTCAGCTTTTCCATCTGTGAGTGGAGAGAGTAATAGTCCTGCCCACTGGATTATGGGGGAAGTAATACACGGAACAGACTAGAACAGAGAGTGCCTTGTGCTTAGAGAGCCCTCAGTAAATATGAACAATATCAGTGCTCTGTTCCTGGTGGGCATTGGAGTACGATGTCACTTAGCATGTCCATTAGACCAGAGCTCCTCAAAGCATAGCTCACGAACCAGCATCCATCTGCAAACAGCTCCCTTCCAGCCTGCACCAAGGTTATGGCAGAGATTGAAAATAAGAGTTTAGAACTTTTACAGTAATTTGACATTGCTGCAATACCCACATTCATGATCAGTGGGCTTATTCCCTGTATTTGTTTTATTCATTTTATTTCTCTGGTCATTTACTGAATTTTTACAAAAACAATGGTCTATGACATATGAAAATTAAAAAAACAAAAAACGGTTATCAGAGAAGCGTTGCGTTAGACCCTTGATGCAGTTGAACCTGGATAAATCTCAGAACTCTCTTTAAGTAACTAATATTTTGCTCCCCAAACTTTCCTTTGGGACCTAAAGAAAGAGATGCAGTAAATGAAAGGTAATGAACACGCGTCAGCCATGAATGAGATACAGCTATTGTGGAATGGTCCAGCTGAGGAAAAACAGTTCTTAATGGTGTTCATATTTACCATCAGGCAAAAGGTGGACTTTTTATTAGTTGGCAGCCTGCAGGTTGTCAGCTGGACTTTGCTGTATTAAATGCCGAATTCCAGGTGGACTAGGAATTGAATCACAGGATTGTGTGTGGAATTCTAGCCCCAGCTCAGTCATCGGTGTGTTTGACTAATTCTATACCTCCATTTCTGCATAGCTATGTTGTTACCTACTAAAAATAGGGTAGGATGTGGTATTTGGGATGGAGACTAGGAGAGGAGGTATCAGAAAGAAAAACATAACCATTTCCCTGCTCTTCCAGCCACAAAAGCTGGCGGGTGACCACATGTTAACTTTTTTCCTCTTTGGGCGCAGTGGTTGCATTTTGATGGTGTATACCCCTACCTTGATCCTTACTGCCAGACCCTGTGACCTGCTTATGTTCCCAGACTATAAAGTTAGCCTAGAAAAAAAGGAGCATATTGTTTTTACTGTTCTCACCCGTGATTCGAAGTGCTCTGGTGACATTACTACTTTATATTTTTATATCCTTTTATAGCTTACAAATGCTTTTGTAGCTTGTGCCATATCTAGATGGCAATTCGTTAGGATCCAGCAGTCTTCTATTAAGACTGCTGCTCACCCAGTCTGCCCATTCGAGTCTCTGGAACCCTGACTAAAGATCTAGGAGACATCTGAACTAGTATTTATCAGGGACAAGGTACCTTTATCTGGGAATTGATAAAGACCCCGAAAGGCTTGAGGATGTCAAAACTATGGAATGGAAGCTTACATACAATTTACCACACAACAACTCCAAATAATGCACACATTGTTTTAAGTCTCCCCTCCCTGCAGAATTACTGAAGCCCTTGGCAGCCTTGCTTGACCAAGGGAAAATGCCTCTATCCACTTCAGCTTCTGTTCTTTCATTGTCTGGGCAGGTGTTTCTCAACCTTGTATGTGCCAGGGAACCACCTGGGGATTGTGTGAAGATGCACATTCTTATTTGGTAGATCTGGGGTGGAGCCTGAGAATCTACATCTCCAACAGCCTCCCTGGAGGTGTTGATACTGTGGGCCACTGCCTCCATTTTGAGTAGCAAGGGCAGGGCTTTTCACCTTTTGCTCATCGTTTTTTCATATCCTGTTCCCCCTCATATCGATTGAAATGAAAAGTGAGTAAATGACAGCATTACAGTGGTCACCTCCCTGTATCAGGGCTTTTAACCTTTATTCTAATTGCAAAGATTCTTTCTCTATATTTGCAATTGCTCAGAATTCAGACATGCATTACAGAGATTTTAAAAATCAACTGTTTCCATATCCCAGTTCTTGTACTTGTATCCTCACACAGCAGGGAGGGTCCCTCTCCTTTGGTCCATACTCTGTAGGATGCTGCAGTGGTAGGAGGGACTTTGAGCAGAAGTCATCTTCCAGGTTTGTTATCACCTGCACAAGCCACCTTCTTTCAGTGTCAAATGTTCTCATTGGGCAGCGGCCTCCCTGGTTTCACCATTTGACTTTTTCATGCTTGTTCTGTATGGACTACACATAATGCTTACATATGCTTTCAGCAATTGGGTGACACAGTATCAATCGCATTTTTATATGATAATAGTGAGACATGAAGTCATAAAGAGGTTTGTCGCATCCCTAGTAAACGGGATCCTGGAGTCTTTCCTCTGGAAGGCCATGTTCAGTCCATGTCCCCACACCATCTCCTTTTGAAACTCCTTTATTAAATCTTGTGGGAATAAAATAAACCATGGAGTCATTTCATTTCAGCAAAGTTCTCCCAGTGGCACAACCACCTCCTGGTCCCCATATCACTGGGCTCCTGCTCTCCCACCAAGCAGGTTAGAGGCAGAATAGAGTACCAAGCACCTAAATTATCAAGGTTCTTTCCCTTAGTATTCAAGTGTAGTGACCGAGCAGCATTACACACTGCCATCCCGAAACAGATGAAAGCTCTGTGGAAGTGGGGGCTCATCTCTGTCCTTGTGATGAAGACCAATAACCCAAGAAATTGCTGAAGAGTAAGGAACTTAGCACCCTACAAATTCAGGGCTCCCGTGTGGATTTGATCCATTGTGTTATCCTACTTCTCCTCTAATAAGCTCAACTCCGCAGAAGTACATATCCTGGACATGGGATCGTAAGCCAAGCTCATCCAACATTAACTAATATTATTTTTCTTTGATTTAAGGAGCCAGGAAAAGAGGCTGCCAATCTCTCGACGCCTGCCAGCTTTATAGTCTCATCTCCCCAGCTTAGTGAAAGCAGAGAACTGCCCAAGGGCCAATTTGTTTCCAAAGGGGAGTCCTATTCACACAAGAGGGAGGTAATTAGGCCTCCCCTGGGCAGCCCTAGAGGTATTTTTAAAAACTTGACTTTGGCAACGCAGACCAGAAATCATCCAGACTGGAAATCATCTGAGCCTCTTGTAACGTGGCATGTTGAGTTAAAGCCAAGTTAATATTTAGGGGATTATAGAACTCTGACAAAGATTTCATAAAATTACCTCTGGAGTTCGAAGTGACAAATGGAAAAGAAATAACAACCCCAGCCCACTGGCCTCACCTCCACCATCCCCTACAAGTAAACGCACACAGGACCAACAGCTCTACCAGAGCTTTCACACTTGGGATGCCTTTCCTTGCTCTAGAAGGAATGCAGAGTTTATCTCTGGAAAAGGTCTTTGTTTTTTGAACAAATTCCCTCCTGTCTTTTTATCTAAATTAAAAAACCAAGAAAAGGAGAAATGAAGGAGCAGTGAATGTTTGTCATAAATTTGAACTTCTACCTACTATTTCCTGACTTTCCAACCTTTTGGAGCCATCACTTGTCTTAACTCCCTGCCAGCAAAACTGTGTGACAAACCCTGGTGGATTGATGTCCAGTGAGTGACAGAAAGTTCTCTCTAGTCCCTCTTGCAGATTTGGCTGCCTTGGTAACTCTTCATTATGACCCCTGTCCCCTGACTCCTTCTTATATGAATTTCCACATCATGATAAAAGAAAGATTGTAGAAGAGAAAGTCTTTGTGGTGAGATTTCTACTCACACCCAGAGATAACTTATCTGGCCCAGACGTTTTATCGTTGCTACTCCACTCTTCTTATTTGGTCATTTGCAACTCTCTCTTTCTACTTCCACTCTTCTAGCTTCTGTCCACATTTGACATGTATCAAAATCACCATCCCCTACGCCCCAACCCAGGCCAGGAAAAGTGGTCAGTGCCTTATGGGCATCTGATAGGCCTCAGGAGGTTGGGGGCAGGAGGCAGCAAGCTGGCTTCAGAAATCAAGGTGGTCTCCGTTCATTTATTCCACAAACACTTCAGGTACCAATGTGTGTCAAGCACTGTGCCAGGCAGGGGAACAAGGAAGAACAGTACAGGTCCCTACCCACCCAGCAGCAGGGACGTACCCAGGAACAGAGTTGCTGTATTTAACAAATAAGAATACGGGATGCCTGTATTAATTTTCAGATAAAGAACAAATAATTTTGTAGTGTAAGTATAATCATTTTAGTATAGTATAATGCAATTTTAATATATCCCATTAGGGACATGCCTGTACTTCAAAAAAAATTGTTTATCCAAAATGCAGATTTGTCTGGGTGTCCTATATTTTACTTGGCAACTGTATCCCAGAGATACCTGCCCTATCCTTACCCTATTATATTATATAATAACATAATCTAATGTCTATTGACTGCCTATTATGTGCTAGGAACAATGCCTCTCCCCAGTTCTGTTATTTCATCTTCCCAACAACCCTATGAGTTAAGCACAGCTATGGTCCCATTTATAGATGGCAAAATTGATATAAAGAGTGCAAAAATGAAAGAAAGGTCTCCATAAGTTAGAAAGTTTTATTTTAAAAAATCAGAAACTGATCCAATAAAATTATCTAGGGAGGGGCCGGCCGAGTGGCGCATTGGTTAAGCGCTGGTTTTGGGATGCCAGCGGCCCCGGTTCGGATCCCACATGAGGGCCAGTGACACTGCCCTCTACAGCTAACAACAGCTCCACCTGGAGCTGGGCTGTGCGAGTCCCGGTGATGTGTGGGCTGCAGCCCCTGCTGCAGTGGGCTGCCATAGGCTGCAGTGAGTGGCCCGCAGCCAGCGTGAGCAGCTGGCAGCCAAGCGTGAGCTGCCAATAGCCGCGGTGAGCGACATCCAGAGGCCAGCGACCGATCTGCCTCATCCGGGAAGAGCGCAATGACGATACCAACAGTGAAGCAACATCCTCCGCAACTAAACTGAAGAACAAGAAGACGGCAACTTGTCTGTTCCCCTTCCCCAATTCCCCAACACTGTTTCCCTCCGCCAATTCCCCAATAAAATCTTTAAAAAAAAAAAATTATCTAGGGAGATTTACTATAATCATGTGAAATTTGAAGTCTGGGGAGGGAAGGGAAAGCTATTTGTTTTTTCATGCAGCCCCAACGGGGCAAGAAGAGACTTGAATTTGGGGAGGATGGATCCACCAGAGTGAGAAAAGGGACAGCGAGAGGGTGAGCCGAGGAGCCAGAGCAGGTGAGAGGACCAGCCAGGAAGCCCCGCAGGACTAGACAGACGCTGCACCGACACACAGATGAAACAAGCCCCTCTCAGCTGGGAAGGCACTACGTGGCCCCTGAGGCCAGAGGTTGCCTGGCTTTAGGCCTCCAGGTCCTTGGCGTGGCTGGTGGCCACCAGTTTAGCCTGTGTCCCCAACTAGTGCTGGGGTGGGGGAGGATGGAGAGGATACACACACAGCTCAGGAAGGGTCCCAACTGCTTCTACTGGCCCAAAGATACTTCTACTGGGAATAAGAGGGCGCGGGAGAAGGACTGGAGTCTGAAACCTCCCTCCCTCCCTGCCTGGAGTGACTGGGGATGAACAGTAGTCTCCTTCTGACTCCAGGCCCACCCAGACCCATAGCAACCAGTAAGGGACAGTCACTGGGACAAGGCACAACCACTGGACATGGAGATTGTTCATTTAAAAAAAAAAAAAAGGGCCAGCTGAGTGGCGCGGTGGTTAAGCGCTGGCCTGGGAAGCCAGCGGCCCCGGTTCCGTTCCACATATGAAGGCCAGTGACACTGCCCTCAAAAAACAAACAAAAAGACAAAAAGGCTATATAGTCTCCTACAAGCTTTCCTTCTTTTAATTATTTTTTCTTTTTCAATTACAGCTGACATACAATATTATATTAGTTTCAGGTGTACAGCATAATGATTAGACATTTATATAACTGACAAAGTGATCAGCCCAATAAGTCTACTACCCATCTGACACCATACATGGTTATTACAATATTAGTGACTATATTTCCTATGCTGTATTTTACATCCCCACAACTGTTTTTATACCTGGCAACTTGTACAAGAGGAAGGGATTAAGATGTCCTACAAGCTTTACCACAGGAGCTGTGGCCTTAGTAGAGGAGGCCGTGGCTTGGCAGGGAGAGATCCGGGAGACTAACTGACCCATCTTCTTCCGTCTAATCTCCTGCTGGTACTTCCTGTTGGCCACACCCACCCACCCCACCCAAAAAAAAAACCTGTTATTGTTTTAACTGTTTTTATAACCCAGAGCTTTATGTAAAAAGAGAAAACCAGTGAAGTCATGAGAAACTATTCTTCTAACAACTCACATGTTTTGGGATTTAAAATTTTGTGTAATGCTCAATATCTGATATATGCTCGTGGGGATATACTTTGTGCTTTCCTAATTTTTAAGTTTTGATAATCCCTATAGAAATTTCTGAAGTTAAACTTCAAAAATAAAGGTAGTTTTCATTTTTGAAATGTGATTGGATTCCAAGGCACCAGAGAAATAGCCTTAGTTTTGTGACTATACACAGACTAACATGGATAGAAAATAACTCCCCTCTCCCCCAGAATTTCTCAGCTTGAGAGGGTTCCATGGATCTTTTATCATTAACCTTGGTAATCATCATGATTTGTAAAATACCATCCATGATAACACTACCTTGGCTTCATTTGTAATAGGAAATGAGACCATTTCTGGCTAGAAGTCCAAACCTTCCACGTGTTGGTGGGCAGCCAGTTTCCTCTATGTGTCAAAAAAGAGAACCATGAGGGCCGGCCGAGTGGCGCGGTGGTCAAGCGCTGGCTTGGGAAGCCAGCGGCCCCGGTTCGGTCCCACATATGAGGACCAGTGACACTGCCCTCAAAAAGAAAAAAAAAAAAGAGAACCATGTTCTTGACTAACCTTTACTCCCATGTACTGATTCTTGAAATCTTCTCATGTGTATTTCAGTCAAGCATGGTATGCATAATAAATTTTGCATTATAAATGAAAAAGACCATAGAAAGCTTATAAAAATTACATAAAAATGTATTTAAATTTTCTCAGCAATAGCTTATGAGACGAACAATGTCTGAGTTACCTAAGGGATGATCTACACCCCTTCCCAGCTTGCACCATTAACATCTGTCCCTGAGCTGGACTAACGGGGATTCCGACCACTGAGGACCCAAAACTATGAGCTCTCTCTCAAAGCCAGGACCCCTCTCTCAGCAGGCCTCAAAGGTTGTCTGATCCAACCCTGTCAGTGAACCTTCCCTAGAGCTCACTACAGACATGGCCTCAGAATGGGTGGAATGTAACTGAAAAAAAAAAAAAAATGTGTCACCAACCCTTTGGTCTTGGTTTTCCTTTAAAAAGCTGGGCCATTAAAAAAAATAAAATTGTACTTTCACACCCTCACTTAAGTTCTATGTCAGGTTTACTTTGGCCCTTGGGAAGAAATAGCTGTATGTTTGCAAAAGCCAGGATGTTTATGGAAGTTTGAGGCCTTTTCCTCAATCTCTAGGAAAAATGCTAAAGAAAATCAAGTAAATACACGACTACGAACCAACAGAATCATTAAGCCATCCTGGTGAATGGATTTCTCGGGATTATTAAACTCTGCGATTATAAGGAAAATATGGACACTAACCCCACATGATATGATTGATAGTGATTGTTAAATAAAAATTAAAGTAGTTCTAGGCTGGCTCAGATTAGAAGGCAGATTAGGGAAGATGAACACTGGCCTCTCTTCGGTAATCACTCAGCACCTAGTGAGCATCAGTGAGCTATCTCTGCAGCTTATCCTTAGCTCTTCCTCTTTCTAAAACATTGTATTTGCCCTAGAGGGGTTCCAAAGTTATTCCACCAATAGCCCCTGCCCTAAAGGAGTTAATTTTAATGACCCTTGGAGTGTTTTATAAATTCTGCCATAAAAGATATTTGGAACTATTAATATCATTCATGGAAAACTTCTTTCATCCAACCTTTTAAAATTCAGAAAGATGTTTCTTGCTTGGTAAGATGAAAGAGTCCCACTGATTTCCATAAAATTAACAAAACCATGAGTTTACACAGTCTGTTTGAAATGTTCTTATTTTATCAATTTCAGTACAAACAGATCGGTGCATGTAAATGTTCTAGAAAATGTCTGGCATGAATTTCATATGAAAGCCATGTTTTTGGAATGCAGAATAAAAATATGGTTGATGACCATAAAAACGGCTTTTTATTCTCTGAATCCTTCAAAGGTATTTCTAATACAAAGTTGACATAAACACCAATGTTTCTAAACTTCTGGCAGAATAAGCTATAGAAACAATTTCAAAGACTTATGTTCAATAGTTGTTATTCAATAAATATTTGTTAAGTGACTAATAAAAAAATTATTAGGTAAAGTTTTCAGTGCTGAATAAAAGGCAACAGTCAGAGAGTAATGCTGTTCTGAAGGATATATGTGGCCAGCATCTAATGCAATGATTTTTGTTCCTTGAGTAGAAAAACCAGCACTGAAATCGAATTCCCTGAGAAGCTAGAAGGGACCAAGCTCACCATAGCTGAAAAGGAAGACCATGAAAAGCTCCAAGTTAAAATACAGGCTTTTGAAGACAAAATAAATGCTGAGAGCAATACCCCAGGCTCTATCAGAAGATATAGTTTGGGCCAAGTTTCCAAGGAAGAAAGAAAAGACATTAGATTTAACAGGTATAAATTTTGTTTGGCTGTTTTTTTAACCTATGTGATTCCTATTTACTATTTGTTTTGTTATCACACTCTTATGGGGTATTTTTTAAATATCTTTTACCTATAGCCACCCAAAGTTCCTTGCATGAATGAAATGTCATCTACAAGGCTTTCATTATCCAAAGAAGCTTACTTTTTTAAAAGGAGAATACAAATGGGAAATAAACCTATGATTTTTATTTTAAAAAAAAAAAAAGCTTTTAACATTCTATAGATAAGCTAGTATTGAAAATGATACTTGTCAAAAAGATTCTCTTGATTTCTGATGAAAAAGCTGAAACAAAAGCAGAAAAAAGAACATACATATGTAAGTCCACCATTGCCTGGGCAGTTTTGCTATGAAATTGATTTTTTCATCTTTGTTTTGGGAGATGGCCTAGATCTTTAAAAGTTTGGCTTATTACATAACTTGGTGGGCTGTGTTTTATAAATCTATTCATAGCACCAATTTTAAGTTTCACACTCCAGAGGAAGGAACTTTTGCCCCAGTGTTATTATTCTTTATTTTCCTTGTCAGTGAATGGCATCTCTACTTCTTGACTTCCTCAGCCTTCTCTTCGTTTGTATTATAGGTCAAAGAGTTTGGCTTTGCACACGGTGCTGACAAAGGGTATGAGTTCTGATGATGAGGAGCTTGTTGAGAGTGGAGATATACCAGCCAGCATCTCTCTTTCAGAAATAGACCCACTTAGCCAAGGAAATGACAAGTTGCCCTTTAAGGCAGACACTGACAGATCACGGCTGGGAAATTCTTCAGTTTCACACCCAAGTATTCTACATATAGAATCAGAGAAGTTGCCAGAAATGGTAAAAGAGAAGTACCAGGAAGAAACTCCACAGACCACGCCAAGTCCTGTTGAATACCAAGATAAGCTCTACTTGCACTTAAAGGAGAATCTCAGTAAAGTGAAAGCATACGCTGTGGAAATCAGAAAGAAGATCCCGGTCCCGGATCAGTGTACCATTGAAGGTAAGTGCTCTGAGCTCCCTACACGTGAGAAATTTCAGACATCACTGGAAAAAAAAAAATGCTTCAATGACATAAATTGCCAAACGCTTTTCTGGATCGTTTGCAAAATAGATCATTTTGAAAACACCCTTACATGATTAAGGTCAATCATCTTTTTGAATCTCATTTGTATCTACTTAGGTGCTTTACTCCACCAACTATAATTTTTTTTCAAACCTTAAGATATGTTGTTTCTGGTTCCCTGTCCCTAATGTTCGGGAAAATGCTGGAAAGGGGTCTGTGGCCCCCAAAACAAGCTCTAAGGTAGTGGATCTAAGATAGAGGCATTTTTCCATCCACATGATCATGCAAGAGAGCCAGGCACAGAATTGAGCTCCAAGAGGTTTTTTTTTTCCCCCATTTATTCAACAAGGACTTATGAAGCTTCGACTGTGTGCGGGGTGCTGTGCTAACAATTCAGCTTTGTATGAGATTCATCTATGATCCAAACAGACACAATCCCTGACATCTTGGAGATTAGAGTATAGAAAGAAAAGGGCAAAATTATCATCAGGAAGTGATGTAAGTCAGGAGCCAGTGAGAATGTGAGCTAATCAGAAAACAAAGGACAAAGTAAGAAAAAGAGGTCAGGGGCCAAGACTTTCCTTGAGTGCACATTTAGAGGAGGCACCCAAAAGCTCAGAAACATTTTGAGCAATGACAGGATCAGTAACAATGTCTTGTCAAACCATGTTGAAGATGAGGCAAAAGAAGTATTATTGATTATTATTTATTTATTTATTTATTTATTATTTTAGCTGAGCCATCCAGCTTGGGCTGGGCATCGAACTGCTGTTGCTCAGAGCTCGCACTCTTAAACCAGCTCTTAACCAACTGAGCAACTTGGCTGGTCCTGATCATGTCTTTCTTTACAATTTTGATATTTTGTTCATCATGGACTCTTTGTATTAATTTTGATTTTTTTAAATATTCTTTATCTTGAGTACTAAATTTCCTGATGCTTCTTTACATTTTGTGCTCTGGCCTGGCCCTGGGAAACACGATGGGTTTGAGGCAGAGTGCCTCAGGGCGTGCTCACCCTTCTGGTAGTGGGTTACACAAGTTTGGATGACCCAAAGGCACCGTTTTTCTACAATTATTCTTAAACAACAGTCACGTTTTTCCCTGGAGATTTAGATGAAGGTTCTAGCCCTCTCCTGGGACATGACATCTTTTCACAGGCTAGAGCCCTCACTGAAAAGCTAAGCAACCCACCTTTCAGAAAGAAACACAATGAAGGATGGTGAATCCAATTCATATTCACCCATCTACTGACTATCATCCCCTTCTAGGTTTAGTAGAGTTTTTCCTACTTTACTTGCTATTCTATCTCCCACTCCAAATCAGAGGAAAAAATATATTCTCATATTAACAAAAGGAAAGGGGATGGGTTTGGTAATGACAAATATTATTTAGTATGTCTGTATAGAATCTGACACTTTCAAAGGTATTTACAATAATTTATTCATTAGCCTTCTTAAAACTTGTTTTTAAATGGTGACCATAAAAGTGATATTGCACACATTCAATATAAGTTTTGGATAATTAAGAATACCAAGACTTGGGAACAGCTAAAATCAATAAATCTCAATGACAAACTCCTTATAATTGTTTGTATCAGTAATAACCTATGTTTTTAATGCAGAGGTTGAAGAATTTAATATGAGAGATTAAGTGTATTTTCCAGTTTGACAGAGGAAGTCTGTAGCAAATATAAATTTAGCCACATTTCCAACTACTAGAATAGTTACTGGTTTTTGTTTTAAGTTTAGCCAAAAGCATTGAAGATATACTATACAGTGAGTTATAATCTTGTGAAAATGTGAAGAAATCCTGCAAAGTTATTTCAAGCATCTAGTTGTCAAAAACACATGATATTTCTTATTGTCTTGAGTTATTCTGGGAGTATCAGAGTTAACTAAGTGACTTGGTTTTTTTTTTTTTTTCAAAATAGTGAATGAATTTTATATATATATATGTATATATATATATATACATATATATATGTATATATATATATATCTTTTGATGTTTTCACCAACAGAGTATGTATTTTTAAGTTGACACTTTGGAATTCAATCATATTTTTGTAATTTCCTGGATGTTCCTGAGAAATTCCTTGCACAGATATATGTGTGAGGGATGGAAGATTTATATGACTCACTGTAAATACATTCACCAAGAAATGTTTCATGCTGATTGCAGGGGACATGTTGTTATTATTTCAGAGATTGTGTAAACCATTCAGCAAAATGCCGGCAGTCATCTGGCTGACACAATTTTGCTTGTTCTCATGAGTTCACTTGGCTCAACAATATAGTGTTTCTTACCTTAAAAATGTATTGAAGAAAGTTTTAGGCTCAGAAATTCTGTTATGTTTAATGTGTTGTTAGTGCATAATGTTTTGTTGGGATTTGGTCTTTATTGTTAAAGTATGCAAGGTGATCAAGAAACAAAGGGAGAAGTATGAAAACCACTTCTACAACATTGAAGTTAAAAAACACAAATAGCCAACAGGAAACAAGAATGACAAAGTGTTACAAAGTCCATACTATAAAAACACGACAAAACAACCCTTTAAAGAAGTTCTTTTTGGCATTGGTTTGAATCGTACGCAAAGACTGATATTTGACTTCCTTATTTTGACCTAAAAAAAATGGTTCAACTTAACCCTCCAGTAATAAACTGTGTTGAACTAATTACAATACAGCAGAAAACAGTATGTAGTGAACCAAGGTCACAAATAGCTTTCTTATCCCAGTCAGCCATCTTATTATTGCATGATGTTGATCACTCTGGGGAAAGGCAAGTGTTGAGAGATCAGCACAAATCTATCATAATATCTGGAAAAACTGTCAAACCCCAAGTCTTTTTTTAAAAGATTTTTATTAAAAATATAGCTAACATACAATATTATCTTAGTTTCAGAGGTACACTATTGTTATTCAACATTTATATACCTAAAGAAGTGATCACCATTAAGTACAGCAACTATTTGACACCAAACCAAATTTCACAGTATTACTGACTATATTCTCTATGCTGTACATTATATCCCTGTGACTTATTTGTTTTATGCCTGGAAATTTGGACCACTTATTCCCTTTTCATAATCCCAAACTTTTTAATTTTTCAATTTCAGTTGACATTCAATATCATTTTATATTAATTTCAGGTGTATAGCATAGCAGTTAGCTATTTGTATAATTTAAGAAGTGATCCCCCTTGGCTGGCCAAGTGACTCCGTTGGTGAAGAGCTCATTCAAGAGTGCGAGCTCTGAGCAACAGGATTGCCGGTTGGATTCCTGGCCCGAGCTGAGCAGCTGCTGAGCTGCCAACAGGTGACAGGATGGCTCAGCTAAAAAAAAAGAAAAAAAAAGTGATCCCCCTGAGTGATCTAGTACCCACCTGGCACTATAGTTATTACTATATCAATGACTATATTCCCTATGGTTTACTTTATATCCCCATCACCATTTTCTAACTACCAATTTGTACTTTGTAATTCCTTCTCCTTCTTTCACCCACATTTCCCATCCCCTTCCCATAAGGCAACCAACAAAATGTTTTCTGTGCCTATGAGTTTGTTTCTGTTTTGTTTATTAATTTTGTTCTTAGATTCCACATATTAGTGAAATCACATTGCATTTGTCTCTCTCTTTTTCTGATACACTCCACTCAGCACAACACTCTCCAGGTCCATCCATGTCACTGCAGATGACAAGAACCCATTTCCTTCCATTGCCAAGCAATATCCCATTGTATATGACTATGTACTACCTCCTCTTTATCAATTCATGCATTAACAGACACCCAGGCTGCCTCCACACCTTGGCCATTGTAAACAATGCTGCAATGAACATATAGATGCACATGTCTCCTCAAAGTAGCATTTTGGATTTCTTCAAATAAATATCATGAAGTGGGATTACTGGGTCCTTCATTGTCTTTTTTTTTTTTTTTTTTTGAGGGCAGTGTGACTGGCCCTCATATGTGGGACCTGAACCGGGGCCGCTGGCTTCCCAAGCCAGTACTTAACCACCGCGCCACTCGGCTGGCCCTCATTGTCTCCTCTTATAGCCTTTGCTTTAAAATCTATTTTGTCTGATGTAAGTATGGCTACCCAGCTTTTTTTTTTTTTTATTTCCATTTTCATGAAATATCTTTTTCATTCCTTTGCTTCCTGACTGTGTGTGTCTTTCAACCTGAAGTGAATTTCTTGTAGGCAGCCTATGTAAGGGTTTTGTTTTCTTATCCATTCAGCCCTCCTATGTCTTTTGATTAGAGCATTTAATCCATTTATACTGAAAGTAATTGTTGATAGATATGTAGCTATTGCCATTTTATTATTCATAATTTTGATCTTTTTTTTCCATCTTAAAAAAGTCCCTCTAACATTTCTTATAATATTGGTTTGGTGGTGATGAATTTTTTTAGCTTTTGCTTGTCTGGAAGCTCTTTATCTGTCCTTTGATTGTAAATGATAACCTTGTTGGGTGGAGTAGTCTTTGTTGTAGGTCCTTGCTTTTCATAACTTTGAGTATTTCCTGCCAATCCCTTTTGGTCTGCAAAGTTTCTGTTGAGAAATCAGCTGCCAGTCTTATGGGAGTTTCCTTATAAGTTACTGGTTGCCTTTCTCTTGCTGCTTTTAGGATTCTTTCTTTGTCTTTAACCTTTGTCATTTTAATTATAACATATCTTGGTGTCAGCCTGTTTGGGTTCACCTTGTTTGGGACTCTGCACTTCCTGGACTTGTATGTCTATTTCCTTTGCCAGGTTAGGAAAGTTTTCAGTTATTATTTCTTCAGATATGTTTTCAATCCCTTGCTTTCTGTCTTCTGGTACCCCCTATGATGATAATGTTGTTATGCTTGATGTTGTCCCAGAGGTCCCTTAAACTTCCCTCATTTTTTGAATTCTTTTTTCTTTTTGCTGTTCCAATTGGATGTTTTCTGCTACCTTGTCTTCCAAATTGCTGATTCAATCCTATGCTTCATGCAGTGTGCTGGTGATTACTTCTAGTGCATTCTTCATTTCAGTTATTGTATTCACTTCTGACTGGTTCTTTTTTATGGTTTCTATGTCCCTTTCTATGCTTGCAATCTCTTTGTGAAAGATTCTTACTAAGTTCCTTGAGCATCCTTATAACTATTGTTTTGAACTCTCTCTGTTAGGTTGCTGGCCTCCATTTTGTTTAGCTCTTTTTCTGGAGTTTTCTCTTGTTCTTTAATTTGGGACACATTTTTTTGTTTCCTCATTTTGGCTCTCTCTGTATTAGGTAGACCTGCTGTCTTCCCACCTTGCTGAGTGGCCTTATGTAGTAGATGTTCTGTGGGGCACAGTCTCACTGGTCACCTGAGCTGGATGCTCCAGAAGTTTTCCTTTTGTGTGCTCTCCTATTATAGCTGAGCCTTGATTGCTATTGGCATGTCAGTGTGGATTGACCCTCATGCAGACTGACTGTGAGTTTTGCCACGTCCACAGATTATGCGCTGCTGTGTGGGAGGCTTACCCTCCTCTATGGGATTCTCCCCAGTGGTCTCTGGTGACTGTTGACACCACTCTTTGTGTGTGCCTCTTGTGGGGCTAATTGGGCTGTTTTCTGCTGTGGTCTGAAGCAAACCCCCAAGTATGTTGGTTCTGGGGCCTCTTGGGAGGGGCTCCATTGAAGAACCAGGTCACCCACTCACTACCTGTGACTACCCAGGGCTACCTACCTAGTAGAAGCTACAAAGTGACCCACAGTTGTTCACTGCCTGTGCTAAACCTAGAGGCACATGGGAGAGGCCACATTGCAAATTGAGGATGACTGCCACCAGCACCAGGCTTGGGGTAATTCTGCAAAATGCCAGGACACCCCTCAGCCTGTGGCCACCTGCCAGCCCCCTTAAGGTTCAGCCACTGATAAAGCCTCGTGTGGTACACAAGTTGGGTGAGGCAGGGTCTCAGGGAGTCATAGAGTGGAAAGTGTTTTGGTCACCAGACTCTGGTTTAGACTCTGGTTTGGTGCCAGTGCTGAGCCTGAAGCTACTCAGCAAAAGTCTCAGAGTACACCGAGGCCAGTCACAACCTGCCTGGGGCCCTTTGACTCTAATAGTTTTTAAAGAAAGAGTGCAATGCAGGAGGGGCTGCCTGCTCATGGAGAAAGTGCCTCCAGGTGTGCATGAGTTAGATATGGTGAGGCCCCAGCTGAGTAAGCAGGGTGGAGCAGCGGAGCTCACCAGGCCAATCAGATTCAGATTTGGCCTGTGAGGGCAGGCTCAACATAAGAAAGATGGCGCCTGCCTCCTGGCTGCACAGGAGGAGGGCCCCTCACTGGGAAAATGCCGACTGGCCTCCAGCCCTCCCCCTGAAGCCACACTCCTCAGTCTGCCCCCGTATGTCTCTTGAGGCCCCTGCCCCCCCGCCCCAAATCACCATCTCTCCGCTAGAACCCAAGGTGAGTGCCTGTGAGTGAGAGTCTGTGTGTGGGCCGTTTAAGAGGATGTCTGGGTTTCCCACAGCCTTTTGTCCCACCCAAATGGTCAGAATCCCCACTGTTTTTCACAGCCAGATGTTGTAGGGGCTCCTGTTCCCTGGGAGTACTCTGGGCTGGGGAGCCTGGTGTGGGGGGCTGGGGTCCCTCACTTTTCCAAGGGGAACCTCCATTGCTGAGATATCCTGCTGATTTTCAACCACCACAGGCAGTTTTGGGTCCATTTCACGTCTCTACCCTTCCTACCTAGTCTCCACGTGGCTTCTTGTTTATATTTTTAGTTGTAGGACTTTTGTTTGCTAGATTTCAGATGGTTCTCCAGGTTGATTGCCCTGTAATTTAATTGTAATTTTAATGTGTTCACGGAAGCACAGTGTTTATATCCTCTGCCATCTTGGATCTCTAATCAAACCCCAAGACTTATTGAGGTTGGGTCAGCAGTGTCATTTTGGGTATGAAAGAGCTTGTTATTCCAAGTCAGTAATTTTCTCCTGGGCCTTAGAGGCCTCTGGCACTGGTGCAGGTTTGCCAACCACTGCAAGTTATGCATTCATACGTAAAGTGATGGTCTAATATCACTGCCTGATTATATTTACATACAAGACCAAAGGAATTTAGTTCATCTGCCAAAGGGCATGTTAAAAATCTGAATCACTGGTTTCATTTATGTGAACAAAAATGATTACAGGTTTAAAAGAAAAAAAAAAGCACATGATATTGAAATACATCCTTGAAAATCTGGCCCATCACTGGGCCATATTTTCATAAAGGATGATATAAAAGCTTACAAGAACCTATCAATGCTGCTCTGGTTAGCTTTGAAGTGTTTCCCAATTGAGTGAAAATACATTCCATCTGTAGAGCATATCAACAAGCCCAACTTGCAGAAAGCTAATTTTAAAGGTAGTAATGTTGTCCTTTCTCTAATAGACCCACATAAGTTGATTTTTCTTGACTTGAACAGATATAAAAATATACAAAAGTAGAATAAAATAAAGTTCATTGTAAATTTCAAGAAGCAGGTGCTATTTTCATAGCTAAAATAAAGCTTCCTTATTGAAATTTTGCATGTAATCAAGTCCAACTTCATGTTGAGATGATAGAAGGGACCAATCTTGACCTCTTTCTGCTCAGATGGTCCAATCTGTGGAGTGGGAGGTGATAATGGTAGTACCCATCCACTTAGTGTTCTGTCAGAGGTTTCTTCCTTTTTGCTGTGATGTTCAGATATATCCAAATCAATATTTATATACACTGACTGCGGCATTCAAGTTTACCCCACAAGCTCAAAAAAACCTTTCCCTCTACTGCAGAGTTTGAGTATATATGCATAAAATAATCAAAATAGCAACTTTTTATTTTTTGTAGATTTTTCACATGTTTGAAAAAAAAACTGAAAATCAATTAACACAGTGAAAGAGTTAAAATAGATTGGTTTACTCACTGGACTAGGTTTACTCACTGGACTAGGACCGTTTATCCATGGAAGAATTTTAAGATTTGGAGGCAGAGAATAGTCCTAAAGCTTTTTCTCACAGTTTGAAAGGGAAGAAGAACAAATAGGAAGATGTTATAAATTTCCTGAAGCTTCATTGCATTGAAGTGGTATCTTGGGCCTCCATTTAACACTTGTTAGGGAAAACTTTTCTAGAAAATTTTTCTTGGTATAATACTTTGGAATTTTTCTTGAATTACCTTACTCACTAATTCCCATTTCTCCAAAGAGTCGATTTTAGTCAAGAGCAGACAGATATAATGACTGCTAGGTTCTCCCCTTTACTTTCTCCTGCCACACTAATCCTCGTCCCAGTCATCTGCAATGGCCAATGAGAAACATCCAAGTAATAAGGCTAAAGGAAGATCTACAGATCCTTTTGAAAAGATCCCCTCCAAACTCTTCTATTGAGTTAACCCCACTGAGTTACTGTTGGTCCCTAGACAAGAGAAGCTGCAAGGCCCAGGCAGGTAACCGCATTACCAGTAAGGATATTAAATCCACAATGTAACATGTTGCAAAGTCCCACTAGATGACATCAAATAACTTCATTTCTCATTAATTACATTTTGAAAAGCTTTTCCTTCTTAAAAAAGTTTGATTTTCTTTATTCAAATAAAGAAAGAAAAGTGCTATAACCATGCTATTGAACAAAGGGGTGTGTGTAGCTTATGTGCATCTTGGTTTACCTGATATTTATCTGTGGATAAGGTGTATCTTAATCCAACTGGGAAACAGCTCAAAGTAAAACTGGTAAGCACATGTACACTCTTGGGCCATTCTGTATAGAAATGCAGAAGAGATTATCTGCCTGTAAGTGAAATGAGTCATCCAAATCCTTTGAAAGGTCAGTTTCCCTAATACTGTGTCCACCTTGAGTGTATCCCTAGAAGATTTTATGGGTCCTTGCTAATAAATAAACATAAGCAAAAGTAAATACATAAATGGAGCAAAAATGCACAGGAGTGCATTTCAGTATATCTCACCCTAAATGTCGCCACATTAAAAGACGAAGGAGAAGGAGAAAAGAAGGGGGGTGGTTTAGCAGCAGTAGTTTGCTGTGGCATATTTCATATTCTTAAATATTTTCTACTAAAAGTATTATTTTCAAAATAGAAGATTATATAGCATTATATTCATCTGCAGGGATATTTTTGTCTATTGGTAGGGAAGCTTGTATTTAGAGTTATTATCCGTCGTCTATTGTTGTGGTTTGGAGACTGTCTTTACTCCAAAGGATACAGAGCTGTATAACATGCCCCTGAGCCACTGATGGTCCCAGCAGAAGAGAACATTCAGATCCATTTTGCCAAAAACCAAATCTCAATAGAGTGGATATTATTTTTCCATTTACTTCCTTCATGAAACTGACAGTGTATGCCCTATAGGGAAAATGGTCCCTGGGTATTATCAAATCTCATTGAAAAACTGAGCCAAATGTGTCTGAGCACTGTTGGTGATGAAGAGCTGGTAGCCAGGAAACTAAAAAGAGATTATATGGCTGGGTAAAGGGTTTCATTATGACAGAGGAAAAGGAAAAAGAAGAAAAGATCATTTCCTCTTCTTTGCTCCACAACAACCATCACACTTTAAATGATGGAGTATTTTTTAAGTATTTTCCCCCAAACACAGGCAATTACATAGTTAGCAATCAGGGGTCCGGGTACTTGATAATTTGGTGGGCATTTATTGGTGTTACGGTCCATTTTCAGGGAGGAGCGTGTTTACAAACTGCAGATGAGTCTATGGAAAGCAGACAGAGCCTCCTGCCACGTGTTTTCAGACCCACTTGAAGAGAGAGTGGGTAAAACCGCATTTCTGGGTTTCTTCTGCTCACATTGTTGCCCTGACCACATTAGAGACCATTAAGAAATTATAAAATGCAATTTTTTTATTAAAAAAAATTCCGTGGACTTTTAAAAATAAATTGTTGTACAAAATAATCATTTTCAGATGTAATAGTCACAATTATCCAACTCCATTAAAATAGGATGCCACCATTAAAATGAGCCACAAATACAGGAAATACACATCTAATACCACCACTGCAGAAACTCTGAGCAAGATTCTGCTTTTCCCACTAAACCTCCTAATTTCTCAGCAGCTTTTTCAGATGACTCCATTCACTAGTAATACGCATTTAAGGATTCTTTATATCTTTTCATGGCTTGATAGCTCTTTTTTCTTTTTCTTTCTTTTTTCTCTTGTTTTCTGAGGGCAGGGTCACTGGCCCTCATATGTGGGACCGAACTGGGGCCTCTGGCTTCCCAAGCTAGCTCTTTTCTTTTTAGCGCAGAATAATATTCCATTGTGTGGGTATATCCACCATTGTCATATCACACAGAATAGTGTCACTGCCATAAAAATTCTGTGTGCTCTGCCTACTCATCCTGACTATTCTTTCTTCCCTCCCTCCCTCCCTCCCTCCCTCCCTCCCTCCTTCCCTCCTTCCTTCCTTCCTTCCTTCCTTCCTTCCCTCCTTCCTTCCTTCCTTCCACAAATACTACTGAATGCCTGCTACATGCCAGCATCATCATTTTAGGAACTTGGGAAACATCAGTGAATAAAATAGGCAAATATCCTTGCTTTCACAGAGGGTGTTCTAGTGGGAAAAGACATGCCATAAATAATAGAAATGATGTATAAGTAAAGTATGTAGGGTGCTGGAAAGTGTTAATGTTATTATAAAAGGAAAAACAAAGCTGGCTAAGGACCAGGATGTATATGGAGAAAAGGATATATATGGAGACGGAGAGTTCTAGAAGGACACACATCGAGCTATTGCACTGGTTTTCCCTGAAGAATCAGATTGGGGATGATGGTTGAGGAAAAGTGGGGAGGGAAGGAGAAGCTTGCACATTTTAAAGTATACCTTTCTGCAAGGTTTGGAAATCTTTTTAACAATAGTATTTGGCTTCGATGATAGAGACAGATGCTGGTAACTTTGACCCAGGTGATAACTCCAGACTCCAGCATCTTGTCTAACCAGAGTCTACAGAATTGGGTTTCAGTGCCAACTCTGCTGTTGGGCAGTTTCAATTCCTCAGACAGGCTACTTCATCTCCTTGTGCCACCACTTCCTCACTCTTATCCCAGGAGTGTATTACAGGATCATGGGTTTTCAACCTGTGCCCTTAAAGAGCTTCAGGGGCTCCTATGAAGGGGTCCAGACCCTGCCCTTTCCTCCTTTCCCTGCTCTGCAAACAGAGCAGCACTGAGTTGGTTGGGTTTACTCATTGGCCTTCCTGATAGATGTTTAAACCAGGAATTCTACAGCTTAAAGAAATTTGAAAAACATTCAGAGCTGGATCATTTTTGAGATCCCTTTTTAAGGCCATTTATTCTCTAAATTAATTATTTCTAACTGCCTTATATCTGAGTTGGCAAAATATAAAATGTTGTTTATTTGGCCAAGTTCTTCATCAGCCTCAAATTTATATCTCCAACATGAAGTTAGATAAAAAAAACAAAACACTTTTCTTTCATGTTAATTTCCTGTCCTTTCTCCAAACATCTGTAATCATCAGTTTACTATAATTTGTTGGGAGAAAATTGGTCAGATTGTTCAATACTTTTGAGGCTCGACTCACTCTCTGCTGAAACTTATTAATATCTATCAAACAGCAAATTATGACCAGCAAATTAATGTGTTGTGCCTTGGCTGGTCTATTTCTATTCAGATTGTTTGAATGGAAACCAATCTTACTTCAAATTGTGTATGGGAGCCTATAAAATATATAATAAAATTAAAAGATGATTCACTGGATGTGAGGAGAAAAAAATAAACATAGAGAAATAAAATAAATCCAGTAGTTAAGTTATTTTTCAAGAATTTAAACCTGAAAATTTTCACAATTGCTAAATGTGGTTTGCAAATTTACTTCTGAGCATCCTAGTGGCCATAGTAAGGAGGGAAATAAAATCAGTTAAAAATCTACAGTGTTCATAAATAAAAGTATGATAATTGCCCAGGAGGAAAAAATGAAAGCTGTTTATTTATTTATTTGGTTGATGACTGCTGTACTCACTGAAGCTAGTTCATCAAAAGAGGTGTTTATATAATGCAACAAACATGTAACCACTAAATATAACAATAGAGCAGTGATTCTCAACTAGAGGCAATTTTGTCCCCAGGTTGGAGACATTGGTAATGCCTAGAGACATTTTTGGTTACTGTAACCGGGAAAGTAGAGACAGCTGCTACTGACATCTAGCAGATGCTGCTAAACATCCTAGAATGAATATAAGAGTCCTCCAAACAAAGAATTATCCAACCCAAAATGTCTTTTGCTTTTCAAAGTGTGGTCCATGGACCAGCAACATTCACATCACCTGGGTACCTATTAGAAATTCAGATCCTTAGGCCCATTCTAGACCTACTGAGTCAGCATCCATAGTTTAATAAGAGCCCTCAGGAGACTTATGTGCACATTAAAATTTGAGAAGCACTATTACTACAGGAATGAGACATTCCAGCAGGCGATGGATTTTCTTCTCAAGGACACTCACAGGCCCCAGGCTCAGTTACCTGAACTGTTCATGGCACTCCATTTGTGGTTCCCATTGTCCTTTGATTCTTCTTACAGTAAAGGATACACTGGCTTGGAAGACAGGGAATTCTTTTCATTTGTATGTATTTGAATTTTTAGTGCTTGACCTAACGTTTTATGAACATGGTATTTTTAACAGCTTTAAAAGACCTACAAGTATCAAAAATGTTTCAATCATGCTTGGCCACATTGTGTAAATGAATTTGACACATATGGATTACATTTCCCTTCAAATATGCAGAGAATTCAAATTAAGCCAAAAAAAAAAAAAGTAAGCTTTCCTAAACCCAAAATACTGAAAAGTTGATGGAGACAGCTATCTATATTTGAATTCACCTATCATTGATATTTAAAAATTAATCCAACTGGCCCTTGTTCCTTTTAACAGGAACTGAATTCATTTTACTTTGGACCATCTTGCTTCTATTGAATCTACATGATTTTTCTCTAAGTTCTTTAAAAAGAGCCTTAAAAATATTTAAATAAAAAGTTATCTGTTCCAGTAAATGTACACAGTTAGGATTATTCCTATATCCCTGTCATGTCTTCCTACTGAATTTTTATTTTACAGTCATACCAGTTTATAAATAGTTACACCCTGGGGTTTCTTTGCTCATTTGTTTTTTAGCAAAGCCTTTAACCTCTTATAAACAATTGAATCTACAGTAAAAAGTTAAGACAAATGTAGATATCCTTTGTATTCTTACAACATTGATATTGTACAATCTCTCCATAATTCCAATGTCAGATGTATATTAAACACTTAATGTAAAATTTTGCATTCCCTGAACTATTGTATATTTTTAATTTATGTGTAACAAAAAAAATATTCTGTCTTCTTAAAATAATTCAGTACGTATATACATTTTTTATTTGAGAATTTAAAGCACTAAAATATGAGCAAATTTCCAAAGCAAAAAATAAAACAATAGCATATTGCCATTCTTGCTTTGTTAGAGTATTATCTGTGAATACCTTTAATGTAAATTATAGTGCTGTAATGGGTAAGGGAACCCATCTAAGTTCAAGTTAGAAACTGGTTTTTGAAGCATTGGGGGTTTAAAGAAATTCCCAAATGCTTTTAGTCAAGCATTGTTTTTGCTAACTTTTGAACTCATGCACATTTTAAGGAAATGTAATTCATGTGTTTCAAATTCATTTTCACCTTACCCGTCAAGATATGGTTTGGCAAACTCATATGATCCCTATGAGGTGTTTTACTGATAATAGAAATCTCATCAAGAAATGACTTTTGCTGGTATTAAGAAGAGACCTGTACCAAATGGCTGTCATGATGACCCTACTGACTTTTGAAGGAAAAAAAAATCTTTTCCTGGCCTTGATCACACACTTTTCCTTCCATCTCAGATCCATTAGAAACAAAACAAAACCTAACTTGACATAGAATCATGGAATCAGCAGGTTGTGAGCAAGGTTTGTACAGGGACGTGTGGTTAGCAGCCCCTCTACCCATTCACTTTAAGTATAACTGGGCTTGGAACTGCCCCATAATATAGTGATGAGGGTAGGGACCGTAAAGAGTCTGAGAAGAATTTCCCTTCTCATTTCCCATCCGAAGTCTACACAGCTACCACCTTCCTGGGCAGGCACCTCACATAATCTCTACTAGCAGCGTATTCCTTTGTGTTCTCACCCTTTCTCCCTTTGCTCTGGACAGAAAAGGCTGAAGTTCTCCAGAAAGATGAGGGACTGGAGACACAAGGGCTCAAAAGGGAGAGCGTGGGGGTGGGGTGTCCCCCATGAATGGGCCAGTGTCATGAGAGCAATCACAGCATGGAGCTGCCTCTGCACTTGCTCACGCAATGCTTGCCCACACCTGCCCAGGAGGAAGAGCAGGCCTGACATCTTCGGTGTCTGGCTAACCAGAGCAGCGAGTTCCATGCTGCAGGGAGTCCAGCCAGAGGCGGCCCTGGCAGCCAGCCAGGCCTTCCCACCGCACTGTCCCTGCTCCATCAGATACATAACCTTCCCAAAATACTTCTTTATGCTCTGGAAAGGGGCTTCTTGGAGCTTATCACTCTCCTCGTATGAAGTCCCCTGATGGGTAAGCGGAAGCCCAGGGCACCAGATATGATCTTCTCGGCCCCTGGGACCCTCAGCCAGGCCCATAGTGGGAAAAGAGTTACACTTGGAGGGCCGGCCGAGTGGCGCGGTGGTTAAGCGCTGGCCTAGGAAGCCAGCGGCCCCGGTTCGGTCCCACATGCGAGGGCCAGTGATACTGACCTCAAAAAAAAAAAAAAAAAAAAAAAAGAGTTACACTTGGAGCCTGAAGAGAGTTCTTGGGCCCTGGAATAGAGCTTAGGGTGCCTTTTTCTAGGATTCCAACAGCTTGGCTTGTAGGGCTCTTACTTAAATAACTCAGTTATCTAACATCCCCCATGCTCACTCACCTGGTGAGATACCCACTGAGAGTGTCGGGTTTGGAGCCCCAGAGCCAGAGTTAGAGTGGAGCACAGTCAGCACCGCAGGTCTGAGCTGATAGCCTTGTGACATCCCTGCAGGCCCTGCACCTTCTCTATCCTCAGGGCCTGCCACAGTGCCAAGCACAGAGCAAGTGCTCGACACACATAGTTGAAAGGATGGATGGATGGATGGATGGATGGATGGATGGATGGATGGATGCATGCATGCATGCATGCATGCATGCATGCATGCATGCATGGATGGATGCATGGACGGACAGACGAACGAAGAGCATGGAGCAGGCCTGCCCAGAACCTGACCTAGTAGACCGTGTGTGTACCGTTAATGTGCGACTGATTTGCAATCTTTCTGTCAAGTGGACTTTAACGCTGTGTGACTTTTCACTCATGGTTAGCTTGACAGGTTTTATTTAATTAGAAAAAGAAAAGTTAATTAGCTTGTTATACAATATAAAAAGTTGAAAAGCCACAGAAACTCCCACAAATAAAGAAATTGTATCTCAAACTCAGCATTTAAAAATGAGGCAAAATGGGGCCGGCCGAGTGGCTCAGTTGGTTAAGAGCTCGCTCAAGAGTGTGAGCTGAGCTCTGAGCAACAGCAGTTCGATGCCCAGCCCGAGCTGAGCTGCCGCTGAGCTGCCAACAAGTGGCAGGATGGCTCAGCTGAAAAAAAAGAAAAAAAAAATGAGGCAAAATGATAATCGTTTGCTGGGAGTATGTGCATGGTATTTTTCAAAACATTTGATATGTTGAAGAAAGTACTGAATTAGCGGAAATTGATAATTGTTAGTTTTTTTTTAAAATAAATGAGCTTCATTATAGTTATTCATAAAATTAGAGGAGAAGTGGGCCCGGCCGAGTGGCGCGTTGGTTGAGGGCTGGCTTGGGACACCAGCGGCTCCGGTTCGGATCCCGCGTGTGAGGGCCAGTGACACTGCCCTCTGCAGCTAGATGGTGAACAACAGCTCCACCTGGAGCTGGGCTGCTGTGGGTCCCCGGGGCGCCGTGGCTGCTGCACCTGCCGCAGTGGGCTGCCATAGGCTACAGTGAGTGGCCGGCAGCCGATGTGAGCTGGCAGGGGCTGCTGTGAGCGGCCGTCGGGGGACCAGCGACTGACCTGCCTCACCCGAGAGAAGGGCGGCGGTGATGCCAACATGGTCTGGTGGGGTGATGTCCTCCTCGGCTGGATTGAAGAGCAGGGGGACAGCAGCCTGTCTGTTCCCCTTCCCTGGCTCCCCAGTGCTGTTCCCCTCCCCCAATTCCCCAATAAATCTTAAAAAAAAAAAAAATTAGAGGAGAAGTGCAAGTGTGAGGCTGCTGAGTGGGGTAGTTAGGAGCCTGGGCTCCAGCAGACAGGGTGGAAGCCAAACGTTTCTCTTCTACAATAATGGCCATTTCAGTGCATAATCAAGAATTAAATGAGATACGCATCCAAAAAATATTACTCTTGAGAGCTTTTAGTATTTTTAACCTGAAATTCAATCAGCATTCACATTGCAGGCTCCAGGTATCATGGACATTAATTGCTTATGGATTTTTATCTTTAGGAGAATATGGAGTGGGGGAGTGGGGTAACAGTATAACTTCCCAGAAACCCCAATGCCCGTATCTAGGAAAAGCATGGGCTGAGGGTGGATGAGACAAAGACTTCTCCTCTCCAGGACAGTTCCACAGATGTGTCACCTGTGGGGAGAATGATCTCATTCTCCAAACTAAAAATAGTACATGTGAGCTGCCAGGAAAAAAACAAAAAACAAAAAAAACCCCACAAAACTAAATGCCAATGTACTTATATCCAATGGTTTTCAGACACATTCTTAGTTTCCGAGTGCTTTGAGCCTCTGAGGCTGATATTGCCTGAAATTATTTTATGTGTAAAACAAACTTAACTCATCACTTATCCCTCAGAAGCCTAGCCCACTGTGTTAACTTTATGACAGTTGATAGAGTAATTGAATCTATTAACTAATAGCACACCCCAATGATAATTCCATTTCCTGGTGGAAAAATTTTCCTAGGGAAGTTACATTCCTTTTACAATCATGAAAGTATCATGTTCACTGTAAAATTTGCAAAGTAGAAAAAAGGATAAAGAAAATAATCCTTAATCTTACCATTTTACCATTGTTAGAAATTTTATATATTTCCTTCTGGGATTTTTTCTATGTTTAAAAATATTTTGATCTTTCAGAGAAGGGCTGCTTTTCAAAGATACTCACTTTTTAATCACGATGATGAAATTGGGGTTTGAAAATTGTGGACTAGTTTAGAAGTACAATTTAAAGATCTAAGCCAGCAATATGGAATTATAGTTACTTTTTCCTACAAAATTTTAGCAGGATAATCTTCTATTATAAATGGAATATTTTTGTTGAAGCACTGGAAACAACAGACCTGTTCGTCAACTAATATTCCTTTAATATGTGAAGAGTTGTCAGATTTCCTTCTTTGAGGACATTTATCTCACAGCCATATTGGATACAAGGTACAGAATCTGGGTGTACCTTTCTCTAAAAGGATGTTCTTTTGCCACACCTTAGTAAAATACATTTCTTTCCTGCCCGTGGCATTCACTTTGACACCAGGAGTAAATGTAATCATCCCAAAATTTTTAACATTCTTCAAACAAATTTTAAAGTTAGAAAAATGTTTATATCAAGTCTTGCACCTTGCAATATTAAGCAATATTATCAGCTTGCATTCCAGATCAGAGGTTGACAAACTCTTTCTGTAAAAGGCCGAATAGTAAATATTTGGGGACAGAGACAGGCCATGCAGTCTCTGTTGCAACTACTCACTCAATACATGAATGGATGGGCATGACTATGTTCCAATAAAACTTAACAAATAAGCAGTGAGTCAGACTTGGCCTATAGCCATAATTTATCAAGCCTTGTTCTAGACAGTCAGTTTTTATTGACTGTCACATTCACCTGGAGTTTTATGTTAGATGGTGTTTAAGGATTGCTGATACCCCTTCTCTCTCTCTCTCTCTCTCTCTCTCTCTCTCTCTCTCTCTCTCTCTCTCTCTCTCTCTCTCTCTCAAACACACACACACACACACACACGAGACTTCCAGTTAACGTGGCTGGTTGAACACATGTTTATCTCCACTACCACTAAAGTTCCACTTAAATGATAATAAAAGGTGTAAATTTAGGAGAATGAAGAAGACAGCAGACAAAGGATGTCAAAAAAGTGTTTGGCAAGATAAAGAAGATGCAAGCCAGGCAGTAGACAGCCCCTGGGTAATACCACTTGTGGTCTAAGCAAGGCACTACATGAGAGGGAATTTGTACAGTTCCGCTGAGATCTAGTGACCAAGTATTGGAGGGCAGCAAACTGCTTCTCAGGGAAGCAGGGTCCCAACCTGACACAGTCACTGCCTGAGTTGCCACACGTGGCTAAGTTGTAAAACTGCAGTAAATAGATGGTGCGGTTGGGCCCAATTCCAACTATAAACATTTTGGTATTCAATGAGCTTTGGGAATGAGAATAGGACCAACAAGAACTAGAAGTTTGACACGCAGTGCTTTTACCGCTACTAAGCGATTCTGAAACTCTTTCCTTCCAGTCTTCTTTCCAAGATCTAAAGCAGCATTTGCTCATATTTGCAGTGTCATTTAGAATCCACTGATGGGAATCCACATGTGAGGAAGGAGGGGCCACAAAACCAGAAGACAAGAAATGATAGAAAGGAGGTTTCTGGGATGGAGGGAGGCTGGTAGCCATGGTGCTGGGTTGGCTATTAGGGTGTCTCACACCATGGTCCCACGCAGGTCTGGCAGACAAAAGCAGGGTGTTAGGAAGCTGTGTACTCTGTTGTGACAGATGCACCCTTCCAGGATCACTCGGGTCATATAGAACAGGCTTCACTAACTCTGAGCCAATAACTCCCAGCTCTTTTTCACAGCAGAGTATTTGAAAAATTGATGAGAAAACAAAATGCAAAGTTGACTGAGTTTGTTGGGTTTTTGTTTTTGCTTTTGTTTTGTTTTTTGAGAAAGACACTTTGTGTGCTCCTTTCTCTCTTTTGTCCCAAAACAGACTCTAGTTAAATTGGGGTCCTGCCTGTTCTACTCAGAGGGAAAATAATTGGACTGCTGGAGTTCTTACCACCACCATCACAGTATTGTCTTTCCTTTGATTCAATTTCCTTTCCTCATAATAAATCTTCCTATCTTCTCCTTCTCTTTGATGTTCTGTCTCCTGTCCTCAATTCATTGTATTTTGCATTTCCTTATCCCATGAACACTCCTTTCAGTCTTTAGTTCGGTCTCCTCTGAGAATGTCAAACACAAAACACCCCCTAAGATCCCATACTCACCGGCTTTGGGCTTTTCAATGGCAGCTTCTCAGAGACCATTTCATTGAGCACAGAGAATCATAATATCAATGAAGGTGATTAGGGGAGGGGACTGGTTACTGACTTTCAGTTTTGACAGAAGGTAAAATTAAAATCAAACCAAATTCAGCAGTCTATCCTCCCCACGTGGATTAGGGAAAGAATGAAATACAAGGGACCATGAGCCTCTCCCAGGTGTGGTGCGTTATCTCTCCCATCGTTTTCCACTAGATGCTGTCTGCTCATGGTGGTGTCTGGTCCTCTAGCCTACTGGATCCTACATTAATGTGGACACCTGAGGACCATCTGTAGGGACATCTGCAGACAACCTGCAGTTGATCACCTTCGGATTTATGCTAAGTGGTAGCTGTATTTAGGGAAAGGCCAACTCAGCAAGACCAGAGAGAGGTAAATAGTGGGCATTTGCCAAGCTGGTCCTGCACGAAGAGCTTTGGCCAATCTCAGCTAGCACGAGGTCTGCAGTGGTTCAGGCCGGGAGGAGGAGGAGTTATAATCTTAAAAAGGAAATAAGATTAACACTACCACCTCTTGTTACACTCTTTTTTTAAAAAATATTTTTTATTGGGGAATTGGGGGAAGGGAACAGTGTTGGGAAATTGGGGGAGGGGAACAGCCAAGTTGTTGTCCTTCAGTCTTGGTTGTGAAGGGTGCAGCAAGCTCAGCTCCAAGTCCAGTTGTGCCACTCAGCTCAAGGTGCTGTGTTCCATTAGTCTCTGGTGGCACAGCCACCATCCCCTGCAGGAGTCGAACTAGCAGCCTTGTTGTTAAGAGCGCATGCTCTATCCCCTGAGTCACCTGGGTGGCAGCTCAGCTCACGGTGCCAAGTTCAGTCGTTAGTTGCAAGCGGGCGTAGCCCACCATCTCGATTGGCAGCCTTGTTGTTAGGAGCACGTACTTTCACCCTGCTGGGCCACCCTGCCACCTGTTGGCAGCTCAGCTTAGGTCCAGCTGACTGGCCCATGTGGGACTCAAACCAGTAACCCTATTGCTCAGAGCTCACACTCTTGAGCAAGCTCTTAACCAACTGAGCCACTCAGCTGGCCCCTGTTACACTCTTTATTCTCATTTTATTCTCGGAGCACAGCCTAGTCACACATTTTCAATAAATTCACTGGGTCTGTTGTGGGTTGCTTTGTGTGAATGTGATCTCTTGAAGCTGGGGGACCTCTGGTCAGTCATTCCTCTATGTACGCTTGGGAATTTGACTACCCCTGCTGCCAGAAATGGTTTTGGAATTTCTATTCTGAGAGTTGCCAATAGATCTTAGAGGTACCCCTGGCCAAGTTGGTTTGAAGTCATCTATCATGGTCAAGGTTTATACAGATTTAAAAAGAAAAACATAGGCTACAGGGGCTGGCGAGGTCTTTGAGGACTGTGTACACCAGCCCCTTTATCCAGGTTCTTTCTCTCACCACAGGGCCCAGACCTGAACCACTTTATCCTCACCACTCACCTCGTTCACTCCTGCCAGTCCTTTAGGTCTCAGCACAAACATCGCTCCCTCAGAGCAGCAGCCCTCTCTGACTCCAACTCCAATCTACATTAGCTGTCCCCTTGTTGAGGGGCGGGGGGCATGGGGAGGGATGGTATTTTCCTGTTTTTTTCCTTCATAGCACTTATCACATTTTCTTTTTTTTTTTAAAAGATTTTTATTGGGGAATTGGGACGAAAACAGCATTGGGGAGCTGGGGAAGGGGAACACACAAGTTGCTGTCCTTTTGTTCTTCAGTCTAGTTGTGGAGGACATTGCTTCACTGGCCCATGTTGGTATCATCATTGTGCTCTTCCCGGATGAGGCAGATCAGTGGCCAGCCTCTGGACGGCAGTTCACAGCAGCTCTTGGCAGCTCCCACCAGCTGCCAGCCACTCACGCTGGCTGCCGGCCACTCACTGCAGCCCATGGCAGCCCACTGCAGCTGGGACTACAGCTATGCTGTCCCAGGGACTCACAGCAGCCCAGTTCCAAGTGGAGCTGTTGTTCACCATCTTAGCTGTAGAGGGCAGTGTCACTGGCCCTCATATGTGGGATCTGAACCAGGGCTGCTGGTGTCCCAAGCCAGCTCTTAATCACCGCGCCACTCGGCCGGCCCCACATTTTCATTTTTGTGTATTATTCTTTATTGTTTGTCTCCCCAGTAGCACATCTTTTATTTACTACTATATATCCAATGTCTATACTGCAGGAACTCAGTAAATCCATGTTGAATGAAAGAGCTTTTGAAAATTCCTAGAGTCTATGTCTATACTAAATTAAATCCTTTCAAAAATTTTTTTTGCTGCTTGGAAAAAGCAGACCTTTATAAGGAGCTCTGGCCCAGTTTAACCTTTGTATGTCTGGACATTTTTGGATTTTATTTTAATAGCTTCTATTTTGATCATCTTCTTCCCTTACTTTTTAAACATAAACAAGAAAAGAGGGAATTACTTGTAAACTGTTGAACAAAGAAATACATGTATTATAAATAATAGAAACAGACCACCATTTGGATTCTGCTATTGATTTGCCTTTGTATCCGTGCTGGTATTGAGAGGCTATGTTGATGGTGACTCTTTTGTATCTGGATGTGATTTATCCCTCTAGTTTTAGGCTCCAATAATTCCCCACATGGACTTGCTGTTTCTAAATGGGTCAAATTATTATGTGTAAGAATAGATAACTTTGCTAAGAATCATTATGATGCTTAATTAATATTTGCTGAATAAAAGAATAACTGAGTAAGTTATTTTATATAATCCTGATGAAAAGTCAGCAGTCTAGTTATCATTGTCTTCATTTTAAAGATGAGAAAAATTCAGAAAGTCAAATAGCCTGTCCAAAGTAATATAGCCAATAGGCAGCAGAGTAAGAATTCCATCCTGGGTTCATGGCCTTGTTGCTACCTGTGTACCCCACACTTCCTTTATGGATGTGTCACTTTCATCCCCACATCCATGGTTTTGATTGTGCTGTTGCTCCTCTAGAGGTGACTTCTATTCCATTTATCTAGACCCACTATTCATCCAGTCTAGATGAAGTCTTACTTCCTCTAGATCAAGTCTTACATCTTCAGCGATTTCAGTCACTACTAATCTTACGCTTTACCTTGGGTTGCTGTTTCTTATATTCATATCTTCCTACTACCTTTTTTTAAATTGTAAGACTCTCAATGAGTCTTTTTATAGTTTCAGTACCCAGCCCAATGTCTCATACTTGATAAATCCCCAAAATATTTGTTAACGATGATGGTATTCAATGTTTCCATGGTGCAGGGTAACAAATGAAATCAATCTTCATCAAGCTTCACAGCTATCCATGTTGTTACAGCAACCGCATCAATGAAAAGTAATCTGTAACATCTTTCAGAGTCTATTCTCTGAGAGTACAGTTCACATAAAAATACCCTCCTCAGTGGCTTTCAGTCATACTAGTAGTCTGCAGTATTGAGTTTCCCTTCAGACTAGAATTACACTCTAAAATTAGTTTCCTCATGGTCTATCCTCAGAACTGGGCGCACAACGTTTGTTGCTTTCTATTCAGTGAAACCTCATTTAGCAGTAGCAAATGAAACAAGGTGCTCTCTAGTTTTCTGTGTCAGACACATGATTATGAAATCAGCTTAGAATAGATCCCTAGTAGATATCCTAGGAAAGCCAGGCTTGGTTAGGACTTGCTAAAGGCTACTTTCTTGCAAGAGCTTCAGAGTCTGAGACCATTGATTATACTTTGTGGAGGTCTCATGCATCTTGCACCAACCGATCTGACATAATCAAGCCTCTTGGTAAATACATATCCCTCTCCCAACACTGTTTTCTTGAGGCTATTAGCTGGTGGCTAGGCCAGAATGTCTTTGCTCAGCATGGACAACTGGAGAGAGCAATGAGATAGAATGATTCATATATAGATAATCTTAGACCCATCCTTTCCCCAGAGGGAAAAATGTAAGCAGACCCATTTCAGTGGAGTTTAATAATAAAATTTCCAAACATTTTCTGTGCCCTAAATCTGTTTGCTGTTATGCATTTTGCACAATTTTAAAGTAATTGGTAGCACATGGAATGGTACCTGCAGGGGGTCACGGCTTGACTGCTTTCTTTGCTTGCCTTGTTTCCCTCTGCACAACTTTTGGTAAATCTCTGCATGGTAGAGCCAAATGTTTATTTAATGGTAGAGCCAACTGTTTATTTAGAACACATGGGGTTCCACCGACTCAGTGTGACCACAAAGTGACTCTGTAGCATTGCCAGAAATGAACTCCATTAGCATCATGAACAAATATATATTATATATACACACATATATGTATGTGTGTAGTCAAGTTAAAATTCATATAAATTCTAAGATTACTTGTGTGTCTGCAAACTGTGCTAGCTCCTATAGAAATATCCCATTTTTATTTGTGATCATATCAATATTGACTATTTTGTATTCTTACTGTTTGGACATCTAACTTGTGTTTGGCCGCCATCAAGAGTACATGTTAGGAAAAAGGTGACTTCCTCCAAATGAACTAGCCCTGGAGGTTTTGTGATTAGATAAGTACTCAGGTTCCTTTTCCTAGAACTGAGTCAAACTCATTACTGCTGTTGGAGGATGCATTCTTTCTAGTGGGAACCAAAAGTTCACTGGAGAAGTAATAAGAGTGCCAGTTCTGTCACTTAAAAATAAGTTCAATTTTAAATTAGTTTCATAATTTATGTTTTCATTATTCTTATTTTTTGGGGGGAGTATTGGCTAAATTCCTGAAAATATTAGAAATGGCATTGAAGTTAATGCAAAACTATGAACAATGTTATTTCCAATAGCCCTTTTCTGTAATTATAAGCAATCAGTCACCCGATCAGAAATGATCCTTATTTGAGTACTATTTGTCAAGGTTGCTACTCATCTGTCTGTGCAATCAGGGGACCAGGGAAGTGTCTATAAATGTCACTTATTCAGGTACATCTCCTTCACAATTAATACGATGATTTTATTTTTAAATTTGGACATTATAAGGACAAGGAAATAATGGTTTAAATATAGGACCAGCTGAGTGGTGCGGTGGTTAAGTGCTGGCTTGGGAAGCCAGCGGCCCCGGTTCGATCCCACATGTGAGGGCCAGTGACACTGCCCTCAAAAAAAAAAAAAAAAAAAAAAATATATATATATATATATATATACACACACACACACACACACACACACATATGTATGTATGACCATTTCTCAACATGTTAAATATAGGGCTACCTTAGGGCCCATCAATTCCATTCTTGGGTGTATACCCAAAAGAATTGAAAACAAGTGTTCAAACAGTAATATGTACATAACTGTTCGTAGCAGCTCTATTCACAACAAGCAAAAGGTAGAGAGACAACCCAAATGTCTTTTTTTTTTTTTAGCTGAGCCATCCTGCCACCTGTTGGCAGCTCAACAGCAACTCAGCTCGGGCTGGCCTCGAACAGCTATTGCTCAGAGCTCAGCTCGCACTTTGAGCGAGCTCTTAACCAACTGAGCCACTCGGCCAGCCCCCAAATGTCTATCAATGAGTGAATGGATCAACTAAATGTAGTGTATCCAACAATGGAATATTATTCAGCCATCAAAAGGAGTGAAGTACCGATACATGCTACAAAATGAATAAACCTTAAAAACATTATGCTAAATGAAAGAAGCCAGACTCAAAAGACCTCATTTTATATGACTCCATTTACATGAAATATCCAGAATAGGCAAATCCATAGAAACAAAATGCAGGTTTGTGGCTGTCGTGGGCGGGGTGGGGGGGGGATGTAACTGCTTAATGGATACAGGGTTTCCATTTGGAGTAATGAAAAAGCTCTGAAACTAGATAGAGGTGATGGTTGCCCAACATCATAAATATACTTAACACCACTGAATGTACACTTAAAAGGTTACAATTGTAAATTTTACGTTGTGTATTTTATAATAAAAATATATGACCGGACCTCCTATGACAAACTCCATACTTAATAAGTAGCAGATACTCTATGAATAAACATTAGATGCATAATTGTAAACATGGTTCTGGGTTTACCCTTCTGTGCTACAAGTAGCAGCAAGTACTATGTATTAGATATCACTTTAAATACTTTACCCTGAGTAAAATACTATTATTCTTGAATTACAAATGCAGACACTGAAATATAGAAAAAGAAATTTTGCCCCAAATTCCATAATTGGCAGACACATGGTAGATGAGATTTGATGCCCAGTTGTCCAATAGCAGAATCTTGACTGTTAGCTGCTGTGCTGTAGGTTGAGCAGAGCTTGTCCTATGATAATAAAGCTGATGTGCTTATGGAAGCAGGTTCTCAGGTTCTCTGAACAACGTTGATAAAGTTTCAGTTCCTAAAGAACAGGCTATTTTTATTCAAATCTGCATAGTACAAGCATATTTCTATTGCTTTCATTAGTTATTTACCTGATTGCCATTGAACATAACACAAGCCGTGAAGGAACCACAAGAAGCACAATTCCCTCTCAGTGCAGATGCGCTCTGCTCTATAAGGCTGCTGGCTGTGGTCAGAGATGTCCTGTGGCTCTCTGCAGGCTTCTTCTGTTGGAACAAGAGTTCCATGCACTTTCTCCAGTGTATCTCTCCCTCCCTGTCTTTCATTCCTGGAGCTAGACCTAATTTGCTACATGAGATTTGATGGAGTCACAAAACAGGGTCTTGGCCATGAGGCATGCAGGAGATTGAGAGAAGTAAAGAATAACATAGACTCAGAGAATGGGGTAAGAAGTCATGGGTAAAAGAAAAACTGACTAGAATAGAATGTCAGTCTCCTCCAGAGAGGCTGTCCAAGGAGTGTGGTCACTTGCATTGGATGGGCAGGGCCTTTGCATTGGCTACTACAGGAGTGCACCATTTACACAGTGGTCTGTGGGAATGACACCCCCTGGACTCAAGCAATGGAAAGCTGGTGTGGCTGAAAGTGGTGGCCGTGCAGATGCTGCCTACAGTCATATCTAAAGGGATGATGTTTATGGGGCAGCTAAAGCTCTTGGACTGATGCAGTTCTAGGCAGCAAATGAATGCCAAGAGCATGTGTCCAGCATAGTCCATTCAGGTGGACACAGGGAGAGCCACAAACAGGGCCAGCCTCCGGTGGGAGGGCTCTGGCAGCAGCTAGGCAGGATTCCGAGCCAGCTCCACTCCAGGGAAGCGATGGGGTGGGTCCCACTGGTGAGTAGGAAGTGCGGACCATGGCCTACTGTTCCTGTATCCCCATCTCAGTTCATCCCAAACCAGACTCTCCAGCCCAGTAACGTTAGTGGTGACAGAGCCCCTGGTTGATCCCCAGGTCGGCCTCCCTGAGGTTGAAAGAGGTTCTGCCACTTCTTTCAATCCAGGAAACTAGCCCAGGACTTGATAATAACAAAGTGCTTCCTTATAGAGCTTTTCATACAGAACAATGCCAGATACTGTGTGGTTCCTCAGATTATTGTGAATTCATGAATATGGCGGGGAGGGCTCTCTCCTAGGGGCACCTGCCCAATGATTTTCTGCTAAGAGATTTCCTTTGAGCAAGATGCTATCACAATATATGGATAGGTTTTAAATATCTCACTGATTTTCAAGCAGGCTCTGGGTTATAAATGCCTCCCTTCTTGGCTTTCTCATTCTCAGATGCCCCTTCACAAGAGAGGGCTTAAATGGGATCAAATATATGGTGATGGAAGAACTGACTCTGGGTAGTGAACACACAATGTGATATATAAGTGATGTATTATAGAATTGTACAATTGAAACCTATGTAACTTTGCTACCCATTGTCATCCTAATAAACTTTAATTTAAAAAAAAAAAGAGAAAGAGAGGGCTCTCAGTGAAGCAGAAAAATTGACAATGAGGCCCTGCCAATGTAGAAACATTTAATTTTCCCCCCCTGGAAATTATTTGTTTGTTTTTTAAGATTTTTATTAAAAATATAGCTAACATACAATATTATATTAGTTTCAAAGATATACCATAGTTACTCAACATTTGTACATCTAAAGAAGTGATCACCATGGTAGTTACGTCCAGCAACCGTGACACAGTATTATGCTATCACAGTATTATTGACTGTATTCCCCATGCTGTAAATTATATCCCCATGCCTTATTTCTTTTCTACCTGGAAATTTGTACCTCTTATTTCCCTTCACCTTTCCCCCCTTTTTTAATTTTTCAACTGCAGTTGAAATTAATATAAAATATATGAATTTCAGGTGTACAGCATAACGGTTAAACGTGTATATAATTTAAGAAGTGATCCCCCTGACTAGTTTAGTACCCACTTGGCACTGTACATAGTTATTACCATATCATTGACTATATTCCCCATGCTTTACTTTGCATTCCCATGACTATTTTGTTTTTTGTTTGTTTGTTTTGTTTTTTTAAAGATTTTATTGGGGAATTGATGGAGGGGAACAGCGTTGGGGAATCGGGGAAGGGGAACAGAGAAGTTGCTGTCTTTTTGTTCTTCAGTTTTAGTTGCGGAGGATGTTGCTTCACTGTTGGTATCGTCATTGCGCTCTTCCCGGATGAGGCAGATGGGTCGCTGGCCTCTGGATGTCGCTCACCGCGGCTATTGGCAGCTCATGCTTGGCTGCCAGCCGCTCACGCTGGCTGCGGGCCACTCACTGTAGCCTATGGCCGCCCACTGCAGCAGGGGCTGCAGCCCACACCATCACTGGGGCTCGCACAGCCCAGCTCCAGGTGGAGCTGTTGTTAGCTGTAGAGGGCAGTGTCACTGGCCCTCATGTGGGATCCGAACCGGGGCCGCTGGCATCCCAAAACCAGCGCTTAACCAATGCGCCACTCGGCCGGCCCCCCATGACTATTTTGTAACTACCAGTTTGTACTTCTTAATCCCTTCACCTTTTTCACCCTGCCCCCAACCACCTCCCATCTATCAGCCCAACAAATCTAGTATCCATCTGACACTATACATAGTTATTACAATATTATTAACAGTATTCCTTATGTTGTAGCCTACATCCCCATGACTACTTCGTAATAATCAATTTGTACTTCTTAATCCCTTCTCCTTTTTCACCACCCCCACATCCCCCCAATCTGGCAACCATCAGTATGTTCTCTGTATCTGACTTTGTTTCTGTTTCTTTTTTGTATTTATTCATTTTGTTCTTTAGATCCACATATAAGTGAAATCACATTGCATCTGTCTTCCTCTGTCTGATACACTCCACTCAGCACAATACTCTCCAGGTCCGTTCATACAGACTCAGATGGCAAAAGTGCATTCCCTTCCATGGCTGAACAGTATTCCATTGTATGTAAATACACCCTCCTCTTTATCCATTTTTCCATCGATGGACACCCAGGCTGCCTCCACACCTTGGCCATTGTAAACTGTGCTGCAATGAACATATGGATGCACATTCCCCTCAAAGTAATGTTTTTGGGTTTCTTTTTTTTTTTTTTTAAGATTTTATTGGGGAATCGGGGAAGGGGAACAGACAAGTTGCTGTCTTTTTGTTCCTCAGCCTAGCTGCGGAGGACGTTGCCTCACTGGCCCATGTTGGTATCGTCATTGCACTCTTCCCGGATGAGGCAGATGGGTCGCCAGCCTCTGGATGGGTGCTCACCGTGGCTATTGGCAGCTCACACTGGCTGCCAGCTGCTCACACTGGCTGCCGGCCACTCACTGCAGCAGGGGATGCAGCCTACACCATCGCCAGGACTCACACAGCCCAGCTCCAGGTGGAGCTGTTGTTAGCTTAGAGGGCAGTGTCACTGGCCCTCATATGTGGGAGCTGAACCGGGGCCACTGGCATCCCAAAACCAGCTCTTAACCAATGAACCACTCTGCCGGCCCTGTTTTGGGTTTCTTAATTACCCAGATAATTACCCAAAAGTGGGATTACTGGGTCCTTCTTTGTCTCGTGTTATAGCCTTTGTTTTAAAGTCTATTTTGTCTGGTATAAGTACTGCTATCCCAGCTTTTTGTTTGTTTGTTTCCATTTTCATGAAATAACTTTTTCCATCCCTTTACTTTCTACCGTGTGTGTCTTTCAATCTGAAGTGAATCTCTTGTAGGCAGCCTATGTTTTTATAAGAAAAGGTTTTGTTTTCTTACCCATTCTACCTTCCTCTGTCTTTTTTTTTTTTTTCAGCTGAGACATCCTGCCACCTTTTGACAGCTCAGCAGCAGCTCAGCTCAGGCTGGGCATCGAACTGCTGTTGCTCAGAGCTCAGCTTGCACTCTTGAGTGAACTCTTAACCAACTAAGCCTCTCGGGCAGCCCCCCTGTGTCTTTTTTTTTTTTTCTTGAGGGCAGTGTCACTGGCCCTCATATGTGGCACTGAACCAGGGCGCTGGCTTCCCAAGCCAGCGCTTAACCACCGTGCCACTCGGCCGCCCCCGCCCCCCGTGTCTTTTGATTGCAGCATTTAATCCATTTACATTGAGAGTAATTGTTGATAGATATGTAGCTATTGCCATTTTATTATTCATGACTTTGATTTTTTTTTTCCATCTTAAAAAAGTCCCTCTAACATTTCTTGTAATACTGGTTTCGTGGTGATGAACTTTTTTAGCTTTTTCTTGTCTGGGGAGCTCTTTATCCTTTGAGAATAAATGATAGCCTTTCGGAGTGAGTACCCTTGGTTGTAGGTATTTACTTTTCATCACATTAAATATTTTGTGCCAATCCCTTCTGGTCTCCAAAGTTTTTGTTGAGAAATCAGCTGACAATATTATGGGGGCTCCCTTGTAAGGTACTAGTTGCCTTTATCTTACTGGTTTTAGGATTCTCTCTGTCTTTAACCTTTTCCAATTTAGTTATAATGTGTCCTGGCATGGGCTATTTGGGTTCATCTTGTTTGGGACGCTCTGTACTTCCTGGACTTGTATGTCTATTTCCTTTGCCAGATTAGGAAAGTTTTCAGTCATTATTTCTTCAAATAAGTTCTCAATTTCTTGCTTTCTCTCTTCTCCTTCTGGAACTCCTATGTGAATCCTGTTATGCTTGATGCTGTCCCAGAGGTCCCTTAAACTATCCTCATTTTTTTATTATTGTTTTTTTCTTTTTGCTGTTCCAATTGGGTGTTTTCTGCTACCTTGTCTTACAAATCGTTGGTTTGATGCACTGCTTAATCTAGTCTGCTGGTGATTCCTTCTAGTGCATTCTTCATTTCAGTTATTGTATCCTTCACTTCTGACTGGTCCTTTTTTATGTTTTCGGGGTTTGTTTTTTTTTAATGCTTGCTATCTCTGTGTTGAAGCTCTTGCTAAATTCCTTGAGCATCCTTATAACCATTGTTATAAACTCTGGCTCTCGTAGGTTACTTGCCTCTGTTTTATTTACTTCTTTTTCTGGATTTTTCTCCTGTTCTTTAATTTGGGACATATTTCTTTGTATCCTCATTTTGGCTGCCTCCCTGTGTTTGTTTCTATGTATTATGTAGAACTGCTGTGTCTCCCAGTCTTGCCTTAGTGGCCTTTATGTAGTTGGTGCCCTGTGGGACCCTGGCACAATCTCCTGGTCACTTATTCCAGGTGCTCCAGGAGTGTCCCTTGTGTAGGTTTTGTGTGCCCTCCTGTTATAGTTGAGCCTTGATTGCTATTGGCATGTTAGTGGGTTGGATTGGCCCTCAGGCTGATTGGCTGTGGTGTTTGGCAATGTCCACAACTTACAGGCTACTGTGCTGGGGTCTTACCCCAGTGGGTGGGATTTACCCCAGCAGGTTCTGGTGCCTGTTAAGACTTCCCTTTGTGTATGACGCTTGTGGGGCTAACTCTGCAGTGCTCTGCTGTGGTCTGAAGCAAACCTCCAAGTGTGTTGGTTTTGGGGCCTCTTGGGAGGAGCTCCAGTGCAGGCCCAGGTCATCCACTGCCTGTGACCAGCTAGGGACTACCTGGTAGGAGCTACAAAGTGATCCATGGTTGTTTGTTGCCTGTGGTAAACCTAGATGCACATAGGAGAGTTCATGCTGCGAACTGTGGATGGCTGCCACCAGTACCAGGCCTGGGGTGGCTCCACAAAAAGCCAAGAGACCCCTATGCCTGCTGCCACCTGCTAGCTCCCTTATGGTTCAGCCACTGATAAAACCTCATGTGGTATGCAAGTTGGTTGAGGCAGGGACTCAGGAAGTCACTAGAGTGGGAAGAATTGTGGTCACCCGATTATTGTAGACTCTGGTTTGGTACCAGTGCTGAGCCTGGAGCTACTCAGCAAAAGTCTCAGAGAACACTGAGGTCAGTCACCTCCTGCCTGGAGCCCAAAGATTCTGGTATTCTTATAGTTCTCAAAGAAAGTGCAACATGGGTGGGGCTGTCTCCTTATGAGAAAGTGTCCCCAGGGTTAGGGGAGTATCTATATTATAGGATTGTTGTGATCATTCTTAACTGCCACATGGAAGTTTGTGGCCAGACTGTTTCCTGTCTCCACACTTCCTACCTGTCTCAACATGGCTTCTTCTTTATATCCTTAGATATAAAACTTCTGTTCAGCCAGACTTTAGATGGTTCTCCAGGTTGATTGTTCTGTAATTTAGTTGTAGTTTTAATGTGTTCACGGAAGGAAGCACACACAATGTTTATCTACTCTGCCATCTTGGATCTCCTCATATTTTATTCAATTTTAAAATGAAGTCATTATACTCTAAATACATGGGGAAATTTGAATTGTGAGCTTCACCATGCTTTTTTTTCCTGTTTTTTTTTAATTTAATTTAATTTAATTTAATTTTTAATTAGTTTCAGGTGTACAACACAGTGCAATAGTTATACATTTTAACCCTCAAAGTGACAACCCCCCAGCCCCAATACACCACCCCACTCCCCCCCCATATCATATATATCTATTACTCTTCCTCTGACTCTCTTCCACAGTATAATCCACATCCTGTGACTCTCTATATATATTCAATTACAGTAGGTATACCACCTCTGCTTTAGTAATACAGTGCAGTGATCAAACCTCTACTCCATCCATGAAATGGTCTCCCTAACAAGACCTATAATCATCTGACATTCCACAGAATATTTACAACATTATTAATTATATTCCCCAAACTGTTTTTCCTATCCCAGTAGCAATATTGTAGTTGCCTATTTTTGCTGTCTAATCCCTTCCCCTTCTCCCTCATCCCCATTCCTCTCCCAATTAGCAACCCTGATTTTTCCTCTATATCTATGAGACAGTTTCTGTTTACTTTGCTCATTCATACAGTTTTTCATATTCCACATATAAGTGAGATCATATGGTATTTGTCCTTCTCTGACTGACTTATTTCACTCAACATTATAGTCTCTAGGTCCATCCATATCATTGCAAATGGCACGATTTCATTCTTCCTTATAGCGGAGTAATACTCCATTGTATAAATATACCACAGTTTCTTAATCCAGTCATCTACTGATGGGCATTTTGGTTGTTTCCAAGTCTTAGCTATTGTAAATCGTGCTGCTATGAACATAGGGGTGCATAACTTTTTTTGAATAAGTGTCTTGGTTTTTTTCAGGATAAATACCTAGGAGTGGAATTGCTGGGTCAAACAGTAGCTCTATTTCCAGTTCTTTGAGATACCTCCATAGTGGCTGCACCAATCTGCAGTCCCACCAACAGTGCAGCAGGGTCCCCTTTTCCCCACAGCCCCGCCAGCACTTGTTGTTTGTTGATTTGTTGATGATAGCCATTCTGCCTGGAGTGAGGTGATATCTCATGGTGGTTTTTATTTGCATTTCCCTAATGACCAGTGAGGTTGAACTTTTTTTCATATGCCTGTTGGCCATCTGTATGTCCTCTTTAGAAAAATGTCTCTTCATATCTTCTGCCCATTTTTTAATTGGGTTGTTTGTTTTTTTGTTCACCGTGCTTTTAATTGTGTTTGAATCTCAAGATTTTAAAGAAAAGAATGGCTTTCTGAGCTGGTTCCGTTGTAATCCTGCCATATAAAAGAGAGCCTATCACTCAAAGTCCATTCCAACGCCAGTACTTCATCATTTTTAACTGGCACCTGGCATCAGATTTCCCACAGAAATCAAATATTTGAGATGCCAGAGTTTCTGGGGGCAGTAGGCCACTCCTGCAACCTCTATTGAATGAATGTTGATGGTCTTTTCTCCCCAATGTTCATGCTACTATGTGGACCACGGGAAGAAAACAATTGAGGCAAGGATGATGATCCAACTCTATTAACGCTCATGTTAGCTGTTCAACAGAGCTTTCTCTCTTCCTCTGTGGGACAAAATACCAGCTATTTCAGACTGACAACTAGAAGGCTGAGTGCCAGGAGGCTGAATAACATTGCTACTCTATTTTATGATATAATTTTGTGTCTAGATAGCAATAAGAAAATTAAGATAGAAATAATTAACCAGAAAGAATAAAAATGTTGACTCTCTTTAGTGTTAACTATGATGATTAAGTCCATCAACCCTGGATTTTAGGTTACCTAAGAATGAAGCAGGTTACACTTGAATATAACTTGAAAGAAGTAAGGGATAAAACTAAGGCTCTCAAAGATATATTGAGCTCTGTCACGTATAACAGAATTTATAGAAAAAAATAATTTTATCATTATGACATTTGCTTCTACTATAGACTTTCTAGTTTCCAAAGCTCACTTGACAGAGGCCATTTATTTCCTTGACTTATTTCCCTGATTGCTGGCTTCCAGTTCAGCTGGTTCCCACTGAGGCCCAGCAGTACCTTGAGTTGGGATTTCATGGGTCAATCATGGGCTATCCTCAAGAGAGGTTCGAGTACGAATGGGAATGTGCTACATAACTCACCGAATTGTACAATAAAGATCAAAACTGCAATCAAAACCAAAGTAAACTATCCACAAATCCCTAAATATTGTATAAATGAAAGTGATACACAATTTATAATAGGATTTACATAATTAAAAATACCTCCATATAAATTAAATTCCCCTTAACTGTCCTTAATCGCTGTTTAATCTAAGCATAATAAATTACATAAAATATTTCAGCCCTAGGTTCTTCCTTTAAACTAGAAGTATCTATATTATAGGATTGTAGTGATCAATAAGTAAGATATAAAGCTCTTAGAACAGTGCCCAGCATATAAAAACCAATCAATTAATGTTAGCTATTTTTCCCCTTATTTGGCTGGAAAAAAACCTTCCTCTCACTTATGATGCTTTGACTATGGCAGAATATCAAGCCTTTCCTTAGAGCTGCCTGGTGGTGTTCTTGTCACATTTCTGGGCTTCTGACCCTCAAAACATATTAGCATCAAAAGCATCACTTGCTCCTGACTGGCGTATGAGAGCTCTGGAGGATTTCAGAGAGACCAAGTAGATGGCTTCAAGCACTGTTACTAAATTTTCTTTCTTGCTAGATTTTCTCTGTCATATCCCCAGAGAAATGTACCTCCATTGTACAGAATTCTATTTCAGCCTGTACTTCAGTGTCATCCCTGTATTAAGTTCTTTGTAAAATAAATAATTTTACAAAATTATTAGGGCACTAATTTTACACAATTATTAGGGTGAAAATTGTAGGGCACTAAGATACCTAGAGATTTCAAAGGCCATGATGCAGCCCCTTTTCTCTAACCAAAACAGCATTCCAGAGCTCCCACCTGGCTGATGGGTCATTTCTTTTTCCATAGACAATAGCAGCAGTTATAATACTGATCACGATAATGACAACAAACATTACTAAGTCCTCCGTGCCGAGCACACTTGTATCAGGGAAGCTCACATGAACTAATACATTTTATTCTCATGTTAAACAGGGTGACCAATTGTTCTTTGTTTGTCCAGGACTTTCTCAGTTTTAGCACTGGAAGTCTCAATCCCAGGCAAACTGGGATGACTGGAGACTCTAAAAAGCACTTAGAAATAGATGCTGTTATTATTATTCCCAGTTAAGTCACAGAGAGGTTTTGTAACTTGCCCAAGGACATAAAGCTAATGAGTAGGAGAGTCTAGCTCCAGAGTCTGCACTTTAACCAGCACCTTGGAGCAAGACCAGACTATGGGTGAGAGGTCAGAGCGATGGCCCTGGAATAGCTTCTGAGGAGAGGGGCTTTTCAGTCCCCGAGTCGGCAGCATCCAAAATTCTCCATTCCATGAAGATTAATGAACAAGTCTCACACTGTTCTTTAATTACAACTTAAAACAGTAAGCTGATTCAATTTCTTAGTAGTTTTCACATACAAAATATACAATCATATACACACTAAGAGACACTACATTCCAAGATGTGATTAGACGTCAGCCCTCGCGTGCAAACTATCTGATACGCTTACTCAGCCTACTCCACATCCTCTACCCTTTGCTGTGTGACTCTTAATAAGACTGACTTTTTATTTGGACAAGACTAATTTCTCTACCTGAATCTCCTTATTCTCTCCAGTCTTATTCCCTATCATTAGTTTTTACTTATTGTAAGACTACAAAATTTCACATTGCAGCTCAGATGTACAGAGAACATGTACCATCATTTTATCTAGAACTCATTATGAGTAATTAACCACAGGTTCATGAGGAAGGAAAGTAAGAGTTCCTGCTTGAATTTAATCCTACCTGATCATTTGAATAGTATATTTAGGAAAACATTTCTCATTTGGATGAAAATGTTCTTTCTTTTACTTTCTCCCATGCTTCTCTTCCTAAGATGCATCTGGAGACATGATGCTTCTCTTCCTAAGATGCATCTGTTTCCTTGTGGTGGTGGAAAAACATTGTGCCCAGGGTCAGGGGCAGGGAGTGGAGTGTGTCTGCCTGCCTAAAGGATAATGTCCTTTGTCTGCTCACCCTCTCCTAGCTGGCACACACAGGTGAAGTCCTGGATGGTGTCACTTATCATCCAGGTACTGTGCACGTGGGCAGTCCCATAGCTCCACCTTGCCAATCTGACCCCACGGGTGCCGTGTCCCCCTCTGAGGCCTGGCTTGGACTGTTCTCTCTGCAGTCCACTGAACAGATCTCCTCCAACCCCCACAGCAATTTCCCTGAAAAGCTGTCCTGCAAGAACTTTAGTTTCTTCTTCCTCCTCTTCTCTCCTCTCCATAACAGAGGCAAGGGTGACCCAGGAGAGCTGAACCTGGGCCTGGCTGTGTGATCTGTGCTTTAAATTAAATTGACTGACCTGTGCTGGTGCTGAGAGCCACCTGGGAATGGATCTCCTTCCTAAGGATCACCATTGCCCTCAGTGTTATCATAACTTACCTAATATATCCTCCCTTCCCCAGGCTGATGTCCAAAGACAGAAAAGTCAGGACCCACTTCTACTGGCTTCAGCTTTGCCTCTCTCCTCTCCACCATCATCCCTGCCAGAACTGTAGTCTTCCCTGTTACTTCTTTGTGTTATATCCTTCACCCTCCAAAACTTAAAACTGACTTGGCTGCCATCCCCTTCACACCACAGACCTATAATGTAAACCTTCCGTGCTCTGGGATTGATAGACTAAAGAGAGATAAAGAAATTTAGAATATCCTTCCTCAAGTCAAAAGCTTTGTTTGCAATAAATAAATAAATAAAAGCTTTGCTTGCAAGGATATTGTCATGCTGCATAATCCACTTTGGCAGTTAAATTCTGTCTTACCTTGGTCTTTCTCTCTGTACTCTTAAAACTGAATAATGTCCACCCCACACCCACTCCAGCGCCCACCCAACCACCAGCTAGGTAGAGGCTCAATTAGATTAGGCAAAGGTTTTGAACTCAGGAAGGCAAAAAGAGAAAAATACATTTAAAACTATAAATATTAGCCCCATTGCATGGTAATTTAGTGAGAGACATTATTTAAATTCCCTCATTTAAACAATATCAACTTTTTCATTGTATATGATTTTTTCTTTTTAAATTATACAGGTAACACATGAATATAAACCCATAAGGAGAGAACTACACTCATACAGAAATATTTAGAATAAAAAATATATGCTTCCCATAACCAATCTCACTTCTCAATCCAGAATAATCACTGTCAATGGTTGAGCTATAGACATTTCTCCCAAGCACTTATGTAAACATGTGTGGTTATATACCAATACATAATTTTGAATTTATTTCCCAAAATCACAGCCAAAGAATAGGACATTGTATACCTGTGGTTCGTACATTTCTGAATATGCAATTACCAAAATTCCCTTTGCCTCTCTGAATTGTATTTGTATTAATAAAGCAAAAGAACTCTATTTCATTTATCCGATTATTCAAAACAAAAGTCTTTGTCATGCTTGTTTGACAACAGGCTGGAATTTTTGCCACAAAAGGGAAAACGAGCATAGTACTTTTGCTCTGGGTGGGGACGTTGCATACCAGCTGTTGAGAATGGGTCATTTATTTCTCAACCAATAATGTCATTAAGAATGCTTCGTGAAAACAAGATAAAGCTTTCTTTCGCATCACCTTCCTCCTCTAGTTTCTTCATCATATGAGAAATTTGGTAGTTTTTCCTTAAGCACACGTCAGTTCAATAACTCACATTTCTGGGAACCTACTACAGAACCAAGCCCTGGAAATATCAGGATGATTAAAGCAATGTCTACTCTTTAAGAACTGTTTGATATCGTTTCAAACAGTCATTTTAGAAGTCCATCTCTGCTTTTGAGAATCAAATTTTGTTTTTGCCTTAAAATATCTTTTCTTCTATTTTCTACATCAAAGTTATGAGATAGTTGTCATTGTATTCAGAACTTCTAATCTTTAATTTGGGAGTAACAGATAGTACAGCATTAGTCTAAGACAAAAAGATATTTTGCAGATCATATGGAATAAAAGTTTGGTAAGTGGTCCACATTGGTTTGTGAAATTTTCTTCCATTTTTTTCCAGGCAAAATCGAAAGCATTTTAAAGTGATAAGCTTGTTCTACATTTTTCCCCAAAAATTGTAGCCTATGTTTGACCTCAAAAACATGTTTTTGTTTTTTTAACCTACTTTGGAAACGATCTCATCAGATAAATTACCAGTTTCATCTCCTCCTACTTCTTTTCTGTCAACTTAGGATATTTATACAGTTAAGTGACAGTATTATTTATTCATTCTGTGTCAGTATTTTGAATTCCATGTCTTTGAAATACATCAAAGAAAAATTAAATGGGAAATGGAAGAACTGCCTTCAGTGGTTCTTGTCTGGCTAATGTCAAGCAGGAAGAAGAAATCTACTCTAACAGACCCCGTTGCCATCTGTCCTGTAGTGAGTGCTAAGAGCAAGTCCTGGTAGTCCTGGGCAAACATCCAATCCTGCTTTGGGCAGTCATCACAGAAAACATGTCATCATGTTCCTCTATAGCCCCTCCTCAAATCATAATTACAGAGCTAAAAGGTCATTCTAGTGTGGCAGTTCCTCAAAATATTAAACATAGAATTACCATAGGATCTGGCAATCCCACTTCTGGAAATATACCCAAAAGAACTGAAGTCAGTGCCTAAAAGAGATATTTGCACACCCTTGTTCATAGTAGCATTATTTACAATCGCCAAAGGTGGAAACAACCCAAATGTTCATCAACAGAGGAATGAACAAACAAAATATGGTATGTAGCATACAATGGAAAAGCATTCAGTCTTAAAGAGTAATACATTTCTGATAAAGCCTATCACACAAATGAACCCTGAAAACATTATGCTAATTGAAATAAACCTGACAAAAAGGATAAATATTGTATGATTCCACTTATATAAGGTACTTAGAGTGGTCAAATTCATAGACAGAAAATAAACTGGGGGTTGCCATGGTTGGAAGGGAGAGGAAATTGGATAGTCATTGTTTAATGGGCACTGAATTTCCATTGGGGAAGATGAAAAAGTTCTGCAGATGCATGGTGGTGATGGTTGTACAACAATGTGAATGTACTTAATGCCATCGAACTGCACACGTAAAAATGGTGAAAATGGTCAATTTCAGGTTATATTTACTTTACCACAATAAAAATCCTTACCCTTATGGAGCTTACAATCTAGACAGAGAAAGATAATAAGCAAATAAAAACATAAAGTTTTTTACAGTACATTCTAGATCACCTCTTGGCCCACCCCCACTTTATAGATAAAGAGAAAAGATAAAGGAGTCTACCCATTAAGGCCATCCAAGGATTTTTCCGCTGAAACTTCCTTTTTGAGGTACTTCTATTGCCTCTATTTTCTGAGCCATTCAATAATATACTGAGAGGAGAATAAATAGGTTCTGGAACCCAGATTCGAATTCCAGCTTATTTGCTTACTGGTGGTTTGATCTTGAGACTTCCTTCTCCATAAAATGGGGATAACAAGACATGCTTCATAAGCATGCAATGTAATGTGTTACACCTGCACCGAGGCACAAGGTAATGGGTTGATAAAAATTAGCTCCCTTTCTGCTAAGTCCCTCAAATGCTTTCTTTGAATGTATTGCTTATTAATATGTTCAATATGTGAATACTTTCAATCTAGCAATTTCAGCAAAATATTCCTGTGTTTTGAGTTTTTATAAATCATTCTACAAATATAGTTTGGATATGGAGAAGAATGGCTTAGTTGAAAAACCCGGGAAACAAGCCAGATATTTTTATTTGACCCTTATTTAGCTAGAAGAGAACTTTCACAGTGTAAGTTTGATAAATAATGCAAAATAAGAGCTAACTTGTTCCTTTTTCCAAAAATTAAAGCCAACTCTTTGATATTTCTACTAGCTATTAAAAGAATCAAAGCCATATTCTATTTTTATTCCTAAAAGGCACTTATCTCTAAATAAAAAGTATATGATGGCATAGATTATATATAAGTGACCACCCTGTGAAATAAGTTAAAAGCGTCTAGTCTCCCAAGAAGAATGGCGTGTTTCCCAGATCCAGTATAGATAGCTAGAAAAATAGACATGCTCATCAACTGATAGCAGAGCATACAGCGCATTCGAGTTAGTCCCGCAGCCGTCCCTTTACCTGATTCCACAGCTTTCTCCAGCTCCAAGGACTCTGAGCCTAGTCATTTTGATTATTTTCTCTGGGTTCAGAACCCTCTCCTACTTCCTCCTACTGTATTTAAAGATAAACAAAACCAGTTACTCCCATTTTACACAGGCCTATAACAAACTTCTCTTTACAGGTTTTCCTAGACTCTTTAGACTTATGAAAAGATTTGTCCTACCCCCAGGTGACTGAATTTTGTTGACTATATAATAATTGCATAGAAATTAATGCCTCAGTTTCTGGGGCTGGATAACTTACACGGTCTTGTTAAAGATATAGACAATTTATTTTGGATTGTCCATCCTCGCCCTGCAGAAATTATAGGTAGCTCAGCTAGGAAGGCAGATTCAAGTCCATTAGACAACGTGACTTTGAAGGAAGTAATACCAATTTGTGAACAAAACATGGGTCTTGCATTTTGGTGAATTTCAGTCCCAATCCTAGTTCTGTATCTTACTTGATTAAGTAACTTAAGTCGCTGACCCTTTAACTTCTTAAGTGAAAATAGAGATAATAATAGGTAACTATGAGAATTAAATGATAATTTAATAACAGAGCAATTAGTATAAAAGTAAATACTAATATTAGTTATTCCACACATCAGCTTGCTCTAATATTTTAAGTAATTCACACACACATATAAACTAAAATCTTATTTTTATTTTTGTCTATGGTTTTGTTTGATTTAGAATTTCCACTAGACTTTTAAAATATTATCATTAAAGTATAACTCCTTTCTGAAACTTCATGATGTCATTTAAATTTAAGACTATTTCTAATTTTAAAATGTTCTCCAAAATGTTAATTGGTATACTTTCTAAATTTCTAATGGTTTTTTTTTTTAGCATTTTTAATCATGAAGCAAATACAGAAGTACTTTTCTTTTTTTTTTTACCAAGATCATAACATAAGATTAATGGCCTCTGGAATACAGCTGAAATACAAGAGGCTAAGCTAAGGAGGCGTGTTCACATCGATAGCTGTATCTCTTGTGCTAGATATGACCATATGGAGTAGTCACTCCACTAGTTAAAAGTGAGATAAAATTTCAATGTCAAAATTAAGATTGTATTATTATGTAATAATATCTCATTTTCATGGGAATAGCCTACTGATTCTTTGCTGTTCCAGAAGAAACCAGAAGGAGTATCATAAAATATCATTCTTTTTTTTTTTTTGAGGGAATCCTCTCTATGGTAGGTACTAAATACCCAAGAGAGAAAGAGAAGAGGGAGGGACAAAGAAATGGAGGGGAAAGAGAGAGAGAGAGAGAGAGAGAGAGAGAGAGAGAGAGAGAGAGAGAGAGAGAGAGAGAGAGAGAGAGAGAGAGAGAGAGAGAGAGAGAGAGAGAGAGAGAGAGAGAACTCTGCCATCTGTAGTGCACAGAGGTAAAAATACTAACAAAGTGGGAGCCAGGCTTTCTCACTGTTGATGTGGGAACTTACAGATAAACAAGGGGAGGAAGCTAAAATTATCCATGTGGTAAAGGATTAGAATTGAAGTCATCACTATGAACTTATGTATGTTCAGCTTAATATAGAGATGGTTACATGTAGAAAAAAGAAAGATATGTGTACCTACAAGGGTTCGTGTACACCATAATTTCCTTGCTCTGTCAGCTGAGAGGGCCAAGGATTAATGACACCCCATAGCAACAAACACACCCAGCACCCAGACCTTGGTTTCTAATACTGTTCTCCAATACAAGGAACCAGAACTCCTTGGAGAAACAGCTGATTCTAACACAGGGCAGGAAATATACAAGATGAGCCTGGGGCACCTTTTAGTGCCAGAAAGTAAGAAAGCACTTAAAAACTAAAATACCACACACACTGATGGTGGCTCATCGATAATGGGCATAGGAGCCACATGAAAGAGCTCCTACTGGCCAAAGTTGCACAAATCAGAGCCACAACATAAAATAGTATTGAAGTATGAAATAAATATCCATAAGTGCATGCTGATAGAATAATTGACTAAATAATTTAAATGAAATAACTGGAAGAAGAAGAGACAAATCTGTGCAGAAGAATTCCACATTAATTTATGTAGTTATTCTGCCCTCAAGAGGGTGAAGCTAACTCCCCACTCCTTAATTGTGGGGTGCACATAGTGACTTTCTTTCAAAGAGTACAGCCTGGAAAAGGCGAAGGATAACTTTACAGTGGAGAAGTCTGGTAAACACACTCTCTGCCGGGTGGTCAAGGTCAACATCAATAGTCATAAATCATGTTGGTCAAATGTGCTCGTGGTGGGATATGATGAGAGTGGTACTTTACCTCTGTGGTCTTCCTCCCCAAAACTCAGTCTAATCCTGGGAAAAAACAGACAAACCCCAACTGAGGGTCATTCTACAAAATAACTAACAAAAACACTCCTCAAAATTGTCAAGGTCATCAGAAACAGGGAAAGTCTGAGAAACTGTCACAGCCAAGAGGAGCCTAAACATACATAACGAATAAATGTCATGAAGTGTCGTGAATGGCTTCCTGGAAGAGAAAAAGGATACTAAGTTAGGAAACTCAGTAAGGAAACTAAGGAAATCCAAATAAACTATGGACCTCAGTTCATTATAATGTGTAAATACTGGTTCATTACTTGTAACAAATGCAGCAGACTAAAGATGTTAATAGTAGGGGAAGCTGGGTGTGTAGTACATGGGAACTCTCTATACCTTATTCATATTTTCTGTAAATCTAAAATGTTCTAAAACAAAAGATTGTTTAGAAATACTAACAACATTTTAATATGGTGTAGGGAATACAGTGCAGAAATAAAGGCATTTGAACTGTGGGAGAAAAGTGGCAGAGGAAAAAAAGAATTCCAAAATGATCCTAAAGATTTTAACTCAAAAGGAAGACCAAATGTTCTTATACTTTGTATCATGTCTTTACATTTATCCATGTGTATAATATATATTTTTGGGTATTCAGCTTATAGTATATTAACTTATATCTTTATAATGACCAAATCAAATTTTTTATTTTTTTTTAGAAAAATAAGCCATAATCTACCAAAAAGAAAGGAATAAAAATCAGATTTGGTGGGTTATGGAAAGAATTTTATATTTAACAAAGCATGACCTTCTCTCTCTTCAACATAAGTCTAGAAAAATAAATAACCCTTTGGGCATCAATTGTATGAGTAAAACATACCTTAATGACCCAGATACACTAAAATTACTACCCGCAGTGGCGTTGAACATTCATGCCTTGTGTGATTTTTTTTCCCCAGGGTGTTCCCTACCCTTAAAATGCTTGTCTCCCTCACGTTTTTTCTAAGTTCAAAATCTTCATCATCTTTCATAGTTCACCTCAGATATCTCCTCACCAATGAGAACAAGCTGCCTCTTTCTTTGAATGATCATAATAGTATGTCTCTCCATTTATCTCATGGACTTAACACAACTTTTTATAGATGTTTATAAACAATGTTTATAGATTTTTTAATTTATTTTTTCCCATTTGGCTGTAAGCTTAAGAGTAGGGTCAACAATATTGCTCTCCAAATGTAAACAGAAATAATCTTAGAGACACACAGGAAAAACTGATGAGGGCTAGATGGGATGGGGATGGAAGAAGGCGAAGGGACAAGGCAACATAAACTGGTAACTACAATACTACTGCAGAGACAGAAGAGACAGTTTAGGGAATATAATCAATAATGTTGTAAATATTTTTTTAGGGGACCGGATGGACTCATGTCTTGTCAGGGAGACCACTTCATGGATGGTGTAGTGGCCTGACCACTGCACTGTACATCTGAAGCTGCCGCTGAATAATATTTGATGTTGACTATAATTTAACACAATATAGTCATGGGATGTGGAATATAGTGTGGGGATGGAGTCAATGGAATTGTAATAGATATGTATGTTATCAGGGGGTGGGGAGGCAGGGGAGGGGGGAGAAGTAGTCACTTTGTAAGGGGTGAAAAAGATAACTATTGCATAGTTTTGTACATCTGTAACTATTAATAATAATTTTTTAAAAATTAAAAAAACACAAAAAAACAATATTGCTCTCCACACAGTGTCTGACATTCATTCATTTATTCAGCAACCATTTACTGCATGCCTACCATTCAATACCATTGAATGAACAGGAGGGTGAAAGTTACAGAGAAAAATTAGCAACTAAATGTCAGTGTTGTTAGGAAAAACTTTCCAAGCCTGGAAAGGTCTGAAAATAAAGAGGAGAAAAATATTGATAACAAGTCAGCTTTCCTGAAAGTGTTAACAGAAAACTTCTATCACAGAACTGATTCATTTTCCAACCAGTGTATATGCTTCTAAGTTAAAGGGCTCTCTTTTACCACTTTGCCCATTTTACGTGATCTGGGATCCCTGTGGCTTGTGTATAGAAAGCTGGTAGACTTCAGGGTGAGCAAAATAAATTTAACCAATGTTCATTTCAAAAGAAAACATGAATGAGCAATAAGAATTTAGGGGAAGGAAATAGACAAATTGGCAGAAGCCTAAAGTCCAACTTGTAACTAACTGTCAAGCCACTGTATGGTTTCTTAGAAAAGAACTTTGTTTCCTTTTGAAACTTTCTACTAAAACAAAACATTGCTATATACATACATACATGTATACATACATTAGATTCCTTTCAAGTACCACTTGTGTGTGTGTGCTCTTATGTTATACTTGGTTTTCTCTTTCTCTAGCATAGATTAATTTAAATTCCATTTTTCAGAACATCAGTGCCAAAAATACACTTTTAACCACTATTGTCCAACAATTTTGGATAGGGCCATTGGAAGCTGATATCGTGTTCCATTCTATTCTGAAGTCTTTTTTTCTCAGAGTCAGGCCTCCTCATGTTTTTCACTGAACCTTCAAGCATTCTTCACATCACATGATCCATTCACTCACAGAATGCAGAGATAATTTCTGACTTTATACAAAGATATTGACTGCTCAACCCCAACTTTTTTTAATTCTCCAAAACAATTAATGTCATGAAAAATCCATTCTGTTCCATACCAATGTTTCAAAATCACAGAAAACTTAATATTATCAAGATTTCAGTATGTATTTCTAAATTGCCCTGTGACTTTATTGTTTTATTTCCAATGCTTCTCCGTTAATGTGTCATTAGCCATTCTCCTTTAACTCTTCCAAACTCTTCTGGAAAGGCCTGTTGTACACCTGACCCCTGATGGTGCACCCAGAAGCCACCACCCATCCCTAGGGAACCCCATGTACTCTCTCACGTAGAGACTGATTGCCACCTTACTAAGGTCCCCCCATCAAGTTTTAATAAACTCTAATCCATTCTATTTTTAATAGTAGCGCATATCAAATCTATTCATTTTCAAAATATTTAAAATGTCAGATTAATTCTGAAATAATAAATACCCCATGACTGTTAGTATGACAATAAATTTTAAAATATCTAGTATGGCAGTGCCTAAAGCATTCCAACGTGGTATCAGCTCAGCTGAGTTCAAATCCAATTATTTTCTGGACTCCTGAGCATCATTCATCTGTCTAGATAGTCTCTGAGGATTATCTGTTGTGTGTCACATGCCAAGGTCATAGTGGCAAACAAGACTGTCAGCGTGGTTCATTTAAGCTGACCCTCAAATGGGCTGTTTCCTCATCTTTAAAATAGAAATAATAATGCCCATCTTGTAAAGGACTGTAAAATTGAATGGCTCCTCCTACATACGGCTTCTCATTACCTTTACTCTAGGCTGCCACCTCCACGCTCTCTACTTTCTTGTCCCTAAAGGGTGATCTCATTAAGCTTCCCTGTGGAAGCTCTCAAAATGAAATGACCTTCTGAAACCAGACCAGGCCAGTTCACAGGAAGCTATACCTCTGGCCAGAGTTATTCTGGAGGCTGTCTGTGTGGGCCCTGCACAACCAAGAGCATGGTGCCCCTGGCTCATGGCACACCATCTACCACCCATAAAATGCCTGGATTTCCCCATCCACTTTTTTATTCTTCCCAGGTTATCATTACAAGGTGCCCAATCAGATGGAAACAACACAGTATCTCCCTTTTTATTAGAAACATGTGTGTTTTTTCCTCTTCCATGTGAGTTGCCTAAAGAGTCCTCATGTGCTGTTAATTAAAACAAAAGAAAGATGGATCAACTACAACTTGTTTAAAGCATCAACATTCAAATCTATATTCTATGAAATGGATCTACTCTCAAACATACAGTTCTTTGAAGTTATTAGTTGATGGAGTTAAAGCTGAAGAATGTATTTCTAAAGGTGTTTGTGTGTTGAAATATAAAGGGAAACTCTGGGAAAAATCTAACATGTAGTGCTATGTGGTTTTGTTTCCAGATTCTGTTAGAAGTTGTGTAGCCAAGTTGTTCTTCACCTGCTCCCTGAAGGGTCATTACTGCCTGTACAGCAAATCCAGTTTCATTCTCATCAGCCAAGAACCTCAGCCCTGGATCCATATCATGTTTCTATTTCAGCAGGTGTGTGTAATTTGTGTTCATCGTGGCTCCTTAATGAGTCGGTGGGGTATGAGTTATAATCATTTTTACTGAATTATTCTTTGACCGAAGTTGGTATGTAGGTAATAGAAATACATACACATTTCATTACTAATTTTTAACAAAGATTTTCTATATTTTAGGATAGTTTCCTTGTAAAAGACCCTGGATTACTAATCAGGTGGCCAAATCTATTAATACTTGAATAATCTTAGCTTTAAAAAAGAATGAAAGGGAAATACTTCTTGTTTTTGTTTTTTTGGGTTTTTTTGAGGGCAGTGTCACTGGCCCTCATATGAGGAACCCAGACCAGGGCTGCTGGCTTCCTAAGCCAGTGTTTAAACACTGCGCCACTTGGCCGGCCCGGGAAATACTTTTTGTTTAACAACAGTAACAACAACAACAAAAATCCCAGCTTATTTGGGGGTTGGGGAGGATAGCTTTCCTGATGTAGCACTAGCCTTTATTGATAGTCTTTTAATCTCCAATTATTTTTTGTGTGTCAATATATCCTTTTTGACATTGTGAAAAAACTGGAACGTTACTTTTTCCCACAGGATATATGTGTATAGGTAAAAATCACATGAAGAGGAACTTTAAACTTAACAATGAAAATTTGATGCAAAGATTTTAGCATCAAAAGAGATTCATATTTGGAAATACTTATCTTGAATGCATTGAACTGTCACATAAAATTCAAATATAGGTTGCAAAATATTAGTAATGGAAGGGGTCTTGGGTATTATTCTACAGCTAAGAAAATTAAAGGGCAGAACTCAGACCACCTGATACCTAAGCCAATTGTCTTTTCATTGTGGCCCTGTGTTAAAAAATAAAAAGAGGGCATACAGGAAGGTTCCGGGAGGTAGGAGGCTGAACAAAACAGAATGCAAATGTATGTAAGATGGTTAAAAATTGGGCAAAGTGATGATAGTTTATTTACTTCAATTAATAAAATATTTCTATAGTAGCCCCTACAAAAGTCACCAACCAGATAGTTATATGTCTTTATAAAGCAAAGGCATTTATTATTAAGAAAAAATAAATTTTAATGATGAATGTAGCATAATCACAAAATAGAATTATAGTAATTAAGAAAAGAAACAACTTAGATGTGCCTTAAGACTTTCATCTTTTCCTACATTGTCTTCTTAATACTTATTAACATCTCATTGAGAACACCTCATATCAAAATGAATCAAAATGGAATATAAAAAACAGCACTGATCTTTCTTCCTTTTCTTGAAATAAAGACCGTATTTTTTTTCTACTTTACTTACATTTTTCAAATAGTTTTTAATCAGTGATTTTGTTTTTGGTTTCATCTTCAGCTTTCTTCTTAACTGCTGTCAGTTTTCTGAAAACAAACCAAGAAAACCTGCTTTTATTTTTGCCTCTGGGTCTTATTTTATTGACTTAGTCTGATTCTCTTTCTTTTAAGCAAAAAATCACCAAAAAGCACCTGTTTATGCTGCTTTTCTACTTTGTTCATTTTACTATAATTGTTCCTTTCTTTTTCCAAACTTTTGATATTGTGTGGTCTGGATGAAACCCTGACTCCACAATATCAATAAAAGATTTGGAAAAAAAAAATCAAACGTTTGACTTGATGATCACAAACCCAGAACTGGCCAGACTCTTTCTGTTCTCTGTCAACACATTCATGGAGCTCTCACATTCACTGATTCCAGTCTAAATGCTCCTTTTTGAACTGATGATTAATTAATTCAGTTTCTGCTCTTCTTTCAATGAAAAACCATGTGCTGGATAAGGTTCTGATCAATCAAGAAGTTCCCGAGCCTCAGCCGTAAACGTTGTTTCTATCAGTCGCGCAGCAGCGTGCAGTGGCTCTAGATGTAGAGCCTTCCGTTCGCTGACTTTGTAGCTGTTCACTGTTAGCAATCAGTGACGTTTCGGGAGTACCGCCGCTGTCATCAACACACCGGTCCCCAGCACACTCGTGAAAAACACCGCCCATTCAGCCCACGGCTGGGGCTCTCCCAGTTTGCAATGAGAAAGGTGAGATTTCAATGGAGACAGTGCAGGGAAAACGTTATGTGTCGGGCAAGACGCCGGACTATGCCCCTATGGAGTCCTCAGATGAGGAGGATGAAGAGTTTCAGTTCATTCAGAAAACCAAAGAGCAAAAAGCAGAGCCTGAGGAACAGGGGGAGGACTCATCTAGCAACCCTCGGCTGCGGCGGCTGCAGAACCGTCTTAGTGAAAATATGGAAGAGGGATTGGCTCCACATCGAAAAATCGTGGAACCTGAAGTGGTAGGAGAAAGGGACTCAGAGGTAGAAGGAGATGGTTGGCGAGTGGAACGAGAAGAGAGCCGTGAAGAAGAGGAAGAAATCGATGATGAAGAAATAGAGCCGCACCATGGCATGATGCATCAGCGAGCACAGGAGAGAGAAAAAATGAAGAGATGGAAGTTATGGAGGTGGAAGATGAGGGACGTTTTGGGGAGGAGTCAGAATCAGAGTCTGAGTCTGAAGAATACACGGACAGTGAAGATGAGATGGAGCCTCGCCGAAAGCCCGTCTTTACTCGAAAGAAGGACCAAGCAACCGTTCAAGACCGTGAGGCTGAAGCATTGAAACAGAAGGAGCTGGAGCAGGAGGCAAGACTCATGGCTGAGGAGAGACGCAAGTGTACACCCCAGATTGTAGAAGAGGAGACCAAGAAAGAGCTGGAGGAGAATCAGCGGTCCTGGCTGCACTGGGTGCATTCAATACTGATGATGAAAACGAGGAGGAGGAATATGAGGCATGGAAAGTTCGGGAGCTAAAGAGAATCAAGAAGGACAGAGAAGATCGAGAAGCGCTTGAGAAGGAGACAGCAGAATCTGAACGCATGCAAACCCTGACTGAGGAAGAGAGGCGAGCTGAGCTTCGGGCAAATGGCAAAGTCATTACCAACAAAGCTGTTAAGGGCAAATATAAGTTCTTACAGGAGTGCTGTCTCCGGGGTGCCTTCTTCATGGATGAGGATGAAGAAGTATAAGTATACAAGAGAGAGTTCAGTGCACCAAGCCTGGAGGATCATGTCAACAAAACCATTCTTCCCAAAGTCATGCAGGTCAAGGACTTTGGGCGCTCCGGTCGTACCAAATACACCCATCCTGTGGATCAAAATGCTTTGACTCAGCATGGGGCCAAGAGAGGGCTCGGAACACAAAATTCTTTAAACAAAAGGCAGCCGGGGTACGAGATGTATTTGAACGCCATCTGCCAAGAAGCGGAAAATGACTTCAAGGTCAATGTTTTCTTCCAGCTCTAGGACACAAGGGGAAATCTCAGCATCTGGTCCTTGATTTGCTTTTACCGTTATTTACATGGCCCCTGTACCCAGCCTATTGGACCTAACGCATACTTGTGACACTGGGCAACCCAGTCTTTGCAGGTGCTTTGGGAGGGTTGGACTCAGGATGAGAAACCCACAGAAAAGCACAATCCAGGTAGGGTCAGAGGCTTCCCATTTAAAACCATTTTTGAGATATCTTAGGTTCCGTCATTGCTCTGGCTTCCCAAATTCATTTGGAGGACTGTCCCAAGTTTCTTTTTCCAGCCTCTTAGCTTCGGTCAGAAATATGGGCATATAAGTGGACAGTTTACTTCTACCTTACAAGAAATCTAAACTCATTGAATCTATTGTGCATTTTTGGCTGGAGTCAAGTTTTTCTACATGAACATACTTTTTGATCCATTTATGTATATGTCAAGAAATAAAAGAATCACACACACACACACACACATATACACACACACACACACACAAAAGTTCCCACATAGGTCCACATTATGGCTGCATAATCAATTTATCTGTTACTGGCTTTTAGCCTTCTATTATCTGTGGGCCACTTACTGGGGTATAAAATCTCTACCTTTCCCCACTCAGTACAAGAAGCAGATCATTTTGATGATAATAATGAGATTTTCTGGGGGAAAAAACTTACTAATTTTTATTTACTAACCAGAAATTTTGTATAAACAAAGCACCTGGAGAGTCTTATAAGTCAATGCTTGAACATCATTGACATAGAAAATAGCATTTTATAAGCCAATACCACTATTTTATCATACCTCAATTTAAAGTATAATATATATGGTATTATATGCATATATATAATGTTTTAAGCCCTTTGATGTTCTGTATGTTTTTATAAAATGGTTCCCTTGAATTACAACCTTCTTACATTTATAGGTATAACATCACAACGTTTGAATGACTATTAAACACATAATTGATTAGTAAATATACAAACACAACTTAAGTCTTCCTTTGGAAATTTTATTTTCATTGACTTAAATGAAATATCCGTATAAATGATTTTCTTTACATTAACAATCTTATTATCTAAAACTTAGAATATTTTAAAGCTCTAGAAATATCCACCCGTTACACATGTTAGGATTAAAAGTGCTTTTGTTCCCCACACACCGACTCATACTTCATATTTGAGTAGTTGCATAATGAACACTTAGTTATTGAATTTCTAGTTTTCATGATCCACTCTGATATTTGTACTCTAGATTTAATTTTATACCTTAATTCTCAGCTCTCTGAAAAAATAAGTATGAACATTTATATTAGCCATTTTCCAATTAGGTAATATACTTGGGAAATGATCAAGGCAAATACTACATTAAAAATGTTAGGCATGGCCGGCTGAGTGGCACATTAGTTAAGAGCTGGTTTTGGGATACCAGCGGCCCCGGTTCGGATCCCACATGAGGGCCAGTGACACTGCCCTCTACAGCTAACAACAGCTCCACCTGGAGCTGGGCTGCAAGCCCCAGCGACGGTGTAGGCTGCAGCCCCTGCTGCAGTGGGCTGCCATAAGCTACAGTGAGTGGCCTGCAGCCAGCGTGAGCTGCCAATAGCCACTGTGAGTGACCATCCAGAGGCTGCCTCATCTGGGAAGAGTGCAATGACGATACCAACATGGACCAGTGAAGCAATGTCCTCTGCAACTAGACTGAAGAACAAAAAGACAGCAACTTGTCTGTTCCCCTTCCCCAATTCCCCAATAAAATCTTTTTTTAAAAAAGGTTAGGCATATTTATAGAGATTAATACCAACTGCCTTGAAAATCCTATTGAGTAATTTTAATTTTCTGTTAAAAAATGAAAAACCTAAAATATATCATATGTTTCATCTTCAAGATAGATTTCTTTGTTGTTTTTTTTAAATTTAAACCATGTTAAAGTTAAAACCAAGAAGTGCAAGTAGTGCCTTGTAGTCAATCAAACAATATTATTTGGACAAGAAATAACATGTTATGTTTTTCTCATTAATGCCCCTTCAGAACCTATTTCCGGAGCCCCTGTCCATACAGAGTCATTCTGTGCAATTTCTCAGATCTCTGTGGGAGAAGACCCAGGCAGAGGGTGCTCACAGCTTTGAAACAGCCATGATGGAGTCCACATTTTTACAGCAGAAGGTAAGTGCTTCTTTTCTTGGACGTGTTGTTATAAATTAAGATTCAAGATTATCTTGAAACAGTATGCCTTTTTCTCAGCAGTACAACTTTTTCCTTCTTTCCTTTACCACTATCAAAAAACCCCCCAAACATGTATTAATGATTTTCATGTTGTGCTACAGTCTATTCAAGACAGAGTGACATCAGTAGACAGGGTCATTCATTTGTTAAATTATATTTGTTAGGTGTAGCACTGGATACCAGATGGTGAGCGCTGACTGAACAAAAGACCACAGAAAAATCAAAATAAAGAAGTTTATTACTCACAGGTCCTGCAGGAAGTACACAGCAGGCCTTGAGGGACCGTGGGGGGAGGTCAAGGTAAGGTGCAGACAGAGGGAGAGGTAGGACTTGGGATATATGCCTTTATTTGGGTCTGTGGATAGAGTGCTGTGGGGTTCCCAGGCCAAGGCCAGATTAGCCAATTCAAGCCAAAAAGAGCAGGGTTTTTGGTAAGCCCCACAGGCATCTTCTCTAAGGGGTCAGGAAGCAAGACAGACTTGATCACAAGGGCTTTTGGAGCAGTCATATCAGAAACTGACATTTGCTTGTGACTCTGCAAGCTGTTATCTAGGGCATTCACTTACATTAGGGGACTAGTGTCAGTTTAAGGCCCTCACAGGCGGCTTGGCCAAATAAATTGAATGTCAAGGCAGCAATATCATGGAGTAGCTAGGCTAAACTCTCAACACTGCTGTTTGAGGTTCAACACACTGACATAATACAACCCACTCAGAGCCACTCAAAAACTACACAGTTGGTATGGATTAGAAAACATTTTACAAAAAGAAGAGCATTGACTCTAGGATTGAAAGGGAATGAGCATCAGGGAACTGGGCTTCCAGTTCTTCAATGCTATTCATTTCTTTCCTCGATACTTCGTCTCATCCACTTGTACTCTGCTATCACCACAAAGCAAGAAAATGAAGGAAAGGTGGGCAGGAGGAGAGAGAGCGTGGTCAAAGTGAGAAAGAACTCTACTGAGGCAGGCAAGTATGATGAGACACAGAGCATTTTAAGAGTGTGGAAATGGGCATAGCTCACAACACAAGGTTGGCCAAGACCCCCTGAACAGGCCCCTGAATCAGGAAATGACCAGAATGCACCCATCCAGTTGATAGAGTAAAACGTACACTGATGTAGTCAGGTTTGCATATGAGGAAAGGCACAGTTCTGGATATGGAGAGACTGCTTAAAGGAAACCTGACTGGAGACAGGAAGACCACTTAGGAAGCTGTTACTATAACCAGATAGGAAATGAAGGCCTGAAACAAAGCTGAAAGTTGTAGGAAGAGGATGAATTCAAGAGCTATTAAAGAAATAGAATCAACAGGAGTTGGTACCTGATAAGGAAAATGGAAGAACCAAGGATGGCTCCAGGTGCATCGTTTAGCCAAATAGATGATGGCACCATCCTGAAAAAGAGATCACAGTGGAAGCTGATGTGGAGAAAACAGATAAAGCATTCTGGTTTACATATTTTGAGTGTGAGTTGTTTGTGTAGACCACCAGGTGGTGATGGTGGTTGAAATGCCATGTGGATCTCAGGAAGACCATGACTGGACATATGAATTTGGGAGACATTAAGGTGGCACTTGACATGATGACAGTAGATTAGATCATTCAGGGAGATTATGTATAATGAGAATAGAGAATGGTTATTGATCTCTGCTTAGTAAATATTATCAGCTTCTCTAAATCCTTCCCATAATCAAAGATCCTGATTATTATCTTGCCTTCAAGAAAACCCAATATTAAGCATTGGATGCTTACTGAGCAACCAGAGATTCTGAGATTATATGATCATGATCTCTGTCCTTATTTTACTATTGAGAAGAGGAACAAACGTACTAATATTAAATAAATTCAAAGTACAAAGAAGCAGCAAATTAATTTTAAAAACTATTATATTCTGAAACTAACTCAATACTTCCTAAGTGCTGAGGGGTTGCAAAAGAAAGAGAAATGGGTGTGATTAATCAGAAGTTTACAAGTATTTAGAGTAAGACACTAAAGACACATTCAACTATTGAATCTTTTTTTGGGGTCAGGGGGTTTGTTTGCCTTAAGAATTAGATGTGCAATATTTAAGAACAAAGGAAATGCCACAATTGCATCAATGCAAAGTTTAATGGAATTCTTTGCATATTTCATTCAAATTTTATACTGTTGCATCATATTTAAAGAAATGCCTCCAATTCTTATAAATTTTGTGTTGTGAACTGTATTTGAACTAGAGGCAACTAGTAAATTAAAACTTGGCAGGCAGCTTCAAGTCTTAAAAGATTTAAAAAAACAAAACTTGGCAAACCAGTTCTGTGTATGCTCACAAGTATACTTATTCATATTTCTTTTATTTTTTTTTTTTAAGATTTCATTGGAGAATTCAGGGAGGGGAACAGAGTTGGGGAATCTGGAAAGGGAAACAGATAAGTTGCTGTCCTTTTTGTTCTTCAGTCTAGTTGTGGAGGACGTTGCTTCACCGGCCCCTGGGTGAGGCAGATTGGTCGCCGGCCTCTGGGCAGCTGCTCACAGCAGCTCTTGGCAGCTCACACCGGCTGCCGGCCACTCACTGTAGTTTATGGCAGCCCACTGCAGCAGGGGCTGCAGCCTATGCCGTCACCGGCGACTGAGGACAGCCCAGCTCCAGGTTGAGCTGTTGTTCACCATCTTAGCTATAGAGGGCAGTGTCACTGGCTCTCATATGTGGGATTCAAACCTGGGCCCTGATGCTCAGAGCTGGCGTCCCAAGCCAGCTCTTAACCAAAGTGCCACTTGGCCAGCCCATATTTCTTCTATTTTATACAGATAAATATTCCTCTAGAGAAAAATTAACTGCAAACCAAAATGTTTCAAAAAAAATTGTTTTTTTTAAATTTTATTGGGGAATTGGGGGAGGGAAACAGTGTTGGGTAATTGGGGAAGGGGACCAGCCAAGTTGTTGTTCTTCAGTCTTCGTTGTGGAGGGCGCCAGTTGCCATCTGGCTTCCCATCAGCAGCTTGTGGCCTCTAAACCCAAGGTGCTGTGTTCCATCTTAGTTGCAGGTGGGCGTAGCCACCATCCCATGCGGGAGTGGAACCAGCAGTCTTGTTGTTAAGAGTGCACACTCTATCCACTGAGCCATCCAGGCAGCAGCTCGGCTCAAGGTGCTGAATTCAGTCTTAGTTGCAGATGGGCATAGCCCACCGTTGAACAGGCAATCTTGTTTTTACACCAGCTGAGCCATCCTGCCAGCTGTTGGCAGCTCAGCTACAGCTCAGCTCGGGCGCAGCATTACTGGCCCATGTGGGAATCAAACCGGCAGCCCTGTTGCTCAGAGCTGGCACTCTAAGCCAACTCTTAACCAACTGAGCCACTCGGTCGGCTCTCAAAATTTTTAAGTTTTATAATTTGGTTGATTCATAGGTAATAGAAAAAACTTTGATATCTGGAATGTACATTATGTGGGAAAGGTAACTACCTGGGTATTTCTCAAACAAATTGATTTTCTTCTATTTTTTTATGAAGTGTTCTGCTCACTAAATTCAAAATAGCTGTGAGAATGGTCCAAAGAATGTTTTAATTTTACCATATGAACAGTGTGTACACACACCAGTGCTTTGAAGGTGATGAACCTGTGTGTATCTGCTACTGTGATGGAGTTAACACTGTAGCAAAGTGGATACAGGATTCAACAAAGAAGGAAGACACTCCCGAGAAAATGCCTGAGTTTCTAGGATAGTTTGGGTGGCCTATTACTGTGGTTGTTTTTTAATAGAATCTTGGGATTTTCGAACTCAAAATCAACAGTAAGATAGCTACTAACTTGCAAACTGCTTGAGGGCAAGGATTGCACCATGTTTACTACTGTTATTCCAGGGTCACATAGTGCCTGGCACACGTTATGTTCTCGGTATATATAATGGGTACCAACTGAATAAATAAATGAATCCTGTCATATTCCAGATGTGAAAATTGGAAGCAAAGGGACCTGTTGAAGGTCATGTAGCTAGTCAGTGGCAGAGCTAGAGCACAAGCACATGCCATGGTGATATCAGGGCTGTCGCCCATGTAACTGGTTTTCCTCTACTGTGGGCACATACAAAGATGACATTTCCCTGCCTCTAGACGTGGCTTGGCCACGTGACCTGGTTCAACCAATGAACTGTGAGGAGGGATACATGTCACTCCAGGTAGACGCTTTTAAAAGCCAGTGTATGATTCTCCAAGGTCCCTCTCTTCCCCTACCATGGTGACTGTAGAAACAAATGTTGATACTGAGATGACAGAACATGGACAGAGAAGAATGGGAGATGAACCTGGCAGTCCAAGTTACCTCATCGAGGACGGCTGCTCTGGAGAGCCACCCAGACACACCACACACTTTGCATAGGGAAGAAACAATCTTTTGCTTTGTTAAAGACTAAAGTTTTGGTGTTAGTGATGGCAGCACAGCCTACCTCTCTTGACTCATATACCTACCAGAGTAGTTAAACTTGTTGGCTCTGAAGCCAGATGACCTGGATTTAAAATCTGGTTCTGCCACTTTCCAGCTCTGAGGCCTTTGGCTCTGGGTCCCAGTTTCTTTACTTGTACAGAGACGATAATATTAGTACATACTTCATAGAACTGTTTGAGGACTGAATAAGTTAATACATAGAGAGCTCTCAGAACAGTGGCCAGCTCTGTGATCTCTCAATAAAGGTTTGCTAATATTCTGATTCCTAGCCAGAGTATCCTTCTCTCACTCTTACTCTCTCTCTTTCCCTACCTCTCTACTTCTCTCCCACTGTCCCTCAATAAAACACAAATTCAAATCTGTCTCAGGTGCATTAAGCGAGGTTCAGAATAGAGGTAGAACAATGAACCTAGACAAGTTCTCAATCGACTGTACTTTTCTAATTTGATCAGACCAACATTGTTAGACAACATTCTCCAAATGTCAAACAGGAATTTGCAGTATAAAATTCAAAATATTAGGGCCGGCCGAGTGGCGCATTGGTTAAGCGCTGGTTTTGGGATGCCAGCGACCCCGGTTCGGATCCCACATGAGGGCCAGTGACACTGCCCTCTACAGCTAACAACAGCTCCACCTGGAGCTGGGCTGTGCGAGCCCTGGTGATGGTGTGGGCTGCAGCCCCTGCTGCAGTGGGCTGCCATAGGCTACAGTGAGTGGCCCGCAGCCAGCGTGAGCGGCTGGCAGCCAAGAGTGAGCTGCCAATAGCCGCGGTGAGCGACATCCAGAGGCCAGCGACCGATCTGCCTCATCCGGGAAGAGTGCAATGACGATACCAACAGTGAAGCAACATCCTCCGCAACTAAACTGAAGAACAAAAAGACAGCAACTTGTCTGTTCCCCTTCCCCGATTCCCCAACGCTGTTCCCCTCCGCCAATTCCCCAATAAAATCTTTAAAAAAAAAAAAAAAAAAATTCAAAATATTATTTCAAACTATTCTCACACAGGAGTATAATTGTGAAAATCCTTATATAATATAACGCTATATTGTTTTTTGTTACAAAAATATAAGATAAGTTTAAGATAAGTATAGTGCATCAGTTCAATAATTCAAATAAGAAAATAATGTCATCTCTAGATATTTAAATGGCATTTGATAAAATTGAACATCTCCTTTTAATAATCACATGTTTTATATAAAAATTTCATTAATGCCTGTCTCCCTAATTAGACTGTTATTTCATGAGAGCATATGTTTGTCAGCACACACCCAGCACCCAAAGCTTCACCTTAACATATCATAGGCACTCAGTGACATGTGTTGACTGAATAAAATGAATGAGCACTATTAATAACAAAAAATGGGAAGATATTTCCTTAGCATGTTAAATATTTGTCTTATAAAAACATTATACTTAGGGATAAACTACTGAAGATGTTTTTATTGCATGCAGAAATAAAACCAGAACACCCACTATAATCTTTATTATTTAGTACTGTTTAAAAGCATTGGCCAGCACAAGAATGTAAGCTTCATAAGCACAGGGATCTTAGATAAGATCTGTCTTGTTCATATAGATACTTGGGTGTCTAAAGAACATGCCTGGCTAACAGTAGGCATTAAACAAATAATAATAATATGTCAAATAAATAGACTACAAGACAGAAATAAGGAATATACTACTTGAAAGAAATAAATAAAATCAACATTACTTTCAAATAATATGAGAATAAAAAAACTATTAGAATTAATAATATTTATCATCATCATCATCATAATTAACTTTTACTGGGCATTTAGAATATGCCAGTGACTGTCCTGTGCACTTAATATAAATTATTTCACTTAATTCCAGTAACAACCCTGTGAAATAGTATTATTATTCACATTTTACAATTGAGTAAACTAAGTAGAAGAGAGATTAATTAATTTTCTCAAGGTCACAGTGCCATGGAGAGAAATAAAGCTTGAATAAACATTGTGACATATCAGGTTCCTGGTTGGGAATAATGAACATTACAAATATGTTAATACTTCCTAAGTTAATTAACAAGTTAACTAAATTCCAATTTAAATTCCAGTAGAATCATTGTGATACTTTATGAAGTGATGATAAAATATATGAAAAAGGTTAAACAGGTGAGGCTAGTTTTCAAATTTGGGGGAGAAAAAAATAAAAGAACTTTCCTAAATATTAACACATACTATACAAACTACGATCACTAAATCATTCCGCTTTTATGGCAAGAGTTAATGTACAGATAAATGGAACAGACTATGTAGTCTAGAAACTGACACAAATATATACATCTAATCAGTTAATGTGTATATATAATTATTTAACTACATATAAAACAAGTTAAATCCTTAAAAAAACTTGATTCATCAAGCAAGATTGAATTAGCTCTAGAGCTCTGCTGTAAAACATTGTACCTATAGTCAACAATAATATTTCGTACACTTGAAAATTTAAGAAGATAGATCTTATGCTCAATGTTCTTCCCCCAATAAAATAAAATTTCAAATAAGTAAATTTTTTTAAAACTAGAAAAAATAAAGTAGATATCAAAATCCTAGAGCTAGCTTCATACATATAACAAATGTTAAGGCATTTTCTATAATTAGATATTAGACAAGGATGCATGCTATCACCCTCAATATTTAACATTTTACTGCAGTCCCCAATGCAGAAACTCAAGAAAAGCAAAAAAGAGATATAAGAGTTGAAAGATAAGAAATGAGAGAGAGGGCCGGCTGAGTGGCACAGTGGTTAAGAACTGGCTTGGGACGCCAGCGGCCCCAGGTTCAGATCCCACATGAGGGCCAGTGACACTGCCCTCTTAGAAAAAAAAAAAGAAATGAGAGAGAGATACAGAAAGAAAGAGAGACAAATTATTTACAGGCAATAAAATAATTATTTGCATAGAAAATTCAAAAGAATCTAACTAAGCTTTAGAATTTATGCACATAAGGGAGATTCATGAAGTTAATTGATATAAGATCAACATATAAAATCAGTAATAAACCTAAGCATGAGTAATAACTATTAGAAAATGCAATAAAAACATATAATTTATAATAGCAACAAAATCTATAAGGAATCTAGGAATAAATATAAGAAAAGATGTGAAACTTCAATAAAGAAAAAAAATATTAATAAAAATAATTTTAAAAACTTGAGTTAAAGGAAAGATGTGTCCTTCTCATAGCTAGGAATACTCATTAGCACACAAATGAAAACTTTCTTCCAAATTAAAATAGAAGTACAATTTCATTTCCAATCATAATAGCAACAAAATTTCTTCATGGAGTTTGACAAACTAATCCTAAATTGTAGAATAACCAAAACAATCCTGAAAAAGAAGGAAATTTTTCTACTATGAAAAGGAAACTTATTCTAAAGCTATGGTAAGATGAGAACATAATTATTACTACACGGATAACTTAATGGCAAAGAATAAAGAGTCCAGAAATAACCTCAAGCATATATAGACTTTTGGTAGAGGAAAACAGGGGATTTCAAATCAGTGAGGAGAATATGAAATATTTTAAAACTAGTATGGGGACATGTGACTTTCCAGACTGAAAAGATAAAATTAGATCCCTTGCAGACAATATATAGATAAACTAACTCCAGATAGATTAGGGGCCTAAATGGAATCAACAAAATCTACAGCTAGAAGGTTTTTATTACCTCATGATAAGAAAGAATTTCTTAAGACATAGTGAGCAGAACTCATGAGGGAAATATGAGTAGATCTGACCACATAAAAAATTTAAATTTCTGTATGACAAAATATACCATAACAAAGTTAAAAGGCAAGTACAAGCTGTGAGAAGGTATTTGAAATATGCATAACCAACACAAAAATCTACAAATCAACAAGGAAGAGACAAACAACCCAAGAGAAAACTCGGCCAAGAATATGAACAGAAAATTCACTAAACAGAAAACCCTAATGACCAAAAAATGTAAGATAGTTAGACTCCCTAAAAATCATTGAAATAGTTGATTTAATATTTTTTAAATGATGCATCATTTTACAATGATCAGACTGGAAAGAACAAAAAATTGTGACAAAAAGTCTTGGCAAAAGCATGAAAAAATGAGAATGTTTATACACAACAGATAAGAATAAAACAGTTTTATCTACTTAGAAAAAAGTACTTAAGAAAATAAATATATATATTAAATAAATTAGACTCAAATATAAAAATATTTATACTAAATATATAATTAAATTAGACAGCTAGCTGATAGTCAACATGGGTTGACCAGCTTTCCAGGAGTCTTAATTCCATTCAAAGCTTATTAAACAATTGTATAAGCATCACCCCCAAAAGATTCCATTATCTAGTTAATTAACAGATTCATTACCTCACATATTTAAATGTGAGAACATTTAAGTTTTCTCTTAGCTGAGCTTAAGCATTTTATCAGAAATGTTCATTACTTTCCACAAAAAGGTTTTATATTATAACATACAAAAATGTTCTGTCCTAGACAAAGTTTAAGACAAATTTAACAACCTTTGTAAGGAGCAATCTGCAAAATTGCTCTGGTTATATTATAAATCATTGTACCTTATTATCTTGCAATTCCATTTCTAGGTGAAATTCTCACATATCTGCACCAGGAGTACAGTTATTCAGCCTCATTAGTAGTCAAGATACCAAATTTGAGATTCAAATAACATGATCCTTTTAAATTCATTTTTAAAAAGGCAATAATCAGTGCCTACTAGAGTACGGGTGTTTCGACACATGTGCAGATGTTAACTAAGCATTGTTTGCATCAAAATATCACAATTGATGGAAAAAGTGTATCAGTAGAAAAAGGAAGAAAAATGTTGTGATAGTCATGCTAAACAGGCATTGAAAGGGAATTAATTAAACCTATATGCAGTGACATGGGATAAATCTTGAAAACATAATGTTAAGTTTTAATAAGCAAGTTGTAAAAGTATGACATGAATACTATGATAGTTTGCATAAATTTTAAAACACTAAGCAGTACTATGCATTATTTATGGGTACATATACATGTGATAAAAATATAACACCATATTTAGAATCACACCAAATTCATGATGATGTTGCCTCTGGAAGATGAGGAAGTTAAGAAAGGAAAGAGGGAAATATGACTGGGAAAGGGATTAAGGAGATCTCAATTTCATCTGTAATTTTGTTTTTAAAAAAATCAGATGCAAAATATGAGTATTTGTTAAGTTTGGCTGACAAGTACATGAGTATTTGTTACATTATCCTTTGTACATGATTTTTTAAACTTAATTAAACTTAATAGAACTACCTAAGAGTAGAGAATCGATAGGCTTGACTACATAAAGATATAAAGTTTATAAAAAGCAAAGCCTGTCTACATAATAACATAAAATGAAAAGATATTATAACAAGCATAAAAGACAAAGTTTAATATTCTTAAGACACTAAAAGTTCATGCAAATATATAATCACTGGACCAAGGACATGACAAATGACACTTTGAGTCCATTAAAGTATTCAGCCTCATTAGTAGCCAAGATATAAAAATTGAAATTAAAATAACATGACCCTTTTTAATTCATTTTTAAAAAGGCAATCATCAGTGCTGGCTTCAGTAAAGGTTTTTAGACACTCTCACACATTTCTAGATGAAGTGCAAATTATTTCAACATTTCTAAAAAACAGTTTAGCAATTTAGGTCAAGAGTCTTAAAAATATTCATATCCTCTAACACAGTGATTCCACTTCTAGGAATCTGTTCTAAAGAAATAATCTGAAATGTATACAAAACTTAAAATACACATACCAAAAAAATATTGTGGAGTGATTTTGTAAATAGCCTAAATGTCTAAAGATGGGAGGATAAGATATAAATACAGATATAGAGATAGAGCTAGAAATGGGAGAATTAAAGTAATATAGATAGGATGGATATATATATCCATCCATCCATGTGGAAGAATATTAAGAATAGTAAGAAACCTAATCATGTTTATGAGAAATGTTTAATGACATGAAACAATACTTATATTAAATACCACATTGCAAGATACAAAATTATTTATTTAAAGAAGAGGGCTGGCCGAATGGCTCAGTTGGTTAAGAGCTCGCTCAAGAGTGCAAGCTGAGCTCTGAGCAACAGCGGTTCGAGGCCAGCCCGAGCTGAGTTGCTGTTGAGCTGCTAACAGGTGGCAGGATGGCTCAGCTAAAATAAATAAATAAATAAATAAGACTATTTAAAGAAGATTGTTTGAAGGCTTGCCCATTAAAACAACAAAAAGGGCATATACCAAAATGTTAGCAATGGTTAGCTCTGGTTGATGAGATTATCATTTTCTAAATTTTCTCTGAGTATGTATTTCTTTTATAATCAAGGAAAAAATATGATTATGCAAGTATCACCTATAGTTATGTAAGTAAATATAAATGAGCAACTTACTTAAATAAAGATAATTCCACCTTAAGATAATCAATTTTCATTATAAAATAAGGATTTTAGAAAGAGGGTAGAAAATCCATTGATTTCTTTCAGAAATGAGGAGAATGGCCTGTGTGGAGTAACCAGGGATACAATTAATAATTCTACTCCATTGCATGTGTGCCCAGCCCTTCAGAGGGTGAGGTCCTCTGATCATCAGAGGAACAGACAGCTGACAAAGTCGGCTGGGGGACTGCGAAAGGACTGGAATTTGAGAGAGAAGTCTCCTTACACATGTTCCAATTCCCAAAGCATGGAGAAATTCCATGTGCCATAAAAATGAGGTCTCAAAACTATGCCCATTATGGAAACAAAAAACAAAAAAATTAAATTTGCTGCTGAAATAAAATGTGCCCCATCTGGCTAACATTTGGAGGTTTGTTTTCTGTCCACATTGCTACAAACGCACTTGACAATTCCCAGGGTAATAATTGGCAGTAGTGTCAAAACATAAATAAAACTAAAGCACCAGATCTAGGTGAAACAAAAGCACCAGATCTAGGTGAAACAAAAGGACATGACCTAATGCTCCCAAGGCTTAGATTGTAGTGTTTTGAGTTATACTGTTAACACAGTGCTTAAATAAATAAATAAGGAAGTAAATAGGATTGGGCTTATTATTTACAGGCTGTTAACTATTCAAATTCTTCTGAGAAATTTAAGTCTAAAGTGTTGTAGGCCAGCCTCATGGGACAGCAGTGTGAATCACAACGTTTGAGAGAGGTTAGCTATGCTGAACCTCCCTTTCAGAGCAAGCTAGGTAGGAATGGGGTAGATGGGAATTAAGTTTGGGATTTCAGAAGCCTAGATGGGGTTGGGGGCTCCTGGGCTATTTGTTCAGAACAAAGCAGTATCTAAGAAGCAAAGGCAAGATAAAGAGATTAAAAGGTGTGAATCAGAATCTATCCAAAGAAGCCAGGCCAAGGGGTAAATCCAGTGATTACCCTGAAATGCAAATCATGATAGGAAACTGGAGGCCACGGGCCTTTGAAGGGCAGGTTGAAGGTGGAGTATGGCTACAGACACAAATGTCTGGGACAACCCTTGTGGAGAGGAAGCAAGTAGGGAGAAGAGTGGACATTAAAATACAGAGTCCGGGTTTTTTAAAGAAAGAAGAAAATGGTCCATATAAAGAGAATGACATCAGCAATAACACGGAGGAGACAAAGAGCCCAGTGAAGTCATGGTACATCTGATTCTAAGTTCATTCATTTGGTTAAAAATAGTTTTGGAGAATGCCTGCCGTATGCCAACTGTGCAGAAACCCAGCATAAGCAATTATGCACTGCCCTGATGGAGACAGCAATAAACAAGTAAACAAATACACAATTCTACCCTGATAGAGACTGTAAAAATATAAAATGCCTGAAGGAAGTGATGATGGATGGGAGCATTTGTGGAGTAGTGTCTCCCCTGAGGTGGTGTCTGATGAGCTTTCCTGGCAAAGAGAATATTTAGCACAAAGGACTAGAGATCAAAAAAAAAAAAAGAGAAGAATAAGAAAAGCAAGACAAAACATAAATTTCTGAGCAAGCACCCTCAATGTTTACATTTATTTACTTGTAAACTGTAGGTATGCATTATTATACTAATTACTTCAATTATAAAACATCCAAAAATAGAAATTTTAAAGGGTGAGATGAAAAAATAAAGTGAAACTTCCAATATTTTCTTCTTCCTACATCACTGTGGATGGTCACACCTGCCCAGGAGTGAACTCTCTCTCTTTCTATAGCATGGAAAGAAGTGAAAGATCAGGGTAGAGCCCAGTGAACAAAGGTGAGTTGAGTTCCGCTGGGAGGATTTACCTCAGGCCTTGTAAGCCATGGCAAGGAGCTTAGATTTTATTTCAGCCCTATGGAAAGTCACCCAAGAAGAGTTTTAAGCAGCAGACATTACCCACCTTAATCTTAAAAAGATCACTTAGTCTCTGTGTGGAGATTAGATCAGAGGGGACAAAAGTAGAATCAAGGAGGCCCTGGTAGGGATAGATTAAATGACATGTTCAATATAAATTTTGGAGGTAAAGTGACATAACAAGCTAATGGGATGTAAGGGTGAGTGAGGGAGGCTTTTAAACATCTTAAGTTTAAAATGCCTGTGAGATGTTCCAGTGGAATTATCTAGCACACAAATGTGAAGCTGTTTGGGCCAAAAATATGAATGATGACATCAGTGGCACGGAGGTGATGAAAGCCTTGGGAAGATTATAGAGAGGAAAAGGACCCAGTTCAGGATTGATTCAGAGAGCAGGAAGAGACAAAAGGACCCCGGAAAGTGTAGAGATCACAGACCTTAAGACAATGTTCAAGAAAGAGAGAGAAATAATGGATGGCATTCGGCAGCCAGATCAAGGAGGATAAGTACAAAAGTGTCCATCCATTTGGGCAACTTGGAAAGAGCAGGGGTTTTTTGTTTTTTGCGAGTTTTTTTGGTTTGTTTTAAATTAAAATTTATTGGGAGCGATAATGGTTAGTAAAATTATATGAGTTTCAAGTGTACAATCCTGCAATACATCATCTATATATCACATTGTGTGTTCACCACCCAGAGTCAGTTCTCCTTCCATCACCATATATTTGACCCCTTTTACCCTCATCTACTCCCCCTCCCCCTTTACCCTCTGGTAACCACTAAGCTATTGTCTGTGTCTATGAGTTTTTGTTTCTTTCTTTCTTTGTCTCGTTCCTTTGTTGCTTTTAGTTTTATATCCCACATATCAGTGAAGTCACATGGTTCTCGACTTTTTCTGTCTGGCTTATTTTGCTTAGCATAATTTCAAGATCCATCCATGTTGGCGCAAATGGCACTATTTCATCTCTTCCTATCGTGAAATAGTATTCCATTGTGTATATAGACACCATATGCTCTTTATCCGATTATCTATCGAAGGATACTTTGGTTGTTTCCATGTCTTGGCCACCATAAATAAAGCTGCAATGCACATCAGAGCACACATATCTTTACAGATAAATGTTTTCAGATTTTTTGGGTATATTCCCAGGAGAGGGAATGCCAGGTCATATGGAAAGAGCAATTTTAATGGAGTTTTTTTGTTTGTTTGTTTAGTTGGGGTTTTTTTTAAAGAATTTATAGGGGAATTGGGGAAGAGGAATGGTGTTGGGAAATTGGGGGAGGGGAACAGCCAAGTTGTTGTCCTTCAGTCTTAGTTGTGGGCACAGCAAGCTCAGCTCCAAGTCCAGTAGCCATCCGGCCGCCTGTTTGTAGCTCGCAGCTGCTCAGCTCAAGGTGCCAAAGTTAAATGCAGGTGGACATAGCCCACCATCCCATGCAAGAGTAGAACCGGAAACCTTGTTGCTATTGCTAAGAGTGCACACTCTAACCACTGAGCCACCCAGCCCCCCTCAGCAGCTCAGAGCAACTCAGCTCAAGGCGCTAGTTGCATAGTTGCAGGTGGGTGTAGCCCACTATCCCATGCAGTAATCCAGCTGGCAACCTTGTTATTAGGAGCACATGCTCTCACCAGCTTAGGCGCAGCTCACTGGCCCATGTGGGAATTGAACTGGCAACCCTATTGCTCAGAACTCATGCTCTTAACCAACTGAGCCACTCGGCCGGCCCTTAATGGAGTTTTTCAGGGCAAGGCTCAAACAGGAGTAGGTGAAGAAATGCAAAGGAAAGAATGAGGAAGGAGACAGAGTGTAAGCAGACAGCTGTTATAAGTCCTGAGGGGGTTGGTCATGGAGCAAGTATGGAGCTGGTTTAAAATAGAAGCCCCCAGAGCATGTCTGTAATTTGGGATGATGCAATAGAGGGAATGATAAGCAGATGAGAGGAAAAGTCATTGCATGCAGGCACAGATCAAGTAGATTTGATGGGGGAAAGATTCGGGAGTTCTTTTTGATGGCTTTTCATCTTTTTCAGTGAAATAAAAGGTGAGGCCATCAGCTGAAAGGTGGGTGGGGGAAGGAGGGGTAGAATGTGGGAGGTTTGAGTACAGAGAAAGCCTGAAATGAAATTCTCAGGGAAAGAACCATAAGCTTACTAGAGAAATACAGCAGGACCCTCAGGCGACAAGGACTAGTCATTTGGGACCTGAGATGATAGATTTCAAGTAAAATGGAAATATGATTTTATCCAGCAGTGATCAGCTGTTCAGGTGCCACGATGGGCTGTTTCGTGGTGGTGGTGGTGGTGGTGGTGGTGGTTGAATGGTAATGAAATGGTGAAAGGTTTCAAAGTGGGACTGGAGTGGGGGAGATCTGATTTGAGAAGACAGAGGGTAAAGATACAGACTAAAAGAAAAGAATTAAAATGCTGAAGGAGAAGAGTCCACACCTAGGAAACCCTATTTCAGAAACAGAAAGATGGTCTTTAGAGCCCAGAAAAGAAATCAAGTTATTTTCTGAATGAAGAAGATGATGGATTTGGGCTGAGCGTCTCTTCACAAGAACCCTTTGCATCTCCTTCCAAGCTAGTCCCCTCGGAAACAAGGACACAAACTCATCCATCACACTGCTAAGGCAGACAGACAAAGGGGCCAGGGAGACAAGCTAACTGTGACCACGGCCGCGTTTACACCACGCTCCATGCAGAAGGCTTGCAATGCTAGGTAGTACTGGGAGAGTACTAACGTAAGCGCGAGATGAATTTTTATCACAGTTTATGTAGTATCAGTGGACTCACACTCCTCCACTGTAGCCACATAATAGTTCATCTGGGATTAACACGATTAATGTAAGAGGAGAGGCTCAAAGGTGAAAAGAGTCCTTGAGAGCTGACAAGTCTTCTGGAGACTTTTACAAGCATGAATTTTATTGATGACTTGAGACCACTAAGTTTGGAAGTCCAGCCAAACAAACGCTAAAGTTGGCCTCCCTAAATACTGTCTCTACCTTCATTTGGATTCATTGCTTTTCCCTGAAGAGCTATACATTATAGCAATCTATAGGGCCCCTCATTTAAACAATTCCATGCACACAGCTCATTATATTAAACGATTGCACATGATTTTGTAAACACATGGAACCGAAGTGACAGTTCCACTAACTAGTAAAATATTAGGAAGTTATTACCCTTACACTTGGCTAATGGATACACACTTAATATCTCCCTAACCACCATCTACATGTACGGTATGTAAGTTGTACATAAGCTTTTATTAAAGAAATTAAAATTGGCATAGGACATATTTTCTGTTTATTTAAATCTTGGTTTATCACATGTATTGTATTTCCTTCATGTTCCACAAGCCAAACTGTCCTATAATGAAGCATGTCCATTTTACTACTGTAGTGAGCATTCCTTCACAGTCCGACAGATGTTCTGCATCAGTCAAGGAAATTAAAAAAAAAGAAGAAAAAACAAAAACCTTTAGAAAATAGTTAACGAAATAACTCTATTCCTGAGGGGACAGAGGTATGCAGTTCCTTGGAAATATCTGTTTCAATCCAATAGTGGTTTAGGTTCTTTTCTGAAATAATCAGTGCATGAGTAAAATCTTTTTTTCTTTTCACTCGATGCAGCTATTGTGTGAATGTTTATCTGGGTGCTAAACTAGTAGAACAAACAGCACCTCTTTTCAAGCAAAGTGATAGTGTGGTTGTTAGAAGCTCAGGATCGAGGTTTGAATCCTGGCTCTGCCAGCATTTCTCTTATTTAAGACCTCTCTGCCTCACCTTCTTTACCTGCAAAAGGCAGAAAATACTAGTACCCACTTCACAGGTATGTTAGGAGAGTTAGAAGATATAACAGAAGTAAAATCCTTGGAGCAGTGACTAGTATATTAGTGGGAGCTCAATAAATATGAACTAGTATTATTTTACTGTTCTTCCTCTGCAAGACCCCTCCAAACAAGATGAATGATAAAGGTTCAATCTCTCAAGAATGAACTTTATTTTCAAAATAGCCCGAAATGTATCCAGGCCCAGGTCTATTATAAAAGGAGTCTACTCCAACTGAATAATAGTTTTCCAAGGTAAAAGCTGGGTTTCACTAAAGTAATGAAACTTTTCCTTGTATGTCTCATGAATACATTCTATAAACAATTCCAAAAGAGACTTATAAAAATGTTTTGAGCAAGGGCAGTGTCACTAAAATGTGAGTAGTCATTCAAGTTTAACACTCATTTCAAAATATAAATTCTGAGTTTTTAATCTAAAAAAATCACTGCAATTTAAATATCCCAATACTAGACATATCAAAAAGGAGAATAGGGCCGGCCGAGTGGCGCATTGGTTGAGCGCTGGTTTTGGGATGCCAGCGGCTCCGGTTCGGATCCCACATGAGGGCCAGTGACGCTGCCCTCTGCAGCTGGCAGCGGCTCCACCTGGAGCTGGGCTGTGCGGGCCCCGGTGATGGTGTGGGCTGCAGCCCCTGCTGCAGTGGGCTGCCGTGGGCTGCAGTGGGTGGCCCGCAGCCGGCGTGGGCGGCTGGCAGCCAAGCGTGGGCTGCCAGTGGCCGCGGTGAGCGACATCCAGAGGCCGGCGGCCGATCTGCCTCATCCGGGAGGAGCGCAGTGGCGATGCCAACGGTGGGGCAACATCCTCCGCAGCTAGACTGAAGAACAAAAAGAAGCAACTTGTTCCCCTTCCCCGATTCCCCGACGGTGTTCCCCTCCGCCAATTCCCCAATTAAAAAAAAAAAAAAAAAAAAAAAAAAGGAGAATAGTGATGATATTTGCTTTTACTGAAAGTTGCATGTAGATTGGACAACTCTGAGTTCTAAGGACATATTATCCTTAGGGGTTATAGACTATGAAGTGATCTTTACTTTTTTGAATTCAGTAAACAAGCATTTCCTAGAGTCCAATCATTTTCAATACATTTTTTTCTTTTTATACTATTTTCAGTATAATTTGGGGCTCCTATTGTAGACCAATCTGAGGGGAAGGGGCCTTTTTTAAAATCTTGTGTTAAATACAGTCCACAGAATCTCTGATGCCTCATTCAAGGGCCCAGAAATTCCTTCTACAGTCCCCTGTAGACAACCCAAATCACTCATGCTGAACGTCCACCTCCTCTCCATGCTCTTTCACCAGAGCTAACGGGAAGCATGAGACCATCCCCCACTCCAGTGCTGGTCTCACTGAGTAGCTCCCAGGCCTCAGCATGTGCATCAGTCCCTGGGAAGCTGGTGTAAATGCATGGTTTTGGGCCTCTGCTGATCTTGCAGATGGTACTCACAGGGGTGGGCCTGGAACTCTGCATCTTTGTCAAGTGATCCAAGGGGTGTCTCAGACTACTTTGATAGCAACACCAGAAGAGAGGCAGCAGCAGCTGGAATCCAGTTAGTTGACTTGGCCGACGTCACATCTCCACCACTGACATGCTCTGGGAATCTGGGAAGTTGGTTGACCTCACTGTAGCCTGAGTTTTATCATCTATAAACTAGGAATTAATCTACCTGCCTCCTAGGGTTACAAGGAAGGGGAAATGAGATGACACATTTAGTTAAACACCCAGCAGAGTATCTGGCAAAGAGTACATACCCCAAACAGCACCTATAAAACCATTGCTTCATAAATTTCAAGGCCGTGGCTAAATCACCCTGTTTAGTTTTCTCTTTTCTGGATTTGTAACAATTTAGATACCTTTGTGGCTCTGCTCTGAGTTTTTTTCATTTTCATCTCCTTTGTCGAAACTGAATATTATGGTCTGTGTCTGATCAGGGCCCAGGTACCTCATTAAAATCCTATGTGTGTATCTAATTATTCCCTAAATGGGCATACCTCATTGGACCCTTTAATTTCAGCATCTCATTAGAGTGCTCCATTTGCCCACCTTGTTATTTCCCATCCCTTCACCAACGTCCCTTTTTTTCCTGCTCCTCCATACAGTCTTTACATCATCTCATGCCCATTTCTTTATTCATAGTATTAAACCTTTCCTTTTATGTTTGTTGTCATTATTCCCTCCTTTCGGCACAGCTCATTACATCCTTCCATCTGTGAACCTCATTACGCCATTCCATTTTTATTTCATTACACCCTCATCATGCACATATTATTAGCTCCTCCATTCATGCAGAGCATTGCATTCTTCCTCTGCTTCTTATCACAACCTGCCCTTTCCACCCTCCTCATTTAATGCTTCCATTTATAAATCATATTACATCCCCCCAAATGCTTTTATCATTACACCCATCTACTTATGCATCTCATTACACCATTACCCATGCACATTTCTACGTGCATTTCTATTTGTACATCTCATTACAGCCCCATCAAACATGCACATGTCATTATTCCCCTTTCAAATGTTCACGTTGCCTTACATCCTGCTATGTTTGCATCTCATTACATCCAATATTCTTAAGTTTGACAACAAACTAACAAAAACAGACAGATAAGTATGTTACTTGCTTTTAGAAAATGAAATCTCTTTCTCTGGCACCTAAAATCAGTGTTTCTTAAACAAGTCATTCATTTCAGAAAGATTTACATATATTTATCTAGCTAAGAGACAAAAAAAAAGCACCATATTTTATATTTTTATATGCATAAAAAGGAGCTTCTTGATTTGCTTTGTTCAAATCATCATCATTATCACTACTTTGTATTATTCTCTACAGTTAGCGTAATTATCCGTGAACTGATTTGCAGCAAAAACCCTCTGGAGGAGAGAGAGCTTAGGGATCACTGTCATTTTACAGACTGAGGAGTTCATTGAAGACACTGAGAAATTAAGATATTCCTCCAAGAACTGCTAGTGAGTGACAGCAGCAAGGAGCAAACTCAGATCTTCTGGCTCCCAAACCTACCTTCTTTAGGCCATACCACTCTGCAGAAAAAAAATTAGTCTTATTACTAAGTGTTACTTCTGTCGTTTAACCCATTCTGTAATACTTCCCTAAAATGGAACTTGGAGTCAGCATGCTTTAGGTAAAACAAAACACTAGAACACATTTCATACACTTTGCATGTCAAGCTTAGCTCTTTGTCTCCCAGTTTGAAGAGCTAGATTAAAAGAGGCCTAAAGATGGAGGCCCCCCAACAGGAATAAGTGCAAACATCAGGAGAAAGACATGGTCCTTCAATGACCCGCACCCCAAGGCTAGCCTCACACAGGCAAAATTAATGAGCTCTTCTACAAGATGCGTAAGGGGTACCAAGGACGTCCCCCCAGCCACATGCAGGACCCTTCTTCCTCACAGATGTTAGCCCCTGCTTCACTGAACTGTGTTCCCTGCCTCAGTTTTATTTTTTATTAATTTATGAAATATACCATAAATTCAGAAAAGTGCAAAAAGATGATACCCGTTCCCACTACAAGATAGAAGAGATGCTTACATTTCTTTCATATTTACTTCAAATATTTCCCTTTATAAAAAGAAAACCATTGCAAATACTTTTCCAAAGTTTGTGTTTATTATTTCCATGAATGTTTCTGTACCCCTGTTTTAAATTTTTACATAAGTGTTATCATATTTTATGTATCTTTTGCAATATGCTTTCTGTGCTTAGCGTTATCTTTTTAAAATATGTCTATTCATTCATGTAGAGTTAGTGTATTCATTTTAGCGTCTATAAAATTTTCCATTGTGTGAAAAGACCATAGTTCACTTCATCTGTTTTCTACTGGGAGGTAGTTCAACTTATTGCATCTCCCTAATCACTATTACTTCACCAATGTTTAGTGCTGTGATATGTCTGTTGAATGACTAAGTAGAGACATTTGAAATTCCCACATCATGGAAGCTCTGTAGGCCTTCTCCCTGAGTCCATGGTAGAGTCAGTTTGATCCCTTTTGTAACTGCTCCAGGTAGTAAAAACATCAACAAAATAATAGTTCTTAAGGTAAAACTAGACCCTGGCCAAATGTTGGTATGCACTAGTGTATTAAACTAATTGTACCAAAAAAGGGTGGTCTGGTTCCCAGAACCTGGAATGCTTCTCTTCACAGCAAATGGCAATAAAGATGGAGAAAAGTACAATACTTCTATAGAAGTGTGGTTGATTTTTCCCATGGTTTGAGAATTAACAGTTTAAGAAGTCATTGGAGACTGTTGCAAGCCCCTGACTCAGTCAGACCAGTATATCTGTGGTCACCAAAAGGATGGCCTGTTTCAGACTTGGGAAAAGATTGTTGGATGTAATTCCTGCAGATCTTAGAAAGGCATCCGATTGTAACATGAAAAGGGAATTCTTCATGCTGTGCAGGGACAGAGCTGGGGTGGGGAGGCTGGAATATAAATTGGACAGCCATTTTGGAAAGCAATTTATTAGAACCTAGTGAAGTTAGGGTTATACATATGTTAATTTTTTCTAATTAACTGTATTGGGGTGACAATGGTTAGTACAATTACATAGGTTTCAAGTGTACAGTTCTATAATACATCATCTATATATCACATTGTCTTATGCAAACAAGGAGCAGAGCAGATAATTATTTACAGAAGATTACCTCGTTGGTATCTCTTTGCATCAGTTGCCTAGGACAACACGGTGAGAACCAAATATCATCCTATACATAGTAGAGTCTGTATTGCAGTAAGGGAACCTTGAAAATATGAATCTGGACATTTAAATAGGGGAGGGACAGCTGCTCCATTCATCTTGAAAGAAGGAAAGAAAAATCTTTGCTCTTTGGAAAAGATTCTGGTTTCCTACTCTTCTTACCCTTTGGTATGTAAATAAATCTCTTGAGGGGGAGGATAAGACTAGTGTCTCCAGCTTGACAACCCAGGGATGTCTCAAAATCCTAGGTCTCATCTCACCTTGAAAGGTAAATACATACTTCTGGGAAGACAAACCTCTCTAGATGATCTCTCACTTTCTAATCAGTCATAAATTAACTTCTAAAGCTTGTCCTTTTAACCCAGGTCCCAAGTTTCAGTAAAATTGGCTCGGAAAACCCAAACTGTGCAGAAACATAAAAATATTTCATCTACCGTCTTACATATACCTATGATCCAGCAATTCCACTCCTGAATGATTATCCCCTCAAAATTCTTGCTCCGTCCATAAAAGGACATGTATGAGGCTATTCATTGTTGCATGGGTCATGTAAGTACAAAGGTGGAGGCACCTTGGGTGCCCATCCCTCAAGGAACGGTTAGCTAAAATGTGTTGGGTGGTGGAGGCCCGCTGTGAAATCACTTTGCAGCAGCAGAGGCAACAAACTAAATACTCGTATACACACCACACCATGTACAGATCTTGAGTGAAGAAGAAATAAAAGCAAGAAATAAAATGCGGTCTGTGGCATAACATCATTTGTGAAAATGAAAAATACACTAAATATTGCTACATATTTTTCAAGATTTGGATCTATTCAAAGACATATATCAAACTCAAAAGAGTGAGAATTTACGTAAAGGGAAGGCGAAATGAATAGCCTGGGAATGAGTGTGGTATCCGCGATAAAGGGGGAAAAAAAAGACAAGAGAGGGACCTTGTCTCCAACAAAATAACCCCTGTAGCTGAGGAGCATGGCTATCGCACTAACTGATTTCCAAAGGAAGAAAGAGAAAGCCCCTCCAACGAGTTCTTTCCACACTGGTACGCTCTGCATCTAGTTCTAGTACCACGCAGTAGTTCATAGTTATCCGTTCACTGCATGGTTGTTAAATGCAGGTGGCCAACTTTGGTTAAGAAAGAGAAAAATCACTGCAATTCTTTGCTTTCTGACGTGAAAGAAGATTATGTAAAGGCTGGTTTTCATTGCCAAGTTCTGGTGATTACATTTTGCTGCTGTCACCACTGTAGAAACGTCAGTTTTCTTGACATTTTGAACATTGGTAGTCTTTTGTCCTTCTATTCTGATTAAAAAAAAAAAAAATACTTTGTTGGTTTTAATGGGCTAAAATTCTTTTAATTGGATTCATAAAGAAATGAATTATGGGTTTATCAAACATTTATGAAGCTTTGCTCAATTTGCCACTTTTATTTTCTGCTCATTCCATATGCTTGTATTAGCTTTTCTATAAACGGGTTTATTTAAACTCTTATGTTTACTGCCAGCATTCTGTAATCAGATTATTTCTTCATGATCTTTACATGAGTGTGAAAATTTCACTTTTTTGAACCAATTAAAATGTTCTATCATATTTGTTGGTTCTTAAAAGAGTTCTTCAGAGCTTCTCTCTGAAGTGAATCAAACAAAGATGAGTGCTTTGTTCCAGCTACTTCGGTGGCAGACCCATAGTCAGAATTGCCACAACTTGCCAAGAAGCAGTTCAGTTCTTTCCAACACACTGGGACTCAAGAGATGGGAAGACAGTTCAGTCTATTTTCTGATGTCTAGTGATAGGAAGAAGCTTGCCACAGTGACCTCATAGATGTCTGTAAACCTAGAGTTCTCTTCCTAATTCGGGATAGACAAAGGGGAGACAGTGCCACACAGCGCGTGTGCGATATCCTTGTTGAGTACTGAAACATACTCTGAGTTCTTTCAGACCACCATCCTGGCTGCCTCTGCTTAGAGTCTGTCTCCCATGTGTTGCCCACCTCCCTCCCACACATCCCAGGCTTTTGCCAAGTTTCAAAGAAGGCCCAACAAGTTCAGCTTTCACACTTCATCTCTCCCTTCCATATTGCACGATTTGGAATAATATCTCTGATTTCAAAAATGGCATTTTTGCTCTTGCAACCAGTGAATATATTTTGTCATATGAAATCTATTGTAGAAAAGTATGAACATATGCCCAGGAGGATTGACAAATTCCTCAAATACCGATCAGTGGAGACAGATCAGCCATCTCACTTCCTTGGAATATAAGACTGTGTCTCCTTCATCAATGTATCCTTGGTTCCTGGCACCAGATGCTATAAAGACTAAGGGCTATGAATTGAAATCAGTGGTAATATATTTCAGATATTGAAATAAATTTAATAATTAAGTTATGGCACACATATTCTTTAGTCTCTTTTTCTAGTGTATTCATTCAACATTCAGTGTTTCTGATAAGATGCAATGCCTACACAATGGAGGACAGCATAAATAATACAAAGATGAGCAATATAAACATGAGTCATTAATTTTCTTCCCTCCATAAGTTTATTTCACAGCCTGGGTCCCATATATTTAGCATATATACATGAGAAATAGCTGTAAGGACATGAAAACTTACTATGATATGAAGCTATTGGGGATCATTAAAAATAACTCTCATTTACGTTTTCTAAAAGCATACTTGAAGTGTGTGCCTAGAGTTAATCTCATTAGCCACAGGCACACAGAGCATATGAGGCAACCCTATATTTCGTATCTGTGCAAAAATAGCTTTAGAACAGAATTTACGTGTGCCAGAACCCAAAGTTCTTCCAGATGTACGCTTTCACTGATTTCTGGAAAATTGCTTCCCAGTACCCTCTCATAGCACACAAACCACATTATAACATCCACAGGCCACTTTGCACTTTATGGAATCCATAGCGTTGACTCATGCTGTCATTGTCATCAAAATAATGTTGTAAATATTCTCTCATCTTTCTGTGCTGCCTGGCTTATTTTTCCCCTAAGAGGCTTCACATGGGACTTTTTATGTAGTTTTGCAAATTTCGCCTTCTATTAATTATTTTTTTTCTAAAACTTGAGCAACATTCATTTAATCAGCTGGTTTAAAAACATCGTTTTCCCTCCAGGGCTTTTATGCCTTTTGAATTAGATGATAATATTTATCAGAAAAATCCTTCTTAGTATATGCTTACTATGATTATATATTTTTTTTCTTTAAATCAACAGAAATAATTTGGACGTCAGTAGTCTTTGGGTTTTATTGGGGCCTGATTTGGCGTGTATTTGGACAAATGGGGTCCTCTAAGCAGAACCATTATTTTCCTTGAGAATTGGCCATCGGAGTGACCATCCTTTCTTCTTCATGGCACAGTCTCAGTATGGATTCTTAGTGCTACATAACAGATTGCCACAACCCTAGCAGCTTAAAACAACACATATGTGTTGCCTCAATTTCCTTGGGTCAGGGGTCTGCATGTGGCTTAGCTGGGTCCTCTGCTCAAGGTCTCACAAGGCTGCAATCAAGATATTGGTTGGGCTGGGCCAGCCAAGTGGCGCGATGGTTAAGCGCTGGCTTGGGAAGCCAGCGGCCTCAGTTCAGATCCCACATATGAGGGCCAGTGACACTGCCCTTAAGAAAAAAAAAAAAAGGTATTGGTTGGACTGTGTTCTCACTTGGAGGTTTGAATGAGGAGGGTCGGCTTCCAGACTCACTCAGGTTATAGGCAGAAACCATTTATTTGGGTTTGTAGGACTTAAAGCCTGGATCTCTTACTGGGTGTTGGCTGATGGCTGCCTTTAGGTCCTAGAGGCCACCCACGGTTCCCTGTCTTGTGACCCTCTCCATGGGCAGTTCACAACATGGCAGCTTGCTTCTTCAAGGGCAACAGGAGAGTCCCCCTATGCATTTAGCAAGACAGGTCCCGTGTGTGTGTGTGTGTGTGTGTGTGTGTGTGTGTGTGTGTGTGTACACATAATAACATAATCATAGGATTGATATCCTATCCCTTTTGCCATATTCTTGGTTAGAATCAAGTCACAGATCCCTCCCACATGTAAGGGAAGGGGAGTATACAAAGGGCTGAACATCAGGCAATGGTAATTATTGGGGGACCGCCCTAGGGTCTGTTCACTACAGTCCTATCGAACTGAAATACTCAGGGAGTGACTCTATGTAGATATAAATGGTTTTTATTACTCTTCTGGAGTCCAGTTGTCTTAAAGGAAGTTTGTAATTCTCTAAACAAGTCAATCTTGGTTCTATATTAAAAAATAGAAGCAATATAACCATTCTGGGGCAAGGCTTGGGGAAGCTACAGAACCCAGGAAGGTAAAGAAGATATGCAGGAGAGAAAGTAATGTTCTCAAGCACATGAAGAGGTCAAAAGTTCTAAAAATGTAGGGATCGCTAGTTGTTGGTTTGCTTGTTTTGTGATTTATTTTGCTTTGATTTTCCACCAATATTTAGAACTCCATGTGTTTCATCAGTCTCTCTATTTAAGATGGCTGCCATCACCAGCTTCAGTGATTCATAGAACTACCATCTGTCATTGTCACTCAGTTCCCTTTACATGACACCTAAATCCTCTGAAGAAAGAAGCCTGCCTTTGACTTCAGAACCTGAACCCTGGGATGGAGCTTCCCGTCTGTCTTAAACTGTTTAAGGCATTTTTTACCAAGACAAATGCATATTCTAGGCAACAACCTGGGATGTTTCTGGCCTCAGAACAGGAAAAATAAAGCAACCCTTAAGTACTAATTTAAGTACTTTGTTTGCTAACAGTGTTTAGGGTGAATGAGAAATTGATCCTTCATTGTGTGGGAAATAGGGGCATGATGTGCATGCGAATGGCCAAGGGCAGGCTTCAGAGACTCAGCAGTTTTGAAACTGATATTTATGAACATCTGCTTTTCCCCCATAAATTTTAATATGGATTTCATCCTTTGAAACCTACGAAACTCCCTAGTGCTTCTTCAGTCTTTATTTTGGGAACATACGTTTTTAAAATGTTTTTTAAAGTCTCCTTCTTTTTCACTGAACACATTTGAAATCACATTTGTTGCAACAACATTGTGTATGCATACATACAGTGCCTGTTGAAATGCCTGAAGTATGGTATTAAATGTAAGCAACTCAAAATGCTGTATTCAGCATCTAGAGCCTCCACTATGTCCAATCCAAGCTCATGAGCTGTAATAGTCTAACTAAAGGATCATTGACAAATACTGATTTCTAGTTCCAGTTTATGCCTTTCATTATTCCACACATATTTATTTAATGCTGGTTTATGTGCAAGCACTTTTAGATGCCATACAACAGACAAAACCCCTGCCCTCATTGTGTTTATGTCCCAGTGAACGTAAATGTTGTCTAAGAAGAATTCGCTTAAAATTCTTATAATGCTGTTCATATAGTTCATCAGTAAACTTTGTGCTGGGCCTGCAAACCAGTGATGTTATTCCCTTCCTGTTGTTGGACAAGATAGACTCTGGGGATATAACTGTGAACAGGACAGATCCGTTACTGCCCTCAAGAAACTTAAACTGTAGCATACTTCTCACCTCTGTGAAGAAATGTAGCCCTAGAAAACCAGAGCTTTGGGGTAGACTGTAGCTAGCCACTTGACCATTCTCCACTTGACCATATGTACCCACCATAAGCAGTGCAAACTCTGCCTCCATCTCCCAGCTCTTTAACATACTAGGAGCTATTACTCTGGGTAGGAAATATGAGTGTGTGGGCCAGAGGCAGGGAAATGAAACCACAGAGCAACAGAGGACAGGCACATAGGTTGGAAGTGTGCTGGGCACATGCAAGGCTAGCAAGGACGTTCAATGCCTCTTAGGAAAGCAACTTTTCAGAGTACAGTTCTGGCCACCCTGTAGCGGAGGATACAAGTCATTTACATAATAGGAAAGACTCAAGAGGACAGGAGAGCTATTTAATTTGGTTAGGCTAATAGTTTTCGATCCATTTACAGTGTAATGGAAACTCTCTTACCTCTTAAATAGGAACACATTGGCAAGGTGCCACAGGGCACATACGACATGGGCAGTCTTCTTCGAGTATCAATTCTACTCAACCATTTGAAGGGGACAAAGTTAATTAATTTACTGATAAGTAACTTAAGACATTATTTTTCATTAAAACCAATACAGCCATATTATGGAACAGAGTGCAAAATCTGCATATGCTTTTAACGTAAAGCATGCAACTAAAACAATGCTAGAGCCAAGGGCTAAAGGAGTAAGCCCTCCCCCATATTTCCATCAGCCCCCTGCAAAAGCAACCTAATAAAAATGATTTCTTTGGTAGGAATAATTGATTCTCAATTTTATGTCAAGTATACATAAAAGACTAATCCCCCCAATAGCATTCCTTTCAACCACACTGCCACTTGGATAGCCCTACTTTTTAGAGATTCTGGAGCTGCCACCGAATGTAAGAAAATTCTAGGCCCTTCAGTCTCTGACCCCGCACCCCCCACACACACCCTGCTGCCTATCCCTGGGGGCCTGGGGCTCCTTGCCCTCTGCATTTACGAGCACTCCCTCAGAAGAGCTAAGATGTTGCTCTTTTCCACAGCAGGGCAACAGCAGTCTTCTCAAAGCTCCCTCCTCATCCTTAGCACTGAAATTGAGCATGAGCCATCCTGCTTCCACATGCCCCTTCCCAGTCCCGGAAGGCCATGGAGCAGGCAGATCAGCTTATGTGCCTTGTGCTTTGTGTTCCCGAAACAGGATCTGGACCAGGTACAGCTCCATCTGGAAGAAGTGCGGTTCTTTGACGTGTTTGGCTTCAGTGAAGCGGCAGGAGCATGGCAGTGCTTCATGTGCAACAACCCTGAAAAAGCAACCGGTGAGAGACACTGCCCCTTCTTGCTGAGAACCACGTGTGCCCCTGGGATCAGCAGGGGTCTGTGAACTCCACTGTTCTAGGTGGGCCTCTCTTTGCAGAAACATCCACAGTTGTAGTGATGCCTGAAATCAGTGTACCTGAAAGCGATCTCATCGTAGTGGGAGTGAGAAAAAGAGAAGATGTTAAAATGAGAGACACATAAACCAGAACTAAGCAAGAGAAGTAATACCTCACATACACAGGGCTGCCAAGAAAGCAGTACTGGCCATTTTGCCCTGAAACCATTTTTCATCTCAACCCAAGAGGTCCTGAGGGTTAGAGAAAAGGAAGCATTCTGTCGAAAGCCTCAAAGAAATGAGACCTCACTTAATGAATGAAAGATCTCAGAGATCATGTCATCTCCTAGTCATCCCTTAACGCTTTCTGATTGCACTGTGTAAAAAAGTGAGACACTTAAAGGGGAAGGAGTTATTTGAAGAATAACTTCATAGCTGGTTAGTCATCCTTCCCCCTCCTTCCTACTGCCCAAGGAATTCGGTCTGCTGACCTCACCTACGAATAATAATTGTTAGTGAATATGAGCCAAGCTCTGTGCTAAACACCCCAGATAGCTCATCTAACCTTCACAATAATCTTATGAGGTTAGTACTAATATTATCTCCATTTCTATTGATGGGGAAACTGAGGCACAGAGCAATTGTAATAAGTTAACAGTGGCAGGATTGGCACCCAATCTGCCTCCAGGGCCCACACTGTTCGCCATTTCCCCCTTCTGCCTCCTACTTACACTGGCCCCAGTCTGACTAGTGGCAATTGGCTGGTAACAAGCCTGTGTTCGGATAGTTAGGCTGTCCGTAGCTGTCATCAGTGATTTGCCCTTGGAGAGGACATAGAGTTCTCAACCCCGATCCTGCTCAGGAACTGCAGTTGCGACCAAAAGAGCAGTGTTAAAACACTGTCAAGGACAAAGTCACCTTGTAGATGAGCCATTCCCTGGAGAGCCCTTGATGATACCACCTGTACCCATGCCTTTAATTTTAAGATTTTGTGCATCATACAAGATTACCCACTGTGGCAAGTCTATCCTCTTGCTAACTGGCAACATGTGGAGGCCGAATAGGAAAAAAAGAAATGTGTTTCTTTGGCCAGATGAAGATGTGAGGGGCTCGCGGAGAGGCACTAATTAAAATGTATTATCCCACGGGAAAGGTATGGATGGAAGAAGCTGGCAGGTAGGGACGTAGCCACTGTGAAACACAGATTTTGGCTGTTGCAGAGTCAAGACTGAGCTGAAGCCAGAGTGAACACCGCAATTTTTCAAAAGTTAATTCGACCAAATGAGGAATTGGGGAATTGAATGTCTCCATTTTAAAAGCTTTCTAATTTCACCTATGAAAAAGAGCAGAAAAGAAACTTTGAGAGCATGGTAAAGTAAGGCGCTTACCTTAGGTGGCTCTGAGAGGCCCTTCAGATTTTTCATTCCAAGTAAGTCGAGTCCTTAGTTCAATAAACAGTTCATTATATCTGGCCAAGGAAGGCCTCTGGAAAGGGGCTGGAAGTTAAAAACACAAAGTGTTCCTTTAATATATGTTTTCTCAAATTCACTGCCATGCACTTAAAACGAACATTTTGCACATTCACTCTTCCTCATTTGTGTTTCTCACAGTTAAATATAGACTGAGAACATATAGCAATAAAAATTCAAACAAGGCCAAATATTTTATAGCAGAACATATTGAATCAGAATGTTTGGCCCTGAAAACGTCAGTGAGCTTGGATTGCTTTGCTCATTTCCTTTTACTACATGAAAGAGGGTTTGAGTCTGAGAGAAATCCTATTTAATCTAGTATTTCACCAAAAACTCTTGACTCCCTAAGAACTCTACATAGGTTGTTGATCTTCTTATTTTTATATAAGCATATAAATTATCTATTTAATCTAACGGAAAGTTCTAACATAATACTACTGAAACATATATTATTCATGGAAATGATACTTACATTCATGTTCTGCTTAAATTATACATTTATAGATGACCTAGACATAAGAATAAATATCTTGTTATTTGGTTATGCACAGCTAGCATAATACTTACATCTCATTTTTCATTTATGTAATGCATGTTTGTTGAGTTGGTTGAATGTCTTCCACAGGCTATGCCTTGGATAATGAATAAGGTACAATATCTCTGCTCTAAAAGGATTCAGAATTTGGTTAAGCCAGAAGGCATATATGGAAAATCTAGCATACTTTCTTGTATTTTTTTTTTTTTAAGATTTTATTGGGGAATTGGGAGAGGGGAACAGTGTTGGGAATTGGGAGAGGGGACCAGCCAAGTTGTTGTTCTTCAGTCTTCATTGTGGAGGGCACCAGTCGCCATCTGGCATCCCATTGGCAGCTTGTGGCCTCTAAGCTCAAGGTGCTGTGTTCAATCTAAGTTGCAAGTGGGCATAGCCACCATCCCATATGGGAGTCGAACCAGCAGCCTTGCTGTTAAGAGTGCACGCTCTATCCTCTGAGCCATCTGGGCAGCAGCTCAGCTCAAGGTGCCGAGTTCAGTCTTTAGTTGTGGGTGGGTGTAGCCCACCATTGAACAGATAATCTTGTTGTTACACCAGCTGAGCCATCCTGCTGCCTGTTGGCAGCTCAGCAACAGCTCAGCTAGGGTGCAACATTTACTGGCCCATGTGGGAATCGAACTGGCAGCCCTGTTGCTCAGAGCACGCACTGTAAGCCAACTCTTAACCAACTGAACCACTTGGCAGGCCCTCTTGTATATTTTTAACATACAATAAATACTTGTTGAGTGAGTGAAAGGAAGAAAGACAGAAGGAAAGAATATTTAGAAATGGCAAAGCCAAAACCTTGAATATTGAAATATGATGTTTGGGCTGGCCGAGTGGCGCGGTGGTTAAGTGCTGGCTTGAGAAGCCAGCGGCCCCGGTTTGGGTCCCACATATGAGGGCCGGTGACACTGCCCTCAAAAAAATAAAAAATAATAATAAAATAAAATAAGATATGATGTTTTAAGTGTGTGATCAGGTGTTACCGATGTCAACTACATCATTATCCCACAGCCGGTGCATTCTGAGTCTGGTAAATGGAGGTTGGTGCTTGTTTCCTCCTTGAGAGAAGTAGCCACATATGAAACAAAGGGCTCACTTCCCTTCCTGTCTTAGGGCCTGATGTCCTGTGCCCAAGTTGTGTTACTGTTCTGGGTTCCATCAGTGTCCCTACAGGGGCCAGCTTTCCTGTCAGCCTCAGAGAAGTGGGGTCTAAAAATGTAGGATTGAAGCCTAGGACAAAAGGCTGAAGAAACTGGATTTGGGTTTGTTTTTTTAGTTACAGACAGATGATACAGTAATTGTTATCAAGTATTCATTGTTCTGGTATTCTTTTTTTAAAAATCCAGCATTTCCATAAGTGAGGAACAAAACATGAGGCAATTAGAAACCTTCAGCTGAACATCAGGAAAGACATCTCAAAATACAAATACTTCTTAACAGTGTGTAGACTAAACTATGGGACACCAAAAATTGACAGCAAATCAGCTGGTTACATGGTCACCTTAAGTACATTCCTCTCTCCGGGTAAAAGTTTCATCATCCCACCAATTCCACCATCAACACACAAAAATTCACAGTACTTTAATATCTGGTATTCAATAAAATATAGATTCTTATCCAATTAGGTGCAGATGAAGTCAGAGGAAACCAAATGCTAGAATAGTGTAAAGGTCCTGAAATGATTATAATTATTAGCATTTATCGTGTTAACTATGTGCTAAACTTTATATACTATTTTCTTATTTTCTCATCATTTTTGACTCCATTTTACAGATGAGGAAACTGAAACACAGAGAGGTTAAATAATTTTCCCAAAGTCATACAGCTACTAAGTAGTAGAACTAGGGTTTTAATCCAGGTTAATTCCTGAACCTGAAACTTCAGCCTCTAGGGCAAATCCAAGAACATGAAATATTGGAAATTCCAAGAACAATTATTCCATTTTTTTTAATAATATATTGGAAAGACCAAGGAATGATCTACCTCCCCAATGATTTATTCTATTTAAAGAAGAGCAGGCACATTATACAATACTTTGTGGGAAATGATTACGTGTGGGGAATGGTTACAGTAGAAGCTATCTCCAGACCCTCCAATTGCTGATTCAGTTTCTGCTCATCATTTTATAAAAGTACAGAGTAGATTAGAAAATCACTCAAAAATCCTGGGAGACTTGCCTGGTGGCATTTATCGCCAATCCCATTACTCCACAGAAATGGGAGGAGGATAGAAATTGAGCAAGCAGGTTTCACAGAACTTATTTCTGGAAAAGCAAGCAAATTTCTTTTATCAGTCACCCTCGTGTCTTGGAATTGCTAGTTCATGTTAACAGTAAGAGTTAGTCAGCTGGGCCATCCTGGAACACATCTGGCTTTCTCTTCAGGAACATTCTTTAACAGTCGAGGGAGAACTAGGTCATGGCTTCCACTCTTGTTTCTTGACACTCCTGGGATGCCTTTGTTCTTACACCTTACAAAACACAACTTCAAGACGGCTCAGTTTGGGCACTTGTGTCTTCCACTTAGTCATTAGCCATTTAGATATTGAATGTGATTGTCAGTAGGAGATCTCCTTAGGTTATAAAAGAAAATGAAATATTTTTTTCCAGAAAACCTGCTATAGAACTTGATTTCAAATATGTGAGCTGTAAGAGCATACTGTACAATATATCACATGGCAAATAGAGATGGTTTCAAAAGGATATTGGTATAAGAAAGGCCTCTGTAAGGAGATACTTTTCAGACACTGCAATCCAGTAATGTCAGTTTTGGCTCTCCTTTGCTGGATGCCTTCAGTGTAGGCTAGGTGACCTTCCATTCAAGACCCATGTGAAAAAGAGCTTGATGGCCTCTGAGAATCAGGCCATAGGATACCGATAGCCTTGTGAGTCCACTCATTTGAAATTTTCCCATTTCATTTCAGTGTCAACATTCACAGAACTTTAAAGGTGACAAAAGAAAACCCATTTTTGACTTATGCAATGGCTGAGCTTGTCTTCTGATGCATCCCCTCCTACCACATGTTAGAATATTGTTGTCTATGCTCAACATTGGTAGAGTACAAAAAAAGTGCAGTGTTTGTGTATGACAACTTCACGTTTTCACATTGATGTACTGCTAGTGATTGCTGAATAGTCACTGATTACATAAAATCTCAGTTTGTTGTTCACAGATACTTTGAATTACTTTATGACTAAACAAATACACAGTTACCAACTCAGATAACTTTATCCTGGAATCTTTTTCCTTTTCCCCTCTTCCCATCTTCATGGTCTATGCCTTTCTGGCATGGGCAGTCCTCTCTCTGTTAAATCTCTCTCTCTCTCTCTCTCTCTCTCTCTCTCTCTCTCTCTCTCTCTCTCTCTCTCTCTCTCTCTCTCTCACACACACACACACACACACACACACACACACACACACACACACAGGCACACATGGACACATTACCCCCAGATAGAATATGACTAAATTCTCTCTTCTCTGTCCTTTCTATTCTCTGTCCACACCATGTACACAGCACATTGTCATCAATCTCCCCCACTAGACAGTAAGCTAGAGAAAAGAAAACCATGGATTATTCATCTTTTTATATCCCACCCAGAGCTTGGTACATCGTGTTTAATGAGTATTTGGCAAATAGATGAATGATTGAGTAATTTATGGGTCATGTATGTAATAGGATGGCCTCAGCATTTCCTTGCCTCCTTTTCTTCCCGACTCAACCCTCTCTAACCTGGCTTCAAAGCCCATTATCTCTATGCTATTAAAGTCATCCAAGTCCCCCATGCACTGCCTATGTCTCAGTCCTTGTGTTTCTAGCTATTTAGTGGCATCCAATTCTGTTGACCAATTCCTGCTTCTTCCAACATTCTCTTTCTTAAACTTGTGTGACATACACCATTCTGGTCTCCTCCTCTTTGGTTTTCGTGTTTTTAGCTGAGCCATCCTGCCTGCTGTTGGCAGCTTAGCAGCAGCTCAGCTCGAGCTGGGCCTCGAACAGCTGTTGCTCAGAGCTCAGCTCGCACTCTTGAGTGAGATCTTCACCAACTGAGCCACTCGGCCGGCCCCTCCCTTCTTCTTTGTAAATCTCTTCAGCCTCCTAGCCCGGCCCATCTTCCTCTATCCAGCCATTAGGTGTTAGAGCTCCTCTCTTCTCACTGTGCACTCTCTCCCCAGCCAATCCATGCTGGTTCTGCAGCTCCAGTAACCACTGCGATGAGACAACTCCCAAACGTCTATCTGCGGTCCAGGCCTCCCCTCTGAACCCTAGATTGATTTCTCCCACTGCCTGATTCATGCTTCAAAGGCACCTCACACTCCATTCATTTAAATGAAAGCTCATGATTGTCTCTCCCTTGCCCCTGTAAACCATGCAGGCTTCTTCCAGCATTCTTTATCACAATAAACATAGCATAGCTCACTCTGTCACACCAGTCAGAGACCCACTGTTCTCTCCCTCACCCCCAGCCAAGCCATCACCCAATATTGTGGATTTTACCTTCTCAGTTGCTCTCAACTCTGTCTGCCTCTCTCCATAGCCCTAGAGCAAGAGAGCATCAACTATTATTTAAAATAATGTCAATAGCTGAGGCACGTCTGACCCTTCAGATCTCCCTCTCGCACACTCAGCCAGAATGGTCTCTGCCAAGCACAGATCTGACGGCACCACCCCCCTGCATAAAACCTGCCGGTAGCTTCCCATCCTCTTAGCCTAAAGACCACGCTCCATAACACGCCCCTCACAGCCTCTCATACACTGTCTCTCCCAGCCTCTCCACCCCATCTTGCCCCACATGCCATCTGCTCCTGTCTGCTCTGCAGAACGGCCTTCCTTCAGTTTCCGATATGCACCACACTTCCTCCTGCCACCAGGTTTTGTATGTCCTGCTTTTCTGCCCAAAGTGCCCTTTCTCCCTACCGAGTAGATTTTAGCCTTCCCATTACAGCTCCAATCCACTGCCACAGAAAAGCCTTCTGTCACCTCCCTGATACTGACACCTCAAAGCACCTCAGACCTCTCCTCATAACACTTGTTACAGCTGCTGTCTTGTTGTTTTTCTACATGTGATAATTTGATGAATGTTTATTTCCTCCAATAAATAGTCAGTTCTATGAAGAGAGCTTCCCTCAGCCCCTGGCACGTCATTGACCCATCCTCAGCCCCTCGCATGTAGTAGATGCTCAGTAAATATTCACCAAGTAAGTAAACAGCCAAAGTTTGTATCTTCTCAGAAAATTTTTCTCAGGCAAGTGGTGACAAGAAACAAATTAATGAATTCACAGTGATACATTTTAAGATTAAAAAAACATATCCATATAATGACATTTCCAGTGTACCTTGTGTGTCAAGTGTATTCTTTGTATAAACAATAAGCTCTTAAGTAAGTTCCTTTCAAAAGTACCATAAGAGATCACTTTATTTAACAGAGAGTAAGGTATTGCATGTACATCAGTATCATATATATATATGTATGTATCGAGTACACCCAGAGTGTGAGGGTGTATATGTTATAGATAAAGCTTCCAGGGCCGACCGAGTGGCACGGTAGTTAAGCACTGGTTTGGAAAGCCAGCGGCCCAGGTTCGGGTCCCACATGTGAGGGCCAGTGACACTGCCCTCAAAAAAAAAAGCTTCCAATGCAGACACTGTAAAAGTTCTATTTATCACCAAAAGGTTTGAGGTCAAGTGTTGAACCACAACACATGGAACTTGTGTTAAATAATTCCACAAAAGCATTGCAGACAACCCTCAGAACATTCTAGAAACACCAAGAATGTACAGGCAAGTAGAACAATGGCTAGAATATGCTCAACTTGTACATCCCAAACAAGGTGACCCTCCTTATCACAGACCTGCTACAAGTATGTCAGATCTATTTGTCCCCATGCAAGGAAAGCTCTAAAATGTACAAGCAGTGTGGGAAGCACACTGCCTGAAATACTATGAACATAGCGCCAATAATACCTATCCATGAGATCATACTAATGGAAGAACAAAGTGGGACAAACATGGGAAACATGTGTGGAACCCTTTCTTATTTCAAGTTCAATTCTAAGATACAGTAATTATCTCCGTTAATTTCCACCATCCCTGATCTTTTCCCATTGGACCCTAGCGGTCATTACTAGGCAAATTTTGGCCAAACTTCCTTGATAGCTTCCCAGAAAGGCCCAAAGGTGACCATACTTACTGTTCAGAGCAACTAAGCAGGTTGCCTTCTTGGCAAGTGGCTTTGGAATTTTTGTTTCACTGCTGATACAATAAATAAGCCAAATTCCACAAACATTGATTCTGAGCGTATTTTCTGTAACTGTATCAACTTAAGACCAAGACATGCATATGATGTTACACTGCTATCCTATCCTTTAACTTCATGCAAAGATCATAACAATTTTCTTCCCACTATTGGTTTTGCAGTTTCACTATTTTGTGTATTAATATGATCTATTACTGGGACCTACTATGAGGCTACTATCATTTCCTAGAAATTCTTGAGCTACATTAGAATCACCTTGGGAGCTTGTTAAAAATGCCAGGTCTCCCACCCACCCAAAACTGTAATTCAGTAGGTTTGGAGTGGTGCCTTGGAATGTGTACTTTAATAACCCAGCAAGTAATTCGATGTAGGTAGCCCTCAGAACACAGTTTAGAAAGCATTGTTCTACAGGCATATAAAATAATAGTTCTGAGGCTTTTCTAAGATCAATATTTTAGTGATTGATAAGAGAAGCCTAGAAAGCAAAATACATTTAATGGGTATGAGATTACTGAGAAAGGAAGCCATTCATTCACATGTGAAAGTGCCCTCAAAGGGCTGCTGTCAAATTGAGTTTGACCTATTTTGGACCCACAGCATCTTGTAGGGTTTTCCACAATTGATGTTGGATAAGGCCTCCTTGTTTATTCACTACTAATAAGGAAATGTAGCACCCTAAAACACTGCCTGGATATTCATAAGGAACATGCCATTCGTTACGATCCTTAGTGATTTCAAAAACCACAGATGCTGTCTACTAAATGTAGCTCCTATGACCTCCTCATGTAATGCTTGTATCCCTCTTTAAGCATATCCTCTGTAATCATAGTTGGCTTTATAACAACTGGCACACACACACACAAATCAGTAAAACCATGGAAGGAAATTCAAGTAAATTTGAGACTCTCAATACATACAAAGACATTCCCCATAGACTGTATAGCAGTTATAATTTCCGGAAACAATAATTTCATGGAAAAAAATTTAAATTCAGTTCTTATTTAAAAACTAAGTATTTGAGATCTGTAAAATTTTTTTCTAGAATATGCCTTTTTCTTTATAATCAGGAACGAATATCTTAGAATTCATCTTAGAATTCAAATATCACAAATTAAGTTCATCACAGTGTCAGTTATAGGGTATCAATTCATGCACAGTGTAATACTTCCAAGACAAAAGTTGCATAAGCCAGAAAGCACACAGTATAAGCAATTTCCAAGTCTACATGGCAGTCAGTGTGCAACGTGCATAGTAGCTATCTGGGGGTCACTATCTGCCATCCTAAGAACAAGCAGGAAGTCTGGAGGAAAAGGGAGCAACCACAGGTAGTGAGGAAAACATCCCCAGAGTATCCCAACCCACTATTGGATTGGCTTGAAAATGGCAGTCTTGGTGAATAAATGGATCAGTCACTGAAAAGTGAATTTATCTCCCTTGTGGGACTCTGAATGGCCTTTCACACATTAAGTTCAAAGCCTGTAGTCCTTGAACCCTGAAAGGGTTCCTATATCACTCTGAATTCTCTCACCATCCCTAACACTTTCATATATGTTTCATTACATTCCTAGAGTGGAGGAAGAGAGGTGGATTTTATCCTAGATCCATGAGGATACGGTATTTATAAAAACTACCTATTCCTCATTATAATGAAAGGATGAGGATAACCATTTTATGTTGATGATGATAATCATGATCATGATAATAGCAGCTACTGTTTATTAATCCCTTACTATGTGCCAGGCACTTAGTTAAGCATGGCCACAGTTAACCTTTATGGCACTATTATGTGCCTTTATTTATGGTGAATGAAGTCCACTTGGGGGTGCATGGCTTCAATGGCCAAATTTAGGCTGAATTTCAGCCCCTACTTACCACCTTGGCTGAGTAGTCTTGTGCAGCGAACAACCTGCAGAGCCGTTCATGGCAGCCCTGTTGTTAAGCGTGAAACTCTAGAGAGAAGGAAACTAAAGCTCAGGGAAGTTAAATAATTTGCCCAAGTTATTATCAGTCAGCCTTAAATAGCATACTCTGGACTTCAACCGGAGGTCTGGCTCCGAAGTCACAGCCCTTACCCCATAACCTATGTTTCTATACCAGAGAAAATTTTGGTACAACCATGTATGATCTCTCATAACAAGAAGTAAACATGGATTTCAACATACATGTTTAAATAAGTTATAATTGGCTAAAGACATATTCAGAATTGCAATAAATCTTAGAACAAGATGGAGGCCTTGAACTCTTGTGCTCTTGATATAAAAGGGATTGTTTGACCACAGATATTATAATTTTTCATTATTTTACAGTATGAAGTATTAGATTCCACTTAGCATGATGTCCAGGTATCTTTAGGATTGGTCTGTCCTTGAATCTTACACCTCACCTCTTGCTCTCCATGTCCCACTAGGCTCTCATCACATAGAAGGCATTTCCTAACCCTCTCTAAGTCTTAGCCCTTTGCATATAAGTCATTCAGAATACCCTTCCTCCCTTCACCTTCAAAACTGCTACTTATCCATCAGAAGTCAGCTCATGCAACATCTACTCCAAAGAGGCTTTCCTGCTTCCTACACCCCAGTTTAGAATGGATGCCTCTCCTGTGCATTCCAGGCTTTCTTATCTCCAGTGTTCAGTTACATTTGACCACTGGGGACACTGGCAGGAGATAAGCGGGAGGGAGAAGAGTGAAGCTGGGTTATTCCCAGCTCTCCTCTGCTTGGTCCCTGCAGGCTGACTATGTCCTTCACACCCAGCCATAGCACCTATCAGGCAGCATCCTCCATACAAGTCTCTCTCTGAGTCCTAAGTGTTCTCTTTCCTTTCCTCTTCAGGCAGAGGAGTGTTTGATGGGCCTCCCCATGGTTTCTGGCCCCAGAGTCCTATGGTGCTTTGGCTACACCTTGCCCACATCTGTGTAAATAGTCCCTTTATTAACTCACCTCAATAACCCAGCTTGAGGTGCCATCTGTTTCCTGCCAGGACCCTGCGTGATACATAGCTGATCCCATCTGGAGTCCATGGGGCTTCATGCCTGTGCTGACTGGACCTTCACAGGCCCGCGGCCCCTCCTTAGTCCTTAAGTAAAGCAAGGTACTTCCTAGGGGACTTCAAATAAAGTCCAATGACCTCCCTATAGTTATTTGATACCCAGTCTCTTTCCTGGATCTTACACCTAGAAAACCTTGAATCACCTTCATACCCTCAGCTTTCAGCCCATAACTGTGTCTCAAAGCAGTTGCTTTATGAACTTACTTCTGAGTTCATTGATTCTTCCAGCTTCTCTAGGTTCTTTTCTTTTCCTGTGCTTTCCCTCACACATCTCTCATTACCTCAGTCCTTTCCTGCATTCTTCCTAGAATAGCCTTTTTCCCTTCTTCAGCAGGGGCCCAGCTCTCATGTCACCTCCTCCCAGCTAGAAGTAGAATTCCCTCCCTCCGAGAGCTGAAATGCTTGGCTTTCACTTCTCCAGTGCACACTCCAAACTCGACATTGGCTGTAGAATTTGTAAAATGCTTTATCTCCCCACAGAATGGTAAATTCAAGCTCCCTCTGAGCTGGGCTTTGTAACTTCCTCAGATCCAAACACAGTGCTGTACAGTTTATTTGTGCTCAAAAGTATGTGTAGAATGGCTTGATGGTTCATCGATAAACTGGGGAATATTCTTTTTGTTTTTGTTTTTGTTTGTTTTTTGAGGGCAGTGTCATTGGCCCTCATATGTGGAACCCGAACCGGGGCTACTGGCTTCCCAAGCCAGCGCTTAACCACTGCGCCACTCAGCCGGCCCGAGAATATTCTTTTTTTTTTTGTTTTTTTGTTTTTTTTGTTTGTTTGTTTTGTTTTGTTTTTGTTTTTAAAGATTTTATTGGGGAATCGGGGAAGGGGAACAGACAAGCTGCCGTCCCCCCGTTCCTCAGTCTAGCTGTGGAGGATGTTGCTTCACTGGCCCATGTTGGTATCGTCATTGCGCTCTTCCCGGATGAGGCAGATAGGTCGCCGGCCTCTGGATGTCGCTCACCGCAGCTATTGGCTGCTCACGCTGGCTGCCGGCCGCTCACTGCAGCCTATGGCAGCCCACTGCAGCAGGGGCTGCAGCCTACACCATCGCCGGGGCTCACACAGCCCAGCTCCAGGTGGAGCTGTTGTTAGCTGTGGAAGGCAGTGTCACTGGCCCTCATGTGGGATCCGAACCGGGGCCGCTGGCATCCCAAAACCAGCTCTCAACCAATGCGCCACTCGGCCGGCCCCCGAGAATATTCTTTATTGCTTTCTTCTTCCTGTGATAGGGCTTCTCAGCTTTAATGTATCTGTCTGGTATTTCATTCTTATTCACCAACTTGATGTTGACTAGGATTAACACCTTCAACATTCATCTTTTATCAACATAAATATTTTCAATGCCTACTGCACACAAAAAATACAATTACTGTATAAACATTTATATTAGCATTCTGAAAGACTTTCAAGTTGATAAACATGGTAACAGTTTGGGTTCCAATTGCATGAGGGAGTTCAGTTTAATATGCTATAGTTTTTCAGCCAACTGATAATTAAAGAAAGAAACAGATCTGGCTTGGTAGAGAATGTCTTAGCCAAACTGTGGTGATTTGAATGAAATAATGTGGTAATTGGCAAGTGAGAAAATATTTAAATATCCTGTATGCATTACGTGCAAACAAGTTAGTTTCAGACACATGATCATTCCCTCATAGTCTCATTGCACATGTTATTTTTCAAATGAAATATGATCATCCTTAAAAAGAATTAGTTCCCTGATTTAACCATGAAGAGACTGTACTATCATATGCGAATCATTGCTTGCAAAAATGTGCTATGGGCAATAGTTCTATTAAAATGACACATGGTCAGTTATGCACATGCTACACGTAATTGCAAAAAAAAATTAAGATATGGGATAGCAGCTGGGATAAAAAAAATAAGTCTTTCTTTTTTTGCCTTTTTTTTTCTTTTTTTTTTGAGGGCAGTGTCACTGGCCCTCATATGTGGGACCGAACCGGGGCCACTGGCTTCCCAAGCCAGCACTTAACCACCGTGCCACTCGGCCGGCCCTCTCTTTTTTTGCCTTTTAAAACTATTTTTAAATTAATCCTACTTCTACAAGCAACCTGGCTTTTACAGAATGATCTAAAGCTAATTATCTAAAGACTAACTTGGGGCCCTACCATGCAGCTACATTAAAGTTCTGCTAAGATTTCCTTCCTAAATCCCTTTCCATGGAATTTTTTCCTGGGGTTAATTCTCACTGACCTACAATGAAAAGTATTTGCTTACCAGCATCTCTTCTCAGTCCTTCATCCTTTTGCTCTCAAATAAGCCTATAATTTTATATTAAGTCCCTCACTGTCATTGTGGGCATGTGGGTATATGGATACGATATCCTAGCCACTCCTTGTCTCAAACAGTTCCTTCAACTACTTTGCCAAGTGGTCCTTGCAAATTTTTGTCACATACCCTTTAAGTGAAAATTTGGATCTGCCTTGAGGAGACATACTGGTAGCTAATCTCCACTCTCAGATCCAGAAGGATCCATGAACATGATGTCAAATCAGTTCAGATATCATGGTTATTTCAAACGTTTCTTTGAGTAAGTATGGAAGACTAAAACTGGAAAAATGTACTGTTATTAAATGACATTGCATTAAATCATCTTTTAATTAAAACCATAGCAAGAAAGCAATGCAATTACAAACTATGAAGTAAAGTCTTTAATGAAAGTAGTTGGGGGGAGAGATAGTGCTGTGTCACTTACTTAGCATCATCACATAAACTTCTTTATTTTGATTTTTTATCTCTCCACATCCTTGTTAAGCAGGAGAGGGCTATTATTATCTCCTCACTGCTGATCACAAAACTGTTGAGAAGACTTGAATCTAACTCTTCTGAATTTTCATTCAAAATCCATGAACATTACAATTAGATTAGCTTTTTTTTTTTCTAATTTGAAAGCATTGGAAATGGGTGTTCAAAACAAACTTTTTTAAATCTAATTTTGGCTTGGGATTTTTGTTGTTGGTTGTTTTTTGTTTCCCTTTTTCTCCTTTTGGATTTCCTCCTCGACACTTTCTTCCTCCTCCCAGACAGGCTGCTGTGTTCTTCATGACTCAACAGCTCATTTAGTAAACACTCACTGAACCCCTAGTCCAGGCAGACACTGTGTGAGGCTCTTGCTGCTGTCTAGGAAAGCAGAGGACGTGGAAAAGACATGCCGTAAGTGCTTTACCTGAAGTAACTGCTGAGTGCAGAGGCTGCACAAAAGAAGCAACCTGCTTATGGAAAATTTAAATTTGCAAAGAACATTGCTAGTTTTAAGAATGCTCTAAATCAGTGCCAGCCAAGTGGCATGTTGGTCTAGAGTTGGCTTGGGACGACAGCTCTGAGCAGCAGTGCCCAGGTTTGGATCCCACATGAGGGCCAGTGACTCTGTGCCCTCTACAGCTAAGGTGGTGAACAACAGCTCCACCTGGAGCTGGGCTGCAGTGGGGCTGGCCAGCAGCTGGCGGGCACTTTCGTGAGCCGCTGTGAGCGGCCGTCCAATGGCCGGAGGGCGACTCCCTCACCCAGGAAGAGCGCAATGATGATACCAACATGGGCCTGTGAAGCAATGTCCTCCACAACTAGACTGTAGCACAAAAGGACAGCAACTTGTCTGTTCCCCTTCCCTGATTCCCCAGCTCTGTTCCCCTCCACCAATTCCCCAATAAAATCTTTTTTAAAAAAAAAAAAAGAATGCTCTAAATCAGATGATGCCTAGTAAAACAAGCAGAACAGTGAAATCATTTTCTTGATAGTTATTGTCAATACCTCTTGAGTTCCTGCTTTCCCTACCCACTGCTGTGCACAGACCAACCACCATGAAGCTTCTCAGAAGATGGGAGATGCTTCCCAACACTGATGTCTCAGACAAAATGTCACCTTGAATATCCGAGCTCTTTCCTGACCACTTAAATGCATGTGCACCAACCCCCAAGTCACTCACCCCCTATTCTATTTCCATCATAGAATAGACAGAAATAGGTTTGATGTGCTTTTAGGTATTAGCCTTACTTAGAGATTAATAATAAATATCCAATTGAATAATCATTAGACAAGAAAAAAAAAGCCAAGCTAGCTTCAATAGAACTTTGTTTATGAAAACTATACATTTCATTATTCTTACCCTGAAAATGATGTCAAGGTGGACAAATCCACCTATCTGAGGTAGTTATTAGACCTACATTAGAAAAGTGTAATGGTAGAGTGGAAGGATAGGCTGTGTTCATGTGATCAAACAGGGACTGTCCAAGTTTCCATGTGATGGGACAAATTTCATTGCTTTCAAAGTGCTGTGAAAATTGAACATAAATGTATATAAGTAAATATTGTCATACTCCCCAGAAATCAGATGCTTTTATATGAATTTGAAGAGTAAATTTTATGTAACTGGTAAAGAAAATGACATTCTTCAATGTGACATCTCAACTTCTGATATGGTAATAGAGCTTCTAATTCTATAATGTGTAATCATAAGCACTCTAATTCAATGTCTAATTAATCCGTTCATGCAACAAATATTTATAGACTCCCAACTACGTGCCAGGCACTGTGTTAGATGCCTGGTGACATCACAGTGAACAAAGATGCTGCCCTCAAGGAGCTCTCAGTTGAATGGGAAAGAAAGAAATCGATCAGATAAACGCTAGTAACTATCTACAAATAATGATTCCTGATATAAAAGAAACATACCAGACGCTATGAGAACACGGAACAGGTGAAACCACTCTGGTCTGGGTTTGTGGAAGGTCTCCCAAAGGAAGCAACAATTGAGTTGAAACACAAAATGATTTGTTGTTGACTAGGCGAAGATGGGTCTATGGAGAGTGAAGAGACAGTATGTGTGTTCCAGAGAATGGAAATCGCATGTTCAAAAGAGCTGGGTGAATTTGCCTATGCAGCTGTTATGGCTTTAGGACAACATATCTTTTGGAGTACTGCATGGACTTTTGCTGCCAAACAGCTAAATATACTCAGTTTGTGATTTTTTATGAAGCTGTATTTCTAAATAGCTTATGTGCACAGAATACCATGAGACAAAGGAGTTAAAGCAGAAAAAGCTGGCTATCTGGATGAACTTTAGAAACTGCTAACCAGATGCTCTTTTTGTGAACTCTGTTGCTTTTGAAAATCTCCGTGAGGGCTTTCAACACTTTCCCATCATCATATCTAAACTGTGCATTCTTTTAGGGACGAAGGGGGAGAGGTTAACCAAATTCATAATTTATTAGCCCGCTTTTCAAATATGCTCACTGGGTTCTGGTTCACTGGACAATTCGGACTTTTGATCGTTTGCCAAATAAATAATGGAAAATAAATGGCTTGATCATTCTGTTACCTTCCACAGTTGTAAATCAAGATGGCCAGCCTCTCATAGAAGGAAAACTTAAAGAGAAGCAAGTCAGATGGAAGTTCATCAAAAGGTGGAAAACACGCTATTTCACGCTGGCTGGGAATCAACTTCTGTTTCAAAAAGGAAAGTCGGTGAGTTCTTTCAGCATCTTTTACACTCGCATTTTTAAGGTCTTGGTCTCCACCAATCAGCTAGGCATTTTGTCCTGAGTTCAAATGCCAATGGTTTTCTGTCTCCATTTTGCAATTTTACAGTGTCTTTTTGTTACATAGATTCTTTTCACTGTCTATTCCATTCAGTTCTTGGTTCATTGGTTCACTCTCCCTCTTCTGCTTATTCTGGGAGCTTTCTTGTTGTTGTTGTTGTTGACTTAAGTTTTAGAAGATGAACTGCAGAAGGAGTAGCTGGTGCTTTTGAGTGGAACACTGCCTTTTGTTCCTGTGCAGCACCTATGTCAATTTATGTCTTATGGTATTGACTCTGATTTCTTTTATAACTATAGGATATATTTAGAAGTGGGGTCCTGAGGAAGGGGACTTGTAGGCGGGGAGGAAGATATGAAGGCTGGTTTATTTTAAGGAACTTTTGTAGTCAGCAAAGTTCAATTCTGATTAGGGGAAAACATTACTATGTTTCATTCATTTAATATCCACTTAATGAATAAAACAGGATTCTGAGAGAATTGCTAACTACTCAGTTGACATAATATTCAGGCTGGACTAGGATGCTCAGTAAATATCTGTATTCTAAGTTTTCAGTGGGAAACCTCTGAAATAGCATTCTATTTCCCATCACCGATGCAAAGCTATCCCCTTCTTTTCTAATCAGTTTTATTTATCATTAAGCTCTACTGATTCCAGATCAGGGAAATGAAACCTTGAACAATGTCTTGACTATATTGACATATAATAATAATAATTTAGCACAAGCCACACTGGATTACCTCAAACAATCCTTTGAGGTCAGGACTATTATTATGGGGAAACTGAGGCTCAAAGAGACCGATTGGCTTGACCAAGGATAGAGCCAGGAAGGATAGAGCCAGGAAGGGTAAAACTGGACTCAGGCTCAGGCAGCATAACACCAAAACTTGTTCTAAAGTGAGTACGCCATCCTGCCTCCTTTGTATACTTAAACAGAGAGCCAGTGCAAACCCAACTGTGTGTGAATTAATTAATGAAAGGTGTTAAGTTGCTTTAAAACTACAATGCACTCAGAACATATGCACTATATCTTTAGAGTACTCATTATAAAAATTTATTTGAATTCATTACTCAGCAGGAATCAAGTATGGTGTATCTGAATTATGACAAATTCCAATCAGTGCTCTTTTAATTAATAAAGCTTCATGTGAATTCTTTGAATGAAAAACACATTGGTGACACTTACTCTGAACTCGTTACTTTCTTCATCTGTATTATAAAATATGCAAATGGACTTTTCCTTGGCTGAAGATCTTTTTGAAAGGAAAGTGTAATAGTGTGTTCAATTTAGACAGTTATTGGAGTTTTAAAGGAATATTATTTTTTTAGCATAGGTTCGCATTGAAGCATTTTTAAGTGTTTAAAATGACCACCTGAATTTCCTGTTGCTAGTAAAGAAATCAGTAATAGAGGTTAAGATGTAGTGATTTCTCAGATCCCTTAAGACAAAACAGCATTAGCGCATAAGACTGTTTTTCCTGAACTTAAATTTAAGATGTTTTACACTTCTGAATTCAGAGCTTTTTAATAAAGTTTAGATCATAAGCTATTTTATAACTGGCTAACTTTTCTGACATCTTTATTGGGAAATAGTGGTTTCATATCCCAGAAATCTGACGGAACATGTGGCTTAAATATTGAGAAATAATTTAATATCATATGAGGCCCACAGCAAAATTTCTCTCATCCCCAGGGGCACAGTAACCTAGCAATGGTCAGCAGCCCAGTTCAAGCTTCAACCACATCATAAAGGGCCTTTCTTGTAAATGAGGAAAATGCACATTTTTAAGTAACAACTGAAAGACTATAGTGCTATTTACTACTTTTACATTCTTAAGGTCCTAATCTTCACCAACCAGCCAGGCAATGTGTTCTTTGACTTCATGTTCATTTCTATATTGGTTAATTCACTGTCCCTCTTTAGATAACTATGGTAACGTTTCTTTCTTGATCAGTTTGTCTCTGTATCAATTTCTGTACTATAGACTAATTCAAAGAAATATGATTTTATTACTGTTAGATACTTACTATAAACCAAATTAAGCTAACAAAATATTGTTTAGTGCAGATATCTTCAAACTTTATCCTGCGTCCCCTAAGAGAAATTTGAAAAATTGATATAATACCTTGAAGCATTTTAAGTTGCATCAACACTTTCATCATGTTTACACAGTTATACAAACTGTAATTTCTGTTAAACTGTAAATATTAAAATAAAAAGATCACATCTCTCTTTTAAATGTAACCATTTGAGACTTAGAGGGTATTATACTAAGTGAAATAAGCCAGACAGAGAAAGACAAATGCCATGTGATATCAATTATATGTGAAATCTAAAAAACAAAATAAACAAAACAGAGACAAACTCATAAATACAAAGAAAAAACTGATGGTTGCTAGATAAGAGAGAATTGGGGGAATGGGTAAAAAAGGTGAAAGGGATAAAATATGATAGCAATTTGACAGCCAAAACCATTCACTTTAAAAAAATACATAAATTAGTTCTTCTTTAACAGAAATGTTTACATCATATTTCCTCAAAACCATATTTTTGTTCTCTCTTCTGCAGTATTTTATCATAATCACCCTATAATTTTGCAATAAAACAATGTATATAAATTGAAATTTAATTATTTTAATTTCTTGTAACCATCAGTCTCTAAATGTTGAGATTTTTTTGTTTACCTTTTTAAAAATCACATCATTTATGAAAAGCCATAAGTATAATACTCAGTGTAATAAATAGTTATCAACCATGAAAAAATGAACTACTATTGGAAATGCATCTCTTAATGAAATAGATGGGAGTGATTATGTTGCCTTGTTTGAAAGGTGCTTCCCTGGCATCAATATTCTGAACTGCTTGTTTCATTGTTTGTTTGTTTGTTTGTTTGATGCTTTTGAGATTTTTCCAAGTTGCATAATCCATCCTAGAAAGTTTGAGATGAGTGAAAAGGGTGTCTCTCCATGGCAGTGAGAGAAGGAGAAGTGGGAAAGGGGAATTGGCAAGCTCTTCAACCACAGGTACATTCTCCAATAAACAAAATGAATTCAGGAATGTTAAAGGCCTGAAATTGCATTAAAGGTGCATCTGACTCCTTGCACCATTCATGCTGGCCTCACTGTGATAGGCCTGTGTGGTAAAGACCCTGAAACCTCTGCTTTGATGCAAGGAAAATGTAAATCATTAAATATTCTTTAATGTTTGAAAACAATTCATGCTTCCAAAACTCCACAGAGTTTCCAAAACAGTTTTATCTCCTTAAACATTGAAACCTTTTTATTCAATTCACACCCATTTTTCAGAGATAGCACAAAGGAAAATTCAATTTCATGACTCCCAACTTATCTCAGATTCTGAGATAATAGCACTCCAAATTGTACTGTTGCATTTTGTTCTGTTAATACAGAGTTAATATCAAGAGAAAATGACATAAAATCAAAGAAATAATGAAGTAAGCATTTTTCCCCATCCCACTTATAATAATGTTCTATAAATTGGCTATCTTGTGCCAATTTATGATACAATAACAAAGGGCCAGTTGCTCACTCTTTCCATTGTTCTAATGACTCTTTGAGCTTCAGTGCCCAGAATAACCAAGGTCTTGAGCCATATGAAGTGAAGGGTTTCTGACCCTCTTGGAAAATTCTCCAGCAGCCAGAGATCTTTCCGTACCCTGGGAGCCAGCTCATGATCTTTCCTTCCCGTATGCATTTCAGAAAGACGATCCTGATGACTCCCCCATAGAACTCAGCAAAGTACAGAGTGTGAAAGTTGTGGCCAGGAAACGCAGGGACCGCTCTCTCCCTCGGGCTTTCGAAATCTTCACGGACAATAAAACCTATGTTTTCAAGGCCAAGGATGAGAAGAATGCAGAAGAGTGGCTCCAGTGCATCAATGTGGCCGTCGCCCAAGCAAAAGAGAGGGAAAGCAGAGAAGTGACCACATATCTGTAGGGATCTGCAAGCTGACCTCACACCGAACATATACAACGGGCATTGTAGTAGCATTGCCAATGTCAAGAAAATGAGATAAAACTCACCAAGTCATGTTGCTTTTTACTAAATACCAGTGGAACAGTTTTCCTTGAGAAGCAGGACCTAAAAGTGGCAGGATTCTTAGTACATTTCATATCCTAATGGCATTTGTATTAACACTTGAACTTCTGTCTAATGCATACAGGAGGAGCTATGGGTGGTACGGAGCCAGAAAGGGGAGAACCGGCATCTAGGAACTTCCATAAATATATCATTGTGCATTGTAAGAGAACAACTTTAAAAGATACCTGAATGGCCTAGACTGAGGAAAGATTAGGCACTTCAAAGAAAACCACAGCCTGTCAGGTGTATTAAAAGATAGAAAAAATAAAAACTATTAGGAAAAGTCAAATTAATGGACACTGAGGAAAACCATGTAACTTACTTATAGACATATAATTACATGTATCCTCTCCTAAGGTGAATAAAGCTGGCATGTGATAAAATGGTTCTCAAGTTAAGCCAGTTATGTAATAAATGTCTGTCTTCAGACTACTTATCTGATTATCCCTTTTAGGGTTGTATTATGTGATCTACAGTTTAGATACTTGGACAGATCTCCTGCCCAAGGCAGGAAGTGTAAGGTAAGAAAAGCATAGAAAACCATTTTCTCCATCTTCAAAATACATTCCACTTCCATGAAGCTTTGAGATTTTAAAGTTTTGTACTTTTCTTCCTTGTATTCAGCCTTTCAATACCACCAAATTACAAACATTTGTTGTGTTTTGCCATTACCTATGATTTTTTTTTTTTTTTTTTTTTTTTTAGAATTAAGCTGTGGTAAGCAGAATTCTAGGCTGACTCCCACACCTTGGTATAACCTGCTCCCCTTGAGTGTGGTGGGCCTATCACTCGCTTCTAACTAGTAGAGTATGGCAAAAGGAATAGAATAGTCTCCTCCATGATTATGTTACATTATATGGCAAAAGTGAAGAGAATTTGCAGATACATTTAATGTCCTTCATCAATTGACTTTGAGATAATCAAAAGGATATGATCCTGGGTGGGCCTGACCTAACCAGATGAGCCCTTTGAAAGAGGGTGAACGAGTCAGAGACTCTCCCCCACTGACCTTGAATAAGCAAGCTGCTATGGGTTCTACAGCTTCGAGGAAATAAATTTTGCCAACAAGCAGTGAGCTTGGAAGAGGATCCCAAGCCTCAAACAAGAGCTCAGATCCAGCCCACATCTTTGCAGCTCTGCAAAACCCTGAACAGAGGACAGCTAAGCTATACTTGGACTCCTGACCCATGGAAACTTTGGGATAATAAATATATGCTGTTTTAAGCCTTTAAATGTGTGGTAATTTGTTACATAGCAACAGATAACGAATACAGAAGCTAACTTGGAATACACAAGAAGGATAATTTTTTTTCTTGAAATGTAATAATTATGTAGTCTAGCATAGAAACCTAAAGAAAGATTTTAAGTGGTCAATCACCTTAATTCTACCCTGACTCTACTGCTAACGCACTAAGATAGGAAATATAAAAGAGGCCAAGTTTGAGGAAGGAAATAATTCAATTTCAACATGTACAGTTTAAAGGTATTGTGTGTCACAGAAGTTATTACAAGTTGAAAATAGAGTTCTAGAAATCATAATTTGGGCTTATTGGATATATAGATGTCCCTAAATGTGTGGAATTAGATGAAATTACTCAGGGAAAAGAAGGCAAAAGATCTAATAAGGGCTTCCTAGGGACACCCAGCATTTAAGCAATGGCGGGCTGGATGGTGCTGTTAGTGTTCAGAGATGTTACAGACCAGAAAAAAAAAACATCGCAAAAGCCAAATAAATAAGGTTTTCAGGGAAAAGGGGGAGATCAACAGTGTGAAATCCTGAAGAGAAATCACCTAAGATTAAGAATGATTTTTGCAATTGGGAAGCGATTGCTATCACTGCATTGGTAAGAACAATTTTAGTGGAGTGATGAGGTAATGCTGACGTTTCAGTGGGTTGAAGAATCAATAGAAGGTTAGGAATTTAAAGCAATAACTGGATTCTCATTTCAACAAAGGGGCCAAGATCAAGGGCTGAGATGTAGAAAATGTTTTGCTGTTTGTTTTAAAGATGAATTACACTTAAGGGAAAGAAGTTTAAAGTATAGAAAGAAAGAGGAAAAATAATTTTGCTTGAGCAGTTCCAGAAGTAATGAAAAAGAATTAAAACTCCTTTAGGCTGCAGCAATTGATGGAGCAGCTACTAAGCAACAGGTACCATGCTTGGCCTAGAGACAAATATAACAGAGCCAGTTCCTCCTCTCAAGGAGCTGACAGGGTAGTGGAGGCGACAGACATACAACAAAAATTGAAATGCTCTGTGGCAAGTGCCTTGACGAAGGTTCGCATAGGGTCCTATGGAGGCACAGGAGAAGGCGCCACTGGAATTGGCTTTGAACTCTGCGTGGGCTCCCTCCCTTTTTTGCAGAGGTATCAGAGAATGAGCTTGTCTTAAAGACCTCCTAGGAGTATCGTGGGCAGACAAGGAGAAGATAGTCAGTAGAGAGAACCACCTTGCAAAGGCAAAAGAGAGAGAGGGAATATGGTCCATGTGGAAAACAGCAAGTCCTTATCTAGGATTGGAACATAAGGGGTCTAGGGGAATGGTGCTGAGCGATGCCGGCAAGGCCTGCAGGGCCATGGCATAGAGGACTTGGTTCCATATTAAGGGTCTTGAACTTTTTCTTCAAGATGGTAAAGCACCATTAAAAGACTTTAAAAAGATTGGCATTTATTTATTTTTTATTTTTTTATTTTTTATTTCTTTTAAATATATAATAGTTTTGGGTATTTTTTTTTAAGATTTTATTGGGGAATTCGGGGAGGGGAACAGCATTGGGGAACCGGGGAAGAGGAACAGACAAGTTGCTATCCTTTTGTTCTTCATTCTAGTTGTGGAGGACATTGCTTCACTGGCCCATGTTGGTATTATCATTGCGCTCTTCCCGGGTGAGGCAGATCCGTCACCGGCCTCTGGACGGCCACTCACGGTGGCTCTTGGCAGCTCACTCTGGCTGCCAGCCGCTCACACTGGCTGCCGGCCACTCACTGTAGCCTATGACAGCCCACCGCAGCAGGGGCTGCAGCTATGCCATCCCCGGGGACTCACAGCAGCCCAGCTCTAAGTGGAGCTGTTTGTTCACCATCTTAGCTGTAGAGGGCAGTGTCACTGGCCCTCATATGTGGGATCCGAGCTGGGGCCACTGGCGTCCCAAGCCAGCTCCTAACCAACTTGCCACTCAGCCAGCCCGAAGATCGGCATTTAGAAAAATAATTTTAATAGTGGTTTAGAGAATAGATTGTAAGGACATCAAAAATTATAACAAAGAGATGATTTGGGGAGGTTCCTGGAAGGTGGTAAGGATCTAAACTGATATTGCAGTAGAAAGAAATGGAAATACAGGGAAGACATTAAATTAGTAAAATGGACGGGACACTGGTGGATTGGATGGAGCTGGGGTATAGGAGTCTTCGACGATTCCTACTGCTGTCTTGGGAAATTCAATAAATGATGATGGCACTCACTGCGGGCGGGGGGGGTAGCGGGGGGGGCACCAGCCTCCGCTGACTAGGGTTTCCCTCAGGTGGAGACGGCTTCGGAGGGGGAGGAAAATAAAGAAGGGAGACAGTGGAGACACCGGGGGAGTTAAAGAGAAAAAAGTGTCACACTTTATTGCCATTGTATGTTCTTTTTATAGGGATACTTGACCATTGCCTCAATCACATGAGTTTGGTGGTTTCTAGTTCCCAGGATTTACTCAGTCTTTACTTATCTCTATATATCCCCTAAAGAGTGGTTGCCATGACTACCTAGCCATTATCCCAAATTCCAGCAGCTAAACTCACAGGGGTATACTAAAAGGACTAGGAGTGGCTGTGTTTAGGGTAAAACCATCTAAAATCTATTTCTATGTAAATACAATACCTAGCAACCAAAGGGGATATCACACCTCTCTTATTCTAGAGAGGGCTGCATCTGTTTCTCAGTCAAAGCTTCAGTATCTGTTAAAGAATTTAAACAAAGTTGTTAACATACCCTATGGTCAGGAAGTCGCCTCTAACCGGAACTCTCATGGCCTGAAGACTTTTAATCTTCAAGGAGACCATTCACAGCAGGGCCCTTAGGCCACAGGCAGGCTTCTTGGCCTATGTTGTCAGAGGTCTGTGCCTCAGTTTCCAAGGGGTTTGAATCCCCAATATCTCAGTTCAGGGGTCCCCTCGGGTTGTAGCCTGTTTTAGGGAGTTTCCTTCTCTTTAGGAAATCTTGCCCTGTCACTGGCTTACACAACCAGCTATCATCAGGGTACCACAAGAACTTGTCACAAATGTAGTGAATATATTGTCTCCTATAGGAGGAAAGGCACACGGGTTCATAGAGGCAGGAGACATTACATGACCAACCATAAGGCAGCACTCCAAACATCGAGTGCTGAGCAGGGCAATGTGACCTTGTCAGATGTTGGCCCCCCGCAACTCACTGAGATAGAAATTTCCAGAGCAACAGTTTAAGAGGCGGGGCACATGGTAAATTTAATTTTAATGTATACATTCAAAGTATAGATGAGTGGTTCTTGGACTAGAGGGGACACCTCCCCCTATGAAGTTGGGCAGGAAAAGGGTAAGAATAGATATAGTTGTAAATGATTCTCTAAATATTATTTTTAAATCTACTAGTTCATTCTTTTCAATTCTTAAAGAGTCAGTGAGTAACTTGAGATGGTTTGATTGATTAGGAAAAAACCAGTAACTGACAAATAGAAATAAAGCATTAAATGACGTTATGTTAGTTTATTTAAAATGCCAATGATGTGCTCAAACTTTTCATAGCAGAGAGATTACAGTAAAATATTGGTTATGTACCGATTCAGTTTCACTGACTGCTAGCCCTAAGAAAGAAGATACTGGCCCTACCAGCTCATTTCAGAGGAAAAGAATTATCTTTGTTACTTGCTACAAATTCCTTATGATTTTATTAACGGGATGCCTCTCTAGATTAGAACATAACTCTCAAAGCCTTTGAAACTGATCTAAAAAGAAGTAAATGTATGAAGTGTAAATAATGATCTTTCTGATCGTGATGCAGCCATTCCAAATGCAGGCAAATTCTCCCAGGTTCAGAATCACACTAGGAATTTCAGAATCATCAGCTTCCCACTGATATTTCTGGCACTGGCACCCCTGTTGCTGGCTGGTTTACCACAGACAAGCGCCTCCCAAAAAGGTTGCCATTCCTGATCCTAATCTAAGAAGAAACCACTTTTCTAAACATGTTTAAGCCTTTCAAATTGTTGGTGAACAAAATGAACACAATTATAACCGTGGACAGAAATTCAAGTGGTTTTCATTTTGTATTCATTTTGACTCCTTTTCCCACCCAGATAGCTATAGAAAGATAAATGTTTATGTATGAGAATCTCATCTGATTATTTCTTGAGAACCTGGAGTTTGGTCAAAAGAAATGTTCAATAATTTTCTAATACTGGGTTTTCTAGAAAATCCTTAGCTGGTGATGTTGAGGGACATTTACTGGATCATCTTCAATTAATGTGCTTTAAATTGAAGATGATCCTTTTGGGCCTATTTATTATGACTTATGCTCAGGCATAAATAAAGATTACCTGGTTGAAAAGCATTTCTCATTTTAGGAAACAATTCCAAGATGAGGTAAGAGAATATGTGAGTTGAATTTAAGGTGCATGGAAGAGAAGTAAATACATTAATGTCCCAGTCCGGATTTTAAATGCTAGGTTTAACTGCTCCAGTCAGGATTTCCAGTACCCAAAATCTGAGTTTTCAGATGAAAAACCCAAGATGCCATCTTGTTCCAGAATAGCACCAGGGTGCAGACCTCTTGGGACAATTCCTCCGCAAAAATTCTTGTGAAAGACAAAGAGGCTGGAAAATTAGGGAGATTTCTATCAAGGCAGTGGAGTCTAGAGAAAGTGGCACAGGGTCTGGGCATGGACACATGAGGATTCAAGTCCTAGCTCTGCTAAAACTACATTACCAACCTGAGCAAATTACTCATCTCTCATCTCTGGGTTAGGGATAATAAATCTATGGAACAGAATGGGTATGAGGCTTAAATGTAAAAACATTCAGTAGAGACTCTAACTTAATAGGTGTTTTATAATGGCAATCCATTTTTTTGGTTGGTTGGTTTTGCGTTTTTGTTTTGTTTGTTCATTTTTTTATTATTTTTTTTTATTAGTTTCAGGTGTACAAAGCAATGTAATAGACTTTATAACCGTCATAAAGTGATAACCCCCCCCAATCTACCACCCCTCTGACATTGTATATAGCTGTCACAGTTTCACTGACTCTCTTCCCTATGCTGTACTCTACATCCTGTGACTATATATACATGTTAAATTATAGTTGACATTCAGTATTGTTCAGCATCAGCTTCAGGTGTACACTGCAGTGCTCAGACACCTATACCGTCCATGAAGTGGTCTCCCTAATAAGACAAGTGTCCATCGGATGCCCTATACAATCTTTACATTATTGTTTATATTCCCTAAACTGTCTTTCGTATCCCTGTGGCGATCTTGTGGTTACCCATTGTGCTTTCTAATCCCCTCACTTTCTCCCTCATCCCCATTCTCCTCCTATCTAGTAACCCTCAGTTTTTTTTCTATATCTCTGAGACTGTTTCTGATTAGTTAATGACAATCCATTTTTGATGAACCACTAAAGAAGGAAAATATTTTACCAATATTTTATGATGCAATGCCTTAATAATAGTCCAATGAGTAAGTAGTGTTTTATTTCAAAATATCCTTTATCTTTTCTGAGGGATTTGCCCATTTCTTCTGATGTTAGGTACTTTGGGCAGTGTGAGATAGGTAATGCTTTTGTATCTATTGGGTTGTCGGAAAAGTCATGCCCTATTTTTTATGTTTTTCATCACAAAAATGCGTCATGACTTTTACGACAACCCAATATTTCAGCAACGCAATGAAACATGGTTTTATCTACATGTAGGTGTCTTCCTTTCTGAGGTAAAACATTTAGCAGTTGCTTTGCAAGACCATATGGAACTCGGGTCATTCCTCCAACGATGGATCTTTGACTCACTAATGTCACATTTCATCCCAATCCTCTATTTCTGTGCTTTTCTGTGTACATGATAACATTTTTGTTTCAAAGTCATATCGTATAATTTTTTAAGACCTACTAAACAGCAATTAACACATATGGTGTCAACTATGCACTTGACTTATTGAAGTGACAACGCAAAAAGCTGGGTCCAAGTTTGAGTGATACCTAGCCATAGTCATTGCTGGTGGAAGATGTTTACAAAGCACTACTGACTGTAAAATTCATCCCAATTTCAGAACTGTTAAAATATGGGAGAAAAAAAATATATAAATAAATGAGCAAAAATAAGTATTAATTTAAGAGCTCCAAAGGCGTTTGTTTCACAGTAATCAAAACTGTATATAAATGTTTTGTGAGCAATAAAGCATATTGCAAATGTAAAATAAATTCCCCCAATGCATCCATCCATTCTCAAATGTATGAGATCAGCCATTCCAGTGAGTGCTTACCCTCTTTTTTAGGTTCTCCCGAAAAATAGAACCGTTAGGATATACAGAGGGTGCTAAAAAACATATATTCACATTTTAAGAAAGGAAAACTGTATTAAAATTGTAATAGTCAATATATAACAATAACAAAAGATGATTACAAATCACATTTGACTTCTTCGATTACAAGAGGTGCTCAAAGTGGTTACCATCAGCACCCAGACACTTCTGATTATGGTGAACTACTGCTTGAGCAACGTTGACCAACGTGTCCACTTATATACATATTTTTGACACCCCCGGTATATAGAGAGATAGATATATATAAGAGAAGAGTTATTGTAGGAACTGGGTCATGCAGTTACAGTGGCCGAGAAGTCTCACAATCTGCCATCTGCAAGCTGGAGACCCAGGAAGCCAGTGGTATAAACCAGTCCAAGTCTAAAGGCCTGAGAACTGGGGGAACCAAAAGTGTGACTCCACATCCCAGGCCAAAGGCCTGGGGACCCAGAGCTTCTGACATAAGTCTTGGAGTCCGAAGACCCAAGAGCCAGAGTTCTGATGTCCAAGGGTAGAAGAAGATGGACAATCCAGTTCAAGAAGAAAGAAAGAATTCACGCTTCCTTCGCCTTTTTGTTCCATTCAGGCCCCCAATGGATTGGATGATGCCCACTCACTTTGGTGAGGGTGGATCACTTTACTCAGTCTACTGATTCAAAATGCTAACCTCTTCCAAATGAACCCTCACAGATGCACCCAGAAATGTTTTACCAGCTCTCTGAGCATCCCTTAGAGCAGTCAAGTTGACATATAAAATTAAGCATCACATCCTCTCTTCTTTTTTTTTTTTTTTTTTTTTTTTAGCTGAGCCATCCTGCCACCTGTTGGCAGCTCAACGGCAACTCAGCTCGGGCTGCCCTCAAACTGCTGTGGCTCAGAGCTCAGCTCGCACTCTTGAGGGAGCTCTTAACCAACTGAGCCACTCAGCCGGCCCACATCCTCTCTTTTGACGGAAATACAGATGGCTAATGTCTACACACAAGCCATGTTTCTGGTGCCTCTGTCTCCCTCTTCCTGTGCTCCCCTTTATCTAAGTTCCCATCCCTGGCAGGGAAGTTAGACAGGGAATGGGCCAAAATGGCAGCGATAAAGTTAGAGGGCAGGTGGTGTGTCTTTCACTCACTGGCACGGATTGAAGAGCCTGGGATGAAATTGGAATGGTGTCTGAGGAGGAATTCCATATGAATTAAGAGGAGCATTTCCAGAAAAGGCCCTCGAAGTCAACCATCCCAGAGACAACAGTAGGCCTGGCACCAAACTGGAAGCTGGGGAGCCAGAGAAGAGCAGAGGCAGGCACAGAGCAGAGTGCGAGGAGCAGATGGTGGTTGTGTGAACTTTAGAGGGGCGGGGTCATTCCCAAGGCTGGGCTTTTCCAGGTCCACGCTTAGGTGAGGAGGCTTCTGTTCAATGTGCTTTGATAAGACAGGTTTCCACCTCCTCGAGTGTGTGCCTCTATCACCAGGTTAGTTATGTACTTGGCAGAACAGGCGACCAGCCCCGGCAGAGGCCTTAGCTCCTGGGTCCTGTCATGAGAACCCCAGCCTTGCAGAGTAGTTTCCGTATGGACATTCTTCTCATCCTACACCCCCAACCCAGTACATTTTGAATTTATCTACTTCAAAGAAACGTTTTCTGGGTATACGGGGAGGGGAGCTGGGTATCCTGGAACTTTCTTGGGCATTTTTCTATGAGATGATAATCAAACACATTGTGTTTACAGTTCCTTACACCTTGGTGGACAAACGTTTTTAAAGCTCACATCCCACAGAAAGAAAATGTATTTCCTCTGTCGTTCAATCAATCAAATGATTAGAATTCACTTTGGTACTGAGAACCTAGAAGAGTTCTAAAGTACTCCAATAATGTGAAAATGTAAGTACTCAAACAGATGACAGATTCACTTGTTCGTAAGAATAACTGCTCCATGAGATCTCATTGGAAACTGGGGGGAGGGGCCTTAATAATAGTAAATCCTAATTTTTCCCTTTTGAATTATTTTACAATTCTTTTTTGGCCTTGTTTTATCTTTTCACTAACAGTCCATTTATGTCAGGATAATACACACTTGTCAGTATTGTACACATTTATACACATACACATTCTCTTTACACAGGGATTATGACAACAATACAATTGTTTTCACATGTACTTTGTAGAAATCAATCTTATTTCATGATCTTAGATTTTTCTCCCACCCCTTCTTTGTCTGTATAGGCTGGGATTTCATGTAATCAGTAGAACTTTCTGTGCGTTGCATTGTTCATCACAGAGTTCTTCCATACACCAGATTTCCCCTGGGAGTATTCCGTTCCTTCTTAATTCAGAGCTCTTGTAATTTGAAGGGAATAGTATAAAAGCCTTTTCTTTTAAAAGAGAAAACACAATGATCCTGTTGGCCAAATTAGCTCATAAACACAAAAATCAGAATAGAGCCCGTCTTTTTAATTTAACCAAAACCACAGTTTGGATATGACTATCTTGGAAAATTAACCATTAAATATAATACTTAGGGTATTGTGCTTCAAGTATTGACTTGAGAGCATTTTAATCAGGACTCACTAAAGGATTTCACAGAGAAATATCTTATGTTTTTCCATTCAAACACCACTCACCTACATATTCGTGTTCTCAGCATTGCAGTTAATATCGTTTCCTGAAATCCTACTGTTATATCAGCCTCAGGTGAATACAGGTGAAATTTCACAGTAGCCGATATTGTCATGGTGAGGTCCCAGTGTAAAGAAGCCACCAGCAGAATGGAAGGCAGCCAAGGAAACTAGACCAAGTCCTTCCAAGGAAGGGGACTTTGCATTTATCATTCAATTAACAGTATCACAGGCTATTGGAGTTGAAAGAATCTTAGAGCATGTAGGGTATAAATCTCCACCCCATTGAGAAGTCCCTTCCTTGTCATTCTCAGCTGCTCAAACATGTATAGGGACAGAGAACCCATTACTTTATCACAAGTCCCCATCTTTATAAATAATTTTTTCTGATTATGAAAATAATATTTATTGTAGAAAATTCAGAAAAGATGAGACTATTAAAATATAATAAAACTTACCTATAATTTCAGAACCAAAAACATTCAATAGAAGTGGTCAGATGTGATTTCTAGTAGGTTACACATCACTTGCAAATTTTTTGGTAAATTTGGCCTTCCCTAATTTCTAACTTCAGTCCTGGTTCTCTCTCCTACAGCCACACCAAATGTCTGCTCTCTCTTCCCCAAGACAATGTTTGGTTCAGTTGTTCATTCATCTAACAAACATTTCCCCTGCATCCAACATATGCCAGATACTATACTAGGGCATGGGGGCTCAAAGATGACTAGTTAATTGTCTGTGCCTTTAAGAATCTCAGTAAATAAGTACATTTATCCAGTAAGTAAATCAAAATATTGCTGAAGTGATCAAGGTGTCCCAACCTATATAGTAGAAGAGAAAGATATGAAAGTCTTTTCTTTTTTTTCTTTTTTCTTTTTTTAAGATTTTATTGGGGAATTGGGGGATGGGAACAGCGTTGGGGAATCGGGGAACAGGAACAGACAAGTTGCTGTCTTTTTGTCTTCAGTCTAGTTGTGGAGGACGTCGCTTCACTGGCCCATGTTGGTATCGTCATTGCGCTCTTCCCGGGTGAAGCAGATCGGTCGCCGGCCTCTAGACTGTCACTCACCGTGGCTATTGGCAGCTCACGCTGGCTGCCGGCCACTCACTGTAGCCTATGGCAGCCCACTGCAGCGGGGGCTGCAGCCAACACCGTCGCCAGGGCTCGCACAGCCCAGCTCCAGGTGGAGCTGTTGTTAGCTGTAGAGGGCAGTGTCACTGGCCCTCATGTGGGATCCGAACCGGGGTCGCTGGCATCCCAAAACCAGCACTTAACCAATGCGCCACTCGGCCGGCCGGCCCTGAAAGTCTTTTCTTAATCAACTATGAAATTACCATGTGACCAGACTACAAAGAAGCACATAGACAGAGATTGTGAAAGGAGAGGTGTGACCTAGTCAGGAAGTTAGGGACAGTTTCCTGGAGGAAGAGATATCCGACCTGAGAGCTGAAGGATGCACAGGAGTTACTAATCTACAGGAGAGATCGAAGCAAAACAAACCAGAAAGAGAAGACAATGTGAGAAGACCCTGGGAAGAAAAGGTACACAGCACATTAGAGGCATCAAACCAGGACAGTGTGACCAGAAACCCGCTAGGGGGAGAGGAAAACTGATGAGGGTGGGGTTGGGCGGGTCGGCAGGTCAGCAGGCCCTGGAGGGAGACCTATTAAAATAGGGTGACATAATTAGATCAGCATTATGTAAGTACTCCAGCTCCTGTGCAGAGAATGAGTTGTTGCGAAAGGAAGAATAGAAGCTGGGAGGAAGATAGAAGGCTATGAAAATAGCACAGACAAGAAATATATAATGGGAGCTTGAAAGAAAGGAGCAGCACTGGAAATGGAGAGAAATGGAGGATTAGAGAGAGAGCTTAAAAATAAAAATTATCAGACTTTGTGGTGGATGGGAAACTACCCCCCCAGGATTCTGGCACCAGTTGACTGACATCCATGTCAAAGAGAACACTCAAAAGGGGTGCGGTTTAAGAGGAAGTGTTGTCTGTAAACAACCAGGCGTGTAAACTGTAATGTGGGGGGCATGGCACAGACAGTGCAGGAGGCAGCTGGCTCTGCCTGGAGGGGTCAGCAAACCCTCCACGGTACAGGTGATAATATTCTGGGCCTTGAAGGAGGAATCCACTTTTCTTCTATTTTATAACTCTCCTTTCACACTCTGGTAGTCAAAGAAGAGGAAGGGAATCCTAGACTTACAGAACAGCATATGTAAAGATTCAGGATCAAAGTTAAGATAAGAAGGTATGGTAGATACCAATTGCCTTAGTCCATTCAGGCTGCTATAACACATTACCCTAGATTGGGTGTCTGATGAACAACAGACATTTACTACTTCTCACCATTCTGAAGGCTGGGAAGTCCATGATCAGGGCTCCAGCAGATTTGGTGTGTGGTGAGAGCCTACTTCCTGGTTCATAAATGGGGGTCTTCTTGCTGTGCGCTCACATGGTAGAAGCAGTGAGGGAGCAACCTGGGGTCTCTTTCATTAGTGGACCAATCCCATTCATGAGGGCTCCGTTCTCATCACCTAATCACCTCCCAAAGGCCCCACCTCCAAATACCTCCAAATACCATAATATTGGAGACTAGGTTACAACATATGAATTTTGGGGGACAAACATTCATTCTATAGCACTGATGCAACTCCACGCCCCCCCCCCCCCCCGCTCCAATGAAGATCTTGGAGCTTCAGCTGCTGGGAATGCCACGGGTCATTCCATTCAAGGATCACCTCAGCTGCAAAGAGCCACCTGGCCAATGTCCCACCTCTTCCTGGGGCAGCTGACATCTAATGAATGGTTACTGGAGGTATATGATGACCTGGACTTTCAGGCCCAATTTAGAACCGCTCTGAGGTTCAAAGAGCTCCCAGGCGGTCAGCTGAGGCTATCATGGGAGCTGCATCGAAGCTCAGCTTCATTAATATCATGCCCCTTAAATTCTGTATGAGAGTTTGCTTCCCAGAGAATCCAACCAGACTGACAGTAATTGAAGGCATAGGGCAAAAGGAAAATAAGCCAGGAAGAATAGTCCTCAGGATGAGGAAAGCAGATGAAATGCATGCCATGAGGTCTTACCCACTACCAAAACGTAGGTAGGGTTCAGAGCCCACTCCATGCTTTCATACAGCCAAAAATACTCAATCAAATCCATGAGTCATAGTCTCCTAGACTAAAAATAAACCAGTTGCCCAGAGGAAGAAAATACTCCCAATACTAAGACCCAAGAATTTTTTCCTATAGGGCCTCACAAAGAGCACTGCAGTGGAACAACAGCCTCAAAATCTCCCCACCAAAGGCAGCGGCATGTTTCACGGGATGTGTGAGGGTGCAAATACCTGCTCACAAATTCAAACATGTAAATAATGTAATTTTCTTTATTTCTTTGTATCTAAACTTAATTTATGTCTTGAGCCCTTGAGCCCATTTCACCTGGTGGCAAAACTATAATCTCAGTTGACTCAGGGGAGACTCAGTCAAGTTAGCATATTCTCCATTTTTTCAGGTCTTTCCTACTCTCCCTTCTCCACAATGTTCACAAATGTATTATTTATGCAACCAGGTTCATATCTTGGTTCTTCGGGATCATGAATTTTTTTAATGTCAAAATCCTGACTTGGGAGACTTCAGACCATATTTGCTCAAAGTATTATCTTTGCCGTGAGTTTCAGAAGTCTATTCTGAAATTCCAAGGCTGACAATTCACTGTTAGTTTAACTTCTTTTCAGCATCCCTTTTCTGAGGCAGTGGATGCCTCTTGTCTAGTCTGAATGAGGAGGTAGAGGCAGCAGGGGAGAGTAAAATGTCTATAAGAGACCAAATGAATAACACAAGATATTTTTTTTTTGAAACCATATTGGTTAACAGATAGATTGTTACCATTTTTAAAAAATAACATCCCACAGTGAATGTTAGCACAACACTAGTATATAGAACAAATAAAAGTAATTTGAGTGGGGGGCTTAGAATGATGTGGCCCAGAGAGACATCATCTGGTAAGACATCATTAAGCCAGGAATACATTTCAAAGTGCAGGAATGGAGAGACAGTACAACTTTCAAGCAACCTTTCACAAGGCTCATCCAAATGGAATTAAGATTCTCTATTATTTATGTATATATTTCCATATTTAGGATATCTGCTTCAAAAAAACAAAGAGTTGTGAAGGTTTTGTCTTCGTTGTTTGTTTTAAATAAAAGCCCCTGAGAAAAACGTGAGGTTGTCCCCATAATGAAAAAGTCATTATGAAAATTGTGTTTATATTGGTGTCTGCCACCACTAACTCATCCCAACCAGTTTGTTTTAAATTTCACACCACTGGAAAAGACAGGCTGGGGCTTGGGGGCAAAAGGGGGTGAGGGTGGAGTAAAAGTTCAGAGGCTGCCCAGGTTACAGTGCAAACTACCTGCTCAGTTACAAAGTTCAGGAGGACCAGGAGTTCCCTGAAGATGGAATTAAAATAGCAAATGCACACAGAGCTATGCCTGCTGAGACTGCTGAAAACATCAAGAGACTAAATTGATGGTCTGGAACACTTTGGGAGCAGACACGTTCGGCTCATACCTGCAAGCAACTGAAAGGAGAGGTTGAAGGATGCTTGAGATGGATGACTTGAAGATAATCTTAAATTATCTAAATAATGAGTTTGGGTCATTCTTTTCTCTAAGGAAAACAATCAGACCCATAAAGCTGAATATCTTTTTTGGTGTTATGAAGGAGAAGGACAGACACTTACTGTGAAGTTAGTCCCTGACTTTATATTTTCATGCTAAAGTTTCGATAGTACCATATTTCACCTAGGTAACTTAACTGCTTAACTCCACAGCACATATTGGAAAGAATATGATTGTAGATAGGCTGTGATTTATTATATTCTTAAAATAGAAAGGGCTATAAAGAATAATATAATGAACCTCTGACAACCAGCACTCAACTTAAGAAAAACATACTGCAAATGCATTTGAAAGTCTCCACATGTCTCCTCCCCAAATGTAATTCCTTCCCTACCTTACACAGGGAACTGCTGTCTTGAATTTAGTAATTATCATTCCAGTACTTTCCTATACAAGTTTACTACATGTACAGAGGGTGCCCCAGAAATGTATACACATTTTAAGAAAGGAAAAACTGTATTAAAATTGTAATACTCAACATATACTGATAATAAACGATGAATACAAGCCATGTATGTACACATGGCTTGTATTTTAGAGCTGGTATATGCAGCTCTAAAAATTACATATTATTGTTTTTTATATATTTAAACTTTAAATAAGTTGTGTCATACTGCATGAATCTTTATTTTTAAGTCTTATGTTTGTGAGACTTACCTATCAATACATTTATCTCCAGTTGATTTTCAGTGCTGTATATTCCCTGGCATAGCACTGTACTTTTTTATGCATTTTCTAGGTGATGGTTGTTTCTGATCTTTGCAATGACAAAAAAAAAAAATGTATGAAAATATTGGTTTTTATGTGTTCAAAGTCAAATATTTATTGGGCTGGCAATTCTCAAAGTGTGCTCCATAGACCTCTGATGGGCCCAAGAGGCAACCCATGAAGTCAAAACCATTTTCATAGTAATTCAAAGAAATTACCTTTTCAATTGTGTTGACATTCACACCAATGGTAGGCCAAATTGCTTACACTACGCTAGTTAATGGCACCAGGCTATACCAGTAGTCATTGTATCCTTTACCACAGTACACTGGGGGTTAAAAAAAATCATTTATGAATATTAATTTTAGTAAATTTAAACTCTTACATACTCACCTACTTAATAATCTGTATGACAAAATGGAGAGTAAGCACAAAGTACTTCTGTGCCCTGTCAAAGTACAATAGTGTCTCAAGAAAAAACACTTGTGCAATTGTTTGAATTGCAAGATAAGCCATCAGTTTCCTTCATGGAACATTATTTTCATTTTAAAAAATGATTGTCAGGAAAACTTCGATTATTTCAGTTGTGGGTATTTGGCAGACATTTTCTAAAACAAAAAATAATAATAATGACATGAGCTGTCAAGCAAAACTTAGAAATTTTGAAAACTCGAATCCAACTGTAAGCTTGACAGCTTCTCAGTATTTCAAGATTTCTCTGATGAGATGGGTGGTAATTTTATGATACTGTATCATATAATTAAATATATCAACAATTTGGAAAATCCATAGAACTCAGTAAACTGATATTTTCTAAATGACTAAAGCAAAATGTTACAAAATGCAGAACGGGTAAAAAATCCATTCAAAGTCAAACCAGACTATAGATTTTTTTTTTTTTTTTTGAAGGCAGTGTAACTGGCCCTCATATGTGGGACCCAAACCAGGGCCGCTAGCATCCCAAGCCAGCTCTTAACCATTACGCCACTCGGCCGGCCCGAAGACCATAGATTTTAATTCAACAGAGTATTAAAAGTTCGTTGACATGGTTTCAAATTCCAGATTTCATTCACCTTTAAGAAACTACTACTTGTTAATTTCTGGGTATAGTATCCCAGAAGGATAGACACAATTCTCTGAAAAGACTATTAAAATACTCCTCCCTTCTCTGATTCCACATCTGTGTGAATCTATTTTCTTTCTATACTTCACATCAAAACAATATACCACAATAGGCTGGATGCAGAAACAAACTGTCTTCTATTAAGCTAGACATAAAGATATTTGCAGAAATTTAACATAATGCCACTCTTCTCAATAAAATTTTTATTTTGGAAAATATAATTATTTTATAAAAATATGTTACTCATGTTACTAAGTAATGGGATTATTACTTTTTAAATGACTTAAATGCATTTGAAATTTTTTCAATTTTATTTTCTAATATAGTAAATATTGATAGATGTAACTCACATAAACAAAAGCTCTTTGGTATTCTCAATGATTTTTAAAGGTTTAAAGGGGCCCTCGGACCAGAAAGCTTAAGAATTGTTGGTCCAAAGTATATCCATGAGTAGAATGGCTAGATTGTAGTTTATCTTTGCTAAATATTTCCAAATTATATTCCAAAATGATTGTATCAATTTGAGCTCCCGCTTTCAGTGTATGAGAATGTCCATTGCTCACATCCTTCTCAGTATTTTGAAATTGTTTCAGACTTACATTTTTTTATGTCTAATAGGTGCCAAAATGGTGGTATTTTATTTTGTATTTCTCTGATTATTGGTGAGATTCTTCACTTTCCACGTATTTATTGGCTCCCAGATTATTTTCCTCTCTGAAATTCCTGTTTATATTTTTTTGCACATTCTTCTATTAAGTTGTTTGTCTTTTCACATTAATTTTTCAGGGCTCTGTACATTTTCTAGGCATGTATCCAATTTGGTTTGTCTTCTTATTTCACTTTTTGATTTTTTTCACCGAGAGATAATTTACATACAATAAAACTTACATACCATAAGGGTTCAGTTCATGAGTTTTGACAGCTGTATAAACCCATGTTATCAACACCCAGATGAGCCTTAGAATATTACTATCACCCCAGAAATTTCCTCATGCCCCTTTGCAAAGGCAGCCACCATAGGTTAGATGAGACTAGTCTGTAACTTCATCTAAATGACATCATGTAGTCTGTATTCCTTTGTGTCTGATTTTTTTCTCTGAACATATTTTTTTAGACTCATCATGCAGTTATGTGTATCAGTTCATTCCTTTTTATTGCTGAGTACAATTCCATTGTATAAATATACCAAAATTTCTTTATCCACTCTCCAGCAAATGGACATTTGATTTGTTTCCAGTTTGGGGCGATTGCAAGCAAGGCTGCTATAAATATTCTTGTCAATTTTTTTTTTTTCATGACATGTCTTTTCATGTGTTTGGGGTAAAACACCTAGGATTGGAATGAAACAGCTTCTAAATGTACATTTGACCTACACATTTTATCTTCCATATGTTTTCATTTCATTCATATTTTTTTGTCTCTTTGTGCTACATTCTACATAACCTCTTTAGATTTATATCTCAGTTCACTCGTTCTTTCTCCATCTATGTTCACCCTGCTACTTATCCCATACACCAAGTTTTCATTTCAAGGGTTGTATTTTCATTTCAGGACTTCTATTTCATTCTTTTTTGAATCTTATAGGTATTTTTAAATAGCATCTTGTTCTTTTCTCTTATTGTTTAGTTCATATTTTACTGCCTTAATTATTTAAAATAAAATATCTGTGTGCAATATTTTAATGTTTTAATGTTTGGGAGCTTCTAATCACATTCCTTTTGTTTCTATTAGCTCTCACTCTTAGTAGCTCATTTCCTTATGTGTTTATAATTTTTGTTTGAGTGCATATCGGTGAGGTTAATCTGTGGGCTTTATTCTGTAGGGTTATTTTGATTATATATAATATATTTTTTACATGTATAAATATTTTATAATATAGATATAGATATAGATATAGATATAGATATAGATATAGATATAGATATAGATATAGATATAGATATATAAACTGTCCTTCACCCCATTCTTGATCTAGAGATGAAAAGCATGGCTTGGAGCCTGCAGCAGGAAGGACTTAATCTGAACAAGAGGCAGGGTTTCCCAGTAGCCCCTCCATCCTGGAAGCCTTGTCCATGGTGGGCAGAGAAAGAGAGAGAGTGGGGAGACCAAACAGTCATTTTTACAATGCTAGCGCCCCGCATAGTGACAAACCCCCTCCCACCACTCTGAATCCTGGGGCTCTGCCCTAACCTGGATTTCTGGGGAGCCCAAGAGATTTCTTTGGAGAGAAGGGAGGCGTGGGATCTGGCCTTTTGGGAAAGTGGAGGGGAGGAAGAGACTTCTATCCCTGAGCTTTGAAGTGAGCAGCCTGTGTGCACACCTCACCTTCTTCCTGCCTGCACACAACATGGAGTCACCACACTCCAGCTTTCACTGGGCTGTCTCAGGATAAGAAGCAACCAAAATAACCTTGGCAGGGGCCGTCTTTGGGAAGGGCAGGGCAAGGAGCCATTGGTGAGCTTGCATGGTTGCCAGAAAATATTTTATTGTTTTTACTTTCTCGTTCTACTAGGTGGCAGAAGTGCTATCAAAACTAAAACCATTTCATGTTACTATCTTAACTTGAGATTCCTGCCCTCTCAGGTTGTATAAATTCAAACCTCAAAACTACATATGGGCAAATCTGAATTCTTTTTCTCTGCTCAGAGCCCAGATGAAACAGACAATTTCTCTTGTTGTTTTCCTTTGCCTGGGCATCTTTTTTCTGGTGGCTTAGCCTTTTGAAAGTCCTAGAAATTATGGAGAGCCTCGGTTCTGCCTTCCCGCCTTGAGTGGCTCAAGGCCTTGCCTCTTGTTCCCCGCATGTCAGGAACCCAAACTTCATGATTACCAAAATCACCAAAGGTTCCCAGAGCAGGGTTGGGGCTAGTATCAGCATCGCCTTACCACTTTTGGTGTCTGGAAGTTTCTCCTGTTCTCTTGAGAGCTCCATATTTTAATGACTGTTTGTTATATTTGATCCATAATTTTTAGATGTTCTGTATTGAGAGGTTTTTTTCAGGGTATCTAGTCTGTTAGGATGACAGAAACAGGAGTCCAAAGTTATCAGTGATTAGTGGTCACTATTCGGTCTTTCTCCAAATGAGAGGTCAACTGCTTTGTGATTAGGAAAAGGATACTATCCAATTAACAAACAGACATACCCATCAGAGACATCTTCCTCATATCTGAAAAGTTCCTACCAATGCCTTTAGTTTACCAGGCTCTGAGAGTTCCTGGATTACTCAGGTTGATGAATGTGGAGAGCTTCCTGTGGGAACATTCCAGGAAGTTTCATTGGAGCCATTTGAAATGATCCAGGTGTCTCAAACATGTTCCAGGTTCTTACAATGTAAAAACACACTTGCTTAAAGATTCCACTCCATGCTTGTTTTTGTTTGTTTGTTTGTTTGTTTTCAATCAAAGAAGCAGCTGAGCACAAAATAGTTAAAACCTAAGCTTAGCAAAAAAGATGAAATTTTCCTAGTGGCTCTCATGAGACAGGATTTGGGAATAAGGTTATTATCAATTTGGAGAAACTGCAACTCGTTGAACTTGCTTGTTCAGCAACATACTATTGGTCTGAGGAACAAGACGGTGCTGTTTCCCTATAATCTCCAGCCCCCACAGGAAGTGTTTTCTATCATAATTATAGTTTCAAAATCAAAACTTCTGTGTTAAAGGGCTTTTACTGAATGGCAAATGAGACAGAAAGCCTACACAAGTGGTCAGAGGAAAATGGTTTTTAAGAGCTCCATCCATGTACACAATTCCAGAGAATAAAATTAAGCTACTCATCACACACACACACACACACACACACACACACACACACACAAATGGCTACCTCCTGATATGAAGTAAGTAAGATCCCTATGATGACTAAATACTCAGAATTAGACCTGAAGAATATTCAGGGGTAGGAGGTGAAATGGGAGGGAAGGGGGCAATGTCATGAAAAAGACCCACTAACTACAGAAATACATCAAAGCAATACTCCATGAGGACTCACAGATAGTCCTTTTAAGCTAGCCTGGGCTCAACTGGCAGCATTATGACGCTTGGTGATCCACCTTTGGTCCACTTTTCTTGCAGTCACTCTCTTTGGTGCCCTCCTCACATACTGCCTCCTGCCCCACACCCCACACCCCTGGGCCTCCTACTCTAAAATACATTCTCTGTCCTCCTGTCTGGCAAAGGGTCTGGGAGATGTGGGGAGGTGATCTTGAAAGATCAAGCAACTACAACTGGAGGCAGATGGACACTCATCAGGAGGTTACCGGAACAGAGAGTAGGCAAAAGTTTGGAAGGTGGACAGCTCTGCATGTGATGACCCAGCCAAAGAGGGTAGATTTTAGACTCTGGTCCCTGGGATGATTGGTAGTGAGGGAAACCAGGCAGAACCCCAGCTCAAAAGACAGTAGGGACTAAGCAAGAGTAGAGGAAAGGAACTGGGAGGACCCCAGACAGCAGTTAGTTGAAATAGATCCCATAACCAGTAGATTGATTAGGGATGGGGACAGAAGTCTAGGTGCCAGGTTGAGGACTCAGTGCTGCAGATGATTTCCTAAGATATTAGCAAAGCCTCCTCCCCAGCATTATTCTCCCCCCTCCACCCCACCCTCAGCCCCATCTTCTTTGTGCCCATTACTCTTCCTGCCTCAGCAAGAACAAAGAATCAAATGCTTGGCCATGAGTACCAAAATAGCCTCTTAAAACTCATAACAGAAATGATCTTATTAAAAGCCAAAACATTTTTATTTGTATGAATTGGGCTTTTGAGAGACAAAAGGTTGTTTTGGTTCCAAAAGCTTGGCTTTGAAATCAGGATCCAGTGGTCTGAATAAAAAGTTTATACTGAAGCCAAAGTTTGTCCTATAAACAACAGAGTTGGAAAGACTGCAGGGTGGTAAATAAGCCATTTCCCTCCTTCCACCGTAGCCAGTGCCCTGTCTCCAAGACCAGAGGCAAATCTCACAGGTTGGAGAAAAGAACTTAACTGGGGAAGGAGAGCAAGACAATGAGTAATTAATATGAATTCCTGAGAAAAGTGGCCTTTATATCCTGCACATCCCAGGTTCACATCCGTGATGCTGGAGTGAGGGCCTCTAAAAAAAACCCCAGATAGGTTTTTAGGGTTTGGGGGCACAGGGACCTTTTGCCTTCCTTCTGAAGGTGTGGCCAAGAGACATGGAAAGCTTCTTGGAGAAGCCCATATTCAACATGTAGCTAGGACTGAGACATGGCAAAGGCTGAGAGATGTCCTCAGCACTCTGAGTGGTGCAGGGAAAACAGCCAAGAGTTCTGAGGCCTCCCCCTGAAAAGTGCTCACACGAGCTAAGTGAGGTCGTTGGTTGGGGAAGGAAGATGGCACAGGTGCCTGAAACTAGCAATGAATGCCAATGGGACATAAGTTGCTGCCAGGTCACAATGATAGGGCCCAGACAGACTGAGTTACATGTCATAGATGCCACCAAAATACAGATAAAGAAGATGGCCATGGAACAGACTCACCCCCTTCACCAAAGCCTGGGTGAGAGAGAAGCTATTGTCACCCCAACCCCTAGAGTTTAGATCACCCATGAGAGACAGAGATACCTTGAATGGGCTGAGTTATTTGTTCTGCACAGAACGGACATGAGGGCTCAAGGGCTAAATGAGGTTCGGTTGGAGAGCAATAAAAGTGCATCTTTGCACACCTGAATTTTGTGTCTAAAATGCATACCTGTTAACATATCTGGATCCAGAGTAAACTGACCTAATGCTGGATCTCCTAAACGAGTGGTTTAGGGAACCATAAAGTCTCTCTAATTAAATTGTACAGAGTTTGAAAATACACCTAACTATACACCAGAATTTAGTATAAAAGCTACATTTAATTAAATTCCTAAGGCTTATCTTGGATAATAGTTCATGTAATATCTTGCTACTGCTTTTATTTAGCAGACTGCGGACTCTAATAAAACATATAAATTGTGAAATATTAAAAAAATAAAATAAAAACTACATTTCAGACCAATGAGGAAAAGATTATTCAATAAGTGGAAATGATATAACTAGGAACCATTTGGGGGAAAAAATTAAGACAAAGCCCCAACTTGCTCCTTAAACCAAAGTGAATTTTATATAGATCAAAGATTTAAACTCTGAAAAAGAAACTAGAACACTTGATGAAAACTATGTATATTTATTTATAATCTTAGAATATAAAAGACTTTTCTCAGAATGACACAAAGCTGAAAAGCATAAAGAAGATTGATAAATTTGACTACAATAATTTTTTCAATATCTGTACAATAAAAAATAATGAACAAAATCAAAAGATATTTGGGAAACTTGGAATATTATTTACAACCCCTACTATAGACAGATGATTAATTTCCTAAATTTATAAGGAACAGATATAGTCAGCAGAGAAAAAGGACATTGAGCGAAGAACATGTACAGGGAAAGCAGAAAAAGAGATACAAACGGCCAATACACATGTGAAAAGATGCTCAACCTCAATAATAATTAAGGAAATACAAACCAAAACAACATTTTTTAATCTATCAAATTGGCAAAAATCTAAGTTTGATAATATTCACTTTACTGAGGGCATTGAAACCAATCTTCATACCCTTTTGGTATAAGCGTAATACTTGTAATTTGGCAACATGTATCAAATGTTTTCATCTATGCTCCTTTCTATTCAGCAATTTCAATGCTAGGAACTTAAACTACAGATATACTTGGAAAAGTCATCATGAAATATGTTCACTGTAGTCTTTAGTAAAATATATATATATATATATATAAATTCTCTTAAAGTAGGAATTTAGTGAAAGAGTGTTCAAGGCAGGCCACACCAAGGTGGAGCCTGGGGGAGGAGGACTATCATGGACAGTAAACTTGACTTACATTGAAGTTAAATTCAGTTACATTTCTCAGCTCACATGATCATCCTCCATTTTTTATATGCTGCAGGAGCCACTGCTTTTTCAGCACAGGACCATTACCATTAAATTTGTGTTTTAGAAAAACTACTCTGGTAGCTGTGTACAGGATGGAATGAAGAGGGAAAGAGGCAAGGAGGCCAGTCAGCTGGTTGATGCAATAGGCGATGAGATCAGGAGACAGCAACAGAAGATAGAATGGAGAAGGGAGGGAGGACTCGGGTACATTTTAGACATGGCAGAGACAGGATGTGACTACTTACCAGATGTGGGAAGTGATTTGAGATAGCATTAAAGAGAACTGGCTTTTAGGGCTGGCCGAGTGGCACGGTGGTTAAGCACTGGCTTGGAAAGCCAGCAGCCCCGGTTCGGGTCCCACTTATGAGGGCCAGTGACACTGCCCTCAAAAAAAAAAAAAAAAGAAGAGAACTGGCTTTTGATTGGAGACAGGAGGCGAAGCCATTTCTAGTTTCATGGACTATGAAAAACTGTTCATCCACAGGAGTCTGGGAAGAAGGGCATTGTCAAGGGCTGGAGGACTTGCTAACTTTTGGAGGTGTTGGGTTTGAGGTACCTATGGGGCATGCAGGCACAGATGTCCAGTTAATATTTGGAAATATGGTTGGAACCTCTGGAGTAAAAAAGACTACTACATGGATCCTACAAAAAGAGAAGAAGGTGGAGGCAGAACTTTGGAGAATCTCTGCATTCCAGTGTCCCATCAAGGAAGGGGAGTCAGCAAAGGGATTGGAAGAGAAACAGTCAGAGAGGGCGGAGAGAAAGTAGTCCCCAGGAAGCCACACGTGCAGCCAGTACTGAGCACAGAGCCGCAGGTGAGCCCTGCAGAGCCCCACCGAAGCCCCGCTCTGATCCCCTGCAGCTGCTCTCTGCAGTTTGAAGGTTGTTCAGCTTTTTATATAAAAAACGCTCAACACTTTCTAAAAAGTTAAGTGGCATTAACAATTCCCCTCTGTCCCAAGATTCACAAATACAGAAAGATGCAATTTCCCTAACGCCGCTTTGGCAAGTCATGGGCAATGGAGCTCAGAGTGCTTCAGGCCTTAGTCCAAACGCCCAACAGCCTAAACCTTTCAAGCAAAAGAATAAACAAAGGCAACACAATAAACCAAAGTTGACAAAAAGTCATGCAAATTAAATTACATCTCTTTTTCCTTTTTATGAGGAAACTTGCTTCTGACAAAAATATTGAGTTCCTTTCCTACGTTTTAGGGCATGTGTTTCTGCTCCTTTTTAAATTTCCTAAGAATTTCCCAACAGCCTTCATGTGTCTGAAATCCTGATAGAGCCAAGGACATTCTTCAAGGCTGGCTTTAGTTAGCATACTGAAGGGATGCTTTCTGGGCCTTTTACTTCACTGGCTTTTTGGGGTTACTAAATGTTTAAGTGTGTAATTAATCCTCAAGTCCTTCTGATTATTTGTTTGCTCAGAAAGATATTGATTCAGATTGCAATGACAGACTCTCAGACATGCCTTGGAATTTATGTAAGAAACCAATGAGTTATTATAAAAATGATTTAGGTCTATAAATCGTGACTTAAAGCTGCCAAAACAAATAAACTGAAGCTACTAAGATGTTTTTAATAAAGAATGTTTTTTAAAAAAAACAGCTGCATAAAACATATTCAAAATAAGAGCATTTTATTAAAAACATTTATTTATTTATTTATTTATTTATTTATTTATTTATTTATTTATTTATTTATTTTAGAATCAGAATAGAGACCAAGCCCTGGAAGTGAGCTCAGCAGGTGAAGGAATAGTTGTTTCCTAAAATTAAATAGTAAGGATTCTGGAGTATAACTTGGAAGAATTATTATAATTTTGTCTTGTAAATCAGCTTTTTATTTATAAGTTTAAAGAACAGTCTCCACATTTTTCACAAAGTATCAGATGTTTTCATTGGAAAATTTAATTCTGAGCTAACCTAAATGAAAATTGGCTTTATTTGGTATCCGTGTAGCAAAGGAAACTTCAGTTAATTCAAATAAATTGAATAGATGGCCTTTCCCTCTAGTCTGGAAGTAAGCAGTTGCCATTGTCCCTTGCAGAGGTGGCTCTTTATATGCCAGTCTTTCCATTCTCCTCAAAAAATGATCAATTTTGTTAGCATCATTCATTTTCTGGCTCTACTGCATCCTTTCATCTATGTCTGTAAGTGGTCTCTCTGTCCTGAAATTAATTATACCCATTAACCTAGCCCAGCTGTCCTTCTAGGATCTAGTCCTTTCTCTTGTTCCTTTCACCCAGTTTCTTGATCAGCTGTCTCCACCTATCCCTTCCATGTTGACTGCACCCATGCTTGCCTTTACCCTTGTGGTAAAGCGCCTGCTCCACCATTTTACTCACAACAATTGTTTCCTGTTCATCAAATCAATGGACTTTTCTCAAACAGCGTCCCTCTTAAACTCTATAGCATCTGGCCCTGTTGGTCAGCCTTGCCTCAGTAACAGCCTTCCATTCATTGGTTAGTGTAAAACTTAGATCATTTGGGTTTTTGCAATGGTTAAGAATGTAGACTGTTGTCAAGCAGACCTGGCATTACTACTTAGTCGTTATGTGACCTTAAGGAGAAATTCTTACGCTTCTCTCTGTCTCAGTGTGCTCATCTGTAAAACTGGATAACTTTTCTTCCTGGAGAGGCTATGAGGATTAGATAAGAGAATACATGTAAAATTCTCAGTACATTGTAAGTGCTCAATAAAAATTACCTGTACTACTTATCCCACATTTCTGAAAGCTCCCAGTCTCTTTTGTTGAATCCTCTTTATTCTCCTGTCCCCAAATGTAGATTTCTCCCAAAGCCCTGGGCTGTCCTCTCCACTCAAGCTTCCCCATAGGTACCTATCTACTGATTGTTTCCAGTGTAGCCACACACTGTAACCTTCTAGTTCTGGCATGACTTCTCAGCCAAGCACCATCCAATCCCACTTCACAAACTACCCTTAAGGACATTTCTCCATGAATGAGCTGTCATCCCTCAAATTCAACACATAACAAAAGGATCTAATTATCTTCTACCTCCTTCAACCTCTCCCAGTGGCATCAAGACGTGGGACCTCAGAGTCATTCTTAAATCATTCTTCTTCCTCGCCAGTCCACCCCTCACATACCCAATATCCTGTTTTTATTTTCTAATCTCTCATTTCTGATTAGGCCCTTCATTCCAGTCACCAGCACTCTGGCCCAGGCCCTCATCTTCTCACACCTAAATTATTAAAATGGCCTCTCAGTTGGTTTTTCTATCCCTCCTCCACCATCAGCAGATTAATTTTTCTGAAATGACAGTTTAATAGTAGTTCTCCCCTACTCAAAATACATTGATACTCTCCTTCCAACCATTGTCTACAAAATGAAATAAAAGTCTTAAGTCTTTAATTCAAGGTCCTGATACCCTGACAATGATCAACGTTTCCAAGTTTATCTTCCAACCAAAATCCTTCAGATTAGAAATTGTTTCTAATTCATCTTTGTATCCCCAATGTATATACACTGAGGGTACTTTCCAATGTTAATGGCAATATACATTGGGGTTACAAAGTTCCAGGCAATAAATATTTGCTGAATTGAACTAATCTCACTGATTTCCTCCCACAATTATAGGAGTCTGTTGATTGCATGTCACATTAACTCTTTATTCAATTTATTTAACTAACTAGTATTTATTGTCAAAGTGCCTTAAACAAGCAGTATAATTATACAATATTTATAATGAGTAAGCATATAGTCAGGATAAACTAATTTATGCTGTGGTAACAAACAGTCCCAAAATCTCAGGTACTTTACACACAGTTTGTTTATCACTTACGTAAAGCTGGGGCAAGTGACCTTGAATAAAACTACCCTTCATAAATCAACTTTTGTCTAGCCTTAAAAGATAATATTTATTCTCCAAGCCAAGAGGTAAAGTTGTACAATTGTGTTTTCAAAATGGTGAAAAGTGACAGATACAACCCACTGTACTGGTGCCTACCCTATGGTGAGGGATGAAGTTTTCTAATTTGCCCCAAAACTTTATATAGGCTTCCAGTGGTCCTGCTTCTCTTACAAATGCACACTGTAAAGACATGTACAAAGCGTAAAATCAAATCCTATCCTACATTTCCCAGGAAGTAACCTTTGTTAATATTTTGGTGTATATGCTTCCAGACCTTTCTTTTTACTACTCATTATTGTATCTGGATAAGTAGATTTAAAAAAAAAAAATAGAACCATACCATAATATACTTCTTCAACTTGCTTTTTCTTAAACAAAATGTCAGGAACATCTTTCCCAGGCACATGTTTACATGAAACTGTACACCAAGCATTCTTCTGGGAGCTAGCAATATAAAAGTGAAAGTAGAAAGAAACACCTTTGAAAAGCTTACTTTTTATTTTATTTTATTTTATTTTGGTGGGGGGCAGTGTCACTGGCCCTCATATATGGGACCCAAACTGGGGCTGCTGGCATCCCAAGTCAGTGCTTAAACACCATGCCACTCAGCCAGCCCTAAAAGCTTACTTTTTAGAGGATGGGAAGAGGGAACAGAAAATAAAATAAAATAAAAAGAGAGATAATAAATTTTAGTTAATTGTTTGTACTATGAAAAAAAAATAGTTAAAAGGATAAAAAGTGGAGAGGAATGGTATTTTTGATGGAGTAGTGTGTTGATCAGCATCCTAGCAGGAAAAGAACTTCACCCTCGGATGTTTCAAATGAAGAGACTTCAATGAAGGGGCTGTTCACAGAGGCATGAAGAGGGATGCAAGGCAAGAGAGGAAAGGGGATACTATCCCAAGGACTGAAGGGACAAAGAAAGGAAGGAAGAGGTCACAGGAGAGCCCAGTGCCAGCAGAGCCATGGAGAAGTGTCCTCTGAAGTTGTGGGGATACAGCTACTGCTAGAGATGCAGGCCTGAAGCATGAGGGAGTGGGGGAGAAATACCTTGGCCTTCTCTGTTCCCATGCACTGCTATCCTCCTGGTGTCACCCCATCAACAGGACCCAAATGGGACCCAGAGAGCATGGGAAGTGGTAAGAGTGGTCAGATTTCAGACAATTTGAAGTTATGCCCAACAGGCTTTGTCAATTGGATATGGGAAGTGAAGGAAAGAAAAATACCAGGATGATGCCTAGGTTTTTGGGCTGAGCTACTGATTGCAATGGGGAAGGCTTGGAGGAAAATAGATTATGGAATTTAAGAGTTAGGTTTTAGACATGCCTGGCTTGAGATGCCTATTAGACATACAAATAGAAATGACTGATAGGCAGGTAGGTGTATGAGTTTAGAGCTAAGAGGAGATATAGATTTGGGATTAATCTGCAAAGAGATGATCATAAGGCTGGTTAAATCACCTAGAAAAGGTATGACATATAAGCAAAGAGAATCGAGGAGGCTGTCCGTAGGGTCCTCCAGCATTTAGAGGTCTAGTAGATCAGATCAAGCCAGCAAAGGAAATGGGCAAGTGTCTTGTAAAGTAGGACAAAACTGGAAGAGGATGGTAAACTTGAACTCAAGTGAAGAGACCATTTCGAGGAAAAAAAGAATAGTCAGCAGTATTACATGTTACTGATCAGGGGACTTGAAGCATAGAAATCCCTAGTGATCCTGATGAGATAGTTTCTCTGAAGCAGTGGGGCTAAAAACCTGATTGCAGTGAGTTATAGAGAGAATGGAAGGGGAGGAAGTAAAGACAGAAAATATAGGCAACTGTTTTTAAAAGTTTTGTGATGAAAAACAGCTTTAATGGACGAGAACTTAGATAAAGAGGTTTTTTTGATATGAGAGACATCACACATTTGAATGCTGATGAAAATCTCTGAAGGAGGTGAAAATTGATGGTGCAGAAAGAAAAGGGTGTGATTGCAGAGGCAAAGTTCTCCAGGGGGCAGGACATGGGCTTCTGTGAGTCAGCAGACTGTGGAGAGGTTGTCCCACACAGGCTCAGAGACCACTGGAATAATATAACAAGAGGGATGATGGTACAGAGAAGCAGGGAGAGTTGGAGGTGAGAAGATAAAGTAGATCTCTCCTGATTGCCTCTATTTTCTCAGTAAACTAAGAAGCAATGTCATCAGCTGAGGCTAGAGAAGGTGTTGGAGGACTGAGGGGAGAAGAAGATACATGAATTGGTCCCTCTTGGAGAAAGAAAAAGACAACTTACCATGAAAGTGTGGTATGACTGACTGTCTGACTGCGGTAACAAATCTTAAGTGAGACCAGCCAGCAGAATGGAATTTGTTGGCCTGCTCCCTCTGTCCATCTGCTCAGGTACAGGTGTGGACTAGGTAAAGAATTGGGTTAGCCCAGGGTTTGGGGTTTCCCTTTACAATGGCTGCATGATAATGTACTGTGTGTGTGTAAAATGATTTCAAGTTTTGAATTTGCAAGTCTAATTATGGCTTATTTATCCGTCGTACTAAAAAAGTGAGCTATGCTAAAACAATATTAAGCATAACTTAATCTAGGATTTAATTATATTTTTATATTCGGAGGCTTTGAGACCATTTATTTTGAAAGAACATTAGAAATATGTAGGCGAGTGGCTCAGTTGGTTAAGAGCTCGCTCAAGAGTGTGACATGAGTCTGAGCAACAGCAGTTCGATGCCCAGCTCAAGCTGAGCTGCCAATAGGTGGCAGGATGGCTCAGCAAAAAAAAATTAAAAAAAAAAAAAAGAAATATGTAGGGATGATGATGCCATTTGTAATGTCATTTGATATTAGAATTTATACCAAGAAATAAATTTCAAAAGCAAGCTTGTATAGTAGTTTATGAGTCAGTGGCTTTCAGACAAACCTTTATATAATCCCCACATGAGTCTGGGCTCAGCAGGGGCCAGGTTGAACTTGAGGCTTTCAGTTGGGATCAAGTCTGCTCCTCAGGGCTTCTTTCTAAGGCCCAGGTTGAAGTGGCTGCAGCTACCTGTGGCATGTTATTCTAGTGGCAATGAAGGAACATAAGGGGTGGGTGCAGAATCATGTACTTCCTCTTGAGGCCTTGGCTCATAACTGGCACATTGTCACCTCTGCCCACATTCCATTGGCCAAAAGAGGTCACATGAAGGGCCGGCCGAGTGGTGCGTTGGTTAAGAGCTGCCTTGGGACGCCAGCGGCCCCAGTTCAGATCCTACATATGAAGGCCAGTGACACTGCCCTCTACAGCTAAGATGGTGAACAACAGCTCCAACTGGAGCTGGGCTGCTGTGAGTCCCCGGGATGCCATAGCTGAAGCCCCTGCTACAGTAGGCTGCCAAGAGCCGCTGTGAGCGGCCGTCCAGAGGCCAGCGACCAATCTGCCTCAGCCTGGAAGAGCACAATGATAATACCAACATGGGCCATTGAAGCGACGTCCTCCACAACTAGACTGAAGAACAGAAGGACGGCAACTTGTCTGTTCCCCTTCCCAGATTCCCCAACGCTGTTCCCCTCCCCCAATTCCCCAATAAAATCTTTAAAAAAAAAAAAAAAAAGAAGAAGTCACATGACTAAGCTCGACATCAATAAGGTGTGCAAATATAATCTGCCCACTGTGGGAAGCACTTCAGATTTCCATGGCAAAGAACATGGATGTATAATTTTATTTTTCTATTATTTTTTTTTTAAACTTTATTGGGGAATAATGTGTCTTTTCCAGGACCCATCAGCTCCAAGTCAAGTGGTTGTCCTTCAGTCTTAGTTGTGGAGGATGCAGCTCAGCTCCAAGTCCAGTCACCGTTTTCAATCGAGTTGCAGGGGGCGCAGCCCACCATCCCATGCGGGAATCGAACCAGCAACCTTGTTAAGAGCACACGCTCTAACCAACTGAGCCACTAACGTACCCCCTCCCCCAGATGTACCATTTTAGGAGAAAGTGAAGAGCTGGAAACAATATAATCCTGATTACCACTAGTAGAATAAGACTTCTTCACATTTTTGAGAACCACAGACTTCATCAACAAATGAGTTGGGTTTCATACATATGACAATGTATTATTATGCATGATACCACCTATTGGAAACCTCAGAAATTCTCTGGACTTTTGGCTTCAGAGTGATTAGTCACTGGTCTGAACCCCCCATCTATCCATTTCCTTATCTCCTAAACTGCTATTGAATTGTTGTCTAATGGGCTCCCATGTTTCTGTATTTATGAATTGAACATAAGCCAGCCCTCAGAAAGACAGTCCTTCCTTCCCTCCTAATCTGGTTTTGTGCTTGGAAATTTCCCCTGTTTAAGATCCATAAGGTCTATAAATCAAAAGAACTCTTGTTTACTCCAGGAAGCACTTTTTAATTCAGGTAGTTTCAGAATGGAGTCTGTCTGGAAATGGCCCAGGGCTTGGGGAGGCAAACAGGGAATTACAAAGGGTGTTGCAGATGACTGACAATGTACTCGGCATGAGGCAGTAGTTCCCAAAGTCCACTGTGCTATTATCGGATACAGTTCTGTCCCTGGGTTCTTAAAGATTTAAACAAAAAGAAATGAATAAAGGAAGACCAAAAAAAAAAGGTTTTCTTTGAAGTCTCAGAGTTGTTTGCTTCTGAAAGCAAGTGTTGTTCTTGCCTCTTAGCAAAGTACTTTTCCTATTGATTAATCACTTTATTGCTTTTCTATCTTCCCAGAACTTGAGTAATCTTTTTTCTTGACTATTTCCAGCGACCTCGATTTTTCATCCTCATTCACAGTTTCCTTCAGTTTATTTCTATTGATTCTGTTATTCAGTGCTCTTCAAGGATTGTTGAATCCTTGAAACTGTATTTAGACTCTGTTTCATGTTTTTAAAAACACACATTCATTTCAAGAAAAGTGAAATGTATTTAGAAGGTCATGATGAATCACCAAACAGATCATTGGGTATTTTGGTCATCTTTCCTTTCCAGTGAGAAAATTTAGCTTCCTGGATTGTGTTATTCCACAGAGGCACTTAACTTACTTGCGAAAACCCCCTTCTACCTCCCTCACTGTATTAACAAGTACAAAACATCTCACTTCTTTCTTGATCTGTGAATTTATGAGACAATAATTCCAGAATCATGGCTTGCATTAAGGCCCTGCAATTCTTCCATGTTATGGTTAGCAAGAATCCTGAGCCAGAATCATGGAACAATGCAAAGTTAAGCCAGTCAGAGGCCAAAAGCCTGTATTTCATGCTCTATTGTTATTTAAGAAAATTGCTTGGCTTCTTGAGTTTTAAAAGAAAAAAAAAGAATGGGCTTGTGGCTATTTTTAAGCCTTTTAACTTTAGGTCCCTTACCTGAATTTAACCTGACCTTGTACTTAGATTTTACATAAGAAAATAAACAACTGACTATATAGACAATGTTTTTAAATCCAGCTTATTAACTAGATATTAAAATTTTCAGACAAGGCACTGGATTTTCCAACTTTGTTGATTAATTTGAGATGTTTGCTATATTAAGAGTTTGCATAAATAAAATTGTTCTCTAGCTCCCCTCAAGCCACCCAGCTCTGAGATATTAAAAAATATTTCTTTTAATGAGCATTTATTAAGTGTCTTTTTATCTAAGTGAAAAGGATTTTTTCTCCTCTATTATCTCCCTCAGGATATAATTTCTTGAAGGCAGATAGATAATCTACATGCAATTAATTTCCAGTATAATATCCTGGGACAGTTTAATTAACTCCATGGTTATTCAATTAATAATAATTAAATGCATTTTTTCAGACTCAATCACTGATCACTTAGTAGTAATTACCTCAGTAGAATGGCAAAATGGAGTCAGAAATAACTGTTTGACTTCATCTGGATTAAATTAATAGGGCTTACAATGCATTTCAATGGATAAAGACAAGAATAAATGCCTTTGGGGTGAAATTGCATGAAATGATTAAAGGGAGCAATGCTGACCCTTATTTTAAACTATAATAGCTTTACAATCTAGTCTCTTCACCAATAATTGTTAATTCCCAATATTTTCCAATCCTTCTGGGCATAATAAAAAAGGAAAGATTGTATATTAAAAGAGACTTCCCTCTAGCCCCAAATAAGAATATAAATAAGGAACCTGAGTCTAATTATCCAGCATTACATTAGTCCCCAGAAGAAAATAAATGTAAAGTTTTAAAACATGTTTAATCTTTTAGTTTTTTTAAAAGACAGAAAGTTGCACTTCTTGTTGGTGGGGAAGCAAATATATAGTATACATTGTTTAATTTCTTTCAAATTTTAGAATTTAAAATAGACCTTACTCTTCTTTTTCTTTTCCTCTCTCTCTTTTTCCCCTGCTTTCCCTTCCCATCAACAGTCCTGAAGTCATGAATTGAGGCAGAGTAAGGCAGGCATCTGCCACTGAAAGAGAGAGACACAGTGGCCCAAAGCAGGGTATCAGAGCTCAAATTGAACAAGGAAGTGACCTCCCAGGATGGCTGCCCCACATGGGGGTCAGAGCCAAACCTGGGCATGCTCCAAAAGGGTAACTAGCAGAGCCCGAACAGGGTGGGAGGGCATCCAGGCATGGGGCCGTCCCGCACAGAGTAAGCAGGTGGCCATAAATTGAGGACAGACCGGCAGAGTAAGATGAGTTTCAGTGTGGTCAAGAGGGTGGCCGCAGAGATGGGTTACATACAAGGGGATGCATAGAATGAATGAATAAATTATGGCTATGAAGTCAGGCTCCTCACTGTCAGAGAAAGAAGGTTCAAATATGAACAGGAAGAAAACTAGAATGAACCCCGTGACACTAGAGTGGAATTGGAGGTATCAGTGTGAACTCATGATTTTGGCATATAGATGCAAATGTGTTTTTATACATGGATATAAATAAAAACATATGTGTATAAAGATACATGTTGCCATATATGGAGCTCTGTCCACCAAGAAGGACTGGTAACAGCCAGACTCTAATAGCAATGAACACACCTAGCACCCAGATCTAGAGTTATAAATATGATTCTCCACTAGATTTCTTGGAGAAATGAATGATTTTAGAGCTGGGTCTGAGACAGTATAAGATGAGCCTTTAACATCTTATATTAGAAAGCAAGGAAATGCTTAGAGAATGATCGTGAAATGTCCAAAGGGCATAGAAGCCAGCTCAAAGAGGCTGCCACTGGCCAAATCGGGGATAATTTGAGCATCAAAATAAAAACAATAATTATAACCTATTGAACAAAATATGAAACCATGATTTAAATAACGAATGAATTGAAAGTTTAATGAGAAACATAATTTCAAAGTACCAGGGGAGTAAGAGTAACTTTCAATGACACCTTAATTGAACAATCAAAGTGAACTTCATATTAAGAGGACAAATCCAAACTGCCACCCATCACCTGACAGGAGGCAAAGAGACCAGTGTGATAGTCCTACCAACACGCATACGCTGAATGTCATCGTGAAGAAACATCGGACGACCCCAAATTAAGGGACCCTTCACAAAATAATTGGCCTGTGATCCTTAAAAGTGTCAAGGTCGTGGAAGTCAAAGAAAGTCTTCCTTCCATACACCTCCAATTGTTGTTGTTTTTTCCTGCTAACTTGCATGATGCTTCAGAGGCAACATATTAAAATGGCAACGCCTCTGAGAAATATTTCTCACCTTTCTCTTATTGCCTCAACACACATCTCATTCCCCCTATAAACTAAAGTCTTCATTATGCTGACAGCTTAGTCATTTTGTTGTTGTTTAGATTTTTACCTTTAAGCTGTTTTTCTTCTGCCTTATCCATCTTCTTATACATATGGTTCTCTATTTTCCTAAATTCAAATACCATGTAACCCACATCTTTTTTACATACATTATGCCTTAGGACCCTTAAACTAATTGGTGTTGGCCACAGTCTGAATTTTTTTCTTGGTTTCTAGACAAACATTTCATGCCATGGGAGCTGCCTGAGGCCCAGCACAGCCAGCTCTGTCAGGAGGTAGTACTGTAGAAAGAGTTTGACTGTTTTGTTATATTTTGCCATTCGTATTTTATAAAAAGTAGTGGAAATGGAAAAATGGAATGGTTGATATTAGTGAAAAATATAGGTTTCATAAAAGTAATACTATTGAGACAAGATGGAAATTGGTAGACATGCCAAAAGCTATAGATTTCACCTTCATTCAGATTTTCATTGGACTTAACCCAGCTGACAGTGTGTTGTGTTATAAGGGGAGGGAAAAAATCAAAATTTGAGCACAAATATGATACAATAAAAATACAATTTTGAAGACTGTGTTTATGTTGGTATAATTATTAGACTTACCTTATAATATACTCATATGTCTGATATTCAGTTTCCTTTCAGGAAGGTTTTATATGTGAAAGCAGCAGACGATTTTTCTTTCACAAAATAAAAAGTCAACCCCTCTCCAGGAATACAGACAACTTTTCCAGGGTTGTAATTTTCAGCCACCATGCAGGGGCAGGCGAGAGCAATCATGCACGTGGACAAGACAGTCACCCTCACTCTCAGCAGGAATGCTGGAATTATAGACCACCCCACCCTCCCATAAATCCCACATGTTCGTGTCCTGGAGAAAGGACCATCTGGGTTTTTCAGCTGTGGTTAAAGCCAAGATTGCCATAGAGTTTAGATAAGTTTTTCACTGGGATTCAAAATTCAAGCTCAATTCTAAGGGCTGTGTCCCACCTTTATTCTCCCATTTTAACATAAAATGTCTGGAATGCAGGTCAATTAAAGATAGAAGAGAAGGAGTAGAGGAGGAAGGGGAAGAGGAAAAAGAGGAGGGACAGGAGGAAAAGAGGAAAAAGCAAAGTGGAAATGGAGAGGAGAAAGAATGGGGAAATGCTGATAAGATGGATAACAAAGAAATGCAGACTTGCTTAGGGGAGTGCACCTTCCTGACCTCTAGATCTGGCCGCCAGTTGGAAGTTCTTCTAGTTCTCTCTTCTGCTCAATAGGAAAGGGTTAAGAGCTTGTGGTCAGGACCCTGGTCTTTGGGTTCTTGTCTAACTTCCAAACTACCATGTTAGTAAACAAGACAATGACATTTGCATTTTTGTTTGTTTGATTTGGTTTTTCAAATTTATTGGAAAACTGTGTTTTTCCAGGACCAATTAGGTCCAAGTCAAATAGTTGTCTTCAATCTATTAGGCTGTAGGAAAAGTCATGATGTACTTTTTCTATGATTTTCATTGCAAAAATGTGACATGACTTTTCCAACAACCCAATAGTTGTGGAGGGTGCAGCTCCTTGGCCCATGTGGGAATCAAACCAGCAACCTTGGTATTGTGAGCCTGCAGCGCTCTAACCACCTGAGCTCATTTGCATTTGTACAGTGCAGCCCACATTCTGAAGCACCATCACTTTGATAACATTTTTACTTTGTGGAAACTGAGACCTAAAAGGATTTAATTTAAAGGGGCTGGGCAGTTGTGAATGTGAGACTTTATCAAAGTCTCTAACATTATACTCAAAGCTTTGTTTTGGTATTTTTTTTCCCATTCCACAGTACCTTAGGATAGTTCTGCCTGTGTTGTGTGCTCAAAGTAAATAGAAATTGACAGTTTCACTTAATCATTAGTAGAAAAACTATAGTGCTAGTTCCTTTGACAGTGGCTAGGTAACCCTCATAAAATTAAGAAACTAAGCCAATGAATACACTATATGCATAAAGACATATACTATATGTCAGTTTTTACCAGACGGTGAGATTTTAGGCTATTTGTCTATTTCTGTATCTTCTAACTCTTCTACAGTGAACATGTACCATTTTTGTAAAATTGTAAGAGTCTAAAGCAAACACAGGGAATATATTTTTAAAGTGTTAACACCTCCTAACCTCTGCCCTTTATATACATCCTAGATCCTTTATAGACATACTAGAAGGAATAGGAGAAATGTTCAGATAAGCAACATCAAATGACAATAAGCAAAAATAATAATAACTATTCAGTGAAGTTAAGAAAAATTGTATTTAGGGCCGGCCAAGTGGCGCAGTGGTTAAGAGCTGGCTTGGGACGCCAGTGGCCCAGGTTTGGATCCCACATATGAGGGCCAGTGACACTGCCCTCTAAAAAAAAAAAGAAAGAAAGAAAGAAAAAGAAAAATTGTATTTACTTCTGGGATTAAAAATCTACATGCATGGGCCAGCTGAGTGGCGCGGTGGTTAAGCGCTGGCTTGGGATGCCAGCAGCCCCGGTTTGGGTCCCACATATGAGGGCCAGTGACACTGCCCTCAAAAAAAAAAAAAAAAAATCTATATGCAATTCTTCTGATTGTACATTGGCTATACATCAGCTGCCAAAGTGTGGTTGCCTATTTTATCTAGAAAAACAATATTTTGCCATCCTCCCTCCCTCAGAGACACCGAGCCATGGGAAATCATAAACAGCTCCACAAATGGAAAACAACTTATTTCTGGGGGAGCACCAGCGAGCTTCAGGGCACACAGGATCAGGAAGTGGCCAAATAAAACTCATCATTGTACTCAGCCGGGTGGTATTGCTGAGGACTTTATTTCATAACACCCTCTTTACAAGAAGTTTGTCACTGTTCGTCTTAGTATCGGGGTCGTTTTGCTCCTGCTAAGTCAGTTTCAGGCCAATCTCCCTCTTTATAGATGAGCTGCTGAGATATTTAGAACAGGCTTTGTCATCCAATGGGAGCCAAGAGACCCATCCTTACAGCACAACTGCACATGTGAAGACTGCTCTTAGTTTCATCTGCCTCTTTCCTACCCTCAGTCAGGGCTTGCTTTCTATTTAATGTCTCTCTTTGTACCGTGTGTGTTTTGGTAACTAATCTTAAATCATTTCTGGGATAAGAAAGGCCATAAATAAATAAATAAATAAATAAATAAATAAATAAATAAATAAATAAATGTATATATACACAATCTAATTGTGAATATGTGAAGCATTGATCTTTAGCTGTGTCAGTTCTGTTTCGCACTGTGTCTACCTACCACAGGTAATACTCAACAAGTATTAACAATTCAAATATGGTACCCTAAATTCTTGTTATTTATCATCTTTGCAGCCCATAGCCCTTAATATGTCATAAGCAATTAGTGGCAAAGTCATTTATAAATGACTCCGGAAACAAAATAACTGTTTCCGGATCTGGATTCAACCGCATGATCCCTTTAGCCTTGCATACTGATTCACACCTCTTTGTGTGTTAGTGGAATTTGCTAGACTACCCTCAAGAGGAAACAGAACTATTTCCTCCTTCAAGGTACTCTCTGACTACAAAAACATCAATGATTTGTTCCCAAAGTTGGAGATGGGGGAAGAAAGAGGACAAGAGTAGAAGAAACAGGGAGGGAGAATAATTTTGACATCATTCTAACTATCTGATCATAGAAAGACACGTGTAACTATTGCCAGGTTTTTTTTTTAAGATTTTATTGGGGAATTGGCGGAGGGGAACAGCATTGGGGAATCGGGAAGGGGAACAGACAAGTTGCTGTCTTTTTGTTCTTCAGTTTAGTTGCGGAGGATGTTGCTTCACTGTTGGTATCGTCATTGCACTCTTCCCGAATGAGGCAGATCAGTCGCTGGCCTCTGGATGTCGCTCACCGCGGCTATTGGCAGCTCACTCTTGGCTGCCAGCCGCTCACGCTGGCTGCGGGCCACTCACTGTAGCCTATGGCAGCCCACTGCAGCAGGGGCTGCAGCCCACACCATCACCGGGGCTCGCACAGCCCAGCTCCAGGTGGAGCTGTTGTTAGCTGTAGAGGGCAGTGTCACTGGCCCTCATGTGGGATCTGAACCAGGACCGCTGGCATCCCAAAAGCAGCGCTTAACCAATGCGCCACTCGGCCGGCCCTATTGCCAGTTTTTGAAAAAGAAAATCAGATGCAAGTTAGGTAACGGCTAAAGTTATACAGCAGGTTTACCATATAAGTGAGTCAATAAATGTTAACATGGGGATTGACAGCAGAGAGTCCACATTTTCTCAAAATATTCTAACAGAAACAAACAATAGTGTGTGTGTGTGTGTGTGTGTGTGTGTGTGTGTGTGTGTGTGTGTGTGTGTAATAAGGTAGGGCCTGTCAAAGAAAATGAGGGCTACAAGCGAGTCAGAATTTGCTGTGCAAAGCCCTCCTTTTGATTATAAACAAAATAAGGAAGATCCCCAGCTTGATATTCATGAAGACAATGTTTTCTGAGCAAAACGTGGTTTTGATTTCTTAATCTCTAATGATTACTCCTATGTCAAGCTAACACTTGGTAGATTTATTTCTAACCAGTCATCACTTCCAACAAGTATGTTTTTAAAATGCTTCAGCTCATAGGGAATATAGAATTGTGATCCCAAACCACCTTCTTAAGATGTGGCTTAGGAAAGATTCCAAAAGAAAGTACTGATACGGCAGGTACTGGGATTTGCTTCTACTTTTAAAACTTTGAAATCTGTTGGGGTTTGGGGGGTGGGGATTGTTTGTTGGTTACTTGGTAGAATCTGCCACTGTTATCAGAGCTCTAGGACAAAGCATACAGACTGAAATCTCAGAGCTTGGTACAAAGGGTCCCAAACTTCCACAAACCTTGAATAGACATAACAAAACTATATTTCCTAGAATAAAAAAACAGGGTACAGAAGGAACTTGAAATCCTAGAATTCCCATTCAGGCATTCAAGGAAAAGTGTTAAAATATTCTAGGAAAATGTCTGAAGATGTTTTATACAAACATTTCACAACTTGTTCCACTAAGCAGGATGAAATGAGTTTAAAATTCCTTTAGCTGGGCTGGCTGAGTGGCGCGGTGGTTAAGCGCTGGCTTGGGCAGCCAGCGGCTCTGGTTCAGGTCCCACATGTGAGGGCCACTGACACTGCCCTCAAAAAAAAACCAAGAAAAACACAAAATTCCTTTAGCAAATAGAAGCCACTGGCTCTGAACATAAAGAAGGTGACCAGGCATTCAGGGCAGCATCACCTGGCCCCAGCACACAGTCCTGGTGACCTCCTCCTTCTCTGTGGAAAAGGTTATTGTGGGCCTGTCCTCATTCTAGGCTTAAGGGATGCAGAGATAAATAAAACTCTGTCCTCAAAACTCTTCTAGTCTAGACAAAAAGAGAAAATTAACCAACAAGTAATGCAAAAGGCAACATAACACAGTGACTGAGAGTATACAGACTTAAAAGTTAGATATCCAAGTTCAAATCCTGACTCTGGCTTACCGCTTATATTGGCTGTGTGACTTTGAGAAAGTTATTTAACTTCTGTGCTTCAGTGTTTCATATACGCAAATATGTATATATATATATATATATATATATATATATATGGGAATTGACTAAAACAACATGGGTTGGAACTGCATGGGTCAACTAATATGCAGATTTTTTTCAATAAATACAGTCAGCCCTTTGTATCCATGGGTTTTGCATCCGTGGATTCAACCAATCACAGATTATACTGTTTTCTATCCTCAGTTAGTTGAATCCATGAATGCTTGGAGCCAACTGCATAGCCAAAAATTATATGTAGATTTTTGACTACACAGGGGTTAGCACCCCTAACCAACCTCCCCACTGTGCTGTTCAAGGGTCAACTTGAGATTATATATTCTATATATATACAAACACACACACATGCATGCACACAAGAAGGTCCCCAAAAAAAGTATATACATTTTAAGAAATGAAAAAACTATTAAAATTGTAATACTCAATATATACTGATAACAAAAGATGAATACAAGTCATGTTCGACTTCTGCAATTACAAGAGGTGTTCAAAGTGGTTACCATTGGCATAATTTTAATACAGTTTTTTCCTTTCTTAAAATGTGCATACATTTTTTTAGCACTCTCTGATTATCTCCCTCATACCCTCATATGGTGGTTACAAGAATGACCCCAAAAATCCACATGTATAGATACGTCTCCTGGCTTTTAACATTGAAAGCCCAGCTAAGATCAAAAGGGAAAAAAACATAGAACCTGGTGCAATTCCAAGAAAGGCACCAATTGTGACTGAGCAATTTCACCTCAGAGCTGACTGCCCCCAAGATGTTTCCCCACAGGGTGGTGTTTCTAGGCAGCTTCCAGATAGTCTTTGTATATGCAGACCCAGAAATATGGTTTCATCAATACTCTGATTATGAAGCAACCTCTCTAACTTTGGCTTGAATTAACCAAACTCAATGAAATAAATATATCAATATAAAGGAGAACGCTAATTCATCAACTTACAATGAGAAAACCACTTTCATTGAACTGGAAGACAAAATAATTATTGAGAAAACTATCTACCAAGCATTGAGCTAAATACTTCTCAGATGTTATTATGTTTAATTCTCAAAACAATCTTACAAGGTAGATGTCAAAGAAACAGTTAATACTCATGGATATTTGTGTACCTCTGCATCTTCCTGACTCCCTTGCAGCTCTGCTGGACAACAGAATGTGAGCAGAAGTATGTGGGTCACCTCTGAGTAGAGATGGTTAAGTGTATGGTGTGCCTTCCCTAAGCTCTCTTTCCCAAACATGCAGCTGGAAACAACGGAAATGGTGGGCCAACAGACTGGAAGAAGAAGGAGGTGTGAAGGAAAAGGACATCACAGTGAGATCAATGCTGTTCACCTTTGTAAAAAGACATTCTCAAGGACCAAGCCCAGACAAGATTCCAGGCCCCAGGTGAGCCGCGAGAGACGAGAGGCTGGAGTGGGCCTACCACAGGCTCCATGGAGGAGGGCCTGGGGTGGCACGGAAAGAAGAACCAGTTCAGAGGGGTTGAGAATTGGGGAGTTTGAAGGAGAAAAGGTTGTGAGCAAAGCGGGGAAAGATGTGGAGGTGAAATATTTCCAGGAGATAACAAGGTTTAAGGCACAAGCATACCAAGAGTTGGCAGTAGAGAAGTAGAGGCTTTGGAATAGTCAAGGAATGATGCAGAATGGGTCTGGGTGGGTCAGTAAAATATCAAAATCTTAAAACCAAGTCAAGATTTATGATATCACAAATACATTGTTCTAATATATAATATATACAAACATGGATATCTGATACACTTGGAATCCTGCCTTGTTTTCATTAGTGATTATTTGCCTCATACCTATCTATCATTCAGACTGGTTTATTTTAAATCCTATAGGACATAGGTTTGATACAAAACTTTAATTCGATATATTTGCCCTTATTAACTAGAATAAATCATACAGATACTGACAAATCCTTGGAACAAACAATGAATTTATATTTTGATTTTGAGATATGTGATCATGAAAACATGAACTCTGCTATTGTCTTCAACCAAGTATTTCCTTCTTTATTTTACCAAAGGGAATATAGGTGATGTTACACAGATACAATAGAGCCATTCTTTTAAAACAATGTTCTTAAATAGTCCAGATGGTTAGCATATTCTATTTTCTAAATTTGCTACTCTCTCCCAATACTCTTGGGATGGAGGTAATGGGGAAGGACTGTGTTACTAACTCAGTAACATATGGGATTGCAATGTTACGAAAACATACCATGAAGATTTCTTGGCTTATGTCAGGTAATGGCCAGAAAATTCTATTAATAGTATGACCATCTCAAAGTTAATTGATTAGTTTCCACTTAATCAACTGGGACTCTGACTTTTTTATACCTTACTTACATGAAGAAATATTCACAGACAAAAACCATCAGTACTTACAGATGAAGCAAGCACAACTGTACTAGAAAGAAGTCTCTACTTCCAAAGAAAAGGAAATCCCTTTTACTGGGGACAAAGCTTATCTATCACAAAGAGAGAAAAGGTTAAAAATATAAACACCCCTGAAAGACATAATTTACTGGCTGAAATTCACAAATTTGATTCTAGACCATTCTTAAAAGCAGTTGTAAAGAAATATAAGAATTGTGAACTGTTGGGATGCAAAAAGAGGCATGAACCTGTGTCACACTTTTCAAGATGTAATTCATCCTTCATGTGATGTAACGATTTCGTAGGGTTGAGTGTTGGCAAGTGTATGGCACTAGATGTGGCACAGACATGTTCATTATACTTTCTGGGTCTAATATAAGCCCAGAAGCATGGAAGTGGAAGCTGCCCCAGCTTCCCTCTGCACCCTCATCTTTTTCTTTTCTTTCCCAATGCATGTCTCTGGTCCTCTCTCACCAAGAGTTGCATTATGATTACTGAGTCCACTGACAGTCAGAAAGTAACCAGGCACACTTGAGAACTAAAGCATATCCCTGACCATTCTCTTTCCATTTTGAACAAGAGAATTAATGAAAAGAAATAAGGCAAGAGACAAAAAAGTTAAAATAGCCGAAGTGGGTATTTAGAGAAAATATTTCCTAATGGCTAGGTACCCATCAACTGAGCATCAAATAATCGGCTACCAAAATGATACAAACAAAAGCATTTCTAATCTTATCACTTCCAAGTTTTGAGTCTGACTTTCTATAGAGAAAACAAAGTTGATTCAATTCTAATTCACTTTTGCCTCTAAATGAATATTTCAGACTTTTAATAAAGTGAACCACAAAATCTACCCAGAGACATAAAGGCAATATATTTTATAAATTCTGGAACTTTTCCCTACTTTTCTACACAGAAAAAAAAATCTTTCTTTAATTTTTGTTTTTCCCAGAAAATTACAAACTTACCATTTCCTTTTTCCCATCTCCTCTTAATTGTATGGAATTTCTTATTTTTTTATGCTGAAATTCAATCCTTCAGAATTTCCAGTTTGTTCCACAAGGTTGAATGGAATGTTCAGCATTTTGGTATATTATGCCTCATTAGGCAAGTAATCAACCAAAATAGACATTTATGGTAGACTTAGAGTTCTCTCATTTTAAGTAAGCACACACTCTAAACTTTGTAATAAACCAAACTTCTAAGTATTCACTGAGAGTTTTACACTGAAAATAGACTATCAGGAAGAAAAAAAAAATCATATAACACCAATGTCCTCTAGCCAATGTTGTCACAAAAGGCAGAGAGATCTAAGTCTGAAGGAGTTGGAATAACTCAGCAAATAGTTGAAATCACTGGGGCCTTTATAACTAAAATTCGACCTTCTATTTCATTAAGCAAACAGTCTAAGAAATAAATGTCAAATCGTTGAAAGAGATACTGCAAGACAGAAACACGTGAGCCAAGCACTGTTCTCAGTGGTTGCTAATCCTACTTGAGGCTAATTAGCTGAAGAAGCACGTGGCAAATGCTAAGAAGGCTAAAGATGATTCAATGACTCAAGAAAAGCCCACAGCAATGTAGGACAAACAAAAAAGAAACTAAGCTTATTCCAGTGAGGAAAGACAATCCTGGAGCCTGCTCTCCTGTCAGACTTCAGTTAAGCATGTCAGGGACAGGCTGCTCTCCAATGGGACACACGGGAGGGCTTGTCAAAAATGCCAACACAGGGACTAGATGCGAGACAGACTTCGTAATAATGGGGACTGTTAAACGTTAGCCTGGGTCACCTCTTTGTGAAAATATATGACCCTAAGCGCCCCCCAGGTCCCAACACAGCTAAGTATCAGAAAAGAAACAGGAAAGCAACTGTAAAAGGGAGGGACAGGAATGTGTTTCTTGACAGAGGCTGTCTTGAGGAGATCAGGGGGGAGTCATATCACACACACAGAGCAAGACCACCTGAGAACCTTCTCTAATTCCAATTTCCCCCCCAAATTCCAGTCCTCTTGGCAAACTCTCCTTCTCCAGTAAACTCTAAGTCTCTCTCCCTCTCCATGTCTCCCTCCGTGCCTCTCTCTCTCTCTCTCTCTCTCTCTCTCTCTCTCTCTCTCTCTCTCTCTCCTTCCCTCCTTCCCTCCTTTCTCCAGGTCATTCCCCTCTCCTTCTCCACCTCCCTCTAATTTTCTCTTTTTCTCCCTCCTACCCTCTCGTTTTTTCTCCCCCTCCCCCTCCCTCCCCCCTCTCAGTCTATTTCTTTACCCTCACACATAGTATTCCCATCAACTGAAAATACTTGTAGTAGAATTTGTTGTTTAATAGCACACTATAATTTATATACACCAAAAGATTGTGGTACCATACTTTTCTATAAATGATATAAACTTTCTCACATGCCCCATGTAATGGACTGAATTGTGTCCCCTACAAAATTCACATGTTGAAGCCCTAACTATGAATGTGATCATGCAGTAAAACCTTGGATTGTGAGTTATGTGGTTTGAGAGTGTTCTGCAAGACGAGGAAGCATTTCTAATACATTTTTATGTGGTAAATGAGTGATGTCTTGCAATACGAGTAGTTTGTTTCCAGAACAAACTATTGTTTCCAGATTGTGCTCACAAACCAAGGTATTACTTACTGTATTTGGAGATGGGCACTTTGGGAGGTTTAGAGGAGGACATGAGGGTGGGCTGCCCTGATGAGTTTAGTGTCCTTATTAGAAGAGGAAGAGACACCAGAGCTCTCTTTCTCTGCCAATATAAGGACATAGATGGCTGTTGGCAAATCTGGAAGAGGGTTCTCACCGGCAACCAAATTGGCTTGCACCAAGTCTTGAACTTCCAGTCTCCAGGATTGTGTGAAAATATATTTCTGATGTTTGAGCCACCTAGTCTATGCTATTTTGTTATGGCAGTCCTAACAGACTAATATACCCCCATTCACACTTTGTGAGGTGGTGTGATGGAGTGGAGAGATACAAACTTGCAAGTTAAGAATCAAGCCGTTACTTTGGCTTAAACAGTCTCTTCCAGGTAAATATGCAGTGAGTTCAAAGCTCGCTCCCTATAAGACTTATCTCTCCTCTCTCATTCCTCCCTCCTCCCTCCCAAGATGGAGACTTGAGGCTAGGGCACAGATTACAGATCTCCAGGGGTAGCTGAAGGAGAAAGTTGACCTCAGGGCTAGTCTTTTCAGAGATGTCCTCTGCATTACCTGCTCATACCTCCTAGTGACATTAGTGGTCAGTTCTCTTGGCAAAGCTAGGGGGTCTCAGGGATCTTTTCCTGTGTTACCTGGTGCCACCTTAGCCCAGGTGGCCCTGCAAATCCTCTAAGTCCATCTCGATCTCAGCTTTCAGCAGTTTCTGAGAGAGGCCTTTACTGGGGGTCATCCCCCCTGTTGCTACCACAGCTTTAACAGGACTCTGGTTTCAATTCCTACATTGTGGTATGTAAGACCTTCTGGATCCTTCCACATCACACAGAAGCCAAGGGATTCTTGGGAATCTATACCTGACCCTCTCCATGCTTAGATGCTACCTTCAATCTTTCCTACTTTATTGCATGGATAGTTTCATATTGGACATTGTGATTCTCTTAGATGCCTTAAAATTTTCCCTAGAAACAAACCTCCTTGCTCTGGGAATACCCATCCCCTAAAAAAACATGTGTGTTTTTAACTTCCTCTCTCGTTTGACCATGAAGGTATGAGAAAATGAGGGTCCACTTATTTGACCCCCCTCCCTCTTTTCTTCGTCTCACTCTCCTTTCTTTCCCTGTCTTGGGTGTAGAGTGTACGAGTGTGTGCATGCTTATGTATGTCTGTCTCTCCTTCCCACTCACCCCCACCTTCCCAACACACACAGCTGACTAGAAACTGAACGTGCTCTCTACTTTCTCTTCCTATTGGGTGGGAAATACTGATCGTCACAATTTCCTTCAGAACTTCTTTATACTGTCCTTTCCTTCCCTGGGACCTAAGCCTTAGTGGTGAAGGCTGAAGGAAGAACAAGAATTAGGAAACATAAATTATTATATCAGCTTTTAAATAGCATTCCCATTACATACTCCTGTAGTCAGTTTATCTCCACTTAATGGGGAACACGAAATAACCTAATTTTTGTTTTTTTCTATTCCCCGCTGTGATGTTGTGATTTATAAAAGGAAATATGTATTTGGTGTTTCTCCCATTCCTGGAGCTAAGCTCCTAAAACCCTTGGAAGTGATGAGAGTAATAAAGGTGTCTTTTGTTAGGTTAATGAGGTGGTTTTTGGAAAGCAGATCAACTCTCACTTCTGGAGATAAAATGAGTTCTCTCTGGCCATCTCTGAAATGTGTCACATAGTTCCAAGGTCCCTTGTAAAGTTCCTGTGATTTTATGAATACAAGGAAAGGAGAAGCAAGCTATATTTATGAAAGTAGGTAGACAATTAAAACTACTTCATTGCTCTTATTTTTGAGTGAATTAATGTTTTCTTTCCTTCTAAAGTTGATCTCTTATTGACCAATTACTTATTTTCTACAAGTTAGCTATAACTAAATCATTCATTGTCTCTTTCTTGTATCCCATTTTCTGTTCAACTCTGTATTTTAATCACTGTCTTGACTGCAAAACCAATTCCTGCCAATGAATTTGGCCACCATATATGCTCTTTACAATTTTAAAGGCAGTTAATCTGAGCAGAATTTGGCTTTCATAACTCTTTCAACATGCAAAGTTCTAGTGATATCCAAGAATCTTTGTCCTGAAAGAATTTTGGATGTGTGTGATTAGGTAGTCTACGTCTTTAAAGAAAAAAATATACTTGTTAGAATCTTTGCAGAAGCATCAATTTAATAGTAAAATGCTGCCTCCTTCTGGATAAATTGTATCAGTCATAATACGCTTGTAAACTGCTATAGAGGTATTCATTTTAAAAATAAAAATTTTTGAAACAATTAGAATTCTACACTTTTTAATTTAAAAAAAATACAGAATTAGAGTACTACAGTAAGCCTTGAAAGAGTACCTCCATTCTTCCTTTGCAGCTGTAAAATGCTTAAAAAATTACCCTATAGAGCTGATTTGATTATGATTTTCTCTTAAAGATCTCTCTGAATAGTAACTGAGAAAGTAAAAATGAGATGATAAAATTGCAATTAGCATAATTTTCACTTTTATGTCACCTTATGTTACTTAACATTTAATTAGCATTGTTATGCATGTACACAGATTCATACTACTACATGCCTGGAAAAATGTGTGTGTGTGTGTGTGTGTGTGTGTGTGTGTGTGTGTGTGTGTAAATGCAGTGAAATTCCTAGGTGTCCTAGTCTCAATTCTGTGGCCAGCAGTCATGTGAATTTTGGCAAGCCACTTAATCTCTCTGAGTCCTAGTTTCCTTATCTGTATGCTGCGTATAAGAAACACATTGTTACTGACCTCAAAAACACTGTGAGGCTCGCTGAAGTCAACAAAGCACTGTGTGAAGTGTTAAACTCATTTGTTATCTTTACAGCTTTAAATGGTCACATGCCTGAAGTGAAAGAATAGAAACAGATTTGTGACCAACAAAAAGAAAAATGCTTAATGACATCCTATTTATTGCATAACCACAGCTAGTTTGTCTCTACTCAAATTAACCCACTCTCTATTCTCTGGAATAAAGAGCAGGAGAAGGCAGTTGCACATAACCCCAGACCACAGTTATACAGAAGTGAAATCTACTCTCGGTTTTCCAAGGGCAGCCCCACCCCCACCCCCACACCAGAGCCAAAAAAGCAGAAGGGTCTAACCAAAGCTGAACTGGCGAGGCACCCAGAGCGAGACACCTAGAGCAAGACACCCAGGGCAAACCCTGTTTGCTCAGCCTTATCTTTGCACCACTATCTGGAAACCCTGCCCAGAATGATCAAGTGCCAACTATGCCCTGGTTCTATGAAAGGGACTTTCATGATTCTCCAAGGATCCTTCCACCAAAGTGGTGCTAACCAAAATCCCAACCAGCTAAGAGATCAAAGGACACTCCAAATATTCCAATCCCTTCTCAGCCTCTCACTAGTGGACATGCAATTTAACCACTCTGTGTGTGCCTCGATTTTGTCTATATAATGGGTACAGCAACAGTCCCTACTTCATTAGGTTGTTGTGAAGATATATGAGTTAATACAAGTACAGTGCTCAGAACAGTGTCTGGCATGTAAGTGCTCAATAGATATTAGCTGCTGCTGCTGCTATCCCCAACTATTATTACTATTCCACTAATCTGCTTGTCCATGACATTCATTTATGGACGAGTGATATGTCTCTCTCACAACTCTTCAATTTTCTGAGACTGAAGACCCTCCTTTAAGTACTCTGGCCATCAATATTTAGAATTGTTCCTATATTAGTGACATTACATATATACTTCTTTTTATTTTTCAATTACAAATTAATACATGATAACAACTGGTGTTATTTAATGACATAGTAACCAAGCCAAACAACAATGCTTTGTTTTGCAGCCATATTAGCAGATGTGCCCAGAATAAGAGCCGTGACTTATGCACATTTTAAGCTGTTAAACATTTCTTTTTTTTTTATGATGAGGAAATATTTCAATTCCATTTCACTCCAAGAGCAGAAGCAGCTATAATACTCCAACTCAAAACTGTTTGGTAAATCAACCTAAGAAAAGTACTAGAGGGCACCAAAGCTGTTTTGATTGAGAACTAAAAATGACACTTGGCCACTAGGTGGCATTTAAATTATGTAGCAGATTTCAGCTCACGCTTGATCTAGTTAAAACCTTAATTGGTTTGCACTTGGTTCAAGCACTGGCGATTCATATACTTTGACACTGTGGGACCTCTCAGGAGTTGGCTGAATTGAGGCTTGGGAGTATCTACAGCAGGTTCACCAGCTACAGACAAAATCCTTTTGGGGTAATGAAAAGAAAGAAGTAATTTTAAATTTCTGCCTGAAATCTTCTTCAGATCAGTTTTCTTTTAAGTAAATTACTGAGGGTAATATTGGGAGGCTGGATAACGTATGTCTTTTCAATTCACTGGTGTAACATGAAGTCTTAATAACCACAGAGCACAGAGCGTAATTCATTGGCAGCTGTCTCTGCTGGCCGAGGGTACTGCCGAGCCTGGCCTCTGTCATTTTACCGAGTGCAGCAGCCTAATCGTATCTGCCATTTCCTTTTCAATTAATTCTGCGGAAAGTCCAGCCGTGGACTTGTGAAACATCCCAGAGGACAAAGAAATAGAATCTAATCCTCGTCAGATAAAAAGGCTGTTATAAAGAAAGGAGAACAGTTAGGTCAGTAATTTTTTTTCATCCCCCACAAGGATATTAGTAGAGAAACATTTTAAATGTCAACAAGACTTTAAGATAGCCATAAAGATAAACTAAAATACTAAAAATAAACTGCAAAATAAATGTCTGTGTGGTCTTTACATATAGTGGAGGAGACACTTTTATCTGGGGAGCTTTTGCATAGAGACACCAAGGACTAAGAGACGGATGTTGTCTAGCTCCTCTGGTATTTTTCAGAAGGCGCCCGATCAGATTTAAAGCCTGTGGTGCTAAGTCCAAGTTGTCCACTAGATGGCCCTAATACGCACGGAGTTCCTTTAACTGGTGGAACATTGATTCCCATGATAAAATGAAGCACAACATATTGTTTAAAGCTGGGAATTTAGTTTAAATATGTGATTGAAAAAGTTCTAAGCAGGTGGCAGGAAGGCTCAGCTAAAAAAAAAAAAAGTTCTAAGGGAAAACCATGCAGTGATCATCTAAAAAGTTTAATAAGAATTTTTAATTACTTAAATCGATGGAGAATTGAACACATGCTTTTTATCTCCTCTCCCAAACACCTCTTAAAACACAGAACAGAAAAATAAAAGTTATAAATCCACAAAGAAATAAAAAATAAAAGAGAAAACAAAAACCCAGCAGACCAAATAACATGTTTAGGAAGCTGGCAACCAATGGCTGAGTGTGACTAATGTAGAAAAAAGCCCACTCCAGCACCCTGGGGGCTCAGAGATCAAAAGGGCCCCATCCCCAACCCTACCTCCCAGTTCCCAGCTCCCTAACTAACCGCTCTGTCCCCTCCCCTCTCCTCCTGGAAAGGTAGGGATCAGGTGTGAACTGAAAATAGAATAAAATGGGTGAAAACCTACATACTACTCTGCAAGACGCCCCCAGCCCCTTTGCCCACTCATTTCCCAGACACCTGTCAGACCTAATGGATTTCGTCCCTCCAAAGCTAGAAAAATCATGGATCCTCAATGACTAACCCTGGGCTCCCTCCTCGTCTTAAAACCTCCAGTGAAGTTCGCCACTCATCAGACTTCCCCCTTCCCAATAAAATCAGTTTTTTCCATACTCACTCTTAAATACCAACAGCCAAGGGTCAACAGATATTTTAGGAAAGCTTTCAACATAAGAGACACAGATCAAAGCAAAAAGGGGGGGGGAAAAAAAGAAAATCTTGGAAGAAACAGGGGCAATTCCAACAACAACAAAAATTTTTTTAATAAACTAGTAGTCTCTATAAAAGAAGAAAAGCTATTGGATCCATGATACTAAAATAAGGTGTTATTAAACAGTTACCTGAAAAAGAAAGAAGCAATCAGAAAAAAGAAAGAGCTCTTGGAAACCAAAAGTATAATAACTATAATAGGGCTGGTCGAGTGGCGCGGTGATTAAGCACTAGCTTCGGAAGCCAGCGGCCCCCGTTGGGGTCCCACTTATGAGGGGCAGTGACACTGCCCTGAAAAAAAAAAAGAAATCGCCTTTAGGGCCGGCTGAGTGGCGCGGTGGTTAAGCGCTGGCCTGGGAAGCCAGCGGCCCCGGTTCAGTCCCACATGTGGGGAGGGCCAGTGACACTGCCCTCAAAAAAGAAAAAAGAAAAAAAATTACTATAATGAAAAATTATTTCAATAGAAATGTTAGAAATGTTTTTAATTTCTCATAAAATAAAGCAAAAAAGGAAAACAAATAAGAAAGAAATGATAAAAACATTAGGAGATAAATCCAGCATCAGAGTAATAGAAGTTCCAGAAATAGAAATGAGAATATATCAAAGGGAGATGATTATTGAATAAATAATAAAAGAACATTCCCCCAAACTGAAAGAAATGAATTTCCAGATTGAATGCATCTACCTGGTACCCAGCTTATTGAAACTAGGGGGGAGGCGGGGGAATCTAAGGCACATCACCATACAATTTCAGAATATGAGGGATAAAGAAATAATCCTAAAAGCCTTTGGGGTGGGGGCAGTTACACACATAGAAGAAGCAATCAGAATATACTGGGTGTCTAAACCGCATTGGAAACCAGAAGTCAATAGAACAACACCTTCAAATATGGGGCAAATTATTTTTGCACCTAGAATTCTATACCTAACCAAGCTCTCAATAGAGTTTGAGGGTAGGTGACAGGTCTTTTCAGACATATAAGTTCCCAGAAAACTTCCCCTCAATGCACCCTTCCACAAGAAGCTACTGGAGGATGTTTTCCACCAAGTCAAGGGATTCAATCAAGACAGAGGGAGACCTGGGATCCAGGACAGGAATCCCACCTGGAAAAGAGATCCAGGGAATTCTCTGAAGTGAAGTGTCAGGAGGAAGCTGTCCAGCTGGCTGTGAGGCGCAGAACTTGTGTGGATCGACACCTGTGAGGGGGCATCTCTAAGAGAGAGAGAGAGAAATAGAACTCATAGTTTTTCACATTTATTTGATTTTGCTGAGAGTGGATTTACTGTTCTCTTAGAAATTATGAACATGGAATAGTGTAGTGATAGAGCCATTAAAAACTCAGCCAATTTTAAAAAGAGGATAATGTGTGAACCTTGATTAAATCTTGGATTTTAAAAAAAAAATTTTAAAGACACTACAGGGAAATTTAAATAGGGTCTATATATTAGAAAATACTAATGTGTCAATGTCAAATTTCTTAAGTATGATAAAGGTATTGTGGTAAAGTATATTTGAAATCACCAGTATGGTTAACAAAGAGAGACAGCCTAGAGAAAACAAAGACTTTTCACCAAAAAATGCTGAGTCAGAAGAAATGATTACTTTTCAGGTGGTATAAAGGGCATCCCAGGCCAAGGCAACATAACATGTTGGAAGGCACAACATCAAGAGAAAGCATGGGCCGGCCGAGTGGCGCATTGGTTAAGTGCTGGTTTTGGGATGCCAGCGGCCCCGGTTCGGATCCCACATGAGGGCCAGTGACATTGCCCTCTACAGCTAACAACAGCTCCACCTGGAGCTGGGCTGTGCGAGCCCCGGTGATGGTGTGGGCTGCAGCCCCTGCTGCAGTGGGCTGCCATGGGCTGCAGTGAGTGGCCTGCAGCCAGCGTGAGCGGCTGGCAGCCAAGCGTGAGCTGCCAATAGCCGCGATGAGCGACCACCCAGAGGCCAGCGACCGATCTGCCTCATCCGGGAAGAGCGCAATGACGATACCAACAGTGAAGCAACATCCTCCGTAACTAAACTGAAGAACAAGAAGACGGCAACTTGTCTGTTCCCCTTCCCGGATTCCCCAATGCTGTTCCCCTCCACCAATTCCCCAATAAAAAATCTTTAAAAAAAAAAAAAAAGACAAAGCATGGTACTCTTCCAGTCATTCAACAAATGTTGGGTAAGGTCCCCACCATGTGTCTGGAACAGCCCTTAGCCATGAGATTACAGCAGTAGCTGAAGAGACCAGCCCCCCTGACTTTGTGGGGTGACACTCCAGTGGTGGGTGCAGAAGGACAGATGGAAGAAAGAGGCAGATAATAACAGTGGAGAGAGCCAGGTAGAGCAAGCTCCTTCCAGAAAGGTGCTGAGGGGAAGTACGCCCAGGACAGGTAGAAGAGCATCTGGGAAAGCAGTGTGGCTGGAGGGGAGTGGCCAAGGAGAGAATGACACAAGCTTCCAGAGTCCTTGAGAGGTCAGTGCAGGGAGGCTTTTGGGACATAGTATGGATTTTGGCTTTTGTCCTGAGTTTATTGGGCAGAGGAATAAAATGAACTGATTTGGTTGTTTAAAGGATCAGTGTGGCTTCTGTGTTAAAAATAGATTACAGTGGGACATGGGTAGAAGCAGTGAAGCCAATTAGGAGGCCACTGTGTCATGGCTGCTGATAGGTCCCAAGAGGTGAAGTGTGAGACATAAGTATGTGGAGGTCATTCTGACCTTGACAAGAACAGGTTTGATGGCCTTGGCAAGGGTGAGGCCTGGTTTGAATGGGTCCATGAAAGAATGGAAAGTGGAGTGGGAGGAGTGTGGAGGTGTTTGCTGTGAAGGAGAGCAAAAAAAAAAAAAAAAAAAAAGGAACAGTAGCTGGAGGAGATGTGAGCGAAATTTGTTTTTTAATTAGACAAAGCACAGATTGTGTCCTGATGAAAATAATCCATTGATTGATAATTGTGTTAACTGATTGTGTTAAAGAATAAAATTCAACCAAGTAAATCTGAAGATCTTAATTCCCTTTATTAAGCAATTTAGGAGTTGGGCAGCATTTCATCCAGCAAGTAGAAGGGACCTCTGAGGGGTTGAGTGTTTTTACAAAATGGAAGGTTTTTATAGGCAGAAAGAGGGTGGGACAAGAAAGTTAAAAGAGTGGATTATTTCAGGCAATGTCACCTTTCCCTACGGGAAGGCGGGAGCCTTAATAGGCAGATTTCTTCACTAGAGCTAACCAGGAAATTCTAGACTGATTGGTTTAAAATTGTACTCCTCACCTGAAGCCAATAAAAAAGAAATAAAGAGGGCCGGCCGAATGGCGCAGTGGTTAAGCGCTGGCTTGGGAAGCCAGCGGCCCCGGTTCAGTCCCACATGTGAGGGCCAGGGACACTGCCCTCAGGAAAAAAATAAAGAAAGAAAGAAATACAGAAATAAATGGAAAAAATTCTACTCCTGGGAGAAGCGGAAACTGTGGTTAGGTTAGGTTATTAGCCTTGGTGAGACTTAGCAAAAATGACTCCATTTTGGGTCTGTTGTTTCTTTTTAACAATTGGTAATTGATTTGGGCGGAGCAAGGAGCGTGGACTGAGAGAAGGCAGGCTGAGCCCAGACACGGATGGATGGTGGCCCTGGTGCTGAGAGACACGGAGGCTCTGCTGGGGTGGCTGCTGTTCCCTTAAGAAAACTGAAAGAGGGCCGGCCGAGTGGCGCACTGGTTAAGAGCCGGTTTGGGGACGCCAGCGGCCCTGGTTCGGATCCCACATGAGGGCCAGTGACACTGCCCTCTATAGCTAACAACAGCTCCACCTGGAGCTGGGCTGTGCGAGCCCCCGTGATGGTGTAGGCTGCAGCCCCTGCTGCAGTGGGCTGCCATAGGCTACAGTGAGTGGCCGGCAGCCAGCATGAGCTGCCAATAGCCACGGTGAGCGGCCATCCAGAGGCTGGCGACCGATCTGCCTCATCCGGGAAAAGCGCAATGACGATACCAACATGGGCCAGTGAAGCAACATCCTCCGCAACTAGGCTGAAGAACAAAAAGACAGCAACTTGTCTGTTCCCTTCCCTGATTCCCCAACGCTGTTCCTCTCCCCCAACTCCCCCATTAAAAAAAAAATTGTTAAAATACATTTTAAAAAAAAAGAAAAGAAAAGAAAACTGAAAGAGTGAGGGTGGGACAAGTATTCGGGGTTAGAAGAAATAAGGGAAAGGGTGAAAACTAGTTCTCTAGGAGAGGGTGCATGTTATCCAGAAGGGTTATCAAGGAGAGGGTGAATGTTCCACGAAAATGTGTGGTTACAGAATAAAAGGTCCAGTTGGGGTTGAGGTCATGCATTTAGTGTAAGCCCAGTGGTGTGTGCACGAGTGATTTTCTGGAACTATGGTATGCGGTATGCTGAGTGGGTTTATGGTGGGAGCTGCGAGTTATGCCAGGGAGTGATTATAAAGACTGATCATGACATTCAAGCCAGGTAAGGAGGATACTGACAAATGATGTAGGGTCAAAAGAACTGCAGGAAGGAGTGAGCTGCAAAGATTAGACGTATAGAGTGAAACTGAGATTAGAGCTAGGATGTGGTATGACAACGTTTGGAGCAGGTCTGTGGGAGTTGAGCAGCTGTGAAGGGGAGAGGACATGATTATTGGAGGAGGGCAAGTCAAGGAACCATGAGGCCTATTTGAGGATCATCCACTTGGTTATTGAAATCAGGAGTTGCTTCAGGGAATGGCAGTGAGCCTGGAGATAAAAATCTTCAAAAAATGAGGGGTAAGGACCCAGGAGTCCATAAATAACTGCATTATGGAGGAGTAGCATAAAGTGTAGTCTGAGGACCTAAGACTAAAAACTGAGAGGAGGGGTGTGGCGGAGCGAGGGGGAGATGACCTGGAAGTGGCCAGAGAACATCCACCTGTCCCCACTCCCTCACACCCCACTTACTCTCCTCCACACCCAAGGATGGTGGGAGGCCTGAGAATAGCCACACTAGAGAGGCATGAAGGAGGGCTGGCCGGGTGGAACTGTGGTTAAGCGTTGGCTTGGGAAGCCAGCAGCCCCGGTTTGGTCCCACATGTGAGGGCCAATGACACTGCCTGGGAAAAAAAAAAAATGTTTGTGAGGGCCAGTGACACTGCCCTCTTAAAAAAAAAAAAGAGCAAGAGAGGCAAGCAGGGAGCAGTGTCCTGGGGAGAATGGGGTTTCTGTGATAGCAGGGAGGTGACGGGAGCATTTACCAATGAGAGAGAATACAAGACATTTGCTTAGGGTGACCAAGTTTAGCAATACGAACCATCAAAGTATGAAGTCCACGTCCTGCTATTACGAAATTATCATCATCATACTTTCCGCGCCAAAATATGCTTAGTATCTAAACCTGTAACAAAGTCACAATGACACTCCTATTCTCCCAGCAGATCATGAACATAATATTCTACAGGAACATCTACATACTTGCTGCCAAAGACCTGTGAGCTATGGCAGAGATGGTGACACAGAAGCATCTCTGAGGTGGAACCAAAAGGAAATGTTAGGAGAGAGGGAGAGACCAGAGTCAAGATCACCTCTCGAGGGCTTGTTTGGGGAGGAGGAGGGTCATGCCAATAGAGACAGGAAAAGAGGACAGGAAGACACGAATGCATAGTTAAGATATAAATTACATTTGAGATGTCTGCAAGCTAGTAAGTTGGGATGTCCTGCAGCCATTGGAAAAAAGAGGAATCTAGAACTCAGGAGAGCAGTGAGGCTGGAAAGAGTGATTTCAGAGTCATCAACCAGGCTTGTGGAAGCTGAAGCAGGCGAGTGGGGGAAACTTCTTGGGATGAATGCACAGAGCAGCCTTCTCGGTCTTTGAGCCCCAGAGCTGATGTAATAGCAGTTCACCAGGCAGTGGCCAGCCCATGCAAACTACTAAATTGGGGGATGCCATGCTGAGACATATTGGATCCTGAGGCAATCAATAATACTGATCTTGTCTGTAGTATTGAATAGTGTCTCCAAAAAATTCATGTCCACCTGGAGCCTCAGAATGTGTTTGGAAATAGGGTCTTTGCAGATGCAATTAATTAAGTTGAGATCAAACTGGATTAGGGTGGATCTTAAATCCAAACACTGGCGTTTTTATAAGAAGAGTAGAGACAGAGACATACAAAGGACGTCATGTGAAGATGGAGTTAGAGACTGGAGTGATGGAGTAATGCAGCTACAAGCTAAGGAACACCAAAGATGGCAGCAATCACAGGAAGCTAAGAGAGAGGCATGAGGTTTCCTCTCTCAGAGCTTCTAGCCTCCAGAACCAGGAGACAATACGTTTTTGTTGCTTTTAGCCACCCAATTTATGGTACTTTCTACAGCAGCCCTAAGAAATGAATCCACTATCTCTCTTTAAAATTTGTGATACCTTATTATGGATGGTTTAGCATTAATTTTTATTATTCTTTTTTAAGTACCACATTAAAATATTTATCTTGAATACGAGATTTTTGGCGCCTCCTTAAATTCGCAGCTGAAGCAAGTACCTCACTTTTCACGCTCATCTGGGCCCTGGGGCCTATTTTTAACTACTTTCATTGAGATACAGATAAGCTTCCATTCAGTCAGTCTACTTGCAGAGACATAGGTATGCCCAAAGCACAGAGTAAAAGTAAGCAAAAAAAACAGTACTTCTAAATAGAAGGCTTGATTTCTTCAGACAGATTATTTCATGTCCTCCCTCAACTGCAGAAATACAGCCCATCTCTTGGAAACGGACACACAGTTATTGGCAAACCTTGTTCAGAAACAGTAGGCACAGTCTGATCATTCCATCTGCTTCCCTGAGAAAGAAAAATCATCAGATGGTGGTTTCAGTGGCCTTTGGCCCCATGTAGGGGATTTTGTGTTGTACTCACTTTGAGAAAATAGCTATTCTACTGTCTGTTTCTATGTGTTTGGCTTTTTTAGAATCCACATATGAGATCACAGAGTATTGGTCTTTGTCTGACTTATTTCACTTACTATCATGCCCTCAAAGTTCCAAGTATTTTAAAATTATGCAACTCAGAACAGTGTATTTTCTTTCAGTATCAGGAGTTAAAATGTAAATCAAAATTCAGGAGTATCTTCAAATGCTTTAGCAAAATACAAAATATATTTCCAATCAATTTCCGCAAGTTTCTGTTGACCAAGCAAAATAAGACAAACACGGAAAGGGCTGGCCGAGTGGCGCGGTGGTTAAGCGCTGGCTTGGGAGGCCAGCGGCCCCGATTTGGGTCCCACGTTTGGGTCCCACGTGTGGGGGCCAGTGACACTGCCCTAAAAAAAAATAAAAAAATAAAAATACATAAAAGTTTTTTTTTAAAAAAAAGGAAAAAATAAAGACAAACACGGAAAAGATGAAGGGGTAATAAGGGAGCAAACCTCAGTCAGCTGGTATTAGTATGTTTTAGGGAACTCTAGTATTCATAATAAATGACCAATTCCTTATTCCTAGACACTTTCACTCAGAGACTAGGGAATTGGAAAGAACAGCAGAAACGCTTGCTTCCTCTGAGGTTTATGTTAGGCAACTTACTATTTTCTTCATCTCGTTCTCTCTCACTTTCCCTCCCTCCCTCCCTCCCTCCTGCTTTCACTGAGCAGCTATGGAAGTAGAAGGCAGGTTTTACTAGAGGAAAATTTTATAACTATATATCTATATGACTCCCTCCCCCCAAAAAAAATCCTTAAAAAAAAAAAAAGAAAATGAGCTTTTAAAATTATTCTATTTCCTTTTATAGTCATTTAAGAGAGAGACATTTAAAGGAAAGGAAGGAAAGGTGGGCTCAACTATCAAGAACACAGAAAAAGTTAAAGAAATGGAGAAAGCAAAAGGGGCAGGAGGGGATACAAGAGAAGAACTCAAGAAGGGAACAAAAACAACGGAAAGGGAAAAACAAGTGAGGCCTATTTCATTATCTGTAAAACGTAGACAAAATATAAGTTTAAATTCTAATTTTATTTCTAATACAACCTGATTTTTCATTTTGGCTTTACATAGCTTACAAAACACTACTCCTGAAAGCTCTTTTTAACTGCTTTTTATACCCAACCTTTCCAGAGGCAACACTTGGATACTTCTAACAAAAACGACATTCAAATTAAAGTTACAATGACTCCGTCAAGCCAGACTAGGTACAGCTTATCCGAGCCTCCATATACAAAATTGCCATTGTAAGGATACTCCTTCCAATTTACGCACTAAGAGACCATCTAAAAACAAGCAAACGCTTCCCAATAAACCTGAACAACGACACATTTTGCAATGTCCTTTTAACAGAACTCCTAGCTAGGAAAGAAATGAACTAGGATGAGAGTTGCCTGCCTTTTCACCCTTATTAGGCAATGGGCAGAGTTCAAAGACTTCAACTGCAAGTCTTACGAAATTACAAAAAGCGTTTCCTTTACAAAAGAGGTTCAAACAGCGACCAGGAGCCGGCAACGTCCCAATCAGGCCCGCCCCACACGCTGTATCAAAGTAAAACTAAGTGGGCGGGGTCTTCAGCTGACGTCACAGGAGGCTGGCGCCGCGGGGGGGCAAAGGGAGGGGGCCCAGCTACGTCACATCGGCGCAGGGTCGGTAGGCTGGCAGATGGAGGCCTCAAATTAGATCCGGCCGCTGGCGGAGGGAGCCGCTCGGCCGCAGCCGCACGAGGAAGAGCGCGCTGCGCGTGCGCGGATGGCCCTTTGCCTTACAGGTCTTCCGGCTTTTGAGCCGCTCTTTCCCGACACACCCTGCGGTCTGACCGTTTCGCGGCTTCCTGGAAACAGCGAAGCGATCGCTCTCCTCCCTCGGGAGTCCACTGAAGCCCACGGCCGCCCAGCCTGGCCTTACACGTGTTTACTGGCAGAGCTGAGCGTGACTGTCCCCGGGCCGCTCCCCGTGAGGCTCGGCGTTGGCAGGCAGGTCTGGGGTGTACACTCAGATCACTTGTCCGTTGAAAGGGGGAAAGGACTTAACCAACGGATCCGTCCCCTTCGGTCACTTCCTCCACTTCCGGGAAACTTCCCTCTAAATCTGTGATGGCCTTTCAGCGGCTTGTGGCAACTGAGTTATCGCCAAAGCCCTTCCGTAAACATGGTAAAGGCCATCCCTGTTTCATTAAATCATACAAGGCAAGCAGAATATGATGGGATTCCTTATTGATCAGGTGCAGGGTGAGCCAAGGTCAAACGATAGCTTGCCCTTCACGTTTAAAAATAGTTCCTGAAGGGCCAGCCGAGTGGCGCGATGATTAAGCGCTGGCCTTGGAAGCCAGCGGCCCTGGTTCGGTCCCACATATGAGGGCCAGTGACACTGCCCTCAAAAAAAAAAAAATAGTTCCTGAAACTATCGAGGGGGTGGAATCGAGCGTTTGCAGCTTGTGTCTTCCCTGCACTCCCTAGAACTTGCTCAGCCCCGGAAGAGCAGGTTGAGATTGCAGTGTCTACAGATCGAAAACTAAGCTTAAAAAAAAAAAATCATATGATTTCCCAAAACCATGTCTAAAACGGCTCACCTCCAGATCCAGCTTTTAAGTTTGAAGGTGCCATAGTCCCGCTGGGACTGAATGAATGAATACGAATGAATGAATGAATGAATGAATATATGACTATTCCTCTTAAATTTCTATTCTGAAAAAGGTATACAGCAGATATTCTTAAATATAAAGAAAAGACAATTAGTAATCCAGCCGACATCTCACACTGATCCCTCTTTCACTTTAAGGAGTAACTGGATTTCGTTTTTGAGACTCCAGTGATACATATGGAAATACTGTACACTATATAGGAACTATGCAGCAGCTATAATTAGTCAATCTCAGGGCGTGGGAGTTAGATACCTCTGAAATGTTTCCAGGTTTGTAAATAGAATGATCTTATTCTGTGATCGTTTTAAGGTGTGGCAGATGAGTAACATCCAGTTATGACGTGTGCATGCTCGTGTCATTGTCACTGTGAGGGAATCTTCCCCAAGGCAAAGCCAGACTAGGTCTCCAGTGACTTCAATATCACCGTATCCATAATTTCCATCAAATAAAAGTTCCTCTAAAGAACAAGAGAAAGCTTGTTCTTTTAGTTACATAGTAAGATCTCACTAATTATTTTCACTAATAGCAAATGTTATGCCTGTCCTGGAGAACCAGCGCTGCCATACAGCCTTTGGATGCTGTCTTGGAAGGAATACTGGACTGCGCATCACCCCTGCTACTCTAAGATCTTGGTCAAGTCATTTTGTATCTCTAAAACTTCCATTTCCTCTAATGCTGTCTTTGCCACTCTCCCCAATTCCCCTATTGTATTTTGTCCTTTGTTTTTAGCATTTGATGTCCTCTGTTTGCTGGTCAGTTTTCACCACTTTGGTGTAAATCCCCCAACAATTACATAGTTTACTGGGTACTCACTAGGTGGTTGTTGAAATATTATAATTCCAACTTGACAAAGTTTCATTATGAACCATTTTTCTTCTTTGAAACAATTTGCATAAGATCTGTTATTAAGAATACTAGTTATTGTCAAGGAATCATCCCCACAGATTAATTATTAATTACAAAGGTGAAAAAGGTACCTTTACAATATAGATCCGGCAGACACCACAGCAACCAAATGATCAAAGTTAACCAAAAGTTGGACAATAATTGGACATTGTGTGCCTCCTGGTGTGAAGCTCAGAGAAGGATGCAACATCATCCATGAAGTATTCCTGGAAAAGTGTTTAACCTGAATCTAATCATAATGACAAAATCAGACCAATTTAAATATGAGGCAAAATGGTTGGCTGGAAATCATGAATAATATCAAACCAAAAAAGCCCTAGGGAATTGTTCTAGATTAAACAGACACAACAACTCTATGCAGGGAACGTAAAATAAGGCTCATTTATTCTTGTTTTATAACGTTCAAAATGGCTAATGTGTTCCTCAGATTCCCAGAGTTACTTCCTGTTCCTGCTGAGAAAACTAATTAAATGTGCAGGGAGCCTCAGGAAAGCTGATTCTTATTATTCCTAAAAGTTTCTTCACTGAAAGTCTGCTTGCATGTATTAAATTTTTATTGGAAATAGAAAACAATACTAAACAGGGTCAGCTATTTCATTGTTCAAAATTAAATTAACTTTTAATCCTTAAAAGGAAAATGGAATCATTTGTTTTAATATCATTTTCAATAACTCGCTAAGTCCTTTCTATTTTTAATTGCCTAGCCCCAACCAGAGGGCAACAAAGAATAGCAAAAATGAAACCACTAGAACTTGAGGAAGTTAATGTTCTTAATTTTAACGATTCTGATTTATAGCTCTTAATTTTCTTGTTGAGGTAATCACTGTTTTACAATGTCCTGGGAGATTCCAGAAATGAGGGCCTGTTCTCAGCCCTTCACACTGTAGCCCTGCCCAGCTCTGAGGCTTCATTAGCCCCTAGTGTGTACACACACACACACACACACACACACACACACACACGCATGCACACTATTCTATCATACCATAATGTTCCTTGTATAAGTCTCTCAGTTCAAGGTGGGTTTAAGAGTAAACAGATTTAAAAAAAAAAAAGTTATTTGTTCATGAAACTGGAAATCCTAGGGATAGACCATAGGGTATGGCTACATGCAGTACTAGAGGTCACTGGATTGGGTTTCTATCTTTGGTCTCTGGTGTCTGCTTTTCTTCTCTGCTGGCTCCATTCCCAAATTGGTTCTCTTTTGCAGTATAAAAAAGGCAGTCTGTAGTGTGGAGCTTACATCCTCTTTTTAGCAATCCCAGCAGGAATAAACACTTCTGTCCCCTCCCCTTGCAAGGGTTCCAGCAGAAGTCTTGAACTAGATTGACATCCTGAACCAATCACTGGGAGGAAGTGAAAGGGGTTGGGAGATGCTGATTCATTCTTGAGCTGGGGAAGAGGTCAACCCCTCCAAAGCCACCTACACCAAGAATGGAGAAGTTGTGGACCCCCCAAGGGAAAAAAGAAGAAGGGAGATTGGATACTGGGCAGGCTAAAACAACAGATGTCCATTATATTTCCCCCCACACCCGCAATCTCATTACCTCCCTGTCCTGGCTCCTGCTTCTCCTCTGCCTAAAATGCGCTTGCACACTTATTCTTCTGACAAATGCCTTATGTAGTGTTTAAAACCCAGATCACATATCTCCTCCATTGTGCCACCTTGTTTGCCTGTCCAAAAACTGACCCATCCTGGGAACCATTTCTGTACCTTGTACCTATTTCTATTATCAGACTGAATTGGGACCAAAAACAATTACAATTGTCCAAGTAATATATGCCTATTAAAAAAAAATTCAAAGAATAATGCCACTCAAAGACTAGCCCATGGATTAGTATCAAACTCTGAACTGTTTGTTATGGGCCCTCAATGATAAGTATACAGAGATTGAGAGTAAATGTCTAGAAATTGTTATGGCGATTTGACAATGTAACTTTTTGTCTGTGAAAGCTAATAATAAGCAATTCAGGCTTGCATTTTCAATGTATTTTAAAATTTCATTTCAGTAGTAATTCATCTTTATGGGATTTTATAAAAGTATCATCCCACACCAGGTTGAATATGTATATTGTTATCCCTTCTATATGAAATTAACAGCACGTGTATAGTATATAGAGCTATGTATACATCTGGAAGGATAGACATCATGCTATTACCTCTGGGGAAGGTAATGAGATAATTTTGGTGAAAGATTGGGGAATACAGATAGGTGGGAATGTGCTTTTACTTTGTACTTTGTGTAGTTCTCTATTGCAAAGCTTCTCAAATCAGTTGGTCAATTTCTAACATTAAATACCATAAAGAATGAAACCATCCTTGCACTGACTTGATTGGGTTATTTGCAATCAGCAAACATTCAGTACCTATTTGCAGCCGCCTCTTTGGACCTTAGTGTCCCTGTATAAAAAACAAGAGACTGGAATATGTATTAACTTGAAGCTAGCTCCCAAAGCAAACCTGTTGATTTGTTGGTTTTATAGCTCAGTTTATTAAATTGGCACTGGCCTTAGTGATGTAGGATATTTCTCTTGAGCCGGGACTGTAGTCTCATGAAGCCGAAGAATGGAGACACAGATCAGAGAGGTAAAGTTTACAGCAGAGGAGTTTATTAGTAGAAAGTAACAGCTCTTAAAACGAGAAGGGATCCCAGACTGGGTTGCCCAATAGGGCAAAAGCCTTGGTTTTTATACCTTTTGTACGTCTGGGGAGAGGGCCCTCTTGGCGCTATTATCAGATTTACATTGTTGCCTAGCCCGGAAAAGGCATTTTCTCAAAACTGTCTCCTTGCCTCAGAATTGATGTCTCTTTAGATAGGATTATGTTATCTCAAGGCTGGGGCTTTGAAGATATCATTGTCTGTTGCTGAATTTAGGGAGTTCCTGACTGCCTTATGTTAACTAACCTGTCTTAATCGCCCCTTTGGAGGTGAAACTTAACTTCTGATTTTTGTTATAGGCTTTAAAAAATTATTTCCTCTTCCCCCTCCCAACTTTGTCCTTCTGGTGGGGTCCTGTGACTTAAACCTGTCACTCAGCTATTAAAATTATTTCTACTGGCTTTTGTTATGGTTTTCACCCTGATTCCCTCTACCGTGGCCATTTCTCTGACTACCTATAATTTTCCTATCTCATTGGCTCTTAATCACACAGGCCCAATTTCTGGACACACCTCCAAAAACTGTCCCAAAGCCCATGTTCACACTCAGACACCAAACCACCCACTGTATTGCTGTTTGTGAGTTACTGTTCTCCTCCGACAATGCACGTAATAGCAATTCCCACAGGCCTCCTGTTCTACAGCCCATGAGACAGAAGTTGTAGACTATTTACCTAGCCCATGTAAGAAGGAAACAGAATAGAGCAGAAGTGGAAATATAGCTGATCTGCTGCAAAATGCAGCAAAGAGAGCAGGGTAAGTGAGGACCTGTAAGGGCTGTGGTGGTAGAACAGACAGAGGATGGAATTGGGTCCGGGATAGAAAGGGAAAGGCAAGACCAGATTGCCTATGCAAGGCACTAGGAGAAAAACGTACAATTCAGTGAACAAGTTTTGATAAAGTATCTACACAGTGTCTACCAGGTTCTATGAAGAATGCAAACTAAACACAAAATGGTACTATTTTTAAAAAGTCAAGACACGTCCATGAAATCATCAAGTAACAATACATAATAGCATAGAATAATGTGTCGAAAGGTACACTAGCAATCATAAATACTATGAGAGAGTCCAAAGAAAGGGAAAACTTGTGCAAGCTAGATTAGGCGGGGGAAGGCTTCTGGCAAGGAGTAGATCTCAGAAAAATTGGTAGGATTTGATTAGCAGAGAGGAGGAGTAAGAATACTGCAGGCTTGAGAGATAGAATGGAAGTGTGAAATCTGGAAGATAAATGGCATGTTTGTTAGTGAGAAGACAGGTCCAGCTGGTCTTGGTTCAGGAAGAGACAAGGCAGAGGAATGTGAGATGGTGATGCAATTAGGAGATGAATGATAAGGTAAATTTAGGCTGTGCAAAGCCTCAACTGCCAAAAGGTGGTTGATCTCTCTCTCTCATCTCCAGAGTTTTTGAGACAGTGCAGTAAGTAAACTAGTATTTCAAGATTTATAGGTTTCCTAGGATGAAGGAGGGAATAGCAGAAAATGGAGGCAAGAAGACCACTTAGAAAGCTACTGTACTGGTACAGACATGAGATAACCGCAGATATGGTAGAATAGACAGAACAGGAAGATATGAGAACAAATTCCTTCCTTGAAATAAGAATCAAAGATGAGTCTGAGGTTCAAGATGTCTGGAAGATCAGAGTCAAAGAATTTCAGACCACAAGGTGTCCAGTCAGATTCCTACTTTAAGAAATGATAAAACTGGTTGTTTCAAGCTTTAGAACTAGTTCTTAGCAGCACCAGTAACAGAACATCCAGGCCAGTGCTATTATGAGATTTTTCCAAGCAGTATATGCCTACAAGTTAATTACATATAAATCATTTTCAGAATGACTATTTCTAATATGAGAGCAGCCAGACCAAAATGTCATAACTGCCACAGGACTAATTGAAAAATAGTCATGTAACTACACGAATAGTTCAGGTGTAAAGTCAGATACTCTCTGATTTCTGCTGTAAACAGAAACTTGATTAGCAATTTCTCAAGGTTATAAATTCTCTCTGATGACATTAACCATGATGACTTAAGCCTTCTCTGCCTGCTTTTTGCACTTACTGGTCACCCTGACATTTGTCTTGTGTGTACCATTCTCTTGTTATTAGCTCCTTCTAGGTGGGAACTTACACTTCATTTGCCCTTAGCTGAAATGACAGTGTTTTGTTATTAAATTCTGGTGGTCTACTGGCAAATGACTGCTTGCTGATGAAATTAATGGAATTACACCAATTGTGAGTTTAGGATTGAAGAAACAGAAATAAGGTGGATTTTTTTTATCAGTTTTTTTGAGGTTTTTGAATATGTTTTGTCTTACTGACATCACCGACAAACATTGAAATGTATTCAAAATCCCTTTGCTCTATAGATCCAAGTTTCAATGCACTTTCCACAAGTAAGCCTTAAAACAGAGCTATGTAATAAAAACGTAATGGGGCTTCCCATCCTTGGACAACGTCTGTTTAAGCGTGGGCTAAAAGCATGGTTGACATAAACCAAGATCAACAACTTTTCCTCCAACTCTTCTTCTATAGTTTAGCTCAGCATCCCTGTTTTTACTTCTAATTTGAGAAAAACTTGGGAATTATTAGTTAATATTAGGGGAAAAAAACAGAAAGGTGATTTCTCCCGTTCTAATTGCGGTAACCACGTAGGAATCCATAAGACACTCGGGGCATAATCAGATTTAGGATAAGGTTCTTATCCTTAAAACTATTTTCAGAAACTAGGGACTTTCCCAAAGGACTGAAAGCTGTGGCGCCGTCACTGGCTGGGCCTGAGTTTCGCAAGCGGGGCTGTGAAAGCAGCCGCCCTCCGTGGGTACCACACGCCCAACCGCGAGCTTTTATTGGGAACCCATGTGGTTCACATTCCTGTTTTCTAAAAAGACTGTAAAGCGCTCCGCTCTCCAGCTTCCTTGCAGGTCACAGTAAATTTGCCAGCTCGTCCGTCCCCATCCGCGTTACTATTGACACGCGTCCGAGGCCGGCCCTACGCCTCCCTTTGTACTCGCAGAACCTGCGCCGCGCAGACAACGCGTTAGGAGACAAGAGATGGACGCGCGTTCTAGACAAAGTACTAAAATCGCGCAGGGATTCAATGTTGCCAATTCTAACTTGGGAAAAAGTATTTTGCAAAACTCCCTTCTTCTTCTTCTGGCTAAAAATATCCCAAACGAAGCCGGTTGGACCGGTTTTAGCTACCAAGACGACCTCCGGTGGCCATTCAGCGGCCCCAGCAGACAGGTCACCTCGGTCACCCGAGGGTTTTCCCATAGCAGCCGCAGCGCCCGGGAGGCGCGGGCGGAGGCGCCGCGGGCGGAGGCGAGGCCTGCCAGGGACTAGTTGGCGCGCGTCGGCCGGACGCGATGACGTCAGAGCGGAAGCGCACGCCGCGTGAAGCGGCCCAGAACCCGGCGGTCACGGGAATATCCGTCGCGCCGAGGACTCTGGTTAGTTTCGCTCCGGGTTCCGGCTGCGTTGGGCGTGCGTGCAGCTCGCTGAGACTATGGCGTCCGGGCCTCACCCGACAGCGACCGCTGCCGCAGCCGCTTCGTCGGCCGCCCCGAGCGCGGGCGGTTCCAGCTCCGGGACGACCACCACGACGACCACCACGACGGGAGGGATTCTGATCGGAGACCGCCTCTATTCGGAAGTTTCGCTCACCATCGACCACTCGCTGATTCCGGAGGAGCGGCTGTCGCCCACGCCGTCCATGCAGGATGGGCTTGACCTGCCCAGCGAGACGGACTTGCGCATCCTGGGCTGCGAGCTCATCCAGGCCGCCGGCATTCTCCTCCGGCTTCCGCAGGTCCGTAGTCCGGCCCCGGGCTGGCCGGGCGCGCCTCTCCTCCCCGCTGTTCCCTCCACTGTGTCCCGGCAGGGTGGCGGGATGGCCCTTTCGGGGTTTCCGGCCGCGGGTCCTGGCCCGAGCCCCGGCGTGCGGTGGACGGCAGGGCGGGGAGGCGAGTCGGCCTCGCTGTTAGCGGCGGGGGGGGGGAGGGGGAGCGAGCGGCGGCACAAAATGGCGGCGGCGCCTGGTGCGGGCCCGCCTGACCCTGCGCTTCCGTTCCTCTCTCTGGTCTGCAGGTGGCGATGGCCACGGGGCAGGTGTTGTTCCATCGTTTCTTCTACTCCAAGTCTTTCGTCAAACACAGTTTCGAGGTGAGCACGGCGTGGGGGCGTCTGAAAACGGATTTCTTTATCCGGAAATGGGAGGCGGGGGGGTTAGAGTCCGCTGCCAGCTTTGCCAGAGAGGGAGTGGTGGGTTGAGGCCTTTGTACCTAGTTCTTATCCGTCCGGAAGTCGGGACTTTGAAATGTGTTTTTACAAACTAGAAAAATGGGACCCGAGCCCAGCTGCTCTCTTATCAATAATTAGAATTGTCCAACCAAATACAAAAAACTCCTGTGAGCCTGAGCTTCACTCTTTTGAGTTCAAAATGAAGAATTAAGCAATAAAAAAGAAATCAATAGGATCCGCATATTTTATGGCCAGGAAATGTCCATTGTAATTTTATTTTACCAACGGTTGTCCCGATTGTGTCCTAAAGTTTCTTCATCACGATTAGTTCATTAGATTTTGAAAAAGGGGCACTTTTTCCAAAATGTACTTGAGAGTGCCATACTCTTTAACAACTGTTTTTATTGGATCTGTTTTTTTGTTGTTGTTGTTTTTCCCCCCAGATTGTTGCCATGGCTTGTATTAATCTTGCATCAAAAATTGAAGAAGCACCTAGAAGAATAAGAGATGTGATTAATGTATTTCATCACCTACGCCAGTTAAGAGGAAAAAGGTAAGATTGGCATTGTGGAACACAGCGCCTCTTGCTAACTGCTGTACTGTGCACCAATCATCAAAACATTCTTTCCTCTCGAGTTAAAACCCATGCAAAGGAAAACTTATTTAGGCGTTGAAATTCACATAGGAGCACACTGATACTTAATATGGGAAAAAAAAAACAAAACCCCACAATTAACCAGCTATCTGAAGTTCATAGAGGCAGTTGCATTTATGGACAATCCTAACAGTGCTGTGAAGCAGTCCTGTGGCTTAAGATTAAACAAGAAAGGGAATACGTTTGGCTCAAGTGTGAGTGTATTCTGTAAATTGTTTTTCCCCTCCCCTCTCTGGAAGACTGAAGGCTGGAAGTTTAAAAACTGCAGTTCAAGTTAATATCGTGGCAAAGTTTTGTGTAGATTGTTTTTTTACTTGAAGTCCCAGTTAATTCTTTATCAATTGAGGTTGGCTTTTGTTAGAATACCTCTCAACATTGAACTACGATATATCGCATAATACCGGATCTGAAAGGACTGCAGGATGATAAAGTTTGAAGTTTGAAGTCAAAGGGATTAAACAGGTATTTTGTTTTGGTCAGATACAGTCTCAGTGAGTGGATTAGAAAATAACTCCTAATTGATTGGGTTGTTCTTCCATAAGGCCCATTCTGTGTTGTAAGAAAATAGAGATGAAAATTGTGTCTTACAGGTGGTGTAGCTACATCATAACACTTGATGTAGACTTATGTGTTCATGTGAGGCAGTACCAAAAATTTTAGTTGGCAGAGTTTTTTGTCTACAAGTGACTTCTAGTACATGTTGCAGAAGGATATATTTGGTGTAGACTAGTTCTTGTTTTCACTTCTTAGGAAATTGTGATGATGCTAGACAAACTTGTACTGAGTTTGAAAGGAAGTTAGTTATAAAAGAATTTTAAGTTGTTTTGGGAGGTTGGGTAGCATTCTTTCTGAGTGGTCCTTGTTGGCTGAATCTGTAAGTTGGCAGTAAAAGAACTACTCAGAGACAAGCAAATTATAGTAATGTAGCCTTAAAAGAATTAGTTTAGTTAAAAAGTCTGAAACATTGCTACCCAGATAGTTTTCATACATAACTTTATTGTTTCTTCCATCTTTTCTCATTCACCGTAACCATGTCTAGGGATAGACTAATTTATTTCATTTTAAAGTGTCTTTTAGCTTCTTGGTGAGGAATTCCTGGAAATGGGGAAGATTTCAATTTGGTATTTAGTTTGGTCTAAGCTAAAATTTGTATTTAGGTATTTAGCTGATTCTTCAGGGTATTTAAAACAAAATGACACTAATAAAAAAGCACTTTATTATCACTTAACAATGATTATCTACTTTGAAATTTTTCTGTGACATTGATTCTTTCTTGATGTCAGAGTAGGTCTTAACTATAAAAACCTTGGGATTTAAAACATCTCCCCTGACTGTTGTGTCTGATGTAACAGCGCGTGTTTTTTTGTGTGTGTGGTCATTATTGCAGAGATTGATTTTGTCTGAATCTTAGAAGTCTGATTATAGCATGAAATTTAAAAGGAGTTAATTGCATGGAAGCCTCTTTTTTAAAAGCAGGATGTAAAAGTGTTTCTATGCATATTACAAGTTTACTCAGACACGTAACTTGTATATGTTATTAACTTCAACTCTTTTTTCCCTTGCAACCGACTATACAGCGACCAGCTACATTTACCAAAGCCTGGGTGATGTGGAGTGGTACATAGAGATGAAGCTGTCGTCATGGCAACAGTGAGTGAAGTATCGAAAATCCCCAAGGAGAAGCCAGTGCTCTGAGAATAGGTCACTGGAATCGGGGACTAACAGGTTGGCCACTGGTGAACCATTTAGAAAAACTCCTGTTTCTTGTTATAAGCTTTTGTCTTTGCTGTCCAAGTTATTGAAACTATAGCTTAATATTTTTTTGCATAGATTAATGTCATTAGAAAGTATTTCAACAGTATATTTCAGTTAGGTAAAGCAATATCAGTTTATCTTAATGATATTTTAATGTAGTTTATGCATAGCTTTAAATTGTACTGTGACAATGGAAACTTCAAAGGAGGTATCATTTTTTGTAGCCTTTGGGTCATTGTTTCTTAGTCCTGGCTACACATTAGACTCATCAGACAAGCTTTTAGAAAGCACCAATGATCAAGATGCATTATCTGACTTTTTTCCCTGATTCTTTTTTTTTTATATTGTCTTTCAAGTTCAGAATAAATGGCTGAATTTAAAGAGAAGATTGTCCTTTCATTTTTATAGTTTACAAAATTAAACTTTGCTTTTGATGTGCAGCATTTTCCCAGCAAATTAAGGGTTTTCTGTAGTCTTACAGAGCCCACATTCATACTATAAGGCTTGTCTAACAGACACATCTTCAAAGACTGGTACTACCACTCTCATTGGTGCATATGGTGTGGTATTTTCAACATGTATGTAGATCACGATGAGAATTGGAAGGGTCTTTAGTGATCTTGTCATTTAGCCCAGCTTCCCTCTGCAGTTTTATTTTTGTGGCCTCAAGGGTGGCCTTCAGTTTGTTTAAACACTGCTAAAAAAAGAGCGGTCCTTTGAAGTAGGCATTACAAACTTCTGTATATTGAGCAGCAGTTTGTCTCCTTGCAAACAAACTACTCATTTTAGTCTAGTTCCCTGAACTAGTTCCAAATTTCTTGGTCCTTGTACTACACTAGCGAAACTTAGCTGTGTTTGGACCTCCTAATCCTAATTTTTCTTCAAGGTATATTGCAACTAGATCATGCTAATGGAAAAAGGAACTCATCTAAGAGACCAGATAATAAACTTCCAATGACCAAAGCCCAAGATTTTCTTTGAAAATTTGAAAATTGTTCATTTCATATAAATTTTAAAAATCTGACAAACTTAAAAGCAGGAGAGGGAGAGGTAGAGTTATGTTTGGTTGGTTGGTGATGAACTTTTTTTTTCCCCCTCTGACTAGATGGTTTATGTTTAAGAGCTATAGAAATGCCATCTCTTCAAACTTTTATTGAAATGGCAAGTTTACCTGATTGGGGAGGAAGAAATTCTATCAAGCCTTAATTCAATTCAATTTAACGTGCTTGTTGCTACAGAAAGTATTAATTGATACTTTGTTGATATAAGTAAAACCCTCTGCTTAGACAATTTTCTTGAACCTTTTCTTGGTGATTATGGGGAAACGTTTTTTTCCTGTTACAAAATCTTTATAAGATAGTTTGTAAATTACATGTTTATTGAGCCTTCCTTGGTTTGTGAGGTAATACCGATTCTAAACGAAATGAAGGTATTAGATTTTAGATTATGCACTCACAAAATTAACTTTGAAAATTGCAGGTAGTAGTAGGCCTAAGCAAGAAATTGAGTGCATAGTTGAATTACAGTAAATGATGGGTTTGGCTTCCTTATTTCATTTGATGTTGTGACACCAAAAAGGGGAAAGTAAAGACTGAGGCAGAATAGATGGAAAATAACAATTCATATAAGTAGTATTTATATAATGAATGAGTAAGCCTCATTTGGCACCAGATAGCCATAATTCAGAGAAGTGTTTAGCTGGTTTGATTTCAAGAACAATGAAGTTTAACAGAATTTGAGTGCATCTCTTTTGGTTTTTTTGTTTTGTTTTGTTTTGTTTTGAGGGCTGTGTCACTGGCCCTCATGTAGGATCCGAACCAGGGCTGCTGGCGTCCCAAGCCAGGGCTTAACCACTGCGCCACTTGGCTGGCCCTGAGTGCAACTCTTAAAGCAAACTTAGTAAGAGGAACAGATGAGTTTGCTCAACATAAGCGGGGGGAAACGAGACAAAACTGCTTTTATAAAATTTTATTTTTATACAGATTTTAATGGTGCAGTTTTACTCTCTGAATTGCAGTGGGTTAAGAGTTAAAATGGTGTGTAGCTATAACACCAAAGGTATTCCTATCTCCTAATGCTGGTTGAAGGAGGGCCATGATAGATAACTAATCAGAAAGAGTCTGAGGTGAATTTAACTTCTGTCCAAATTTCCTGTTGTGATGAAATCTGAAAAATCATAAACCTCAAGACCTTTGAAATATGTTTTCATATATACATTTGTCGCTCATTTGAATTAAATTTGATTTTCCCCCCCCAAAGAGCAAATAATATGTAACCTATTGTCCTGATAAAATGGGTTAATTGTGATATTGTGTTGGAAATAAGTCCTTCCCCAATTGGTGGTCTTATTCCTTAATACCTTTCATATCTGTAATAGGAACTGACCTAAGTGAAGGCCATTTTCAGCATTGTTAATTTAAGTAACAGCTATTTTCCATTTGGCTAGCTTTGTGAACTTCTGTTTAATATAATTTGATTTAAAAACCGTGGAATAATTTGAAATAATCTAGTAAGCATTCCAGTGTTAGTGACTTTAAATAAATGAGAGAAAGTAAGGGAAATAAACGATAGCTGATTTTTACTCTCCTAACATGTCACTACAGGGATAGTTAATGTAGCTTATTTGAGATTGTTTTCTAATCTACAAGTGGATGTATTTAAATAGGTTTTTTCTTTTTAAAGTACGAGCTTACATTTTTCTGGATTTTGGTGTGCATGTAATATGAGCTGTGAGTTGGGGTAATATTCAGAACGTGACTGTCTTTTAAAAATAGAAGATGTTTTGTGCCCAGGGCAGAAACTCTTAAATCTTTCGGCAGAAAATGAGTTGCATATGGGGAAAATATTTAAATGTTCTACCCATATACATAACTGTATAATCAATATCTTAATAAAAATGTATTTTTTGGTTGGATCTAAAAATGTATCAAATGAAGGACATTGGGACACTTCATAGGCTTTTAAATGAAAGTCCAGGTCCTGACAAAAAACAAACTTCAGTAAGAACCAGTTTTGAATTTTAAGACTTAGAGAATCTTTTAATTGAATGTTATTTCTATAATATAGCCTTTCTGCCTTATAACTTCAGAAGCTATCGATATTTCGTCAGGCACAGACTGTGAGTGTTGTTCTGGTTGCCTCATTATGGTCTTCCCTTCTGCATCGCGTGCTAAAAATACTGCCTGATACCTACAGCTCTGATCACATTTAGGCATGGTTGTTACCACTTTGGAGTTTTGAATCTGGTTTTCTTCTTTCGTTTTTTTTTTTTTTTTTTTTTTTTTAATTGAACTAAATCTTTAGTTTTCAGATTATTTTCTTTAACAGAGATTCTTAGAATTTGTTTAAATAAATAGCCCGGGCTGGCTGAGTGGCATGGTGGTTAAGCACTGGCTTGGGAAGTCAGTGGCCCCCATTTGGGTCCCACATATGAGGGCCAGTGACACTGCTCTCAAGAAAATAAAATAAAATAAAAAAACATTAAATAAATAGCCCATTTTAGGGGAATCTAGATTAGCTACCCACCATATTTTCACCCAATTTTAATTTTGGCCATAAACTCGCCAAGAGTTGATACTTTATGGAAAAACCTAAAATCACTATAATCTTACAAGGCCTTTATAGTAAATATTTTCAAGGGCACTTAGTTTTTCATTGGATAGTCTGTGGAGACCAATGGGCTTTGTGATAATCAAGTTATCTATCACTTGAGTTAATCAACATATATATCCAGATATAATCCATATGGAAAAAAAACAAAACAGTAAATCCAAGAGAAGTATAGTGAATTTTTTTCAGTTCAGGGTTCAGTTTCTATAGGAACTTAGTCTAGAAAGTAAATATTTAATTAGCATAACTTGGACAGCACAAGATTAATGCTTTAACTTGTTTGCAGGAGTTTAAAAAGCTGGTTTCTGTTGCCAATAGTTGGTTGGAAGGGAAAACGGAGATGCCACAAATAAAATATTTTGGATGTGCAAAACAGTTTCGATTTTATTTCTTACAAACTATAGGACTCCAAGCCCCCTGATCCTTGATCAGAACTACATTAACACCAAAAATCAAGTTATCAAGGCAGAAAGGAGGGTGCTAAAGGAGTTGGGATTTTGTGTTCATGTCAAGCATCCCCATAAGGTGAGTTGTAGAGTACAGAAATAACATTCGTAAGTATTAGGGTTTTTCTTAAAAAGTTTTTTACATGAATTTATATTATGTTTATATTTAAGAGTTAACCTTGGTTTCAAAACGCATCTTTTTGGATATTAAAATTTATTTTTTAAATGGGAATCAAAAGACAGGTTCAAATCTCTTGTGAAGACAAAGATAAATTATTTTTGCCTCTGTAGCTAATGCAGTTTCCCTACCTACAAATGGAGCCTGAAATAACTCATTCCAAGGAATAAATATACCTGTGTGCAAAAGCACCTGGCATGTTACCTGTCGCACAGTAAAATTCAAAGCATGGTGGCTGCTCCATGTTACTGTTATTCAATGTTAATAGGTTTCTTCAGCAGCTCCTGGTTTGCATGTGATCATAAGTAATAGCAAAATAATGAACAGTTGCTCTGAGGGCAGGACTATATGCAATAGAACCTTGTCTCTGCCTTTAGCTGTATGACCTTGGCAGATATCTTAGATACCACGTCTCTAAAATTGTAAAATGAGAAAGATGATAATAAAGTCCAGAAAGAGCTCACCTGAATCAAGGTAAAGCTTTTTATATGTAGTTTTTAATCACATTTGAGTGTGATAAACTTCACTGTAGAGAGATTTAGTGTTTACTTACCGTAATGCCCACTTGGAGTATTAATTATGTATCATACTCAATGTTTAACTTTAAAAACATACAGGCTGGGATTTTGAGGACTTGCAGAATTACACCTTGGAAAATTAAATGCTATACCCTCAGCTTTAACTTGTTTTCAGGACATAGAACCCATCATATAGTAAAGTATTCATGAAAAATTAGGTATTTTTTAATTGAATTAACTCAGTTTTTTTCCTGTACGATTTTGGAATATTTTAAAGCATAATTTTCATGAAATCTAGTAACATAACGCAAATTGACTTAGGTACATTTTATTTTTTTTTTTTTTTTTTTTTTTTTTTTTTTTTTTTTTAAAGATTTTATTGGGGAATTAGTGGAGGGGAACAGCGTTGGGGAATCAGGGAAGGGGAACAGACAAGTTGCCGTCTTCTTGTTCTTCAGTTTAGTTGCGGAGGATGTTGCTTCACTGTTGGTATCGTCATTGCGCTCTTCCCGGATGAGGCAGATCGGTCGCTGGCCTCTGGATGTCGCTCATCGCGGCTATTGGCAGCTCACGCTTGGCTGCCAGCCACTCACGCTGGCTGCGGGCCACTCACTGTAGCCTATGGCAGCCCACTGCAGCAGGGGCTGCAGCCCACACCATTACCGGGGCTCGCACAGCCCAGCTCCAGGTGGAGCTGTTGTTAGCTGTAGAGGGCGGTGTCACTGGCCCTCATGTGGGATCCGAACCGGGGCCGCTGGCATCCCAAAACCAGCGCTTAACCAATGCGCCACTCGGCCGGCCCGACTTAGGTACATTTTAGATTGGTTTGTATTATCTATGCCATTTAAAACTTGCAGTTAACATTTTCAGTTGCTTATATTCATTGAACTCTGAAAGAACCAACAATATGCTAAATTGAGTTTTTTCTCCTTGTCCTTTAGATCATTGTTATGTATTTACAAGTCTTAGAATGTGAACGTAATCAAACCCTGGTTCAAACTGCCTGGTAAGTTGCATTTTTACATTTTTTTCCTAGCCAGGAAAACAGAAGCAGAAATAAAGTAAGTTTCATTTTCCCTTTCCAAAATAATGAGATGAGTTTCTTTTGGTGCTTTTTGTTTTTTTGTTTTTTAATCAAAAGGTAAATAAAGCTTATTTCTGCTTCCTGTTTTCTTGGCTTGACTAATTACTTTGAATGGAGAACTCAATTTAACTTTGTTCTTTTTTCTACTCTTTAATTAAAGGGTAGTCCATGATGGTAAGTCATAGAACTCTGCCCTCTGCACTTCAGCCCATGACCTCAGGATGGCCTGATTGGCTGCCCTGCTCTCCAGCCAATCCAGTGCAAGCTCTCATCCGAGATTCACTGAAGTGGTCCATATCCATCTGGCAGCATCTTCTAGTTCTGTCGGGGTGTCAAAAGGATTTGTATATTTGCTTCTAGAAGTAACTATTCAACATGCCTATGTATTTAATGTATACCTGTAACTATCAAAATGAATAGTTCATTTTTGATAGATTTGTTGTCCAACCATTATGAATTAAATATTTTTTTTGTTAGGAGTTTGACTAGATTTCTATGTATAGCATGAATTCTACCAAAGGAAACTACAACTTGCAGCTTGAAATGGGCACCATTCCTATACTGGATGAATTTATAGCTGCTGGGCCATTTAGGCAATAACATTAGAATTAAGAAGTACTTCATTTTTAAGAGATGTTAACGTAAGCGCTTTAGAACTTGCACTTGAGAGATGCAGATGTATGATTTGGAGTGCTGGCTTATTTAAAGGTAAAACGAGTTTGTGGTCCAGCCACTACTGTCTCAAGACTATTGATGTGTAGTACTTAAGTGACATAATTTTTATGTTCTGAATTTAACGACTACCATGCTTCTTTTGGACTTAGTAAATATGAGTATTAGAAAAGTCTTGTTACTTTTATAAAATGCATGACATTTAAAATACATGTTCTATAGAACACATTTTAGCAGTCATTATGGGTAAGGATTTTTAAACAGTCTTTTAGGTTAATTTTTCAAGCAATTTGTAAAATTTCTTGAATACTTTAGGAATATTGCGGGGTGGGTTTACTAATAAGTCCAGTAGTTTATTTACTGAAGTAGTTTATTGCTTTTATTCGTAGTTACGAGAAAGGTATGTAAACAAGGCTGTTATATATATTTATTGCTCTTCACTTCCCTACCTAGATTTTCTGAAATAGCTTAGTTTTCTACCATAACTTTGTGAGTGCTTACCTTTTTACCCCTGTCACAGTACTCTTGAGTTTTTGAAAGAACTTGGTTGACACTGCTTTTCATTGTGGATAAAGGAGAGATGGTCAATAAATGGCTTGAAGTATCATTGGAGTGGTTTATCATTTCTGAAACTAGTTATGTTAGAATTGACTTTCAGAGCATTTCTTTTCATAGAAATACATTTAAAAAAAAGTAAGTTCTATTTTGAATAATTGGAATTATTTTAAAGGACTTTGGTCATAGATAGGAAAGCTGAAGAACATTGTTCTAATGTTACATTCTTATCTCTTATTATTTTTTGAGTTAAGAATTATATGCTAGAATATGATATGAATATAAATACGAGAAGAAAAAAGAATAAAGTAGATTGAGTCTCCAATTTTATGTAAAGCTTTAAAACTGTTTATGTACAGAGCTTATGGTTAAAATATTTTTCAGGAACTATATGAATGACAGTCTTCGAACCAATGTATTTGTTCGATTTCAACCAGAGACGATAGCATGTGCTTGCATCTACCTTGCAGCTAGAGCTCTTCAGGTAGGTATACATAGCTTGTTTTGTTCTGTAGGACAAGTCCTCCTAACACAAACAGCGAAAATTTAATGTAAACCATTCTGTTTTTATGGTTTAGATTCCATTGCCAACTCGTCCCCATTGGTTTCTTCTTTTTGGTTCAACGGAAGAGGAAATTCAGGATATCTGCATAGAAACACTTAGGCTTTATACCAGAAAAAAGGTAATCCTGATTGCTCATGTTTGTGCTGTCACTTTCTCAGTGCTGACACACTATTGTGAAGGAGAGATAATAACTTCATTTTCCTCCCAACAGCCAAACTATGAATTATTGGAAAAAGAAGTAGAGAAAAGAAAAGTAGCCTTACAAGAAGCCAAATTAAAAGCAAAGGGATTGAATCCTGATGGAACTCCAGCCCTTTCAACCCTTGGTGGATTTTCTCCAGCCTCTAAACCATGTAAGATTCAGAATTGAAATGAGTTGAGCACTGAAAGTGTGTGATTATTATAAAGCTTTAGCATTTAACAGCTGCGTAGAAACAGTGATGTTACAAAACTGTTAACTGTTTTCATAGTCAACTAAAGACTGATGCTTGAAAAAGCATAATACCTTTTGAGTTACGTTTAGAAACAACTTTTTGATACTCTGTGAAATACAGTGATTGGCATGTCTTTATGGTGTTTCCTTGTTTTTTGTTGTTTTTTTTAAGCATCACCAAGAGAAGTAAAAGCTGAAGAGAAGTCACCTATCTCTGTTAATGTGAAAACGGTCAAAAAAGAACCCGAGGAAAGACAACAGACTTCCAAAAGCCCTTATAATGGGTGAGTACACTTGAGTTAGAAGAGGGGACTTGAGGACTCTTCTGTGTTTACCTCTAACATACTAAGTATGTAACTAAAAGAAATTTTTTTTTTTAAGTGTAAGAAAAGACAGCAAGAGAAGTAGAAATAGCAGAAGTGCAAGTAGATCAAGGTCAAGAACACGATCACATTCTAGATCACATACTCCAAGAAGACAGTAAGTAAATATTCTTTTAGGGAAAACAGAGTGTTTAAAATTAAAAGTTAATGCTTTAAAAAAAGTTTAACACAGACTTTTCAAAGTTAGGATCGATTTAGGCTTACGTGAGGTTGACTCTGAGAAATGAGTTTGGAAATACGCTCTGTGTATGTGTGGGATTTTGCTTTGTGGTGATGTGTCTTAATGGCATTCTATATTGTTTATGCCCATGTTTTTTTTTTGAGATGTGTAGGGGCTGGCCAGAGTGCTATCAAGGTATATAATACCCTGTTTATAGTGTGAAAACACTATTTCTTTCCGATTACAGTTAGAAAACATGAATATTTCATTAACCACTTATGAATAACCAGTAAGTTAACCACTGTCAAAAAAATCTTCCTAATTAGCTTTGTAATTAGATTGCTATCCGTGGCTCTTTTGAGCTTATGGGAGGTGCTCAATAAAAACCAAAACTATCTAGAACATTCTGTAAAAATTGCTTGTTACTGTTCTCCTTTGAATATAGACGTATAGTACATTTTTGTTTTAGAGTCGTCTAATATAGGCCGGAGGGAGGGGAGGTAGTGAGGTGGGGGGAGAAATTTAATGAAAAATCTTAAGTCTGGCCTGTCGATACAGGTCTGATAGTTTTGTTTTGAACCTGTTATGAGCACCACCAAAATAACCTTTTCCCAGTAGAAACTGAATCTAAACCTCAAATTTTTATTATCTAAGCTATAATAATAGGCGGAGTCGATCTGGAACATACAGCTCAAGATCAAGAAGCAGGTCCCGCAGTCACAGTGAAAGCCCAAGAAGACATCATAATCATGGTTCTCCTCACCTTAAGGCCAAGCATACCAGAGATGATTTAAAAAGTTCAAATAGACATGGTCATAAAAGGAAAAAATCTCGTTCTCGATCTCAGAGCAAGTCTCGGGATCACTCAGATGCTGCCAAGAAACACAGGCATGAACGGGGACATCATAGGGACAGGCGTGAAAGATCTCGCTCCTTTGAGAGGTCCCATAAAGGCAAGCACCACGGTGGCAGTCGCTCAGGACATGGCAGGCACAGGCGCTGACTTTTCTTTTGAGCCTGCATCAATTCCTGATTTTGCCTACCCTACAGTGTGATGTATGGACTCATAATCAAAACATTAAAAGCAAGTGATTAGGATTTGATTTCTTAAAACCCTCTAGGTCTCTAGAAACATTGAGGACATTTTTTGTTGAAAAGAACTATGTTAAAATTTTTTTATGCACATTAAAATGCCCTAGCAGTATCTAATTGAAAACCATGGTCAGGTTCAATTGTACTTACTATAGTTGTGTATTGTTTATCGCTATAAGAACTGGAGTGTGAATTCTGTAAAAATGTATCTTATTTTTATACAGATAAAATTGCAGACACTGTTCTATTTAAGTGGTTATTTGTTTAAATGATGGTGAATACTTTCTTAACACTGGTTTGTCTGCATGTGTAAAGATTTTTACAAAGGAAATAAAGTACAAATCTTGCTTTTCTAAACTACTTCAAATAAATTATTAAAAAGAGCAAAATTTTAATAGTAAAATGCCTGTTCTGATTTTCTGACAAACTTGTTCCTTTCTCCATTAGTTATAGTTTGAGGTAATTGAAATACATTTCTTACCTGTATTTGGAGCTATTGTAGAAGTCTTCACTGTATGTATGGAAAAAACAAATAGTGTCTCTGCAGTGTAATGTTAAATGCTATATCGTAGCTAGCACTAAAACCAAGTTGAAAACTGATTCGCACATAAATAGTACCATAAGCTTATTTTAAGTCAGTAGTTTCTAAAGTGAGTTGTCATAAAGCAAAAACTTAAATTGACCACAAATCAGGCACAACTATTGAACTTCAAAGTTTAAATATTTAGTGATTTTTATCTAGGCTAGCAGAATTCAGTAATAAGGTGAAGTCCCAGTAAAATCTGACCACAAAGAAAATGAAATTTTGTTGAACAAGCCTTAAGTCATGTATCAAATGACTTTCAGATTACATTGTTCCCAGTGTTTTGGAAGTGAATTTAGAGATACAGGCCACTTAATTATAGTTACATAAAAGTTTAAAAATTTTTTAACCCACCTTGATTACTTGTCCACTAGAATAGGTTTGTTGCTGTTTCAAAAAGTCAAATACCACCCACAAAGAGGTGAAGACTTATTGCCACTGTGGATGTTTAAAAAAAAAGTAAACGGCTTCTGAAGAGGACTCCAAAGCTTCCACACGGTTCGCCAGTGGCAGGCAGTGGGGTGGAACAAGTAGCCTCGCAAAGCAACTGCACTGAAGGAGACGACTCATTTGGATGTAAAAATGCCGGGTATGCTTAGATCCGTTACATTGCTAACTATAAAAACTAACATGGCTTAACAAGAATGAGCAATTTTGAGGGTAAATAGTTCAATAAGAGTTCTACATGTGGTTTTATTCTATAATACTGCTGAGCTTGAACTATTTCTAAAGATCTTAAAACTGCCTCTAAATAGTGAACTTGACCAGCATTGAAGGAGGGTAAAGGCAGATGTCAACAAGGGCCTGTTTTAACAGATGAATCTTCTTTGTTTTGAGGGCAGTGTCATTGGCCCTCATATGTGGGACCCAAACCAGGGCCGCTGGCTTCCCAAGCCAGCGCTCAACCACCGTGCCACTCGGCCGGCCCAACAAATGAATCTTGAATTCATAATGGTGTCTACATTTTCACTTGCCTTATCCTTGTTTTGAAATAATGCTGTGGGGGAGGGTGCTTTGGCAGAATGAAGGGACAACAAGTGTGAGGGGTGAGGTTTGTCGGATGCTTTGTCAAGGATGTCTTTCCCTGTCCTAATTTCCACTTCATGCTGTTTCCCAGGTTCTTGTCAAGAGGTTTACAAACTTAGGCTGCTCTACCTGAATTTAAAAATATATTCTTGAAAAATAACCAATTTTCAAACATGGGAAATTTTCAAATACAAGTAGTTGAGTAGTACCTGGTTTTCAGCTCAAAATACTGATCTCGTGGTCAGTCAACCCTGTTTACACCTCGCTAATTCACACTCCATTTCCCACCCTTACTGAAAGGAAATCTCAGACAAATAATTTCACCCCTGAATATTGCAACCTAAAAGAAAGGTAAGGACTTTAAACATAACTGCAATACTTTTATTATAGTTTATAAAGTTAACAGTAATGTCTTACTATCCTATCAGTATCCAGATTTCCCTTGCTCTCTCGAATGTTTTTATAATTGGTTTCAAATAAGCCATATATATGTTGCTTTGATGATAGTCACAGATTCTCCATCTTTTTTTCCTTGTAATTTAAAGAAATTGGGCCATTTGTCCTGAGGGATTTATCCATATTCTGAGTTTGCTCATTTTAACTGGTATCTGTCACTGAACATATCTTTCTGTCCCCTGTATTGTATATTTGTAGATCTCAAGTCTTGATCAGATTCAGGTGTGAAAACTTTTTACTGGTCTGAAATTCAGAAGCCTGGGGACCCAGGTTGTGTGTTATTCTAGAACTGATAGTAGATTGCTTCCTCATTCACTAGGTATTTCATTGAGCTCCTGATTCTTAACCCATTATTGTCTGCACTTCAACAGCCTTGCATGATGTCCCGTTTTTATATTTTTATTTTTTTAAGATTTTATTGGGGAACTCGGGGAGGGAACAGCCAAGTTGTTGTCCTTCAATCTTAGTTGTAGAGGGCACAGCAAGCTCAGCTTCAAGTCCAGTTGCACCACTCAGGCTCAAGGTGCGAATGGGCATAGCCACTATTCCATGCAGGAGTCGAACCAGCAGCCTTGTTAAGAGCACACTCCATCCCCTGTGCCATCTGAGTGGCAGCTCAACTCAAGGTGCTGAGATCAGTCTTAGTTGTGGGTGGGCATAGCCACCATCCCATGCGAGAGTCGAACCAGCAGCCTTATTGTTAAAGTGCACACTCGATCTCCTGCCATCTGGGCGGCAGCTCAGCTCAAGGTGTAGAGCTCAGTCTTTAGTTGTGGGCAGGCATAGCCCACCATCCCATTCAGGAATTGAACAAGCAGCCTAGTAAGGAGCACGTGCTCTAACTCACTCAGCTCAGCTTGGGCGTAGCTCCACCGGTCCATGTGGGAATCGAACCGGCGACCCTGTTACTCAGAGCTCGCACTCTTGAGCGAGCTCTTAACCAACTGAGCCACTCGGCCCACCCAAGGGGCTTCTGTTTTTACTCGGCAATCCGAACAATCCTATTAGGAAATATCCAACTATTTAAAGTTTGAATTCTTTCCTTTGGACACAGTTCAAAATACAGCTGTTTTCAGAATGCGACTTCCTTCTCTGAGATCTCTTCTGAACAGTACAAGATTTTCATAATTAAAGCAAGAAAACACTGGGTACTGTGATCCAGGTGTCCTCTTGACCCTTCTGCTTTTACCACCTCTGCTCAGTATAATTCTAACCTAGTTCTAAGTACAAAAGTCTACTTTTATATGTCATCAGACCCCTACCCCTTGTATCAGCTGTCACCGCAATAGTTATGTATAGTGGCATTTCTGTCTGCACTCCTTTGCCACAATTCTTCAAACAGTAGCTAGTGATCTATTTAAAACACTCATCACTTGTTGTAATACATAAAGCTTCCAATGGTTTTCCATTTCACTGCATGAAATACAAACCCGACTGGCTCTGTGTGAGCCGACCCTTGCCAGCCTCTTCCATCAACCAGCCTCTCTCCTCTTCCTGAAATGTGCACACTTCTTCCTGAGACTTTGTGCTTGCTGTCCTCCCAGACCTTATGTGATAGGCTTCATCATTCATCACCCGCTCTGCAGTCCTCTCTCCAGAGTGGTTTTCACACCCTATCTAACATGACCCCACCAGACACCCCCATTATGTTCTATTCCATAGCCAGCACTGATTTTTTTCATAATCCTTACCACTATCTGAAATGATTTTACTTTATCATTGACTCATTAGCATATAAGTTTCAAGAGAACAGCAGGAATGCAGTGTACCCATTATTGTGTGCCCCAGCCCTGATCCTACAGCAGTGCTCGGCCTCTGTTAGGGTATATAAAAAATACTGAGGAATGAATGTCACACCACTAATTCTCTGACACTTTTTTGTGGGACCCGAACCTGGGCCGCTGGCTTCCCAAGCCGGTGCTTAACCACCGTGCCACTCGGTGGGCCCGTCTCTGACACTTTTAAGCCCTCTCCTTTCAAGTGTGAACATGCATTCTTTATTCAACTGCTGTTCTCTGGGTTCCTGGAGCTCCCACTCCAAAGGGGGCCAATATGTAAACAACAGCCTGAGAGTAGCAAACTGATAGGCCGTGGACCAAATCCTAACTTGCACATGTATTTGGTTTGTGCATTGTTTGGTTTACATGAACAAGCTGCTAACATTTTAAAATTGGAAATAGTCACATAAAAGCCTAGGTTTACAGCTTTTTAAAAATGAGAATACACAAACTACAAGCCCTCCAGGCTAAATAGCCCCCTGGTTGGAGTGTACAAACTCCAGTGCATTTTAGCTCCTACTCCATTTTAATCACGACACTGAAGTAAGCTGTCAATTTGCATTTATTAGTGTGCTGACAGGTATTTTTCTTGAGTCCTGCTGCTTTTGCTCATTGAAATTACCTGCCTGGCCCTTGCAGTAGACCCCTGACACCTCAGAAGATAATCTGAGACCTACATGGATTCCCCCCACCCCCATGGCATTGTTGGTATAGGCCCCTGGGTCAGGAGAAAATCGGATTGTCTGCTGCTCCCAACATCTCTCCACTAGCCCAGTACATAGAATGCCGTTAAGCCTTTCAGACTAGAATTTCTTCCTTTTTTTTTTTAACTTGTCGAGATACATATATATATATATTTTTATTATTTTATTGTGAAACATTTAAAAGAAATTAGTTTCAGGTGTACAACGCAGTGCAATAGTTATACTTTTTACCCCTCGAAGTGACAGCACCCCTCCCCCAATTCACCACCTCACTCGCCCCCCATATCATACATATCTATTACAATTCCTTTGACTCCTTTCCACAGTATAATCCACATCCCGTGACTATATATTCAATTACAGTTGGCATACAATATTATACAACATCAGTTTCAGGTGTACAGTGCAGTGATCAAGCCTCTATTCCATCCATGAAATGGTCTCCCTACCAAGACATGTGACCATCTGACACCCCACAAAATATTTACATTATTAATTATATTCCCCTAACGGTTTTTCATATCCCTGTGGCAATATTGTAGTTATCTATTTATGCTGTCTAATCCCTTCCCCTTCTTCCTCATCCCCACCCCTTTCCCAACTAGCAACCCTGTTTTTCCTCTATATCTATGAGACAGTTTCTGTTTACTTTGCTCGTTCATTCAGTTTTTCAGATTCCACATATAAGTGAGATCATATGGTATTTGTCTTTCTCCGACTGACTTATTGCACTTAACATAATAGTCTCTAGGTCGATCCATATCCTTGCAAATGGTACAATTTCATTCTTCTTTATAGCGATTTCATTCTTCTCCCTTGTATAAATGTACCACAGTTTCTTAATCCAGTCATCTACCGATGGGCATTTCAGTTGTTTCCAAGTCTTGGCTATTGTAAATAGCGCTGCAATAAACATAGAGGTGCATATCTTTTTCCGAATTAGTGTCTTGGATTCTTCTGGGTAGATACCCAAGAGTGGAATTGCTGGGTCATATGGTAGTTTCATTTCCAGTTTTTTGAGATACCTCCATACTGGTTTCCATAATGGCTGCACCAATCTGCAGTCCCACCAACAGTGCACCAGGGTTCCCTTTCCTCCACAACCTCACCAGTACTTTTTTGTTGATTTATTGATTGATTGATTGATTGATTTTTTTTTTTTTTTTTTTTTTTTTAATTTTTTTTTTTAAAGATTTTATTGGGGAATTGGCGGAGGGGAACAGCGTTGGGGAATCGGGGAAGGGGAACAGACAAGTTGCTGTCTTTTTGTTCTTCAGTTTAGTTGCGGAGGATGTTGCTTCACTGTTGGTATCGTCATTGCGCTCTTCCCAGATGAGGCAGATCGGTCGCTGGCCTCTGGATGTCGCTCACTGCGGCTATTGGCAGCTCACTCTTGGCTGCCAGCCGCTCACGCTGGCTGCGGGCCACTCACTATAGCCTATGGCAGCCCACACCATCACCGGGGCTCGCACAGCCCAGCTCCAGGTGGAGCTGTTGTTAGCTGTAGAGGGCAGTGTCACTGGCCCTCATGTGGGATCCGAACCGGGGCCGCTGGCATCCCAAAACCAGCGCTTAACCAATGCACCACTCGGCCGGCCCGATTGATTGATTTTTGAGGGCAATGTCACTGGCCCTCATATGTGGGACCTGAACCCAGGCCGCTGGCATCCCAAGCCAGCGCTTAACCACTGCGCCACTCGGCCGGCCCTGTTGATTTATTGATGATAGCCATTCTGACCGGAGTGAGGTGGTATCTCATTGTGGTTTTTATTTGCATTTCTCTGATGATTTAGTGAGGTTAAACATTTTTTCATATGCCTGTTGGCCATCTGTATGTCCTCTTTACAGAAATGCCTCTTCGTATCCTCTGCCCATTATTTAATTGGGTTGTTTGTTTTTTTGGTGTTGAGTTTCATGAGTATTTTATAAATTTTGGATATTAACACCTTATCAGATATATCGTTGACAAATACCTTCTCCCATTCAGTAGGCTGCCTTTTTGTTTTATTGATGATTTCCTTTGCTGTGAGAAAACTTTTAAGTTTGATGTAATCCCATATGTTCATTTTTTCTTTTTATTTCCCTTGCCTAAGGGGATATATCAGTAAAAATATTACTCGGTAATATCTGCAAATTTACTCCCTGTGTTTTCTTCTAGGAGTTTTATGGTTTCAGGTCTTACATTTAAGTCTTTAATCCATTTTGAGTTTGTTCTCATATATAGTGTAAGTAGGTGGTCCATTTTCATTTTTTTGCCAGACTAGAATTTCTCACTCGAACCATCCTTGCGTTGCTGCAGCACTTGTAGAAAGATTCCACAAATGGATTTTTTCTGGTTTTATACAGAGCATATGACATAGTGGATCTTTGTACAGAGAACAAGGCACATCATAAATCTCAGCCACCATGAGGTTCAATATTTCACCCTAAATTGCAAAACTAATTTTCTGCTCAAAATGTATTATAGTAAGTCCACAATTTACGAATGAGTTCCATTCCAGGAGAACATTCGTAAGTCAGATTCATTCGTAAGTCTGACAAAGTGAGTCTTACACACCTTTGACACAAATATACAATGTAAGGCATCAAAAAACTAAACACACACGAAAACACATCCTGGGCTCTGATTGAGCCCTGTACTACTGTCCACTATAACACTGTACAGTAAACACAACTGTGACAATGTCCGGAAGACACGTGACCTACTTCCGTGATGAGTTCGCATCTATGAATATTCATAATGCGAGGTCCGCTCGTATCTGTGAAAGTTCGCGACTCGAATATTTGTAAGTCAGGGATTTACTGTATTTTGGACCTTATGAAACCAAGTTTTATTTCTTTGACGACGATTACAGCAACATAGTAATGAACAGACCATGGTGAGATTGGTTAGCCATGCTCTCAGCCCCTAGCAGGCTACATTTTACTATTCACAACTGATATCAAGAGTCAGCAAATGAACTGTCGACTTGGAAATTGAAATTGCAAATGTTGTGTCTAATTGCACATAACCCGATGAGGGCTGTCGTGATAGGTGTCACGACACCTATCGACACCTAAAAATAAGGGTAGGAGAAGTCTCAGTGTCTAGATTTGTGGCAAATATCTACATATAATTAATGTCTGCTTATGTGGGACACTTGCTATTTAGTTAGAGGCGAACAATTGTTTATTTTTTTTGTTTTGTTTTTTTAGAGGGCAGTGTCACTGGCCCTCATATGTGGGATCCAAACCAGGGCTGCTGGCATCCAAAGCCAGCTCTTAACCACAGCGCCACTCTGCCGGCCCCACAAACAATTGTTTTAAAAGCCAAATAATACCCAAAGTAATCTTGTGTGTATTTTATGGCCAAGCGAGCATTACAGTGAGCGCTCAGTTTAGAGAAGGAAGAGGGACCGATGTGGCCTGTGGAGCCTGAAAAGTTTTCATAGGATAGGGAGCATGGCCAGAGGAGCTCTCGTGTGGAATAGTGAACTAATATTGGAGCAGAGACGGTGTAGCTTTTGATTCAGACTGCCTGGAGTCAGTGGCTTAGCTCCTCTCCTTATTAGCCATTCAGTCTTGTACACACTGCTTAATCACTTTAAGCTTCCATTTCCCATCTGTAGAATGAGCCATTGAACCTGCCGTATCAAATGTTGTGAAGATTAAAGGAAACGATATAATATATAATCCACTTGGTGCAGTGTTAGGCTTGTAATAAATGTTCAGTAAATGGTATTATCATCATTTAACATCGTCAGAGGCTTGTGGATGCCAGACTAAGATGTTTTGTAGACCATAGAGTCATTGTTTTAGGCAGGTGGGTGACCTAATTTCCTTGGGTTACTATAACGAATTGCCACAAACTTAAATTTATTTTCTCACAGTTCTCGAAGCTAGAAGTCTGAAATCCAGGTGTTGGCAGAATCCTAGGGAAGAATCCTTCCTGGATTGTTCCAAGCTTCTGATGGCTTCCAGCAACCCTTGGCATTCCTTGGTTTGTAGCTGTGTCACTGCATTCTCTGTTTCCGGCTTCACGTGGCCTTTTTCTCTGTGTGCCTCTCCTTAAGGACACCAGTCATTGGATTTAGACTTTAATCTAGTGTGACTGCATCCTAACTAATTCCATCTGCAAAGAAGCTATATTCAGATGAGGTCACATTCTAAGGGTCCATATGGACATGAATTTTGGAGGGACATTATTCAACTCACCACCGTGATATAAAAATAATGTGGAAAGAAACTGAAGTGAACATTGTTTAAAACTTTCTCATTTTGAAATAATTTCAGAGATAAAAATGTTGCAAAATGAGTACTAAGAATTCCTGTATGTTCTTCACCCAGATTTCTCAAATGTTACCATTTTACCACACTTTATCACTCTCACATATCACATAAGCATATGCAATGAATTTTCTGATACGTTTGAGAGTAACTTGTAGTCGTGATGTCTTGTTGCCTATAAGTATTTCAAGTGTACACCCCCTAAAAACAAAGATATTTTTTGACCTTTTTCAAATATTGCCAATTTTCCTACTAATGTCCTTTTTCTGGTCCAGGATTCAATCTAGAATCACACGTTGACTTTAATCTCCTTTCATCTGAAATAGTTACTTAGTCTGTGTTTCATGACCTTGACATTTTTTTTTTTTAAAGATTTTATTGGGGAATTGGGGGAGGGGAACAGCGTTGGGGAATCGGGGAAGTGGAACAGACAAGTTGCTGTCTTTTTGTTCTTCAGTCTAGTTGCAGAGGACATTGCTTCATTGGCCCATGTTGGTATCGTCATTGTGCTCTTCCCGGATGAGGCAGATCGGTCGCCGGCCTTTGGGTGTTGCTCACCGCGGCTATTGGCAGCTCACGCTGGCTGCCAGCTGCTCATGCTGGATGCCAGCCGCTCACGCTGATTGCCGGCCACTCCCTGTAGCCTGTGGCAGCCCACTGCAGCAGGGGCTGCAGCCCACACCATCGCCGGGGCTCGCACAGCCCAGCTCCAGGTGGAGCTGTTGTTAGCTGTGGAGGGCAGTGTCACTGGCCCTCATATATGGGATCCGAACAGGGGCCGCTGGCATCCCAAAACCAGCTCTTAACCAATGCGCCACTCGGCCAGACTGACCTTGACATTTTTGTTTGTTTTTTTTTGCTTTGGGAAAATTTGTTTTATTTTTCCCAATATTATAGTTTGATAAATTTCAAACCTCTGAGGAAACTGCAAGATGGTACAACCAATAAATACCCTTATAATCATTACCTAAGATTCACTAACAGTTAATGTCTTCCTACACTTGCTTCATATCTTTGTGTGTGTGTGTGTGTGTGTGTGTGTGTGTGTGTGTGTGTGTGTGTGTGTGTGTGTGTGTTGTGTGTATAGACACATTTTTCTTTTTGTTTCCTTTCGGAACCATTTGTGTTACTTTCCCCCTAACTACTTCACTATGTATCACCAAAGCTCAAAGATATTTGCCTATATAGTCATAGTGTAGTTGTCATGACACTTAGGAAATATAACATTGATACATTTATGTAACATAGTTTGTATTTGAGTTTCCCAGTTGGTTGCACTGATGATATTATTTATAGCTGTGGATTGGTTGTTTGGTCCAGGATCCAATCAAAGATTATCTGTTGTGTTTAGTTGAATATCTCATAGGCTGCATTAATCTCGAAAATTTCCCGTGATTAGATTCATGTTAAATATTTTTGGTAGGCAAACTACACTGATGATATCCTGTTCTCAGTGTATCCCTAAGAGGGCACATGTCAATTTGCCCCCTTGTCAGTGACATTAAGTTTGATCATTTGACTAAGGTGTCCAATAGATTTCTCCCTTGGAAAGGCATCTTTAATCTATACTTGGGTTTATACATGAAGACTGAGTGAATTTCCTGTTCCTTGAGAGTTTTCACCAGTTGCTTTACCATGCATGAATGGTCTTGCCTGAATCAAGTTTTGTTTTTTAAAATAGTGATTGGAAAATGGTGATTTCTCTATTTCTAGCTTGCTTAAACATTTATGGGTTGGCATTCTTCTGTAAAGAACAGCTTTCCCTTTTCCACCTCTTTTTAAAAATTGTAAGTATTTATGGACTCAGATTTTAAAAAAAATTCAGTGTTGTAATTCATTTATATCATTATTCATTATGATACTGAAATCATCCCAAATTAGGCCAAGCAGAAGCTCCTGAAACCTAGCTCCTTTCAATATGTCCCCATTAGTTTGGAGGCATTATGTTACTTTCTTGTACAATGAGATAATCCAAGTTCATCTCGTACCTTCTCTGCTTCAACTCGGGAACAAGCCATTCCTCTAAGAAGTACATGTTCCTTTGAGTGAGGGAGCAAATTCTGGCATTACTGTATGCTCATTGGTACTGGGGTATCATTCATTTGTTTCATACAAAACCTCTAATTCCAATCCATCACTACAAGTTTCTTTTATTCTGCCCCCCAGTGTAAACCAGTGATTTTCTAGAATGTACCTTAATTGAGGTTTATCCAATATTTCCTCATGATTAGATTCAGGTTTTGTGGTTTTGTTAGGAATACAACAGGAGCGAGGTTGTGTCCTCAGTGTATCATATGAGGCACATGACGTTGCTTTGTCCCATTACTGATTGTGTTAACTGTGATCTTAACTTTGGCTAAGGTGGTATCTGCCAGTGTTCTCTACTTAAATGTTACTATTTTCACATTGTAATTAATGAGTATCTTATGGGGCACATAATTTAAGATCGGATATTGTTTTTCATCATAATTCTGCCTATGAATTTTAGCATCTATGGATGATTTTTGCCTGAAATATGTGTTGAAAGTAATTTAAAATTTCTGAATTCTTTCTATATTTATGAGTTGGAACCCCACTGTAAGGAGAAGCGCTTAACCTTGTGTATTCATTTGTTTATGTATATCAGTATGGACTCACTTTGTGGTTTATAATCCTATCATTTATTTTGTTACTCAAATGATCCCAGATGGTGCCAACGGGAACCCCTTTAAGCGAGTTCCTGTATCCTTTGAGGTGAACATTTTTAAGGCTTTTCTTCACTTGTGTGACTTTCCAGAAGATTCATACCATTTATGTGTTCTCTAGAAGTGTATTATGGGAAGCCCTTGGGCTTCCTCATCAGGACTGGCTTTAGTGGGGAAGAAATGACTTTTTTTTTTTTTTTTTTTAGCTGAGCCATCCTGCCACCTGTTGGCAGCTCAGCTCAGGCTGGGCATTGAACTGCTGTTGCTCAGAGGTCAGCCCGCACTCTTGAGCGAGCTCTTAACTAACTGAGCCACTCGGCTAGCCCAAGAAATGACTTTTAAAGGTCACAATAACTACACTGCCAGTGTATAGGGCTTCTCGTGGCTGCCATTTCCTTTTGGTCCAGGACTACCTTCCTCACGCACCATCAGTTCCCATATGTGGACAATTGGTTCTTTCCTTACCAGAGCCTTTTAGTTCACAGGACATGGCAGTAATAAGTACATGTGCCACTAGAGGACACTGTTTGGCTATATGTGATAGGAGATCTCTCACTAAATCTCCTGTCAGCTGATTAGTAAACCTCATTCTGAACACAGTAAGGATTTCCTTGTGTCCGAAGGACCACTAATGCCTTTAGACACGTCCACTGAAGCCTCATTTAGGTCCCTAATCCAGCCATGAACCTTTGATAACAACTCTAAAGGTACATGCCTTTGTTAAATTCTGGTGACGGAAGAATCAAGACAGCAACCCCTACTTAACATCATGCGATATGCACGATGTTCCAGGTGCCATCCTGTTTCACATATATTAACTCATTTAACATATTTCAAAAGCCCAATGGTGGGAGCAGGGGAATCCATGAGGAGGTAATTTCACACTGCTAGTAAGTGGTTGAGCCAGGATTCAAACTCAAACCATTTGTTCCGGAGTCCAGCTACTTAACCCCTACACTGTGTATCAACCTGTATGGCTTTACTAGAGTCCCATTGTAATCGAATCCTTCCATGTCCAAGCCTGGGGTCCCTGGCCTCTTTATAAAACCTCCACATCATGAGATTTGAAATCAGAGGTCTTCTGGAGCCTGGCACTGGACGCTGCTTGCCTGCCATGTGCCATGGAGAGCTTGGCCAGCAGCCATGCCAATGCCACACCTCTGCCCAGCCTGCCCGCTGTGCTTGCAAGCTGGCCATGTCCCGGGATCGATCCCGGTAACCCCGTGGCTCCACTGCCACCCCATGCAGCATTGTGTTCAGAGAACCTGAGGTTACCAGCTTTCCCTGGCTGGGCCCTTTGCTTCCTAGAGGCAGTAGTGGAAGCTGCTTTGGAAGCTGCTTCAAATTAAGCCCCACGGTGCCTGATAAAGTTGGAGACCTTTCCTCCTTGGCAGGAGGTGGTGGAAGGGGCATGAGTTCATGGGCTGACCTGCCCTAGAAGCCTGGTCCTGCTACTGGTCAGTACTGTGTGGCCTTGGGCAGAATTGCTTAATTTCTCTGAGCCCAAGCTTCCTCATCTGTGGGTAGAAAATGCTAACATTTCCCTGGCATGAATGTTGTGAGAATTAGTGATACACAGACATAAAGGACACAGATACAGGGGGGGGAGGTACTTGAGTTTTCTGTTGTCACTCCCTTAAAAGCACAGCTCCATTTCCTCCAATCAGAAAAGCTAACCCTGCTGTCGCGTTCTCGGTGGATCTTTTCTTTTCCCCAAACACTGGTGCCTCTTAGTGCCTGTGTTATTCCATGAGCAATGAAAACACATCATTCTAGGCTGGCAAGTGTGATCTCCTATGCCTGGCCCAATTCTCCAACTAGATTCCCATCCTTTATACAAACACTTTGCGTCCCTCATCTTAATTAGGGACCCAAAATAGTAAATGCTCAGTAAATGACTACTGATGATGGAGACAAATTGAAGTCAGTTCACAGGTACTTACAGAATATTTACCAAGGGTCAGGCAATGGGGCAGGCTCTGAGCATAGCCAGGTGCTTAAAACCCAGCCTTCCCCCACTAATGGAACTCCTTCTCTGGCTAAGTTTCTGCGAAGGCCTGAAACAGTCCTGCTCCTTTCCAAGCATCCAGTTCCCAAGGGGTGACTTTCCTAGTTGAGATAGTGTGTGTCACTGTGTCTCAAACAGGACACAAACGCGGAGCCCACAGCCCAGAGCCGCTTCACCCTGGGGAGTACAGAACACGGACACGGACCTGAGACCATTCAGGCCCTCACAAACTTCCTGCCACTTGCTCCTTAAGACCAGCCCAGCAGCCTCTGCTCTCAAAGGGGGAGGGGTCCGTGAGCGAGGCAGCTGTCCCATGCTGTCCTCACCACAAGGGGACAGCACAAGACTGCGGATGGTGGAGAACTCTCAGTCTGTGACCGATATGTGACTCACTCCAGCAGCGCAGTATCTGAATGATTTGTGCTTGGGTGGAGTGGATGAAGGGGGGAGGGTGGGCCGGAAAAAATGAAACCATCTGTTGAATTCGCAAGTTGCCACAAGTCATGAGTTCAACCAGTGTTCAACTGACTCTGACTAAGTATTTTTAGTGCAAAGAAATAAGGTAATTTCAGGGTTTCAGAAAACAAGCACTGTCTGCAAACCCAAATGATAATTGAAGAAATAATATGCATTAGCAAATGCTTTTACTCTTTCATTTGCAAAAACAAAAATGACATTTTTTTTCCCCCCCCAGGAAAAGGAAGGATTTTAGAAGTTAAAAGAAGCACAATTTACTGACTAACCCCGCCCTCTGAAACAGAGTAAAGAACCTTCCCCTCTTATCTGGGTTCAGAACTAACAAGCAACCTCGGTGTAAGTCAGAGCAGGGAGTGGCCCGTCCGTTTTAGTCATGTCAGACCATCCCGATCATGATGTATCAATTGAGCTGAGGGACATTTAGAGAGAACATGGTGAAACCAATACTTTGGTAAGTTGCCCTGTCAAGGTCTGCTTGTTTGGGCCCAAGTACAACTGACCTTGGCCCGGGTAGTCTTGATAAACAGAAATGAATGCAGCTCAGTAACCATCGCCTCGACACCCTGCGTTGGTGAAGCCGGGTTCTGGCTGAAATGTGTCAGGATGGGTTGGAGACGGTCCATCAGAGAGCTGGGTTCCCTCTGCCCCTACAGAGACCTCTTTCTGGGTTCTAAGAAGCACACTCCATTTGCCAGTGGTTGACTCAGGCCAGAGCAGGGATGGGGCAGCCACTGCTTGGGTGTGGGCCTGGGCTATAATAAGCCTGGAACCGAACAGCCCTATTACCGCACCCACCCCCTGACACTGCCCTCTCCAGTGAGCAGCCTCAGTCCTTTCTCAGCAGTAGATGGGGGGAGGGGGTGCCTCCTCCTCCCCCCCAGGCTGCCCTGTCATCTGGGGCTCCCAGGCTTTTAGCTGAACTCTGAGGCTGACACTGGGACATAAGGGGGCGGGTAGGAGCTGAAGCCCCCTATTATGAATCAGACTCCCCAAGTCAGCCTAGGGAAACCAGGGTGCTTGTCACAGCTTCAGCCTTCTGATCCCGGCCTCACATACACACCTGCCTCTCTAGTGTTCCCCTGAACCCCTTCCTCCAGCCACCCACCTTATCACTACCTGCCCTTTCGTTCATCCCTCAGATACTGGCTGAGAGAGGTAGGCTGTGGCCAGGGGAGGAAGAGGGCATTAATGGAGTACTTGCTTTGTGCCAGAATCTTTAATCCTGCCCTCATACCTAAGAGGAAGGCCTTATTATTCCCGTAAGAACCAGAACAGGGTAGAGGTCAAGAGCTGGGACACTGCCAGCATGACTGCTGAGCTCAGAGTCCAGCTTGGCTACTCACGCCCCACCTTGGGCAGGTGATTGACCTACATGCCCACCTCACCAGAAAAAGGGGAATGGGGCTACTGTGAGCATTTTAATGAGTTAATTTATGTATGATATGTTAAGGAGACAGAGGCTGTGAGACCAAGTGTAAAACCAGGATGGACTCCACACAGATACTCTCCCCTAATTCCACGGTGCTTCTCTTTAACATGGTGAAATGTCATCCCCTCCCAGGGATGGTTACATCTGGCTCATGTCCAGGGCCTTAAATGAGTTTTAGACCAGTGTATGGCAGAGAATGGGGGGAACAGGAGTCACTTGAGTCTTATTTGGGCTTCTGAAATTGGGTTCCCTGGGGCTGAGGGCTGCCAGCTTCCAGCAGCGGCCCGTTCCCCGTGTCGGGGCAGGAAGGCCCTCTCTGGTCTGGGGAGGGCTGGCCTTGGCACTTGCCCTCCACTACTCAGAAGCAGGCTGAGACCACATGATTCTAACTCTAACCTCCCCGTCCCCATTCCCACCCATCCTAGAATCTGGGCAGTTTTTCCTGAAAATATGGCAGAGGTGGAATTTAAACCCAAGCCCGCTTGGCTTCAAGCCCATGTGCTCTCCATTCTCCTCTTGGTCCGTTGCCCCACCGCTGCCCAGATGTCTAGGACAGACAGACAAATGAGACCACAGGGACTGACATAGCCGTGACTTGGCCTGCCTTTGCAGTGGAGGAAGGGGACAGGAAACTGGGACAAAGGCCAAGGCTGAGTGCGGGCACATGTATGCATCACTCAGTTTGTAAAATCCAATCAATGGAAGGTCAGATGCACTCACCTCACAGGAGGGACTTTTTTCAGCCTGAAAGCAAAAGAGTATCGAGAGGTGTCTTAGGTCAGGCAAACTATAGTCTCAACGGTGCAGTGTTTTCTTGAGCTTACATCATACCTCAAAATGATACTCTGCTAATTAGCTGTGTGATTTTATTCAAATCTCTCAGTCTCTCTGAACCTCAACTTACTTACATGTAAAAGAGGGCAAATCAGCCCAACCACACAGGGTGTTGTGTCCTAATGGTTAAATGAGAGGACACAGGAGATGTTGAGGAAATGTGAGTTTTTCTAGACTGTGTAAGAACCCAAGTATAATCTCACATAGTTCCACCTGAGATGGAAGATCTGGGAGAAAGCTTTCTGCTCACATGCTCGAATGTTGCAGCCTCACATGGGTAAAGCAGCAAGTCTGCATATCACTTCATTGCTCTGGGGGTGTCAGAGGCCCTTCTCAGGAAACCCAGGCCCAGAACTAGCAGCACCTGTGGTGAGTGGTCAGCTGCCTCTTGGGCCTCCGACTCCTCTGTGACCTAGTTCTCCACCTGCCCCTCCACTGTCAGGCCCTCCAAACTTTTTACTGTTGTGCTCACCAGTTTCCTCAAAGCAAGGCTATACCTGACAGCAAGCCAACAAACTTCTCAGCTCTGCCCATCATGCTGGCTGCTTAGGGGGAGGAAAGCTAGAGCATGGGGCTGGAGGGGGACATGGAAGGAAACCTCTGTTGACCTTTCACTCCAGGCCCAGTGCTAGGAAGCTGAGTCTAAACGGAAGTTCCTCTGAGGCCTGGGAAAGGCCTGTAAGGGGAGTCAAAAGATATCTGGAATGTTGACTGCTGAGAAGGAATCTCTGGTCAGATGAGAAGGGAAAAGGAAAGTGGTTAATCAGATCAAAGAGCATGGGTTTCCAGTCCATTAGTCATCATGACTAGAGGATGACTATTGATAGATTAGTCCACAGGTATGGAAGGAAAAGTTTTGTTAATTTTTTTTTTTCCTCCCCACCGTGCAGATTGTTCTCATTCTGCATTCTCCATCTGCAGAGCCAGGGTAATTCAACTCCCAGCACTCTGGGAGAAGGGGGTGGGATTTGAAGCTAGAATACCTGGGTTCAAGCTGTTGATTTCTGCTCAACAGCATGTGACTTCTTGGACCCCAGATTCGTCATCTGAAAACAGGAGCCATTGCCACCTCAGCACTGTAGCGAGCAGTCTGAGAACACATGTGAGGGGGTCTCTCATAAGGAGGGAACACAGCAGTTACGGGTCACTTGTTATTTTTAATATGCAGAAATTCTCATTTCTCGCCAGGCCAACTAGAGTTGTCTCAGTGTCAGCCAAGAGAAAGATAGCTATTCATCAAGGTGTTTTGTAAATCTTTGGGGGATTTTAACAGGTTTTGAAGGCTGAAGAAGAGCAGCCAAGTGCTTTGGTTTCTCACCTGTTCCTCTGTCCTATCCCTATCATCTTGGGGGAAATACGGGCTCTTTTGGGGAGCCCTTAGCAAGTGGCCACCATCAGGACCCAGGCAGGCTTCCTGCAGGCTTCGAGGAGCAGCCAGCAGCCGGGCAGCAGCCTGGGCAAGGGCGTGCTGGGACATGCCTTCCATGCTGGGTCCAAGGCTGCGTTATGCACTTCTCCCTTCGTGTGCCTCTTCCTCCATTAAAAAAAGAAAAAGTGTTAAAAAGTATATTTGAGGGGCCGGCCAAGTGGCGCGGTGGTTAAGCGCTGGCCTGGGAAGCCAGCGGCCCCGGTTCAATCCCACATATGAGGGCCAGTGACACTGCCCTCAAAAAAAAAAGATATTTGATGACTGCCTTGGTATAAGAATGGATCTAATGCAGGCTGGGCTCATTATTACGGATTCATCATTATTAATTTTTATGATGGTAATATAGACATGACATGGAAAAGAAACGGGTTGCAGGGAGAGGTTTGGCCGCTAGGGGGCAGCACGCCCTCACTGGATGCCCTGGGGAAGGCGGGTGGTGGGGTGGCGGGTAGGCCGTGGGGAAAGCCAGGGCTCCGACTCCCTGCGCTGACTCACAAAGGGCTTGTGCTCACATCATCTCCTCGGAGAGCGCTGTTGGCGCCTCACAGCATCGGCCCCCGGCGAAAAGGCAGGCGGGGCGGCTTGTACTGCTCCACTCCGAGCGCAGAGGCTCGCCCTGGGAGGCGCGCCGTCGTGTGGGTCACACAGTGGCAGAGGCGGGCCGAGCAGAGTGTCCTGGCTCCTCCTTCTTCTCCCTCGGAGCCTCGGCCCGGCCGGCTCCTCTGCGCAGACAGGGTCAGGACCTGGCGTGGAGACCTACACCTGACCATGGCCCAGGGGGGACCCTACATTCCAGGCCGGCGCACCCCCAGATCCCTCTCCCTGGGGCCAGTCATGCCTTGGTTCACTTCCTCTGCGTGACCGAGGGCGTGAGCCCGTAGGTGGGAGAGATGCTCATCCCCTCCCCGGAGAACTGAGCAGCGACATCAAAGGCACGCTGTGCAAAGGGCGTGGAAGAAGTCAGTGCTCCCCGGGCACGGAGCGCCTGGCCAGGGAGGTACAGCAACGGAGGAAAGAGCAGAAACAAAACAAACAGAACACAGAGCATAAGGTGATCGATTGTGGAGGCGGCTTTTCTGCCTCCCAAGGGGAATACCCTGCCTGCTGCCTGGAATCACGCTCGCCCGCCCTCCACAGCAACAATAGGCCTCTCTCTCTTTCCACACACCCAGGGGGAAGGAGATCCTCTCAAGGAGGCCACTCTGCGCTGGGCCCTGGCTGGTATGGGTAGCTGGTTCACACACTGAGAAACTGTGTTCAGTTTCCTCCTGTAGCCCGGAGGGTGGGCATAAACCCATGTGAGAAATAAAAGGCGGCTTGTCCTTGCTGGATGAGCAGGAAAAGATTGTTCATTTTTATAGGGAACACACGACATGCCAACTGACTCTGACATGGAGCAACCCTGGGGTGGTTTGTTCTCTTTCAGAGAGCACTTTTGTGGTTCCGAAGAGCCAGGAAGGTTCTGGGAACAAGCAGTCCTTGGGGTCAGGGCATTCCACAGAGGCCCTGGAGATGGGGAGAGGGTGGGTGGGTGGGTGGGTGGGTGGGCGTCCTGGGTGCTCCGGATGCTGTAGGAACAGAGGTGACAGCCACCCACTGATCAGCAGCACTTGTCCTCAGAGTCACCAGACAGGCAGGAACCTCTCCCCACTCATTCACAGAGTGACCCAGTGCTGGTCTGGTTAGGCAGGCCCAGCTGAAAGATAGGCCTGTCACATGGATGAAGAATGAGAGTCACAGTTCAGTTTCTGGGTCTCCACAGTCCCACCCCTCATCCCTCAGGGCGTTGGTAGGTAGAGGTGACAGTCTAGCCTACACTGGGAAGAGAAGGACTGAGAAACCTGCTCAGGAAAGGAAAGGAGCTCTCGGCAGAATGCCTGGCCTTCCTGAGGCTATGGCTTCAGTACCGTTCTGGGAAGAGGACAAACATGACGGCTGCAAGCCGCCGGAAAAGGCTAATTCAAGGAAGACTTGCCTTTGGAGGGAAGCCACGTTTTCCCCCAGACAGACTAATATATTCAGAAGCTGAGTCACAGAGGATGTCATAGAGGATGATTGACTTCCAGAACTGAAGAGGACTTTTAGGATGATTTACTCTGATCCCCTCATATGGACACTGGAAGGGACTTTGGAGGGAATAGAGTCAATCCCCAATGTGGCCCAAAGGGACAGTATGACATGCTGAATGCCCCCAGCTGTTCAGAGGGCAGGAACAGGAAATCTTGATTTATGGCCCAGAGCCCTTGCTGGTAGATGACACCGCTTTGAAAATGGAAGGTAAAGGTGACCTTGAGGAGTCTCACTGAGGCCCATGGGGCTGAGGATGCATAGTGAACCTTAATTTTAGGGCCAGACCAGAGAGGGAAGTGGGCCACCAAAACCATGTGATTTATCAGAATAGCTGGAAAAAATAAAACACAACCAGCTCAAGATCACATGATAGGAAGGTTGATGGGAAGAATATCTGTGACATGGTTTCTGAGGCTCTTTCCATCTCAGTGTTCTAAGACCTGCTGTTCTAAGTCTGAGGCTCCAAAAAAAGTAGACTGAGTCTGTGTGTTGCCTAGAGAGGAGCAGGCCCGGGAGCGCCTTGACTGACCCCACTGGGGCCGCTGGACCACTCCGGTAGTGCTGAGCCAGTAGCCATTTCTGAGTGGTGCCATTGCCCAAGGCCTTCAATGGTGATTCAGCGGAAAGGAATAGGACAATGTGTTGGTGTGTCTTGGAGAGGCTTCTCAGCATCCTTCCACCTGTGCCTTCCTCGAGCCTCCTCTGCCTTTGGGAAGGCGGAGGGCTGCTTGCCTTCTTCCGGGCCTCCCACAGTAGGTCCTGGCCGAGCCTCCTGGGCCCAGGCCAGGGCTGGGCAGCTGGCAGTATGCACTAAAGCATCAGTTTGGTTTCCTGGGTTAAGCAGCCAGATTTTCTTCAAATGTTTATTTTGCCAAAGTGAAAAGGAGCATAAGGTTTAGATTTGGAAGGCACTTCAGAGGACAGCTATAAGAATTCTATAATTTCACAGATGAAGAAACAGGTACGGGTAGATTATGTGTTTTCCCCAAGGTTGTGCAGAGCCTGTTTCTTCCAGGCCATGGCTAACCTGTAAGGACCCAGCTCATGTACCTGTGCCTGTCCTATGGTTGGCAGGGTAATGCCACGCCCCCTCAGGATGCCCATCCCCTAGTTACCAGAACCTGTGGTATATGTCACTGTACATGGCAAAAAGGACTGCAAATGTGATTAAGGATCTTAAGGTTACGAGATTATTCTGAATCACCTGGGTGAGTCCAGTACAGTCACAAGGGTCCTTATAAGTGAAAGGGGAAGACCGGAGAGGCGGGTCAGAGAGAGACTGGTAGATGCTGTGCTGCTGGCTTTGAACCTGGGGAAAGAGCTTCAATCCAAGGAGTACAGGTGGCCTAGAAGCTGGAAAAATAAGGAAACGGATTTCTCCACAGAGCCTCCAGGAGACATATGGCCCTGCCGACACCTTCATTTTTGCCCAGTGAAACGCATTTCAAAGTTAGGACCTCCAGAACTGTAAGATAATACATTTGGGTCATTTTAAGCCACTAATGTTGTGGTAATTTTTTACAGCAGCAATAGATAATTCATGTCTCCTTACTTCTCCATCCCACTGCTATTTGTGGTTTTAAAGAATATGCTCAGAAACTAATTGGCCACCCTTTTGATTTCTATTTAATAAGATTTAAAAATAAATAATTTGGAAAATTACAGTAAAAATACCGAGTCTCTTTCATTCAATAATGAAAGCTTTGATACTCGATCAAGTTAGACTCAGTTGGATATAAAAAGTAAACAACTTATTTTGTTCTCTCATCACCACCTTCTTAAGCCCCCTCTGGTTGATTTATTCTTCCATTTTCCTGGGTAAAATGCTGGGCATATCCTAAAGCTTTTCTGATCACTTTCAGATGTTAGTAAACATCTCATTTGGAGGCATGGAAAGTCCAATCTAGTCTGACGGCAAAGCTTGAATCTCTTATCTAGTATAGCACTTTTCCCCACCCTGCTTTGGGCCTGAATAAGACTCTGAACCTTGCAGAAGTGTAGAGGGTGTGCTGGGGAGAAAGGTGGTCAACTTCTTGATGAGTTTCCCACCTGATTCTTCCACTCCTCCTCCACTCACTTTGTGGGTTCTGGCTCCTTCAAGGGGGGTAGAGTGGGGGAGAGGCGCATGGGACTGACTTGGGTGTGGTAGATGATAGCTTTTTACTAATGCAGCATTTTGGAGACTTTCAACTACACAGTATCCAGCAAGGTGTCCCAACCACTGGCTGCCTCCTAATAGCTTTTCCCTCAATTCCTGCATCAAAAATCCAACCTTCTCCATCTCCTTGGCAGAGAGTGGGGAGTGGAGGTGGGTGGGTAGGGGTGTCTTTCACCAGTGATACCTTCACAGCCTCCATCTGACCCATGGGGAACATACCTCTGGGCTTTGCCCAGCACTGCAAATGCATGCGGCCCTCACCCAACCTCTCCTCTCTCCTATCCCAGGCAGCTCCAGCCGCAATTTCACCTTTGGATTCTTCCTGGTAAGTTTCACTGTTATGTACGTTGAAATTTCCTAGGTCACTTTGGCCATTGGATTATTTGTGGGAGGTAACAATAGTCACCAATATATAGAAATAGGTGAGGATTGATTATTCCTTCACAACTCTGCTTTAGGTTATCATGAATGCTCTTTGTCTTTGCACAAAAGATTCATTTAAGGGAAACATCATGATACCGTAAAGGTAAGATTCTAATAAACTGTAGGATTAGCATCAGACAACCAGATTTCTTGGGACCAATAGCTAGCTAGATACAGGGCCATTTAGGGATCAAGCCTCTGGTGCCTTTAAGGGTATAGGCTACAGGCCCCGGATGTGTGTGTGCTCACTTCATGCAAGTGTGAGAAGAGTCTCAAATATCTGGAAAAATCCACATAACTTTTACTATTTTTTTTCATAACTTTTACTGGTAATTTTACAAAACAAATCCATTTTAAGTGTTTATTATGTTATCAAAGTCTCTGTTCTTGTTCAAAGATAAAGATAACTATATATCATGTGGTAGCTACCTCTGGAATGTAGGTAAGGGTATATATAGCTCAACAAACACACACAGTATCACGGTGCCTATGTTGAAGCATTTCAGATTACATCACAGACCTCATTGCAGTCACGTTCCAGCCTTAGTGTTTCCCTAAATCCCTGGGGACACAGGTCAAGCCCTCCTAAGAAGACTTTCCCCACATTGTCTCAGTCCTATGATGTCCTGGGACCAATTTCCACAGTTCTGCTTTAACCAGAAATCTGTTTCCTTTTCCAGCTTCTAGGCCACCTGTACTCCTTGGATCGAAGCCCCTTCCTGAGGTTCAAAGCCAGCAGCACAGCATCTCCCAATCTCTCTCTGACTCTGCCTCTCCTGCCTCTCCCTTTCACTAAAAAGGTCCTTTCTGACTGTACCGAACTCACCATGATCCAGAATAACCTCAAGATTCTTACCTTAATCACAGCTTCAGGAGGCAAGATGTCAGGGCCCTCCTGGGAGATTCCCCTGCTTTGAGTGTTTCTCTGGAAGCTCCCTCCGCTTGGCCTGAGGTGAAGATTCAGGTCCTCAGCTTACCCACAATTCTCCTCAAATCAGTCCCATCACTCTCATCCTATTCACCAACCTTCCCACTTCCTCTCCTCATCCTGTGGCAGGTGATGGGACTCAGGGTCCCTGGGCTGGGTTTTACAGGTCACTGCTTAGCAAGTTCTGTGTGGATGGTCTGGCTCTTGTCCTTAGAATCGGTGGTGGCCCCACCATACCCCTAGTTCTTAGCTTTGAGGAATCAGCTGAAATTCTATAGCAATAGAAAAATCTCTCTTATCATCCTGCTACAGAATAATGGGATTTGTCATGTTTCCCTTTTCCCCTTAATTACCAAGGCCAAGTTTAATACTTGCCTGACTAGCTGCTCCTCAGCCTAGATTTCGGAACCCCTGGATCTGTCTATCCTTCGGCCTCCTCCCTGCTCCCTCCCCGGCAATTCACTTTATCCTTTTCTCTTCTGCTTTCTTCCCTACTTGGGCATTCCCTGCTGTCATTCTTTCGCCCTTGAACTGATGATTCTGTTGCTTGCTCACTTGCTTAAAAGCTGAGGCAAAGTTATCTAGAAGTAAATGAATTGTTAAGAAAAAAAATGGTAAAGTTTTACTGTGCATCTTCCAGCAGATGGTTACATGAGGAAAACATGAGTGTTTTTCCTGTAAGAAGTTGCAACACCAAAAACATACAGATAGCATCTGTTTCACTGAAAGTTACAATGGTATTTCTCTTTAATCAGATGATGAAAGATATATGACATTGGAGAAACGTCTGATCATAGGCTCCAAAAGATTTGGAGAAACTTTGAAGGCAAATGCTTCACACAAACGTTTCTTATTTTCAAAAGAGACTGACTACTGGTGGCTGAAGGAGCAGGAACAAGACACAGGTCCTGAAGAATGTGAGCAGTCTGGGGAGCTGCTCTATCCAAAAAAGAGGGAAATAGATATCCGTGCCTGTGAAAGTGTCAGAGTGCCATTCAGGGGTCAGAGCAGCATTCTGAAGTCGCTAGGAGGAATAGAGTGGCTCTATGGCTGGCAAGATCCAACTCAAACTTCCTGAAGTGTATCAATCCAAGAGAAAGACTGGGGCAATTCTGGGAAAGGGAGCAGGATGGTGGGAGCAGAGGAGGCGAGGAACCAAGGCAAAGATGGCTGGCTTCCCCTAGGATGCCCAGGAGAGGAAATGCAGCCTCAGCGTCTGCTGGCCTGGGTCAGGGCAGCTCTGAGTGAAGAGATGCCGGTGGGCCCAGCGGCCAAGGGGCGCTACATAATACGGGCTCTGAGGAATTTAATAGTTTTGGTTGATGGTTTTATGATCCCGTTGATGAAATACAGTAAAATCTTGGATTGCGAGTAACTTGGTTTGAGACGAGCAAACATTTCTAATACATGTTTAATTAACATGGTAAACTAGTGCTGTTTTGCAATACGAGTAGTTTGTTTCCGGAACGAATTATGCTCACAAACCAAGGTATTACTATATACAAATTGGGCCATCTAAGCTTGATGTCCTTCAACATTTAATAAAAAGACTTCTGATGAGGACTTGACTTACCTGGGGCTGGGAGAGGATGGGCTGATGGAGTTACAGCATATTACACTCTAGGAGAATAGCCTACCCATGGTTCACTGTTCAGTGTAAATGAATATTCAGATGAGCCCTCCAGGGTAGTCTCCGCCTCCGGGCCTTGGATTTAGGATGAGGTGGTCCCTCGGGGCACTACCTTCCCTTAGAGCAATGGTTGTCAGGCCTTCATGGACATCAGATCACCCAGAGGACTTGCTTTGCTGAGTTCTGTTCCCCAAGTATCTGATTCTGTAGGTCCAGGATGGAGCAAGCTCCGAGGTTATACTGAGCTGCAGTCTACGCCATGCCAGGCTACCCAGATCAATTGAATCAGAATCTCTAGGGGTGGGACACAGGTGTCAGTAGTTTTTAAAACTCCCTGGGTGGTTCCAAAGGTGAACCCAGTATCAGGTCTACCATTCCAAATGAATATCTCTAAGTGATAGACAGACAAAAAAACACCATCATTTGGGGAAAAAAAGCAAAAAAGCAGCATTTCCTATCTTGCTATAAATTAATACTGGGGTATAACTGGAGAATGATAGTTAACATGTTGAATGTTGATGTTGTGCCAGGGTGGACTAGTTTGCTCCTTACAACGATCCCCATTTTATCATTGTATGAAACAGGGACCCGGTGAGGTTAAGTAATTTATCGAAGGTCATTCAGCTAGTGACAGAGCTGGGATTTGAACCCAGGCACCCTGGTCTCAGAGTACTTGCATGATATAGGGCCCTGTGTGCTCAGTCCATGGGAGTGTATTAACAGCTTTGCTCTCTGTGAGCAGTATGTATAGTGAACGTGGAATGAGCCCCACCATCTAGGAAACTGGGTTAGAATCTAGAATTCACCACTTAATAGTGATGTAACTTGAGCAAGCCCTTCACCTAGTCTGAGCCTGTTTTCTCATTTGGAAGAAGCGTATAAGTGTGTCTACCTCAGAGGCCTGCTGGGAAGGCTAAAAACAGTAAGCAAGCACTCGGTCCAGTGCCTGGCACACAGCTAAGGTTCAGGAAATCTTCATTCCCTTACCCTCTCCATCAGCCTTTCCTTTAAGGGTCCTCAGAATCCAAGAGTTTTTCCCAGTTGCTACCAAAGTGACTTTGCAAATGCTATTTTCCTCACAATTGGCAGACACCTTGAACATTCTGGGGAAATGAGAAACTTTTCCTGCTGTATGGAAGGAAGCACAGATGTCAGGCTTTGTTGAACAATTAGTTGAGCACTCACGACACTTAAAATTAGGGAAATCTGTGCTACTCCTTCAGAGAAAATAAGGAATGATTCACAAACTGTGGTGAATATCCCAGAGCAGCTGCACTGCATCCAGGGTCTGGGCACTGGGTGGGGCACCCACAGCTGCCAGATGTGCTGCGAGTCAGTTGTTACTAATAACACAAGTACTGAAGCTTGTGAGTGACTCACTCACCGCAATAACACATTAGACTAGAAATGCGTTCTTGAGGGGAGAGACAGGGGCAGAGCCTAGTACACAATTCTGGGTAGGCCTTGGGGAGTTTGCAAGTGAATGTCACCCAAGCAGAGGCAAAAACTGAACATGATTGTGCATGCTGTTTAACGCAGATTGAAAGAACATTTTGAGGGAATCTAGAATAACTCATTTTCATATCCAGTCACTTCTGGAAAGTGATGCTCTATATCATAAAAGAGGATAAAGGTGGGATACATAAATCAGAGAAAGAAAAATCTGGTGGTGGTTGGGGAAAAAAGGGGGATATAGAATGGGAACTAGTCCAGAAAACCTAGGCTAGGAGGGATTCTTGAAACTGAACAGAAAATGAAGCTCTGAGACTCCTGGCAGTGAAGGCAAAAAGAACTGTACAGTGCATTCTGTGGCTTTCATTAATTAATTTAAGAAAAAAAAACAGCCAAATTTTATGCTAGCACTGAAGTACAAATGGAAGTTATTTGCAAGCGTTTTTTTTTTTTATATGAAGCGACATAATGAATTTCTATGGCAGTTTTACACAGAATTTAAAGTTGTTCTTCTCCTGACCATTTCTTAAAATGACATGAGATAAAAGTTTAGGGGCATAATATTGAATGAACTGAGAAAACATCTCTACTGAGTACTTGGAGTAATCTAATCCAAAAGGGAACACTGTGATTCCAGGGAAGGAAAAGTTTAGAGATTTGAAAAGTACCTTGTCAATTACCATTGCTGATTGTTTTGGCAACATCTAACTCTCTTTTAAATGCAAAGATAAACATTATTTGAGAGCACCATTTAATAGCTCCTTAATAAGAGTATGTTTAACGGTGAACAATTTGCTGTGTATGCAGGATATCTGAAATGCAGTCTGGCGAAAGAAAGAGAAATACAATTTTATGCTTCTATTTGGACAAAAGGTGTTGAGGTGAAAGGCATTTGTGCAAATTCCAGAGATTTTCAAATCTAGAAAGACAAAACCTCAATTGTGGACTAAGTTCTGTTTCTAACAAAAGCTGGAATAGCTTGCTTTGGTTTCTGAAGTTAACCATAGCAAAAAGGGGACCTGTTTTGAATTTGAAAGGAGTGAGTGAGACAGTAGTTAAGAACAGAAGAATTACCATCATCTTCCTAAATTTATTATTATCAGTATAATCGCTACATATATTAGTTTCTTAAGGATAAAGACGGCTTTCAGATTATCAAAATTTACTAGCTGGTCACTGAATTGTGGCCCTCATTATACCCCTCTTTATAAAACATGTACTAAGGAAGCTTTAGGAACCTTCGAGGTCCAGGGAGAGCCTGGGGTTCGGCCAAAGCCACCGGCAAACCCGGGGGACTCCAGGACCTCCTGTCATCCCTAATGCCAGCCTCTCACTCCCATCAGCACCCCACCCAACCCCAGGTGGGCACCAACTATCAGCAATCTTCCCAATGCTGCTCAGATTGCAGAGTCAACACTGATGTTTGCACAAGTGCAAGGCTCAATTTATCAGTCAGGGGATACCAAACACCCAAGCACAGGCACACGGGACCGAGTGGCCTAGGCAAGACCAGGGCCCGCCAGCGGCAGTCAGGCTGCAGGGAAACCCCAGGTGCTCAAGCTGTTTCCACAGCGCCGGTGCCTGAGGTCTCCACAGGGCGCCTCGCGCTGCTCTGAGGCAGGGAGGCTCCCCAGGACCCAGGCCGGAAGGTGGGCCCTGACGGTGGGTGCAGAGCCCGTCCAGCGGACCACGGATGAGGGAATGTGTCCCTGAGAGAAGCTTCCAAATGTGCGGTGGCCTCAGGCTGCCGAAGGCTTACCTGAGCTGGTTCCCTGGGTTGCAGTTTTCTGGACAGATGCTGCGGGTCCTTGCATTTCCTTTCGTGGGGGCATCTCATAAGTCCGAACACACCCAGCTGGCAGATGCACTGCCTGGTCCAAAGCTGCGGCCTTGGGTCTTGGCCCTGCAGAGGCAGGAGAGAAGGCTGTGGGCCTTGGCCACGCTCAGCTGCAGCCTTAGCTCCAAGCCAGTCACTCCACCTTCCGGGCTTTTTCCTTTTCTGTGAAATGAGCCTGAAACCAACACTAAGCTTGCCACCCACATCAAAGGGCAATGAGGACCCTGTGAAACAAGGAACATGAAAATACTTTTTTTGAGGGCAGTGTCACTGGCCCTCATATATGGGACCGAACCGGGGCCGCTGGCTTCCCAGGCCAGCGCTTAACCACCGCGCCACTCGGCCGGCCCTGAAAATACTTTGAAAGTGGCAAACTTGGTTGTCATCAATTAACTCACTTCCGAATCCCATTTCCTACTTGATGCCTTCCTAAAGGAGAGTTGATTTTTTGCCATTGGGTTTTCTTACTTTCTCTTTCCTCATATTGAATCTAATTTTAAATTTATCTTTGCTTCCCACACCTGAAAGAATCACTTGACCTGTGGTTTCATGTTTCTAATCTGCTGTTTATAAGTTCCATGTCTATTCAGGCCTAGAGGCCCAGGGCCAGATATAAAATTTCTCTGGACAAGGGTCTGCTTCAGAACCACTTTTATATTCTGTTCTTCAAACATTTAAAATTGAATTGATGGTGAAAACCATTCCAGGTATTGTAAACCTCGCATAATAGTATTTTTTTTCTGTGTATAAACATAAGTAAATAGTTGAGATTACTCACCTCTATGTAATTTAACTCATAGATTAACTCTATATAATTTAGTTCCCTACATTTTTCTTCAGCATTATAACATAAGTGTTAGTATTTTTCCACATCCTTTAAAAGTCTGTATGTAAATATCATTTGTAATGGCCATTTCTCCACTCTAATAGACTATACCAGATTTTACTAACTCATTCCCCTGCTATTAGACCATATGAGTGATTTCCAATTTTCCACTATATAATATATAATACTGCAGTTAACTTCTTTTTTCATAAAGATTTTTCTGCTTTCTGTTTACTTCCTTAGAATAGATTTCTGTAAGAGGGATTCTGGGTCAAACAAAAAAGGTTATAAACATTTTCAAGACTTTTTGATATGATGATATAGAAAGTAGCACTAAAATAATTTGGAGCAAAAGGGATTTCACCAACTAACTAAGATTGATACCTGAAAAGATGACAGAAAGGAGGATGGCATGGGGAATCTTCTAGAGCTTTAGGGTCTTGTTCTGGATAATATATACATGAGGTCTGACAATTATGTTCGTAAACTTGCCACTGTGAGCTTACACTGGCAGCACTGTACAAACAGCTCGGTAAGGTTTCATAACCTTGGTATATCAGTGTCTCACAGCTGTGTTCATGTCAACATGTGGTGGTGTCTTGCTGAGTAGCATTCATTATTGTTGTTGTGTGTTTTTGTGTGCCATCGCGAGACTGTCTGAGTTTGAATTAGAGCAACGAACAAACATTAAATTTCTTGTTAAACTTGGCAAGAGTGGAAGTGAAATCAGGGACATGTTAGTCCAAGTTTATGAGGATAATGCCATGAAGAAAACGGCAGTGTACAAATGGATTAAACGTTTTTCTGAGGAGAGAGAACACATCACTGATGAAGAGAGATCAGAGCAGCCAATAATGAACAGAACTGATGAAAACGTTGCAAAAATTCATTGAATTGTGCATCAATATCGTTGTCTGACTGTGAAAAGCATAGCAGACCAAGGAAACATCAATAGAGAAACAGGAAAATCTTAACTGAAAATCTTGGCATGAGAAAGGTGTGTGCAAAAATGGTCCTGAAGGAGCTCATTGATGAACAAAAGCAAAGGAGAGTCCCAAGTTTGTCAAGACCTTTTGGAGAAGCAAGATGATGTTTTGGGCCGTGTTATCACTGGTGATGAAACATGGGTGCACCAATACGACCTGAAACGAAGTGTCAAAGTGCACAATGGAAGTCAGCCAATTTTTCACCATCAAAAAAGTTCCGTCAGTCCAAATCAAGAGTCTAAACGATGTTGCTAAACTTTTTTGATATCAGAGGGATTATTGATTATGAATTTGTACCAACTGGACAAACAGTTAACCACATTAACTATTTGGAAGTGCTGAAAAAGCTGGGTGAAAAAGTTACGCAAAAACGATCTGAACTTTTTGCCAACAAGTTATGGATAGCTCTTGCATCACCACAATGCACCAGCTCACACAGCACTGTCTGTGAGGGAGTTTTTAGCCAGTAAACAAATAACTGTATTGGAACACCCTCCCTACTCACCTGATCTGGACCCCAATGACTTCTTTCTTTACCCAAAGGTAAAAGAAATATTGACAGGAAGACATTTTGATGACGTTCAGGACACCAACAGTAACACCACTACAGCTCTGGATGGCCATTCCAGAAAAAGACTTCTAAAATTGCTTTGAGGGGTGGACTAGGTGGTGGCATCAGTGTGTAGCTTCCCAAGGGGAGTACCTTGAAGGTGTCCATAGTTATATTCAGCTATGAGGTATGTGGCACTTTTTCTAGGATGAGTTTAAGAACTTAATTGTCAGACCTTGTGTGTGTGTGTGTGTGTGTGTGTGTGTGTGTAAATTTTCATAAACATGAGAAATAATTGTGTGCTTTAGAGTCGTCTGCCTGCGTCACTTATTGCTCATACTTAAGTAGAAAGTTGGGAGAGTATCTGGTAGCCTGGGTAACAATTACTTACTCCAAGTGCAGATTGGGACTTCTCAAGCAGCCACTGGTCCCACCCAATGGTCATCACAGTTCTGGTGACTACAGAAGTAGAAAGGGTCTTAGAGATGTCCATCTAAACTCCTCATTTTATAGTTGAAGAAACTGAAGCTCAGTGCATCTAGAACAGTGGTTCTTAACCCTGGTTGCGTATTATAATCACCAGGGGAGATTTTTAAAAATCCAGGTTCTACCCCCAGATATACTGATTTTCAGAGGTGGAACCCAGGTATCAATGTTGTACAAAAGCTCCTTAGGGGATACTAATATGACCTAGGATCAAGAAGTTCCGGTATAGCAGGAAAAGTATGGGCTTTAGAATTACTAATATCTGGGTCAAATCACAGCTTTGTCATTCATTAGCTGTGTGATTTTGAGTAGATTAATAATCTTGCTCCGCCTCAGAGTACTCATTTGTTTATCATAAAGATTGTCCTGTTGCTTTCTCATGAATAAAATGAGGGTCTTCAGCCTTGATCTGGCTTTAGCACAGAGTAAGAACTGTGATGCTGACTGGTAGGACATGGTTATTAAATATAGTTAATGGCAAAACTATGCTGGTCAGAATCATGCTGTGCACCTAGTAGGCACAGCATGTGCACCTAGTAGGCACTCAGTGAATGCTTGTTGATGTTTCTGTGACAGGATAATCTTTCAACATGAACATGCATGTTACTGAGAAGTTCAAACTCCACGTTGAGTCAATATTAGTCAGATCAGTAAGGCCTTACCTCATAGAGGGAGATTTATGTCATTTACTAGGCATTAATTTGCATCTTATTTTTTGTTCTTTAGCTAAAAAGGAACCCAGTTTTATTCTGATAAAACAATTAATTAAACTCCTGCTAGAAAAATAGTTATACTTTTATAATTACGTTATGTACGAGAATGTTTATGTAACTCATGTAATAAGCTAAGGATATATTAGTTAAAATGTCCTTTAAAAAAATTGGCATAAAAATTGTGAGTAAGACCCCTCAAGCAATGAGCTGACTAATACTACCTCACTTTTCATTAAGTTTAGCCTGAAGGTCTGTAACATAATATTTTCTGTCTCTATCCTGGATGGATGGATAAATAGGTAGATAGGATTTAGTTTCAAAAGACCTGGGATTGAGGCCTGGTTCTGTCATTCACTGTGAGTAAATCTTAGATGACCAATTTTCTTTGCCCTGTTGCTTTCTCATGAATAAAATGAGGGTCTTCAGCCTTGATCTGGCTTTAGCACAGAGTTAGAACTGTGATGCTGACTGGTAGGACATGGTTATTAAATATTTATTAAGCCCCTGCTGTGTGCCCAGCACGATGGTAGGATGCCTGTGGGGATTACAAAGCCTCAGGCCTTTATGGGGAGTAGCTTGGAGTCTAGCAATAAGAGAAAAATCCCACATAGGAAGAACCACCAGGGACCTAAAGCTCTACCTAAGAGCTGTGATAAGTCCAGCCCAAGTGGCTCATGCAAGAAATAAACGGGAACATTTAACAGATGACAATCACAGAGAAAAACGGAAAAGGGGTTAAAATCCAATTTCCTGCCTCTTAGCATTTTACTTCTCATCCGTCTCTGACACAAAGTCCTGTGTCATTCAGAAATAACCTGAAACAAAGCAGTTTTAAGCTGGCTGGAGCCAGGCATTTTCCTAACAGCACATTCTAGCTAGCCTTTTGTCAATGTTCTGCATCCCTATTACTTTGCCTGGGGTTCCAGCAGCCTTTGCAAGTCCCCGTCTTGCCCCCACCCCTGTGTAGACCTCGTGTGCCTCATACAGCTTTCCACAGAGCTCACACTGTGGAGAGGATACATAAAGGGGGCACAGTATGCAAATGGCTGTGTAGGAAGTGTGGCAACAAGAATGTTTGAGCTGTGCCATCTCACAGATGGCCACACTGGGAGGATGAGTCCTGAGCTGTGTTACAACCCTTGCCAGGGGCGAGCAGCTGAGACTGGTGGACATTTTCATCTGACCTCATTCTAAGCAATTCCCCAAGTACCTCAATTACCTATCTGTAACATTCTCTTCCAGCAGTCAGGAAAAAAGAAAAACAAAACAGTGGCAGCCTATATATGGAAACTCAAAAGTAAAGCTGCCTGGATTTTGAAGATAGTAGAGGAAGTTTGAGAGACTCAGAATGAAAGAGTTTAACAAAAGCGGCCTGTGAAAGTGTTGATCTGGGAATTCTGGGAACATTGAAAATTATTTCCTTAACAACGGAAGGAAAATTGACCAGGGGCATAAGTGTTTCATTCATTTTTCAGATAAGTACAGCGGCGTTGCCAAGAAAAAAAGAATGGCTGCTCTACCCCAGGGTTTTAGGCCTCAGCGCAGCCATGGACTCGCTCCCTGTATGTGCTTGGACACATCATTCGGTCTCCCCCATCTCGGTTTATCCATCTGTAAAATGACAGATGGATTCAGGTGAAAATTGGAAGGCTCTTCTTGACTGGAACATTCTGATGCTCTATGCAAGCCATCATAATGGTTGCTGAATTATTCATTGCTTCACTCAGAGAGATCTAACTTTGTGCAAGAGATGAATAAAGCATATTCATGGACTTTCTAAGTGGGGCTGGGGCACCTCGACGCTGCTGTGCTGAGCTGTGCAAATATGACGAGTCTCCCCGAAGGGAAGAGAGAGCTATTTTGAGGCAGGACTGATTAGAGATAAGGTGTCTCCTTTCTTCACAGGGCTCTGGCCCTGACTCACCCAAGTTGTTGGGCTTAAAGCTTAACCCTTGATGGATGGATGTAAACTAACCCCTCTGCTCGCCTGTGTATTGGCGCCCAGAACACTGCTTCCTGAGCCTCAGCTTTATCATAAAGAACATTCTTTGACCAATCCTTGCTTAGAGGGCTTCTCTGAAGTGCAGCCCTTGCTTATAACCTCTCTCCTTGACATCTCTTGTTTGCTCTTTCCTGTTATTCCCAGAGTTTTCTGGGTTATATAAAGGGGATGTCTCAGTAATCCTCTTAACAGCAAAGAAATCCAGCCACCCCTCTTAGGCAGGGGGATGGAAGTGTCACAAGATTCTTGAAAGAGGCACTGGACAAAGCTGCAAACTACATTTGCATGGGAAAGCCCAGAACATGAATGCCACAAAAGACCACTAGAATTATGCTTCTTTGAGTGCCAACAAAATTAAACTATAAGGCACAATTATCCTAACATTTTAATTTAAAAAGTTTTTAAAAATCAGCATATGTATTTGTTACAATTGCTTAAGGTTTTTTTTTTCCCCCTCATTTATTTCTACTCTTGGTGTGTTATCTTTGATTGATTTGTTTATTTTTTGGCTTGGGACTGTTGAAAGCACCCTTGTGACACTTGACATGACAGAGCGCTGGGGCTGGGGCTGAGGCTGTGCCCGACTTCATTCAGTCACTTCACTCCTAACAAGTTGGATGCAGATAGAATTGTTAAAAACTGACTCATATTTCAAAGACACTTGAGAGAGTTCCCCTCTTTCAAAAAAGGTGTACTAAAGCCCTTTCTAATGAGAATAATCACTTTTCTGTTTGTTTTAAAAATTAAGGTTTTGAATTTTCAGTTTTCTTGAAATAAGGGAGATAACTTAATGTGGAAATCACTGTTCTGGAGAGAGCTATGGAGTCACAGTGACCCAAGACCATGGGGAAATGATAGTCACCTCTTTGAAGTTCTCTTTCTTTACCTATGAAAATAGAACCACAGGAATGTGTTGAATTCGCAGCTGTGGAGCTGGATGGTATAACAAAAAGAGGCCAAGCTGGGCTTTGGATCTTTAGTTCCAGCTTAGGTTCTGTCCTTACCAACTGTGTGACTTTGAAAAGGCCACTTCCTTCTCTATACCTTGGTTTCCTCATCTATGACATGAGAAGTTTATACTGAGTGGTCTCTAAGTCCCTCTCAATTCTGATATTTTATTTTATTTTTATTTTTATTTATTTTTTTTGAGGGCAGTGTCACCGGCCCTCACATGTGGGACCCGAACCGGGGCCGCTGGCCTCCCAAGCCAGCGCCCACCCACCATGCCACTCGGCCGGTCCTCAATTCTGATGTTTTAGAATTTGAACAGGTTATTGTTTGGAAGCAGCTCCAAAAAAAAAGGAGACTTTGGTAGTATTGGTTTCAGTTCAAGTGATGAAGCAGTTTGGGCGGCTGCTCTGGTGGTGCTACGTAAGGCTTTATGTAGGAGAGGATACAACACTCAAGCATTTGTTTGCTCAGCAAACACTTCTGTGCACCTATTGCGTGCCAGGCATTGTGCTAAGCAAAAGGGATACAGATATGGAGAAAACCTAGCACCTGTAGGGAGCTCTCTGTTACACAGAGGAAATAGGCCCATGAAAATTCACTTAAAAAATAAATTATTTACATATTTAATCCATTAGACCCTCAGATCTTAATTACCAAGTTATATACCAAGGACACATTTTCACCCCACTCCTCAGTTTTTTGTTTTTTTAAAATATTTTTATTGGGGAATTGGGGGAGGGGAACAGCGTTGGGGAACTGGGGAAGGGGAACAGACAAGTTGCTGTCTTTCTGTTCTTCAGTCTAGTTGCAGAGGACATTGCTTCAGTGGCCCATTTTGGTATCGCCATTGCGCTCTTCCCGGATGAGGCAGATCGGTCGCCGGCCTCTGGATGGTCGCTCACGGCAGCTATTAGCAGCTCACGCTGGCTGCCGGCCACTCACGCTGGCTGCAGGCCACCCACTGTCGCCTATGGCAGCCCACTGCAGCAGGGGCTGCAGCCTACTCTGTCACCGGGGCTCCCACAGCCCAGCTCCAGGTGGAACTGTTGTTAGCTGTAGAGGGCAGTGTCACTGGCCCTCATATGTGGGGTCTGAACTGGGGCCGCTGGTGTCCCAAGCCAGCTCTTAACCAATGCGCCACTCAGCCGGCTCCCCCAACTCCTCAGTTTTTACCTCACACCTCAGAGTCACTAGGTTCAGGTGATGTCAGGGCTCCCTGGTGGTTGTTTTAATTTTTTTATTATGGAAATTTTAAGTATGAGAGGGAGAGGAGAGAATAGGAATAACCAGGGCTTTTAGGTAAACATTACCCAGCTTCATCAATTCGTGACCAGTCTTGTTTAATCTGCACCTTCCAGTCAACTCCAGATTATTTTGAAGCAAACCCAAGACATCGTATTATTTCATCTGTAGACATTTAAGAATGTATTACTAGAGAAAGACGGTTCTTTTTAAGAATATACTGTTGGGTTGTAGGAAAAGTCATGATGTATTTTTTCTATGTTTTTCATTGCAAAAATGCGTCATGATTTTTCCGACAACCCGATACAATGCTTGCAGTGGTTTGTTTCTTGATCCTCAGGCTGGCGACACAGGTGTTTCCCCTTTTACAAAGTACATTAATCAGGAGGAGTATCTACAGGTGCGCACACAGGTACTCACAGGCATGCACATGAGAGGGAGTGTGGCCTCAGAGGGCGCGGCCTCTGGAAAGCTCTTAGGAGACATTTGGAACGGAAGAGAAAGTTCCCAGGGCTAGCGAGGGACCCTCCATGACTGGGTAGACATAGTGATGGAGTTCCCTGTCTGCCCACAGAAAAGCTGGCACTGGTGCTTAGCATTCTCAGAGCTGCTCTAGATGGGAGCCCTCAGAGCCAGGTCCAGGCCATGTGGGTGGCTTGAGGCCTGGGCACACAGCCTGTGCACACACATGGCCATCCCAACTGATGTGTGAAGAGGCAAGGAAATGCCCTTTCTCACCGAGTTATTTTCCTTCGGAGGTTCCCATGTGCTGTATAATTTTTGTCTGGAATCCTTCGAAAGCCTCCTTTCCTGTTCTGCACTCTCAGAAGCTTTGTGTGTGTTTCTGAAATAGTCAGGCATTTTACACCGTCCCAGTCACCACCAGCACCATCCCAACCCTTGGATTTTTCAGCCACTGGTCCAGCTTGCACTGTGGAGGCAGCTCCCTAAAGCTCTCCGCACGCCCCCCCCCGCCCCGTGTTCTCCAACAATTCCTCAAGGCAGCATTTCTGCTTGGGGCTGCCCTGTGGCCCCAATTACAGCTGGTCCTCTGGTGTGGGCATGCTCAGTAAGGCTGTGGTCAAGGCCAAAACAGCCCCCTCCCCACCCTAGGGTAGTTGAGAAGATCAAAGGGGATGACAAAAGCAATGCATTTACCAGGTAAGTAAACCTCAGTCAGTTTGAGCTTTTGGTATTGGTTCTTCATATTATTTTTAAAATGTTCTAGTGCAGGGAATTGTAACATCCACAAAGTAGAAGAGTATTATGCGTCTCATGCATTCATCACCGAGTTCCAGTAGTTATCAACTCAAGGCCAATCTTGCTTCACTTACATCTCCCCTTCTCTCCTTCCCCCACCCCGACCCCCCACTATCTCCTTCAACACCTGTGTGATTTTGAAGCTAATCTCAGGGAATGTAATTTAATTTTTAATATTTGAGTTCTTTTTGAATAGGTAATATTGATATGACTCAAATTTCGAAAATACAAAAGCCTAAACAGACAAAAGTCTCTCCCTCCCTGCTCCTGCTCCACCGTGTGGTAGATTCAAACCAACAGGTACTGTATTTTGTAGCTCCTCCCATTAAGAAATGGAGTCTATTTTTCCACCTTGGATTTGGACTTGACAGTGTGAATTGCTTTGGCTGAAGGGACGTTAGCAAGCATTGGTCAAGTAAAGGCCTGGAAGTAGGTATGCACTGGGCTTGATCTTTTGCTTCTGGGCACTCTGATATTACCATGTGTAGAAGCCCCCGCCAATCCAGCCGACTCACAGAAATGTGAGCTGGATAAAATGGTGGTTGTCTGAAGCTACTGAGTTTGAGCTGGGCTGGTATACAGCACAAGTCAATTGATACCCTCCCAGCTCTCACACCGACTGAGCACACTCCTTCCCAGGGCAATACAATATTACCAGCTTGTGAATCCTTCCCAAGACAGTCTATGCATAAATATATTCTCCTCCCTTCCTCATTCCCCTCCACCCCTTTTTAAACAAATGTTAGCACACAGTTCTGAACCCCGTTGTATTTGTTTGATGTAACAGCATACGTTGGAGATCACTCCCTACCAGTGCATGATGTCCTTCCTTTATTGTGTGCCATTGTAGGCACAGACTGCACGTTATTTAATCAGGGCTTTATTGAAGGCATTTCGACTATCTCCAGGCTTCTGCTATTCCCAGCAATGCTACAGTGAACAGCTTGTACGCGTGCGTGTGTCTGCGGCATGAACCCTAGCTGTGGCTCACAGTGTATGAGCACAGTGGGGCCGCACGGAATGTAACCTATAGGGAAGTAAAGGTGTTATGTACCTTGGGTGCCACCTATTCTCTGGGCCACAGCTGTCCAGCGGCATACATCCACAGTGTCCTACTTGTCTCTCTTACTGACAAGGGTGAAGCCTCTAGTCGTAGCGTGAGCCCACCTGGCCTGGCCCTCCTCACCCCAGGATGAGTCCGGTGCTGCATAGATTCCACAGGGAGGGGTGGTCTGCCCCTGCCTCCCTTCCAAGCCCTAGAACGTGAAAACACTGACATGTGAAGCTTTCGGGAATGGCACATCTGGGACTCTGGGACAGTTCAGATTAGTTTTCATTTATTAACAGACATGAACAAGGCCAGTGAAGGCAATAGTCTTTGCCACCCAAGTGGCTGGGGCAGCAGGACAAAGGGGCTTGTATGGAGTGAATTCTCATGAAATACTACAGCCCTGCCTCACCCCCAGGCCATTAACCCCAAGGAATACTTTGGCTGACAAACCTACACAGACCAAAGCAGCAGTGAAAATGCAGTGTCTTGGCCCACTATGGAATAAGTAGGGGTTGACAGGGAGCAGCTGGCACAGTGTCAGGTACCCAGGAGCAAAGGGTCCAGGCCCACATCCTGGCTTCCAGCCAGTTCCCTCACTGTATATTTCAGTCATTCCAAGACCCACTTCTCAAAAGATCTAACTGTGCTTAGCTAGGTCTCCCTGCTCCCTGGGAGCAGACCAGTTCCCAGAGAAGATGGAATCCCTGTGGCGACCTGCTGCCCTTTGCCGTGTCCCCTAGAGGACCCAAGCTGGGAAGTTGCTGGCTTTCTCTAGCACCTTCCTCTCTCTCTCCTGCTTGGCAGAATGCAGCATCTGCTCTGCTCCTTGTTAAAACACTTACATAAACCTCCTGCTTCCTCCCCAGTTCTGGGCTTCATGGCAGCACTTGCAGGCCCTTGTGGCCACTCCAGATTTGGCAGGTGACTGCCCTGCTCAGTCCCAGAGGTGCCTGGCCCTCCTCCACCTGGGTGTGGGGAGAATCCTGGGCTCAGAGCTCCCAAGCAGGGAGATGATTCTGTCCACACCTGATAAGACTGACGCCAAGGTGAGGTCAGAGTCTGGTGAGGAGGTGGCTAGGCCCGGGGACAGATAACCTGAGGATGCTCTGGGTCTTCGGTGGCTCTCCGGAAGGCAAATACCTGCCCAAGCCAAAAGCAAATGCAGGGGAAGGGGGAGAAAGGAACAGCACGTGGAAGGGGGCCTGTGATGTGGCCTTGGGGTTTTGGCCAGGGGGTGTCTTCGGGGCCTCCATCTGCCCACACTCACGGCCTTTATCTCCAAAGTTGCAGACACCCCGGAGCATTTTATCTCCTCTTTCCTGTATCTTGGATGCTTGAGCTGTTGGAGAGTTGCACAATGCCATCCATGGGTTCTATTTACTCCTCCCTAAGTCCCTTACTCCTGGAGAGGATGGAAAGGTTTCTTTCAATCTTCATGCTTAAAAATAGGTCTTTAATAAATACATGTTAGTTCATGGCTTAAGAATCATGACTCCGCAGCTTGGGTGGAATTTAGTTTGGATAATAATAAATGGCTACTATTGACAGAGCATCACCGTACTCCCATTAACCAGTCGAATCTCTCTGCAGGGTAGGTATTTCCTCTATTTAGTGGGGGAGAAAATGAAGGCCCAGAGAGGCTTGCCCAAGCTCACACAACTTGCAAGGGGTTGGGAGGGGACATAAACCAGGTCTGTAGGACACCAGGCTCCAGGCTCCTTTAACCTCAGCACCCAAATGCTGCTATGAGGTTGAGTGGGGAAAAACACTGAGGTCAGAAGCAAAACACTGCCAGGGAACAAAACTTCCTCTCCTGTATTGTGGATCTGTGATCGGCCTCTGTACCAGGACCACCTCTGGGCATTGCACAGAGGTCAGGCATCAAAAGACCCCTGCCAGTAAGTATGGAGTGGGGCACAGCTGACATTTGATTTTGCACATACCAGCCTCCCCCCACAAGCTCACTGATGGGAGAGAAAATGAGTGCAAATCTCTTTCCTACTCCCCTGGCATGAACTGTGGCTTGTTCTGGGTTAGTGAGAGAGAGGCTCACACAAATGTTGACTGAGAATTTCTAAGGCTACTTAAACGGCACTAAAATGATAGTAAAAATAATAAACTGTCAGATTTCCCCCCTTCATTGTAATCCCAAGCCTCTTATACACTGTGTGGCTGTAGGCAATTTGGGTAAGTTGTATAGCCTCCCTGATGCTCATCACTTCACTTCTAAAACGGTATAATAACTGTAATGTGCTATAAAACCCAGTGCTTTGCACAGTGTTTGGCACCAAAAAAAGGCCTCAATAAATGTCTGATGTTCTACTGGATGAATTAGAGGGATTGTGCTACTTATTTTGCATCTCCTGTAGCACCTAGCATGTTCTCATCGTGTATGTAATTTAATGAATACTTGTGACTTTGACGTTGTCTTTATGGTTAAGAATGAGGCCTACCCCATTAAAAAAAAAAGCATTAGCTCCACTTAAACTCCTGTTAAGAGAGCCCGTGATTTGCTGCAGGACCCATGGGGAGTTGTGGTATTGGAATTAATAATAAAGATCTGTTAATTCTCTGCCTTTGCCCCGGCTGCCTTCCAAGACGTGATGTGGAGTCCTGCTGTTTCTGCTCCAGATAAATCAATGATAATCTTCAACCCAGTGAGGGGCAAGTCATCCGGACGCACTCCTGTGTCAACGGCGCTGCTAAAATCAGATTTCTTGGAACCCATTTACAAGAGGCTTTGAATTTGCCAGATTGCTTGCTGGGCCTAAAATACTGCACACATGTGGTGACCTTGACTCGGCTGTGTCCATGTATCCTCTTTTCCCTTAAGCCGTGGCCGACATTTCCAAGTCACACGGCAGGGATCCGGCTTCAGTCTCCGTCTCTCCACGAATGGTCATTGTCCAGGTCTGGCCTGTTCTCTATGCCCCATTCAATCCCTGGCATTGATTCTGCTCTGATGGGAGCGAAGAGGGCTGTGCAGGGGAGGAGGAGGTAGGCTGCCTGCACGTGTCTTCTGCAGGCTGATGCTTTCTCTTTTCTCCTTGGCTCCTCTGTTGGGGCAAGTTTTGGGTAGGAGACTTTTTTTCCTTCCGCCCTTCTGTCTATTTATCCATGTGTTGATGCCTTTGTGTATTCACCAACTTATTGAAAATGCAGGAACGGAGTTCTGGTGCAGTGGGGAGCATTGTGGTGGCTGTGGGTGTACACAGAGAGGAGGTGAGATTCGCACTTGGCTTTTGAAGAGCTGAATGTGGGCTGCGACAAAAGACATGAACCTAGACAGTGATAACACCCTCAAATGCCAACAGTGATTATCTCCAGGTGGCAGATTGAAGAGTGGTTTTTATTTTCTTCCTTGTGGGTGTTTGTGTTTCTAAGTTTCCCTTCAATGGGCATGTATTAGTATTCGTGTAATAAAAGTTATTCAGAAGGTGAATATGTGGCACACTGGTTCTAAGTGCACAAGGGAGGTATAGCTGAAAATACTGGGAGAGTAGAGAGGAAGAAAACGTTATTTTCTGCCATCGTTGGAGAAGGTCATGGTTGAGTGGGGTCTTGCAGTTGGAGGGAGAGCTAGCAGTGAAGCCTGTCGGATGGTCTACCCAGCACGCCCCTTCTCTCCTCCACCTCCCCTCTCATCAGCCCGCAAGGAGCTGCCTGGTTATCAGAGGACCTTGCCCTCATTCTCACAGTATCATGTTGCTGCTTCAGAAAGATCCTTGCCTGAAAGCTTAGAAGGGCTCATCTTGGAAGGAAGCGGGAAAGCTAGAGGCACAGATTTCAGAGGTGAGGGTTACTACTCCCCCCCATCCCCCCGCTCTCTCATTCTATAGATGCCCTGAGTAAACAAGGCAGCTAGAATCCAGGCCTCGGACAATTTCAGCCTGGTTACATACTGACTGCATGTGACACTCAAGTAATTTCAATCTCTCGTCCTCTGTCCCCCATGCCACCCTGGCTTCAACATGTCATCTGCACAGGAAGAGTGTTCAAAGAATATCGACTGCCACACAGCTCAGGCATTTCTCCTCAGGGGGCCCCAACCCCAAAACACATGCTCAGCCCAAATCGATCAGCCTGGCTAGGGCGTTCTGGCTGGGATGGGGGTTGTCTGGCCATGTGGGTGGAGGCAGCAAGACCACACGCACTGTTTCCTGTTTTATGCTCACCCAGTTACCTTAGCAACAGAAAAAAGAGGAGGCAAAGCACCACCTACCAGGCCCTCAAGCCATGGAGAGGTCAGAGGAGTGGAGGGAGCACTGGCCTGGAAGTCAGCAGGCTCTGCTGGCTGGTGGCTGGCTGCTCTTCACAAGTCGTCTCCTCCCTGTATCTGTTCTAGACAAGATGGGGACTGAGGGTTCTATGGATGACTCAAGGGTGCCCTGGAGGAACACAATCCTCTGGGAAGAAGTCCTATTGTTTCCCTTCTCAGTGGCTCCTGTGACTTAACTTGTGACTCACCACCCATGATGCAGAAATGTTTGCAGACCAAGCAGACTATTGAGCTCCAAGGAGGCCAGCGCTTGGCAGGTCTACCAGGATGGATATTTCTTTAGCTAGGGTAGGAGGTAAACCTGCTTTTGGTCCTGGAAAGGGAGCCTGTAGAAGAAAAGAGATGGAGGAAGTCAAACATCGTGATGAACAGCTCAATTCTACAAATATCTGTAATGATAAAAATGATACCTTCAGCAGGATCTTTGGAATTATCAGAGACCTTTCACATTCATTCTCTTGCCATATTCTCATTCTCATCCAGTGAGGTAGGCAGAGTCGATAGTATGACCTCTGTGTTGCAGTAGAAGACACTGAGATGCAGGGGGGCTGAGGGTCCTGGGGTGTCTTAGACAGTGGCTGAGCCAAACCCGGGCCCCTATCCTTTGCCTCCTGGCCTTGGAACTTTTTTGTTGGACATGACTCATGACTATTACGAAGCAGAAGGATTTTCCAGCCTTGTTGGTGGTCATAATTCTTGGACTTACACGTCAGACACCTTTTTGAGAAGAAAAAAAAAAACAAGATTCATTCGTTCAACAAATAATTTTATTGAACACATACTATTTGCCAAACTCTGGGCTAGGTCCTGAGGATTCAAAAGTGAGAGATGTGATTTCAATTCCTTAACAGTTCCGTCTGTTAGGCACTTACTCATACTTAATTAAACCTCCCATGGTGACACTGGATAGAAATCACCAACCACAAGGTCCCCAAATTGACAACCCCCTACCCTGCCACCATTTTTATACCCCGACAAAATTCCACCAGACTGCATCTATGATGGGAAAAGGCATACTTGTCCTGAAATTGGTGGGAGGATAACCAGGGGCAAAGATAAAAAGCCTTAAGCAAATGTTAAAGCCACTCTTGGCTCTGGGGCCCTGCCTGGGCTGCAGGGAGATGAGAGAGACCCCTGGGCTTGGTGAGAAAGTGCTTCCAGGAAAGCAGCTGGGGGCAGCCTCCTGGACAAAGGCTAGGGGCTGACAAGGCATTGAAGAGGCAGCCTAGAAAACAGCAGGTGCAAATGGATGTTGGAGGAAAACCTGAAGCTCTTTCTTTGAATAAATACAGCCATTAAGTTCCTGTTTCCACAGCTGGGGACTTAGGGGCCACACCCCATCTACAGCAAATCATTTTCTGAATTGATGAGTGGAATCTTAAAGCCAGAGGCCTAAAAGTCTAAACCAGCTTGATGATGGCAGGGGTAGTGGGGTGAGGGGGTGAGGTGTGGGAGTTCATGACTAAAATCTGAGGAAAACATTTTAGCATTTTACCTCTTTCCCTACACTGGCTCAACCCTGCCTTGTTCTATAAACATAAAACGTAGTCAGTGGTATTTTAGACTCTCTTAAAGCAGCTTTTACCTACTCAGTGAAATGAATACAAGGAGACAAATTTCCACATAAAGAACCCAGGCTTTCCAGGCGTAAATAAAGTTCCAGTAATATACTCTTAACTCACAGCACACAACCTCTAACTTAGATTTCTGCTTTCCTCTGCAGATTTTGTAGCCCAAACACAGACTGTGGGTTAAGCTCAGCAAACCTAAAGACCTGAGTGAAAGGGATTCAGAAAAACCCATGGTTGAGTGAAGTCATGATACAAACAGAAACATCAGTAGGCAAATTAAGGCCCACATGGTTTCAGTTTTATTGTACAGGGACATAACCCACAACACAGGAAAAGAAGTTACTGGCTTTATTTTGTTTTGTTGATTAAGACCACCTTTGCATTAGCTCATCTTTAAAACAGCAAAGAAATGTTTGAAGAGCCATACCATTGGTGCAAGTGACAAGTGGAGTTGAATTACCCTCATATTATAAACACAGAAAATTAGACATAGAAATTGGTAGAGGCTTAGCCATCATCTAATTCACTGACTTTCTTTTTCCATGAAGAACCTGACACCTCCATTATAAAGATGGTAATGACAGTTAGCTACCCCTTTGAGTCTTCCACTCAGAATGCGGCACTTGTAGGAGAAACTGGTATTAGTTTGCTAGGGTAGCTGTAACAGGGTGCCACGAACTTGGTGGCTTGAACAACAGAAATTTGTCTCACAGTTCTGGGAGCTAGAAGTTGGAAATAAAGGTGTTGTCAGAGTTAGTTCTTTCTGAGAGCTAGATGAGAAAAACAGTTCCATGACTGTCTCTCCTACTTGCTGATTCTTTCCTGGCAATCTTGGGCATTCCTTGGCTTGTAGAAGCATCACCCTGATCTCTGCCTTCATCTTTCGGTGGTGTTTTCCCTGCATACATGTCTCCCTCTATGTCCACACTTCTTTTTTATTATAAATAAGGACCCCAGTCATATTGAATTAGGGCCCATCCTAATGAACTCATCTTAATTTAACTAATTGTATCTGCAATGACCCTATTTCCATATATGGTTATATTCTGAGGTATTGGGCACTTCAACATGTGAATTTTTGGGAGACGCAATTCAATCCATAACAGAGTTCTGCTGACATTGTATCTGGCCCTCACAGCAGGACTGCAAGCTTGGCATAATGCACATTCTACCAATAGGTCACGTTCCAAGAGGTGGGCAGTACACAGAGGCAGAGCAAGGGGGATGTGAAAGGCATGGATGCCAGAGCCGGGCTGCCTGGGGTAGCCTGCACCCCCTTCCATGAGTTAACAAATGTGGGCAAGTTGTTTAACCTCCCTGTGCCTCAGTTTCTTCATCTGTAAGACAGAGACAATACAGGTCCACAATTTCAAAACCTTAAAACTCCAAATATCAAAAATTATATTTATAACTCATTTGGCAGCACAGCCTGACCTGAAACAAACTCATTTGTCACAAAAACTTGTCTTGAGTTGACACAAGGCTACTTATAGTCTTTATTTATGCAACATATACATATCACTACAAAAATATTAGTATGTTTGATTATAGACCACTGTCGCAGAGGCTGCAGGATGTCATGTAGCTTACAGTACATACACTGCATTGCCTTTCTCAAATTCCCAAATGCTGACACACCCAACACTGCTGGCCCTAAGGTTTTTGAAGAAGGGATTGTGGACCTCCAGTGTACATGTACATATCACAGGGCTGTAATGAGGATGAAGTGAGGTGGTATTTGTACAGAGCTCAGAATACTATCTGGCACATAGTAAGCACCATGTATATATTTGCTAAATAAAATAGTAACAATAATCATTGTCTAAAGTCATCCAGGTGATAAGCCAGGAAAGAAGGTTCTGGTCTTTGTGTGCAGGAATGTCTGGCATGGGAAGCTGTGCTTTCTGAGCAGGACGAGACACCTCTGTGTCTCCAGGGCTGGGGTTCATGTCCTTTGCTCCATAAACCAACCTTGTTTATACAGTATATTGAAGCAGTCTCTACCTTTTGAGACGACTGTTGAGTGAAATCAGGTTCCTATTTTTTTTAAATTTGCTAGGGCTGTGATAACAATGTACCACAGAGTGGGTGGCTTAAACAACTGAAATTTATTTTCTCTTACTTCTGGGGCTTGAAGTCTGAGATCAGGGTGCTGGCAGGTTTTTTTCTGAGGCCTCTCTCCTTGCCCTGCAGATGGCTGTCTTCTCACTGTGTCCTCACAGGGTCTTCCTCTGTGCGGGCCTGTGTCCTAATCTGCTCTTCTTATAAGGACCCCAGTCATAGAGGATTAGGGCCCACCTTAATGACCTCATTTTAATTTAATTACATCTGTGAAGGCCCTGTCGCCAAATCCAGTCACATTCTGAGATGCTGGTGGTTAGGACTTCAACATATAAATTTGGGGGGTTGGAACACAATTTAGCCCCTAACACTACATTAAGAAACTAGATGAGTTACCACTCATCCCAGGTATATACCGTCCTTTTGGTGGCTTAGTTCTGCCCCAGTGTTTTCCAAAGTGTGGTCCAGGGTTGCCTGCAATCTATTCTCTTGGGACTTCAATAAAAATAAGCATGCCCAAGCCCCTGAGTCAGAATCTAGGGGAGGGGACCACAGGGCCCAGGTAGAGAACTTGCTTGTGTTTTACATTTACTTGAAAGTTTAATTTAATTAAGGTGATTCAGGAAAATGTAGATGGTAAAGTAGTCCCCTCTACCCTCCACTCACTCCCCACAGCCAGCGCAGGCCTCCAGGTAAGGGCAGGTGAAAGAGGATCAGGGGAGTGGGGAGCACAGATCACCCCATGGCTCCTACAGGGCAGTTTCCTCAGCAGGGTGACAACAGAACCTATCTTTCTGCTCAAAATTAGCTTCCTGGTACTGAGGAGCGCCCCTCTTCAGTGCATATATGCAGAGCTTTGCAATACAGATGCCAACAGGGGAGGCTGTCCTCCCAGGCCCTGCCAGAAAGTGGAATGCAGCCCGGAACAGTGGGTTCCTCTGGGCAGCACACCCGCTTCCCTCCCCAGCTCCTGGCAGACCTCGAAGTCCCCCACCTCTGAGAATGGCATGAGCCTTGAGCCTTGAATCATGTTTAAGAGAATGGCATTGGTGGCGTTTTCAAATGCTGAAGCAGGGAGCAGAGGTTGAGGTGCTTCAGGCAGCCACTGACTGCCCCAAAGCTTCCGGTGATGTCACGAGAGGAGGTGGCTGGCAGGGTCATGCTGGCTCCCCCGCAAAGCTGATCTAGAGGGAACAGGTTTGCCATCCACCTGAGTTACAGTCTTAACCACAACCCAAATACCAATGTGAGCCCTCCAGAGTGGGTGTCTGCTGCGGGTGTACGTGACGGCGCACACACACCCATGTGCCACGCCTGCCCCGGGGTGGCCACCAGCCTCCCATGTCAGAAATCCCAGCAAAACACAGGTGAGTGAGGCCCTAACTGAAAACGACTTTCCCAGCACCATAACAACAAGGCACCATCAGAGTTAATGGTGATAATCCATCCTTCACCTTTCTCTGTCTGTTCTGGCTTAGATTTCTCATGTCTTAAAATACTTTCCTGGCTGAAAATGCAGTGACTCACCTGGACTGGGATGGAATGGAACAGGCAGGAGGTGCTTTCTTCTGAAGAACTGTCAAAACCCAGCACAGCACCTGAGGTCTTTCATGTCACACATTGTTCCTGTCAGGGGGAAGACGTTTTCCTTGCTCTCTTGTCAAAGTTGGAGTTGCCAAAGAAAGTAAAGCAGTTAGGATGTGTCAAACTTTGGTGCTTGTATTAAACAGAGTTGGAGCATCTCCTCCTCACCCTTTACCCAGTGTACGGTGGGCCCCCTTTTTGATCGGACACCACCAAAGACAGAAAAGTTCATATGGAGAGCCACTGAGCCCCATGCCAGGTCCTCTGGTGGCATCTCAGTCGGCATCCAGTTCTCATCGTTGGAATTTCGTGAATCCTGAGTGCTGTAATGATTTAAGAACTCTGAAGCCAGTAATTTGGAAACTGCATGGGTTTGTACACTTAAATTAATAAAAACTAGGATCACGAATTTTACTGTCAATTAGACTGTGTTTTAATGATCCTCTCTGAATTCCACCTGAATTCCATAGGCTATAAATTGTGGAACACTGAAAAATACTCTGAAGTCAGACCTGGATTGAAATCGTAGGTTAGCCACTTGTTAGCTGTGTGACTTTGTCCAAGTTACTTTACCTCTCTGAACATCTGTTTCCTCAGCTGCCAAAGAGGAACTGATATCATCTTCCATGTTACGTGGTGGTGAATGTTAAAAGAGATCATGAATGTGAAAGGTGCCAGTACAGACTCTGGTCCATAAATGAGCATTTCTTTTCCTGTCTCTTCTGTGCAAATGTTTTTGTTTTTCCTGCAATTTGAAATAAGCATCATCATTCCTGGCTAACTAATGTTGTAATATTGGCACATTTCAGTGTGAGGCTTTGCATACTTTTAGAATGTCATAAATAAGACATTCTCCAAGGAGAATTAGAAATGAAGGGATACAGGCCCTGAGACCAGTGGCTGCCTAAGTCATGAGAGGTGATTTTGATGACCCAGGCAGCCAAGGCGCAAATCCTCGGCTGTGACTTTCAGAGAAGTGGGATGAGTGAGTTGCAGTTTCCTTTTGAAAGGTCTGTAAAGAGTCTCTGTGAAATGTGACAAGCCTGGGCAGCTCCAGGGAACAGGCCAGGCCCCCTGGGAGCCCCTCCTCCCCACGCCTGCCTCCTTTCCTATACCCTGTCCCCAGCCCCCCACCCTCTGGTTAGATCCAGCTCCAGCCCCAGCTAACGTCTGCCAGATGTTCAGCCACAAAGGTCTGTCTTCTTCTGTGCCTCTTCTAGTCAGAATCTCAGGTTTTAGTATTTGCTGGGTTTCCCCCTCATTGTTTCATTTGCTTGGTTTCAGTTTCCCCCCAAAGAAAGAGAACAGGTTTGAGTCCAGCTGTATACCCTTATTGGTCAGCATATGATGGAGAAATTACTTAACGACTTTGAAAGCCAATCTTCCCATCTGTAAATAGGGATCCTTCATAGGTTCCCTGTTGTGAAGACCAAGGTGAATAAAATGCATATTAAAGTACTTTATAAACGGTAAAGTCCTGAGGAAAAAAAATAATTCACATCCCTCTTAGCATGTATACCTTACTGGCAAACAGGAAGTATGCAAGGTTCCCTCACTTCCATGGGGCAAATGAAGCCATGTCCAGACGGATAATCCAAAGGGTAGTTTGCTACCACCATCTTTCACGTAGAACTTAATCCCAGCAAAGCGCCTTCCCCTCTGCACTTTTGAGGAGCCCCTAGGGTAGGATGTCTTCCATATATTCACCCAAATCACTGTCCTGCCCCAAGCACTGCTCCGCTCCCTGCTCTGCTGTTTAGCAGAGCTGCCTGTGGGGAAGGTGACTTTCTCTCCTGTCATGTTCATTTATGGGGGTCCCATCGTAGTGCCCCTCTACTACAGTGTCTTTTAGAGTATTTAGCAAATAACCCTTTTAACTTTGAGTGAGGGCTCTGCTCAGGAATGGATCCAATATGGGGCAGGGCCAAGGACAGATTAGCCACTGTTACCACGGTGTGCTCAGAACAGCCCCTTTCTCCAGCCTGGACACTTTGCCATTTGGTGAGCTCACTGTGCTTGGCTCTCTGCTTGGCTTGAGAGAGACAGGCTCCCCGGCCCCAGGTGGGGCGGGGTTCCCCATTCGCTCACCAGACATGACTGAATCCTAGAGCAGACTCCCGTCTGCACCCTCCCACTATACAGATGAAGAAACGAAGGCTCAGAGGGTCAAGAAACGTATCCAAGGTCATGAAGCCAACAGGTGGCAGAGATCAGAGCCAAACCCAGAGTGAAGTCCAAATCCCAGGCTGTTTCTGATCCAAATCCCATGATCAAAGCGGCAATGTGACATGTTGTTCTGACCCTGATATGGGAGAGCACACTGTGCCGGTCACTGTTTACCATATATACTTTTATCCCCAGGGGTTGATGTCACTTCCTGCTTTGTTTCTGTTGGGGATTATGCTTTAGTCATAAAAAATTGGGGATTCCTTGTCATTTCACCTTCCTTACAATCCCTAACTGCCCTCAATAGATCTACAATTTATTTCAGTGTCACTGGGCTCATTCATGGTTAAAAGTACCATGGTGCTTATAAAGATGACACAACAAGCAAGTCTTGGTTATGACAAAAAGCCAAGAGCTACCTTAGCCAGTGTTAGAGCTGAGAAAAACACAAATCCCTTGATTTGGTTCCCAAAGCCCCTGCAATTTGGCCACCTTACACCAACCCTCTTCTCTGCCCTAAAGGTCCTGACCCAGAGTTTTTTTCTGCCCCCAGCTATAGCTTGGTGCCCAGTGGGGGGTGGGGGGTCACAGACAGCTGTCCCTCCCAACCCATTCCAATGACCTGGCGTCTACCCACTTCCTGATTGACACTCCAGTTTCCAGAGGGGTCCAAAAGCCTGTCCTGGCCTTAGCCCTCTTGGCCAGGGCCTTGATATCCTATCTTGCTCTTGCCAAGCTCTCCTTGGGGATCTAGATGCCCTTCTCCCCCAAATGCTGCCAGGGACCTGCCTACACCTAAACAAACCTTCCCCTCACTTCCAGAATTAATCACCCCATTTCCTCTCCAGGACTGAGCCCCCAGATTCTGGTTGTACCAGCTCCCCTCAGCACATGAGAAAACTCTCTGGAGTGGGGGCAGGCCTGTCTTGGTCTGAGCTGGCTACTTCCCAGGAATTCTCCAGTTGGGGACCTCGCCACTTTCTTCACGCTGGATTTCATAAAGGCCCTATTTTATACCATGTAACTCCCACCCCACATTCCCTGTCCTTCCATTTTTGTTCTTTTTCTCCATAGCACTTAGTACCATTTTGATATACTGATCCACTCCCTGCGAGTTTAGTCTGCTTTGCTTGAACAGTGTCTGGCTCCTGGTTGGTGCTCAATAACTATCTGTTCAATGAATGACCGGAATGCCCAAGGCCTTGGCAGGCAGTGCCAGAGCACACATACTGAGGTGTTGGGAAAACCAGGCGTTCTCGTTTCTCAGCTGTCACAGAGCCCAGCTGCCTCAGGGCTGCCAAAGAGGATTTCCAAACCTCCTCCATCTTAGCCAGGGCAATAAAATGTCTTCAAGTACTTCCCCAGCACAGCTCTGGGCACTGTGACACATGCCAAGCCTTCAGGCAGCTTATTATTCCGGCTCGCCTCTGACCCATCCACCCTGCTGCAAAAATGGAGTGTTCCCAATGGCAAGCCCTCAGCATGCCTGCACATCTCAGGGGAATTCTGTGCTATGTGGCCTGTCTCTTTCCTTCCCAGACATGAGCCTGTCTTACTCATCTTCACAACCCAGGTGTCCAGCACCGTATGGAAAAGCTACAAAGGGTGTGATAAATATTCGATGAATGAATTCCTGAATTCCACATGCAGAGAAAATCAGCCCTTTCTGAATTAATTGTGTGACTCAAAGGACATGATGAGTTGCTTTCTCCCTATATTGTGATTAATGAAATTTTTTCCCCCAAAGAGCTTTTCAATTCTGAGATTTAAGTTTCACATATTGTAAATTTTAAGATATCCCTTATGGGGTATCTTACTTAGGAAATAATACTATTTCCAAAAAGACACAGCATAACTTTGAGAGTAAAATTGATGATCATGTTTCCTTTCCCTAAACCTTAACTATCTCTTTTTACTTAGGGCTGATTTCTTTTTTTGTTTTTAACTATGTGGAGTGTTCTATGATATTGAAAATAAAAGCCTGTGAAGAAAAGCTGATGCTGCCTTTACTACTTTACTATCTCTCCTGGAATAAATAAACTTTTTATTTATTATAAAAAAACTTTTTTTTTTTTATAGGCAAAAACTGATTATACAGTTTCTCTTGGATTGAGGAGAGGGTGATTTACTTTAAAAAGAGGAAATAACACACAGAGAAAAAGTAAAACAGTTGTTGTCTTTACATCCACAAGAGGAGAGACTGAGCATTTTTTAAACAGAACTTTTTTATGGATTGCACTAGGCTTTAAAGCAGGCTGGACATTTAGTTGATTTTATTTCTCAAATCAATTATTAAAAATTAATCAGTGTGATAAGAAAACTTAAGAGGAGAAAAAAATCTGCTTTCATTTATGATTTTTAACATTCGTTATCTACATTGATCAACTTATAGATAAGTGCTCAGGTGCCAATTTACTTCATGTTATGGACATACTGCATTCATCCCTGACAATTTTAGAAAGTTAAAACCCATAAAGCAACAGTGGTGTTGCCTCTGTTGTGCTTGCCTGACCAACAACCAGCACCCCATTTTCTACTAATGGCATCTCTATTTTCCTCTGGGAAGCCATGCACTTCTTCAGTCTCAGTTCGTGAGGTTAGAAATAATCATGTGACCTGGGCTTGGCCTATCAAGGATTGGTTCAGAGATGGGGATATGAGTAAAGCTGAGCCAATAAGAACCTGACCTGGGATTTTTGCTCTTGCTATTGTTAAAGGCGTGCTTTGACATTTGGGACTGCTAACAGCTGCCTGAGAGAGAAGCCAACCTAAGGGAAACAGATGGGTGATAAATTCAACACATACTGTAACATTTTATGTATTGATAAAATGTAATTTCTCTGGTTTGTCCAAAATCAATCTGGCTCTCTGCTGGTTAGGAGGAGGAGAAACTGGTTTAAATCTTGATCCAATCCAATAATTTCAATATCCCCGTCGAGAACATGCTCAGTTTCTCAGTTGACCTCTCTCTTCTCTTGCTCCTCCCTAAAGATGATGTTGTCTGGATGCATGGCTGATATTCACCTGTACACATGGTTATGGCTGACCTGCTTGATAAAGTACTGGAATATGCCTTGAGCAGTTGGTAAATACGTGCTGCCCTGAGTTCCCTGAGCACCTCCCATTGCCCCTTCCCTGGGACTTTTACCCAAGCTCTCCATAATCCATTTATGAAAGGGTCAGTGCTGGACACAGCAGGGCACCTCCATTCAGACTGGTCAGTACCTGAGACTGTAAGGATTTTAAATGTTTTGATCATCATCCCTGTTGGGTGTACTCATTGTGTTGCAAGAAAGGGAACTCCTGGCCTTGTGCTGATCCTTGAGTGTAGCTGCCTGATGTCTGCCCATCTCAGGGTAATGGCTGCTTTTAGCCTGTCCTAGGTGTACTGCCAGCATCTGACATGGAAGTCTGTGGATGGCAAACTCATGGTCTAAGGCAGTGCTCCAAAAGGTGCTCCCTGGCTGACTTAGCCTCTTCTCTACTCTTCCAGGTGCTATAGACTCTCTGACTTCTGGCTGTGATTTCCTATCATCCTAGTCTCAGGAGTGCACTTCAATGATCACCTCTGGCAAGCTTGCCACAGACTTGCTGCTACTACTGAGTAGGGTATAGGCTACATGGGGACCTAGTTTTGCTTGGAAAGTCTATAGTGGGCTTCCTTCTGACTGACCAGCATTAGGCTACCTAGGCTTTCCCTCTCATCATTCTGGAGGGGTGGAATAGGGAATAGGGTCCTCCCATGCCTGTGGGGTTGGTCATTCTTTTTCAAGCACAGTTGCTCCTCCCAGGCCTCTTGTCTTGTTCTGTTGTTTCTGTCCACCCATAAGCCCTCCCACACCTCACTTCCTCCATGTTTAGTCCTTCCATACATAAACCTCAAGGATTAGTCTACCAAACCCAGGCCTTGATCTTCTAGAGGGAAAGGTAATGGAATGTAGAGGATTTTTTTCTCAAGGTAAGAGTTTGAATTATATGGCTATTGTCTTGATACAAACTCTACTTTTGAATGTCAAAAGCTGAGTGTTACCTTTTCTTTATCTTTGCATACCATCTGGAAAGAATCTCCATTCCCTCCTATCCCCCTAGCCCCCAACCCTAGGCATATGAATGCCTTGAGTAGACTAAATTCATATGCTCTGAAAGGCAAAAAAAGAAAAGCACGCTGACTATTTCAAAACATTATCTATACTGTTCCTGACATTTTTTAAGCATCTGAAATCTAACCATGCCTAAAGGCAGTCTACCCAGGTTAACAAACAAATGGATTTCATTTTGGTTGAGCTGGTTAGAGCTGGGTTTCTGGCACTGGTCACGTGTAGTCCTGACTGACATGGTAATGACAGCATCTATTTCACAGTATTTGTGTGGCATTGGTCATAGCTGCACATGTAAATGGGGCTGATTAAATGCATTTGATGGTCAGGTTGCTGCCATGGCTAGATCTGACACAGGCAAGGCTTGTTTTGAAGAGCTCCCCACGTCCACTCCTAAACCTCCCAAGTGCATCGTTTCCTCTCACGTGGCAGAAGGAAAAGAAGGGGAATCCTTCCTTTTGGTTATCTGGGGTCGGAATGCCCTCTCTTTCCATTCACTCCTGTGGAGGTTGTACTGAGATCCCATCTTATTTCTCCCTGTTAACCCTTCCTGCTTCTTCTTACTCTTAAGTACATTTCAGTTTCTCATAATAAAAAAAATTGACAATAAAACTCACCCAGCCTCCCAGCTGTAACTTTCCCTTCCCTGTCCAACCAACACTTCTGAAGCAGCAGCTATATCCACTACCCCTGCTGCTTCTCTTCCCTGACTCTATTTACTTCTCAGTTTGACTTGGTTTCTGCTCTCAGGTCCCCACCGAAACTGGGGTCACAGGAATTATCAATGACTTCCTCATTGTTAAATTCAGTAGGCACATTCCAGTGCCTGTGTGCTGGACATTTCTGTAGCATTTCTCATTCTCAACCACTTCCTCATCCTAGAGAATCTCTTAGTCTGGACTGCTTCATGCCACTTTTTTTATTTTTTTCTGGTTTTCTTCCCACTTTCCTGCCTCCTCCTCAGGAGCCCTATTCGATCCTTTGAAGCTGGTATCTGTCAGGGTTCGGTTCTCATCCATCCCTTGATCTTCTCATTCTGCTGGCTGTTTCTGGGCCATTTCAGACTTGCTCCAGCTTCAGTGACCACCTCTCTGCTGACCCTTCCCCAGTGGGCACCTCCAGGCCTCTCCAGCACTTGGCACCCATGTTCCTAATTGCTTCCTAGAGGTCTTTCCTGGGAGTCCCACAGGCACATAAAAAATATATTCAAACACGCCATCTTCCTGTAAGACCAGTTTGTATTTCTCGACTTGCTCTCACAGTAAATGGTGTCACCATCCATGCTGCACAAAGAACCTGGGGGTTGTCCTGGGTTCCCACAGTCCTTTCCCCACTCCCTGCTTCCTGAGACCAAACTTTGTACCTGGCAGTACCTAACGTATCACCCATAGCTGTCGTGTGAATGGATGAATGAACTATGGGGACACAGAAAACCAGGGCTCTAACTTGAGCCTAAAACTTATTGACATTTTTTTATCTTTCAGTTTTTCATTGCTTCTTTATTAACACAAGAGACTGTCATTGTCCCAGATGATCTTCAACTGTGATGATCTATGATTCCACATGACTCCAACCTGACACCTGAGGCTCTTAACCACCAGTCCTTCTTACGTACTTACCCCCATTGCTCCCTCTTTCTGCATGTCCTGCCTGGGAAGAGAGGAGAGAGAGGCCCCTGTGATAAAGTAGGACTCCATACATAACTTACACCACCTTGCAGAATACATTTCACCCTGATAAAAAGTTTCCATGTATCTTTGTAGCCACCATGAGTCACAGTGAGAATTGGGAGGGGTGGGGAGTGTTGGGGAAGGGCAGGAACAGCTGGAGGAAAGAAAAAAAGAGGCCATTTCCTCCTTTCCCTATCTTGCCAGGTCATGCAACCCTGCCTGAGTCTCCCTAAGCGCAGCACATGGGAAAGTACCTTCCCTCTTCTCATGAACTCTGGCTGGTAATGTGTACCGTGATTGTCTCGTGGAGGCCTATGCCCTCAGCACTTTGTATTTCTCAAGACATTGCACGAATATTGAAGTGACTTCCACGTGCTGGCATTGTGCTAAGCAATACGCACCTTACCTCATTTAAGCCCCGCGTCCCTAGCAGGTAGGTCCTATTTTTATCTCCGTTTTGCTGATCAGGAAACTAGGGCTCAGAGAGGCCCTTCACTAAGGCCATCCAGCTAGTAGTACAGTCCTGCAAATCGTCAATTCACATCCTGGTGCGTCTCATTCTATGCCCAAATCTGGAGCGGCCGTGATTGCATTGCTTCCGACGTATTCATTGTTATCTTTCGTGCCATACATATATTTAGTACATAGTATTTAGGAGCTTGATAAATGCTCACTGAAGGAGTGCCTAAACCATGTCAGTAAGAGCTGGTTCTGATCCCAGCTGCCAGAATCCAGAAACGCAGTATTGGTCATTTCCCATTGCATCCTGGAACCTCAATGTCCTCATCTGTAAAATAGAGGCATAAAGTAGGTGTTCTCTAAGGAGCCTGTGCCTTTAGCATTCTGTGGCTCTCTCACAACGGTGCCATGTCCCCGTCCCCAACCTGCTGCTAGGACCTGGGACAGAGAGCCAAACTAAGTCAGCTTGGCCCTCGGCTAGGTCTCCCGAGACCCCGGGAGGCTTCACAGCGGACACAGGCGCGGTCGCCAGGCGCTGCGGCGCGGGAGCCCGAGCGGAGGCGGCCCTGCGCCGCGCTTGCGCGCACCCTGTGCTGGCTTGGAGAAGCGACTCCTTCCCCCGGCGCTGGGGCAGTCTGTGCCCCTCGTGGGGTTGGGGTGATCCTGCCAGGAACACGTTGGGGCCCACGGGGGAGGTGCCTGGGCCTCGTTAGGAAAGGCCAGAGCCTCTCTCGAGGCGCCTGGAAAAGCTGTTCCCCGTGCAGGACGGCGCGTTCCAGCCTGGGTGCCCTCGTGTGGGGGACGTGCGGGGCAGCACCGAGAGCAGCCCTTTCACAGCGCAGACGGGCCGCGCGCCGGGCGCTGTGGCCTGCGGGGTGGAGGAGGGGAGGGCCCTGCGCCCTGGCTGCCTCGGAAAGCCGGGGAGGGTTTTCCTCCCGGAACGATACTGCTGATTAAAGTGAAAACAGCCACGGTCACGGAGGACATTCATCTCACGCACTCGTGGTGGGGAATGGGAGCGGCGAGGCATCACCTGATAGTGTCAGCTGCCAAAAGGCAGCGAGCGCTGCAGGGAGGCCCACCCTTCATTGCTGCTTAAGGATGAATAAAACCTGGGGAGCTATTTTTACACTGGGTGAAACACGGCCTTTGTACGTGCGCGCGCGCGCGCTCATGCTGGGGAGAGGGTGATGCGAGAGGACACGTGCACCTTTTCCCTACGTATCTCAGGATCTTATTCCTCTTCCCGCTGTAGAGTCCCTCCTCAGAATGTAAGGTCCTCCCTTCCTCCCTTCCTCCCTCCCTCCCTCCCTTCCTTCCTTCCTCCCTCCTTCCCTCCCTCCCTTTCTTCCTCCCTCCCTGCCTCCCTCCCTCCCTCCCTCCCTTTCTTCCTCCCTCCCTCCCTCCCTCCCTCCCTTCCTCCCTCCCTCCCTTCCTCCCTTCCTTTTCTTTCTTCCTTTCTTTCTTATCGGAAGGAAAAAGGATGGTAATCAAAAAGTCCTCTCGGTGGTGAAAATAAATCAGATATCAGCATTCTGAATTTGCCCCTGTTGATCTCCTCAATTCTTTCTCTCCTTGTTTGCCATCTTTTAAATGTCCAAGTGGGAGATTATCGATCTGAGTTTTCTGTCCCCTACGCCGCCGAGAATGTGGAATGTCCCCTAGGAAATCTGGATCAGTGGGCTGGAGGAGACAGGGGGAAGGGGAGTCCTTCTACAGAGATGCCATTCAGGTTGTCACGGGTAAGTGTATGACAGACGCCTGTTAGGACCTAAAGTCCTGACTTTTCAAACAGGGATTTTTTTTTCAGTCCGTGTAAGTGCTGGGAAGACAGAAAGTTGTCCAGAAAAGGCGGTTGCTTTGAGTTTTCAGCTGATCTGGGTCAGCCAGAGCTTCTGACTATATGCTTTCCTCTGTCAGAATAAATACGGTGCTAAACTCACCACCCCCAGGAGCTGTGATGTGGGAGAGAGCGGTCTGGGGAATCATTGCTGACATCAGTTCACTTCAGATGACTCAATTTACTTTGATTTCATTTCATTTCGTTTCATTTTCTTCCCAAGTCCTAGAAAGAATGGAAAAGAAGCTGAAAACAATTTTAAAAATTAAATAAGGCATGAAATAACCCCTAAAATTAAAGTGAAGTTGTAGAGATTCACCATCTTAAGGGTTTGCTGAGATGACATTTTAGCAGTTTTTCTTTTAAGAATTATGGAGATGAAAAAACAAAAACAAAAGATGACCTTCACAGAGGAGGAAAGGTTACCTGGAAAACTCTTTAATTTGTCACTTCTAAGATTCACAATATCAGAATAAGAATATAGTGGGAATATGGGGAGTGTGTGTGTGTGTATGTATGTGTGTGTTAAATGTCCTTTTTCCATAACTAATGTCTCCAACAATGAGAAGAAAATAAAGGGAAGTTGGAATTCAAAGCATCCTACCCCAGAAGCCATGACAGTCTCCTAGGTTCCAGCACAGCTGGGATATTAGATATTCATCCACTTCTTCCAAAGGCAGATTAAAGATGACAGAGTTTTATTAAGGAGATAATACAATTCAGGAGTTCTTTCATAGCAGAAAAGACCCAAACACCCTCATTATCTGCATGCCAGTTCCTTCTTAGCCAAATTTGAGGGGAGATGCCCACATTATCATTTTGTTTTGTTTTGTTTTCATGTATGTTTGTTTATTCTGTTTCGCTTTTAAAAATCAGAACTTCTGTGTTAATGGATGCAGAGTCTGAGAGCTTTTAGACCACCAAAAAGAGTGGGAAAAGAGCCACCCATAGATGTCCCAGGGGACAATTCTATGCTAGGCCCCTCTCCTCCACCTATGACAGAATATATGAGGGTGCCACATGGTATACTTCAAATGTGGGCAAGTTGCTCTGCCCCCATCCTGTCACCTCTACCACATCTATGGCAACTAACCCAAGTCTGAGAATCAGACAAACAGGTTCCTGAAGACATGAGGTCTCATGAGATATTGGTATCAATAATCTGTCTTTGTGGATCTTCTATCAGCTATCACATTTATTTTTAAGAAACAAAAATCTAAACTATAGGTGTTCAAAAATCACTTTCCTTTTTGTAATATAGTACAGGAGAAAGAATTCTGGAAGTGGCAACTTAATTTGTATCTAATTTCGGCAAAATAATTGCACACTGCTTCCAGCTTGAATGAGCAGAGAGGTATAGCTCCCAGTAGTTACTTATTTTAGTAGAACCCCCTCAGGATGAATGCTAGCTATTTTCAGTTGCATGTGGGAAAACGAAGGGCGCTGCCAAGCTGTGGCAAGTTGGCATCCAGTGTATGAGCTGTCAACCGTGATACTTAGTTCCACTCAGATTCATTTCTAGTTTTTAGTTGGCGTGTGACCTTTTTCTTTATTTAATTTGGGGTCTTGATCACTTCCTTTCTCTACCTCCCTACCATCCTACCTATCTGTACCCACACAGGCGGCTTTTGGCTGAATCCATCTAATAATAACAGCATGAGTGCCAAGTGGGTTGCATAAAATCCTTAGGGAGAGATGTGAAATGAAGCACGCTGTTCTTCAGGGCTCCTAGGGACTGGAGTGTACCCATCAGCAAAAAACAAACTAATACAGAGTGAAATTATACGTCTCTCTATATAATTTATGCAGAATGGGATATTGCCAAGCTCATGCCTTAAATAGCTCTGGTATACTCGTATGTGGTGGGCCTCCTTCTACAATGGCCCCAATGGTCAACACCTGCTGCTATGCAGACCCTGCATAAACTGCCCCTGTACATGTGGACTGGCCCTAGTGAGTCTGTAACGCATGAAATACAACAAGAGTGATGGGTGTCACTTCCGAGATTAGGAAACTGTTCTTCCCTCTCCCGCATATTCCTCTCTCTCTTTCTGTCTCACTCTCTCTCTCTCTCTTTCTCTGCGCCAACTGCCATGTTGTGAGCTGCCCTATGGAGAGCCCCATGTGCCAAGGAACTGATGTCTCCAGCCAGGAGCAGGGGAGGACCTGAGACCCTCTAACAGCCATGGTAGTGAGCGTGGAAAGTGATCCCCCCCGCAGTCAGACCTTGAGATGACCATGGCTCTGGCTGACACCTTGACTGCTGCCTGTGAGACCCTGAGCCCGAGGACGGCGAAGCTATGCTCAGATTCCTGAACTGCCGAAACTGTGAGATAGTACAGGTTGTTTTAAGCACCTAAGTTTTAGGGAAATTTGTTATACTGCAAGAGAACCACTAATACTAATATTCCCTAAAGCATGTAGTTAAGAACCTCCAGTGACCCCACCAGAGCTCTGTCTCCAGTTTCAGATGCTACAGCCCCCACCATTACCCCTGGGGTACTTTGTGACCACACCTCCCTCCTCGGTATCTTTGTATCTCCTGTTCCTTCAGCCTGAAACAACTAGTCTACTCTTCTCCAAAAAATTCCTGCTCACCCTTGACACCTGCTTAGATGTGCCCTCTGGAAAATCTTTGTACCTCCCCTGGGAAGAGTTCCTGTCCCCTGCTTTGGGGTCCCCACAGCACTTTGCCTCTGCCCGTGCTGTAGCACATCACTTTGTGCTGTCCTGACTGGCAGACCCTGTGAGGCAGGGCAGGGAGTGTTCCTTCATATTCCAACCCCTGGTGCCTAGCACGGTGCAGCAATGACACACCATTCCTGGAACGGATCAATGACTGTTTTGCAGACGCAAGAATCTTGGGCAGGAGAGGGCTAGTTCCTCTCCCAGATGATGCAGGAATCTTTCCCCGGCATCCTGTAAGCATGTGGTAGAAGAATACTTTGATTAATTGGACAATGCACAGATTTTGAGCACTCAGTCAGCAGATCAGATGCTATAGCAACCCACAGTGTTGTCAAGCTCTGGTCCCCACCCCTCCGCCCTTCGGTTAAGGTCATGGGAGCTTGGCAGTTGACAGTCCTGTAATCTGAGTTGTTATCATTTCAACCCATGACCTTTGAGTTGATATGTTCCAGGCGTCACGGACATTCCTTCCCTTCATTTTTAGAGAAAGCTAGAAAGAAACCATGAAGGCATCCTTAGAGACAAGCTGAGAGAGGAAAGTTGTATTGCTATCTGAGATGGTAATCTAGCCCACGAAGAGAGGGGTTCATTGCAGGGGAATGCATTATAAACCTGTCTACTCCATCACTATGGCCTGGCAACTGTACCTCCTAAATAGTATCTCTCCACTTTCTCTCTGTTGCTCTTCTCCTAGCCTTGAACTCACCTGTAACAGCTTCCTAACTGGTCTCATAACACCCACGTATGACCCCTTCCAAGCTTTTGCCCATAGGGAGACTGGAGCAACCTTTCTGAAATGCACATTGGATCACATCACCCATCCACTTAAACTCTTCAGTTCTCTCTGCGCATGGTCTGTCCTGAGTCCAGCCTTGTGCTGCACCCTGTCCCCCTTGCTGACTGAGCTTTGGTCACACTTGCATCTTCCATGGCCTTGAAGATGCTGGCACTATCCCACCACATGATGCATGGGACCTGCCTGGCCTAGTTAATCCCATTGTTCCTTCAGATTTCATTTCACTCATTTCCTCAGAGATTTCCCTGACATCCCTTATTAAATCAAACCCCTTATTATATACTCAGGGCACCACACATTGCAATCTTATGTTAATTTGAGTGGGTATTTGATCAAGATCATCTCCTTCTCTGTTGTATAAGTTCCATGAGGGCAGAGATCATGTCTGTTTTTGCTGACTTTGTATTCTTGATACCTAGTGTGACACATTCAATGAATAAATGAATGAGTTATGGGTGCTACTGAGAAAAGGGGGGAAAAACAGAAATGCAGGAAGAATGAGAATTTAATGGAACCCAAAGCTGGGACACAGGGATAGTATAATTTGAATGTATACTATCTTAAAATGGGATATTGGAGTTTCTTTAGACTAATTACAAAATTTGCAGCATGCACACCATTTATACTAATATGTAGCTTACAGGCCACAACAGACCCCAGGAAAACCAAGGATTTGGGATTAATTCCCAGAAGTCCTTGGCTCTGCCTTCCCACCCCTTGCATCCTATCCTCTCTGGAGACTCAGGCCTGCTCTCCTTTGTAGAGGGGGGAAGGCACAAATTAGGGGTCAGAGCCCTCCTGGGCCCTGTGTTGCTGCCACCCCAGCAGGGCCCTGCAGACTTTTTCCCAGGCACCTTCTCCTGCTAACCCACAGCTCCCCTCTTCTCTGCAGGGCATGTGATGGCCGCACTGCTATGGCTGCTCCTGTATGTAAACCACCCCCCCAACCCCCCCAACCCCCCACCCCCCCACCCCCGCTCAGATCTAGAGTGATGATCCATTTGCCTCTCCTCTCCCTTAGGTGATTCCCTCCCTTCTTTGACTATCACTCTCTCAGCAGTTTTGTAGCAGGCAAGTCATTTCCCCTTATTTGCTCAGGAATCTTAAGTCTAGGGTTCTAGGGCCTGCCAGTTGGTTTCATTTCCCAACCCATTTCTTTCAGGGCTCAGGGGGCCTGTGAGAACTTGAGGTGGCAGCCATTCATCCCACAAACATGGCCTGCATCAGGGGGAGAGGTGAGGAGGATGCTGCCCTCACCCCAGGAACATGCCATCTCGTGGTGCTCTGTACAGGGACCTTCCCGTCAGCTATCAGGCCAGGGCTGAGAATGGGCCTTCCCTGCAGTAATTTTTTGCCAACAGCCCAGAGTTTAGGAGAACATGAATCTGTTTTCCTTTCAGCATTTCCTACACAGATGAAAACATTATTAAGCTCAGCTCTTATTGTGCAAGTCTGTGTGTAGGTCACAGAGGCCAGGAGGGCTCCTGAGTCATTTGAGATAATTCCTTGTTTTTTTCTTTCCAGGTCTTCCATATGTGTGAACATGGGGGCTTCAGAAAAACTAAAGGAGGCTTGAAGTGAGCAAAGCAGAGCAGCATGTTGGCAGGAGCCGAGGGCTGCCACAGTGGGAAAATCATGCAGTGCGTCATTGAAGGGAGCACATGGCGATGGCTGCCTCCTCTCAGCAGCATGCACACAGGCTGCGGCAGCGAGATCATTGTGACTTGGGCAGGGATGAAAATACCCAGCACAGCCAGCGTATTCTAAAGATGCGTGCTATCAGCGTGGCCTGCCACATTTGTTTTCCTGAGTCACAGTTACTGGGCTAACCCTGTGGGGTCAAGAACCCACAGCAAATCCAAATGACTCTTCCCCCACAGCCTCCACTCCCGCAGCACAGCCCTAGCTGATGCCTTTGGAGCGCTGTGGGCCTTATCACATGGCAACTGATAGACGAGCTGTCCCTTCTCTGGGCTGCAAGCTCCTCTGGGCAGGAACCTTGGCCCAATTTCTTCTGTGTCTCCAGAGCCTGGCCTCTAGTAGGTTTCTATGAATAAATGAATGGTGTAGGGACATATAGGAGGCAAGAGACACCCATATGGAAACCTGTTCAATAGCAGAGTACTTTGTTGGTTCCATACAGTTTGCAGGACACAAAGAAGGAAAAATGTGTCCTTTCCAGAAAAGATATGTCTTGTGTGGGGACTGCGGGAGGGAAAGTGTCTGTAAATTGGGGATCAGGGCAGGCTGAGGTACATGAAGGCCCCAGGAAAATGACACGGGAGATAGAGGTGTTCTTCCTAGGTGCACTCCGGAGCATCCCAGGCAGAGCCCTGATTCTCCAGGAAACCCACCTGGGTACAGGACTGGGGGAGGCCGACAGGCAGAGAAGGGTGTTTTCAGTTCTTAGCAGCCTCCCACGCTTTCCCCGGAGCTGTCCACTAGGGGGCAGGAGGAGGCAGGAGAAGAGGTGAGCCGGCGGCGTGTCTGTCCGCTCTGGGCTGGGCTCATCAGGCCCAAGTACACCCAGGCTCACATCCAACACACTGGGCTGTTTGTTATTACTCAGACAAGGCCAGGCCTCTCTTCCTGCCTGTCGTGGCCTCTGTGATTTTATATGGTGTGGCCTGTGACATCAGACACCACACGGCCATGGTAACCAAACTACACAGCTCAGTGTGAATGTTAATATTTTTTAACAGGACAAAAAGTGATCGCTGGTGTCCTTATTTTACTCACCATTTGTGGTTTCTCTATCCATTCCTCATGTTCCTTTATTATACTGAACAATCAAGATGTACCTGAGGTCTGCCATTTTTTAAAATGAAAAGATAAATGGGGGAAATGTGCATGGGTCTTCTGTTCATCTAGCCTTGAAAATAGCAACTCATTTCCTCATGTTGGAGTTACCACTTCCTCTTGATATCCTGCCCAGCAGTCTGCTTGTGTACCCATACATCATTTCAAGGGAAAATTATTTTCTTGATAATTCCCACACCCCTTGAAAAGTCATTTCCTCCTAAGAACCTCCAGGCAATGGGACCCCCTCATTTGGTTTAAGTTTTTCCTAATCCTCCAGGATTCACTAAAAGCAGCATAACTGCTCTCTTGTACAAATTACCTTCCTATACAAATCATCAGACCCATAGACCTGGGCCTAAAATAAACCAGACAGAGCATAAAAAAATCAGCATCGTATCAGGCCAGACCACAGAAATGAGTCTTTGTGTAGAAATGAGAGTTGCTTCATACAAAATCAGAATTTGGAAGTAGAGTTCTCCTGCCTGCTGAGAATGTCCGATTAGAAACCCATCAATGCTTGATAACATTAATAGAAAGCTTTGCCTGAATGAAGTTAAGGACTCTTTAATGAATTGCATCTTTAATTGGAATGAGAACAAACCAACCATATTACATCAACCAATGAGGAATGGTAAAACCGTTCAAAAAGAAATGGATTTCTAGTGGAATCAGAATTCTTAAGCAAACCTTTTTATGCTTCAGAATTCTTTGAATGCTACTCCTGATTTCATTCCAATAGTAATCACAACTGAGAAATACCTTTTAAAGCTACAGGAGGATGTCAAGTTTCTTTAATTGTTTGCAAAATGCTCTCAAGAGTTACCTAAAAATATGCATTTTTCAATGATACCTTAGATTAGTTCATCTAAAATGGTTTGATTTTCAATTAAAAACATAAACAGGCTTAGATATATTTGGACACAGATGCTGCTGGAGTTTCCAGATTCCATTGTTTAAAGGTCTGCCATAAATATGGCAAAAAGTGTTGAGAAGGCATCCATCTGATTGGGTATTCAGGCTTACAAAGAAACTAATTACAGGGCCAGAGACAGGGGAGTCAGCCCTCATTCATCTAAATTCCCTTTCCCATATCAACATAGCTTGACCTTGATTTTTTAGATGCAAGTAAAGGACATTGATGCAATTTGAATAAGCCAGTGTTTCAAATACCCTGAGGAGTCTAGAATCAGAAATGACAGACTTGATGGAAGTTTGAAGGAGTAACCAACTCTTAGGTAATTATAGTAGTTTTAAAAACAGCGTCTGCCCTTCTTATTGAGCTAAATTCGTTTGTTTGCCAGGTCCTTTGGAAAATGCCCAAGTGCCGGCTTCCTCCTTGCCCCCACTGCCCTTCTGCTTTTGAGTCTCCTCCCTGACATTCTCACTGGGCCCTTGGTGCCTCCTGGTCAGCAGCCGTCTCTGTGCTGAAGTGACCTCCAACCTTCCTCGCCTTTCTCTGAGGGCAGGGGCCTCGCTTCTCCTCCTGACAAAGCACTTTCAGTCGACTCTTGGATTTCTTCATGGTTGATTAAACTGTCTGTGTTTATTCAGGACCCTTCTCCTCTTTCTGTGTCCGGCTGCTGACCTTTCTGTGAGTTCATTGTAGACGAGAAAGCTCAGAGGGCAGTCCATATGACTGCTTCTGCCAGCTCTGGTACAGATTTGGTCCTGGTAGGTGGAGGCCTTTGAAATATTAGTACATCTTCAAAGCATGTGACTTTTCCCCTGGTTAGTTTTCTGAGTTGCTGTGACTGGATGAGGCCAGAGGCATGTGAAAGAGAACTACACTAGATATCCTGCGAGTTATAACTACACTAGATATCCTGTGAGTTATAAGCATCTCCCTGGAACCTCACCCGTGTTGATCACCTCACCATGAAGCTTCACAAGCCTTCACACAGTCCAGGGTTCTTAATCAGAGTAGATCTGCTTTTACTGCCTGGAAAGGGGAAGGAGAGAGGAAATGAACCACAGAGTGTTTTGCTGAGGGAACTAAAATCAAGTCAGGACAGGGGCCGGCTAGGTGGCTCAGTTGGTTAAGAGCTCAGTTGGTCAAGGGTGTGAGCTGAGCTCTAAGCAACAGCAGTTTGATGCCCAGCCTGAGCTGAGCTGCCGTTGAGCTGCCAACAGGTGGCAGGATGGCTCAGTTAAAAAAAATAAAATAAAATAAAATCAAGCCAGGACAAATGCCTTAAGCCAGAACCCCCTTACCAGAGATTCTTATTGGCCTGACAACTAGCCAGCCCCTCACCTATAACCCCCATCTGGGGCTTTCAGACAAGCTCAGTGGACCACTCCCCCACCCCATAGTACCACCCTTGAAAGTCAAATGCAGGTTCCACTATGTGCAGACATCATTCCTTTCGCTGAACACTGTAACATGTACTTGCTGTGCCTCTCAAAATGACATGTTTGCATTTTGCTTCTTTGTGTATGAACCTTATCAACCTGACTTGACTGCAAGTGCTTGGAGCCCGTGCCGGGAACTGTGCCTTCTGTATCCTTGCATGCCTGGAAACACGCGGTGCATATTTTAGTGAAAGTATAGATAAATGGAGGTGCAGAGGGACACTCTCCCCAGGCCTTCTTTTACATTCCTTTAATGCCACCTTACTTACCTGTGATAACTTGATTTTCCTTCACCAATCCTCAGCATATATTCAGCGCCTGCTCGTACAGTTGGTATGGCCTTATTTTCCAGTTCTGTTTTTTTGTCCTTCTCACCTTTACATCCCTGCTTTCTCATTGCTACTCATTTCATATTGTGAACTCTTCGGGGACTGGGTTCTGTTGAACTTCCTTTGTCTGTCACTTCACAGAACCCCAGTGGAAGGTTAAATGATGAATGGATTTCAGAGGATAGTGACCATGATCCAAGAGAAGCGAATCCTGGGAACTGATCGCTGGTCCTCTTACTATTGATGTTTACTAGTCCAGGACTTGGTATCTGTGCCCAGTCACTATTGCACCTTCCCTCTTTATGAATCCCCCATAGACATTTTGGTTGGTTTAGTTGCAAGTGAGTTTGTAGGAGATCAGGAGAATCATTCTCTAAAGACGAGGTTTTGCAACAGTGACACTTTGACATTTGGGGCTGGATAATTCTTTGTCTTGGGGGGGCTGTTGTGTGTGTTGTGGGATGTTTAGCAGCATCCCTCATCACTACCCCATAGATGCCAGGAGCATCCCCCAATCATGGCAACTAAAATGTCTCCATGGGGAGGGGCTAATGTCCCCATTGGCAGGAGGCCAAACTCACTGGTTGGGGAGCCACTGTCCTAAGGGATGGAGCTTGGAGGCCACAGCCACAGCAGGAAGGGATGAGCATCACAGCCAGGGTTTCTTCCTCTGTGAAGGTTTTTTGTTTTTGTTATTTTGTTATTTTTATTTTTTTACCTGAGCCACCCTGCTACCTGTTGGCAGCTCAGTGGCAGCTCAGCTCGGGCTGGGCATCGAACTGCTGTTACTCAGAGCTCAGCTCGCACTCTTGAGCGAGCTCTTAACCAGCTGAGCCACTCGGCCGGCCCTTGTTTTTGTTATTTTTACTGTAACCAGCATGGTGTTCTGCCCTACCCGGTTTGGGAAGAGTCTCTCAAAATGCATTTAAATTATACCGTACTTTACTACTTGGCCTCTTTTTTCCCTTTAGGGTTTTTTTTTTTTGTTTTTTTTTTCCATTGTCAATGGGCTGGGCTCTACTTTCTGTGGCTTGATCCCATCTTGTTTTAGAAATCCCACTGGCTTTCAGAAAACTCTGAGGGGCACCTGATGACCCAACAGGGAGAGGTAGCTGGTTAGAGGAGCCAGGCAGGGCCAACTGCTGTCCCCGGGCCTGGACACTGCATTGTAAGGACACTGTGTCTGAGGATCTGCTCCTCTGCTTTGCCCATCCAGGAACTAGATTTTTATCTCTTTCCTGGGAGTTAATAAACCGCTGGGAGCAATAACTCACATAAACCAAACTTACCAGAAACTAGATACAAACCAGACTGTGACAGTATTGCTTTAAAATGCGTATCTCCCCAGAGTTCTCGCCAAGGTTTGGAACGAAGGGCAGGAAGCATGAAGTGTGGCCCAGAGTGGATGAGGGCCTAGGCCAGCAGGCTCCAGGCGCTGGCCGGGTGTCTGGCCCCTTCTGTGTTCTCAACTGCCAAGGGACCAATCCTTGTGGGCTGGGGGGTGTGGGCATTAGCGGGGAGAGAGGAGAGGCTGGGACCCTCTGAGAAGACAGTGAGACATGAAAGAGGTACATATTCTTCAGAAATCATTTACAGTTTCTGTTTCATTTAAGCAGCAGTGTCCTGAGGCTGAGGGCCCATTACCCTGCCTGAATGGACACAGTTCCAGCATGGCTGCCTGTTATCAGGATGCCCGAGAAACTGCAATAACTGAGGCAGATGTGCAATCAGGTTAGAGGGAGTCAGGGGACTCTCTAGGCTGTGGAAAATCCTGATGAAATAGCCCAGCTTCTGAGGAAAGCTCAGCTCCCTAGGGATGGGAACAGCCACTGCTGCCCAGGGAGCCGCTTTTGCGGAAGGCGGCCTCACGCCCTTGGCAGGCTGTGGCTCTCTGGGTGTCCTTGCCCTCCCTCCCTTGTGGACCGCGTTCCTCTGTCGTCACATGTATACATGCTACACCCACGTTGGGCACCCAGTCTCGCAGGAGTGACATTTCGCATTCTGTGCACAGTTTCTAGAATTCAGTGGTTGGTATGGAATTTTCCTGGAGGGAGCTGCAGCTTCATGGCTGTCCTGAGCAATATCCCTGGGTCAGATGTGTTCTCAGTCTTGTCATTTGGCCGGACCCCATTAGACACACCTTCACAGGAGATGTCTTTTTGACCATAGTCTAACTTTGTTGGATATTTCTGCTAAGTGGACAGTGCATGCCTTTGTCAAGTTTGTATTTCTCCTAATAGCGAGGCAGGGAAGAGAAAGGGACATTGTAGTCTCCATGTTTTCAACCAATGAAAGCAGGAATCCATCCCTTTCTCCATGCTGCCAAAGGTGCCTGGTGCTATCTTTTGAGCCCTGGCCCGGGTCCTGGTGGGAGTGCAGCTCCACTGGGCTGGCAGTGGGTCCTCAGGGTGTGGAGACACATGGGCTCCACCTGCTTTTCTGTCACGAATCAAGTGGGTGCAATCAGCTAACCACATTGAGAAAGCCTGTTTGCCACTTGAGTCACTCTCACTCCTGTTGCTGGGCCTTTGTGAGAGAGTCCTTTGTCACTTTTGAAAATGTTATTTCTAAGAAATAAAAGAACAGTATGGCCATGGTTAGCATTGTTGGTGAGTTCTATGACTTGACGCACACTTACCGGTAATAGAAAAATATGAATCTGATCAGTATGTTATGAAGCCTATTCCTACTACAACCATCATCTTTGTCCTCAGACACCACAGTACCTGCACTTCAAAAGGATGTTCTTCAAAAGCCATTGTGTTGGGGAAACAGGACGAACAGTGCTTGTATGACTCTGGTTTCTTTTAAAAAGGAAAGAGAGGAGAATGAAACATAGCCGTGCAGTTCCTACAGGGCTCTCAGCAAGTGTTTCCACCCTGGTCGGGTTCGTTGCTGATTTGGTCAGACACGTTCCGTATTTTCTCTGTGTATTTCATTCGCATGGCTTCTTGTCCAGCCCTGTCTAAGTCAATGTTTTTTTTATGCTTGTTGAGGTTAAATGAGCCTTTTCCTCCTTGCAAGTGTCTCTGCTTTTCAGGGCTTTCACACTTGGTATGAACAGCCTCTAGGGATGTGGAAAGAGGTGGGCAGGGCCTGGCAACAGGGTCCCAGGTCCTTAGGATCAACGTGGAGCAGCTTTCTGGATCTCTCATTTTGCTCAGGCTTTTGGGAAATGCTTTTATATTAAACAGTGAGGTAACAGTGGCGTTGAATACTCAACCTGCATGAATTTTAAAGGTAATGAACAATGCTTCAAGGACATTTTATGCTTACAGCAAATGCCATAGGCCAACCCCTCAGGCTCCTGAGGTGGGTGGTGTTAGGGGGTGAATTGTGCCCCCCCTTCCAAATATGTGGAAGTACTAACCCTAGTACCTCAGATGTGAACTTATTTGGAAATAGGGTCATTGCATATTTAATTCATTTAGATGATGTCATACTAGAGTAAGGTGGGTCCATAATCCAATGTGACTGGTGTCCTTATAAAAAGAGAAAATTTGGTCATAGATGTGCACATAGGGAGGACACCATGTGAAGATGGAGGGAGAGATGGGAGTGATATGTCTACAAGCCAAGGAATGGCAGATTGCCAGCAAAGCGACAGAAGCTAGAGGAGGGGTCTAGAATGGACTCTCCCTCACAACCTCAGAAGGAACCACCCTGCTGATGATTTGGTCTCAGACTCTGGCTTCTAGAGCTGTGAGGCCATCCAGCTCTGCTGGGTAAGCCACCCAATGTGTGGCGCTTTGTTGGGGGGGGCGCTCTAAGCAAACTCACCCAAAGAGTCAGTCTTTTTTCTTGCTGGGGGGCTTCACTGGCAGAATTGGAGAAGCACTGAACTGTGTCATGGAATGAGCTCAATTTTAGGACCTGACAAAGCTAGATGCTGGCTTTGCCATCTACAAATTGGGTGGAATTGGGCATGGATCCAAATGTCCCACGGTGAGGATTAAATGAGAACGTTCTCAGTAAGACGTTATTCTTGCTCCCTCGCTCCCTTCTAATGTTCCTGTCCCTAGAGGTCATTTTGTCTGAGAGATGAAGAGCTCAGAGTCTGGAGAGGTAAGATGACTTGTCCTCAGTCACACTGTGGACAAGTGTGACTTGTCCAGGCCACCCAACTCCACATCTGTCCCATGGTTCCCCTTGTTGCTGTCTTCCAGGGGCTCCCCCCATTATAAAAATTCTCCATGCATTGTCCCTGCCAAACAGGTGTAAAGATGATGAAATAGGTGAGCTTCCAGGTCCCGGATGCTCTTTATACCATTTAGTGAGAATATGTGCTATGCAAGGTTCTTGCATTACCCAGAAAGCCTTCTTAACAAAAGGAACACCTGTTACTTTATTGCTTACTTTAGTCTTCTTTTTACATATTCTTAACATGTAATTATTAGCGTGCAGGTATTAATGCCTCATAAAAAGGTTATATTTTATTCAAAAGTATTTTGCAATGTTCATTACAGGAAAAAAGGGCTTGGGCCTTTAAAGAAGGAGTCAATTAGAGTCTGAGAGCTGATCAAGGTTGTAACCACTATTCCTACAGGAAGGCAGCCTGGTCCATGGTAATGAAGCATTGATAAGCAAAGAATTAGAGCAAATTAGATGGTGGTGACTAACTGCTGATGCAAAATGGCCCGAGTTACATCTTCCTGATAGAACAAAGGCATTGGGGAGAAATCCACTGGCAGATTTAGGAAGGCCACCCAAGTTTCGATTCTGTATCCATAAAGGTTAAGGGTTGAAGTCAAATGTGCACAGATCTTCCTACCCCAGGAAAGTCAGACACTCTCTGAGAAAGCTACAGGACCCTTCGCCACAAGATGCCCCCATGTACCTCTCTGCACAACGTTGCAAACAAGGGCAGGGGGTTCAGGTTTCCCTTCTTCCAAGCACCCTGAGGTCCCCCAACCCCAGGTCAAGAGACATTACCTTCCACCATTACCTGGTCCTTTGAAAAAGCTAAGTGCTAGGTTAAAAGGACATTTACAACTTTGTTTTCTAATGATACAGCTCACTTGAAAAAAAATTTATCTGTCCTGGAGTAAAAGATAGTTATTGGTATATTGGTATTGGTGGGAGAAACTAAACATCAAAGTTTACTGCATGAAAAGAACAGAGTCAAGAAACCTTGACTGGGTTTTAGGCTGTCAATGTGTGGTCATGTGGCCCATGTCACTGGGCCTCTCTCAGCCTCAGTTTTCTTGTGAGCCCCGGTGGAAGGGGCACCGTCCCCCTCACATCTCCTGTGTGAACAGTCAATAGGAAAATACCCTGGATCTCAAATCACTCTGTAAACTGTCATATGAATAGAGGGTGATGTTAATATGAAAAATAAAAGTAGTGACAAAAATATGTAAGCATTTCTATTTTTAGATAGATCTTTGTTATGAATTTTGAGAATTTTAATGCATTCTAATAGAAAGTATATTTCATGAAAAAAAAAAGAGTCCCGTTCTGTGCTGTCTGAATTTTTATATCTAACAGAAAGCCTAACCTAGAAGTTGCAAACCAGCCCACAAACATGTGTTATTTCACCTGCAGGGTGTTAACCGAGTTTTGTATTGTTTGTTTTTAAAAAAAATCGATTACCAACATTTAGAAATAAATTTCTCACTAAAGAAACAACATAAGGAAATACTTATACCTAGATTTCAGCTTCTCTCAGGAAACTGGAAGAAGAACTGCTTGTGCTGGATAGCTGGTTGGGATTCCCCCATTGCTCCCCATTCCCCTGGGCCAGCCACACCCAAGGCACCCCAAGGGGTCATTTTCCCAGCAGGAGGCCTAGTGTTTCAACTAGCAACTTCCTTGACAAAAATCAAACCCCTAAGGAGATAGCAAATGCTTGACAGATGCTCAAACAGGGGTGTCTGGACTCCTATCTGTAGCTGAGTCCTCCTGGCCCAAGTGCGGTGAGTGTGAATTTCTTTTTTGTGAAATGAGCACAAAATCCTTGTGAGGATTTAATTAGATGGCAGATGTGAACACCTTGCAAGAGTCAACCGTTGGTTGTCAGCGCATGGTAGCTCTGAGGGGCGTCCCAGACTCCTCAGGACATCACAAAGATTCTGATGGATAACCCTGCAGTTCAAAGTCC